>CM066032.1:160110466-161310466 GCA_033557465.1 Ichthyophis bannanicus | reverse complement strand
GCATTTGGCATGTCGGAACTTCGGCACATAAGTTGCATTATCTGCACGCAAAGGGCGCTTTAGTCTTTCTGCATCGGCCTGAGTGAGAGATAAGGTTCTCTTCATTCATGTATTGAAAAGTCTCCTTCACAGTGTTGACATTACCACTAGGCGGCTGACATCAGAAATGGTCTGTACACGCTCATGTCCTGATATGACTCCCTCCCTCCAACAACAAGCTTGCATCAGAGAGATCTTGACACAGCAGGCCTGGAGCATGTGTGGGTACAGAAAGATCTTGCATCACACTGGGCTTCTTCTGATGCAGCCCCAGGTGGAGGAAGGAGGTGGGTTTGTGGGGTGACACCAGGAAGAAGGAAAGAGTGGGAAGATCCTGGACACAGGAGGAGAGGTGGAGGAAAGGAGAGATGCTAGATACCTAAGAAGGAGAGATTCTGAACACTTGGCAAGGGGGTAGGGAAGGGAAGGAAAGATGCTGAACACCTGGAAGATAGGGAAAGGAAGGGCAGATGCTGGACAACTGGAAGTGAAAGAAGAGGAGATAATGGCTATCGGGAGGAGAGAGGAAAAGGACGGGGAGATACTGTCCTCTGGGGGATGGACCTGTCTGAAGGTTTGCCCAGTGTGTCGGATAGCCAGTCCCGCTCCTTACAGGTCTGTAAACCATGTAAATGCCGCTTAGCAGAATATTCAATGGCACTAACATGGTTTATGCTGCTGAATATCCCTGATTAATGCTGCTACACGCCCTGATGCTAACCAAATAGGATCGGGGTGTGTCGTGGATGTTCCGGGGGCGGCGACACTCGCTAACCAGGCAGTGGTGATATTGCATGCTGTTCAATTACCAACCTGTGGGTAAAGATAGGCACAACAAAAGCTCTGCATTATCCTTACTACTACTCTTCAACATATTCATGCAACCCATATGCACCATATTCCACAAACACAACATTCAGTACAAGATCTGCATAGGCGACATCATGATGTTTACACCCTATGACATCCTTATTCCAAATCTAAACAAAATATCTACACATGTCTAAGAAATCTCACAATGGCTACATGATCAAAGACTGCAGATCAATTACAAAATAACCCAGACATGCTCCATATCTCCAGAAACAAACATTTTCACACACCCCCTCCCAAAATAATCAAAATACATGACATTGAACTAAAAGCTAAGCAGGTGGTGGAATACCTAGGCATAACAATCGACCAATAGCTTACCTTCTCACCCCACATCACCAGAACCATTAAAGTGATATACCACAAGATAAAAATACTCCACAACCTTCAACCTCTACTAGCAACTCCCGACTTCTGCTCTGTATTCCAGGTACTCATATTCCCCCTACTGGACTTCTGCATTAGTATATACCAAGGACTCCCTAAACATGAACTTGACCAACTACACATGGCCCAAAACAACGCAGCATGTACTTTAGCAAAGGCAAAAAAGAGTGACCACATTACACCAATATTAAAAAATCTACACTGGCTACCTTTACACAGCATGTTGTTGTTAAGTGCCGTCGAGTCGGAGTTGACTCATGGCGACCCTCTGGATAGCTATCCTAAATTGTGTTCGATCTTCAGTCAGGCGGCTCATTGTTGACAGACTGGTACCCGTAGCTGCTGTTATTGTATCGATCCATCTCATTGCTGGTCTTCCTCTTTTGCGTTGACCTTCTATCTTGCCAAGCATGATGTCTTTCTCTAATGATCTCTCTCTCCGCATGATGTGTCCAAAGTATGAAAGTCGAAGTCTTGTCATCTGAGCTTCTAAAGAAAGCTTAGGTTTGATCTCCTCTAGTACAGACTGGTTTGTTCTTCGGGCAGTCCATGGTATACACAGCTTTCGCCGCCAGCACCATAATTCAAAGGCATCAATTTTCTTCCTGTCTATCTTTTTCACTGTCCAGCTTTCACATCCATATAATGTTATTGAAAATACCATGGCTTGAACAAGTCGAATCTTTGTATGGAGAGAGACATCTCTGCTTTTGAGAATCTTATCTAGGTCTTTCATAGCCATTCTGCCAAGAGCAATGCGTCGTCTGATTTCTTGACTGCTTGTTGCTTCTTTATTGATAGTTGATCCAAGTAGGTTAAAGTTATTCACGATTTCAATTTCTTCTCCTTCGACGATGAACCTGTTGATTATGCCAGTTGTCATGATCTTTGTCTTCTTTACATTAAGGTGCAGGCCCATTTTGAGACTATGTTCTTTGATTGTGAGAAGCAAATGTTTCAGATCATCTTCACTTTCCGCCAGTAATATGGTATCATCAGCATAGCGAAGGTTGTTGATGAGTCTTCCACCAATCTTCACACCTCTGTTGTCTTCATACAATCCTGCTTCTCTGATGATTTGTTCTGCATATAAATTAAACAGGTAGGGGGAAAGTATGCAGCCTTGTCTTACACCTTTGCTTATTTTAAACCATTCTGTTTCTCCTTGTTCCGTACGAAACTGTTGCTTCTTGATCAATGTACAGATTGCGCAAGAGAACGATCAGGTGTTCTGGTATACCCATGCTTCTTAATGTGGCCCAGAGTTTCTCATGGTTTACACAGTCAAAAGCTTTGCTATAGTCGATAAAGCACAAATAGATATCCTTTTGGTATTCTTTAGTCTTTTCAAGGATCCATCTTACATCCGCAATGATGTCTCTCGTTCCTCGCCCTTTTCTGATCCCTGCTTGCACTTCAGGTAGTTCTTGTTCCAGGTATGATTGTAGTCTCTTTTGAATAATCTTCAGTAGAATTTTGCTGGCATGTGGGATCAGAGCAATTGTGCGATAATTTCCACAGTCAGTTGGATCACTTTTATTTAGTACTGGTATAAACACAGATCTTTTCCAGTCAGTTGGCCATGATACTGTCTTCCATATTTCTTGGCAGAGCCTTGTAAGTACGGTAACAGCTGCATCAGATTGCTGTAATACTTCTATGGGAATGCAATCAATGCCTGGTGCTTTGTTCTTTGTTAAGGCTTTCAATGCTGCTTCAACTTCTTCTTTCATCACCAATGGTTCCAGATCATAAGGTACAGGTTGAAACGGCTGTTGGTCCACTTGATCTTTATCATATAAAAACTCTGTATATTCCTTCCATCTTTTCTTGATCTTCTCAGCATCATTCAACATAGAACCTTGAGCATCTTGTAACATTCCAATTCGAGGCTCGAACATTTTCTTTAACTCTCGTAGCTTTAGGAAAGCTGATCTTGTTCTTCCTCTAATAGTTTCTGCTTCTATTTCCTTGCATGCGTCATTGTAGTACTTTTCCTTGTCCTGTCTTGCTGCACGTTGGAAATCTCTGTTGAGTTCTGTGATTGTCTTTCTTTCTCCTCTGGTTTTAGCTTCTCTGTGTTTCTGGGCAATTTTCAGAGTTTCTTCCGTCATCCATTTTGGCCGTTTTTTCTTTTTTACCTTTTGTAGAGACTTCTCGCTTTCTTCCAACACAACCTTCTTGATGTCATTCCATAACTCTTCTGGAACTCTATCATTTGTATCTAAAGCAGCAAATCGATTTTGCAGGCAGTCTTTAAATTCCAGTGGTATATTCTCAAGGTCATATTTTGCTGCATTCATGAGTAGTTTGCTCTTTTTCAGCTTTAGCTTGAGTTTGCATACTAGTAGTTGATGATCTGTACCACAGTCAGCTCCAGGTTTTGTCTTTGTTGATGTTATAGAGCTTTTCCATCGTTGACTTCCACAGATGTAGTCAATTTGATTTTTATACAATCCATTGGGTGAAGTCCATGTGTACAGTCGCCGCTTGTGTTGCTGGAAGAAGGTGTTCGAGATGAATAGATCGTTGGTCTTGCAGAATTCTATCAGTCTTTCTCCAGCTTCATTTCTGTTGCCAAGTCCATATTTTCCAACTACTTTGTCTTCTTCTTTGTTGCCAACCTTTGCGTTCCAATCACCCATGACTATCAGGATATCCTGTTTGCATGTTCTGTCAATTTCAGCTTGTACTTGTTCATAGAACTCTTCAATTTCATTCTCTTCTGCAGCTGTTGTTGGGGCATATACTTGAATTATAGTTGTGTTGATAGGCATTCCTCGTAGACGAATAGAGATTAAGCGTTCGCTGACTGCATTGTATTTCATTACAGTTCTTGCAAGTTTCTTCTTTATTATAAATGCAACACCATTTCTTCTTTGTCTTTCATTTCCAGCATAGTAGACCATGTGATCATCTGATGCAAAGTGCCCGATGCTAGTCCATTTCAGTTCGCTGACACCCAACAGATCAAGTTGTACACGTTCCATTTCATTCTTGACCACCTCCAACTTCCCTTGGTTCATGCTTCGTACGTTCCCTGTTCCAATGTGTAAGACATCTTTACAGCTTCTGACTCTCATTTCATGAGCAGCTACATCAGCAGTCAGACGTCCCGAGGGCTTTGATCCAACCACATCATAAATGCTGGCTTTACTCTGAAAAGTCTTCAGCTCTTCCCCAGTAGCTAGTTGAGTGCCTTCCAACCTGGGGGTCTCATCTTCCAGCACTACAGCACAATTTGCTTTGTTGTAACTATCCATTGGGTTTTCATGGCAAGATACAGAAGTAGATTGCCGGGCCTTTCTTCCGCGCAGTTTAAGTTTGGTGTTGTTGCCGTTGTCACAGAAATGTGATCCTCCGCCGTCAACACTATCCCATTCTGCTGCTGCCCAGATGGGTGGTTTGTCTTGGTCTGGCATCTCAGCTGAGACCTGTCCATCTTGGGAGACCCTGCCAGTAGTTAATCTACCGATAGTTTAGCTCTCAGCATCACTGATGCACACAAGCCCTCACAGCACGACAAGCTGCAAACCAAGTGAGGGGTATACAGCATAATCAAATATAAATCAACTATGAACATATTCAAAACTTTAGATGATCAATCACATCAATATACCTAAAGTCCTTCATCCACACACCAACAATCAACAGAACGAGGCAAAAATGCAACACGAAACTTCTCGACCTACAAGTGGAAATAACATGGATGAACCAAAATACTTGCAACAGGGCTTACTTCACCTATGCACCAGATCTATGGAAGGGCAGACTAGATAGGCCATGTGGTCTTTTTATGCCATCATGGTTCTGCTTCTATAAAAGCATGGGACAAACACAGAGGCTCTCTAAAGGAAAAAAAAGGGACTCTTGTAGTGGGTAATATGGAAGGGCAAACTAGATAGGCCATGTGGTCTTTTTTCTGCTGTCATGTTTCTATGTCTCTATGTAATGAACTCCCCAGTGACCTCAGGGAAACACATGAACTAACAAAATTCCGCAAAGATCTCAAAACATTACTATTCAAAGGACATTTCAACATCTAAATGATGTGACCCCCATGCAACAGCAAAACTCAAGGACACATATGTTACAAATTACTACCCTCCTACCCCCCTTCTGCACTCCTCCAACCCATGGTTAAACTTGTATACAAGTTCTGATTTGTGAATACGTTATAAACTATAGACTATAGTTTCCATTTGTCATCATACCGTTCAGTGCTGTTAAGGATTTAAAAGTTCTATATAAACCTGTTAAGTTCTTGTTCCCTGTAAACCGCCTTGATTCTCAAATAAGGCAGTAAAAACCTAGAAAAAAAATGTTAAATAAACAAAGTCAAGTTGGAGACACCATTTGTGTGGATAGTGGTGATTTCCAGCATTGCTATCTGGATAATGTAAGACAGCAAAAAAGCTGCCCAAAGGACTATCCAGAAAAACTATCCAGATGGCAGCTGGAAATTGCCGCTCTCCAAGTTGTGATGGCTACTCATTGCACTAACTAGCCTGATATTCCAGCTGCAGCCACTATCCAGATATTGTTGCTGAACAGCTGGACGTTTCTGCCCCCTGGTGGCAAGCTGAATATTAACCCATAAAGTTTCAAGGTATGCACATGAACAGTAGCTTAGAAGAGAGGGCTGATGAGCTGGAGAGATGGGAAAGACAGGGAGCTGGAGAAAGAGGAAAGGACAAGGCACAAAGGAAAGATGGCAAGAGAGGAGTAGGGAGGTTATAGGAATTGATGAGTGTAGAGGAAATCTGGCACAAAGGACCATGACACAGGTATTGGTAAGTGATTTTCCAGGATAAAAACTTTGTGTGTAAGTGTACATGCAAAAAATACGTTTTTATTTGATGAATTAGTTTGTTCCTTATCGTCCCTCTAGTCCAGTCCCAGTACCTGTGGGTTGTCTCCCCCTCCAGAAGCTTGGAGACTACGCATGTCACAATTTTGATGACATCTACACTGGATAAGCAGCTGGGTCTTCCCTTCTGCCTCCAGTATCTTGAATTAATTTGATTTGCTCCCATTACCAAAACACAGCCATCAACATTAATAAGGAAAATCTGAGAAACTTTAACACAATATAGTACAGTATTTATACCGATGTGCTGTGTCCTAAGGGGATCATTTTATAAGGATCTGTGGGAAGTTACACAGCATCTACATGGATAAATTAGGGATATTTATGGTGTAAATGGGCCTTTACACGTCCTTTAGTCAGCCTCTATTCTATGAGTCTGTGCATAAGGCCAATGGCAGGCACTTCCGCTGTGAGCATTCACATGGGTATATTGTATAAAGTATACTGTATTTTTGCCATGATTTCTACTACATATACGTCCCTGCCCCTGTGCCGGGTTGAGTCTGATGCCCGCATCAGAGGCTCTACATTCATACAATTGTGGTACAACATTTTCTGTTACCCCCCTCCCCCTCCCAAGCCCTCCCCCCACCCGCAACACAACCTTCCCCCGCGCCCTATTCCCCCAGGCATCAACCCACTACCCCCCACTTCCCCTCACCACCTCCGTGCCTCTCCCTACTCCCCCTCACTCCCTTCCCCTACCTAGCACCCACCAGACATGCTTTCCTCACCAACACTCTCTCCCATCTTCCCTTAGGGTAAAGCAGCCCCAGCCGGTCCAACACAACAAAGGCCCCATCCCATTGAATACGGTGGTGGAGCAGGTTAACCATATAGGTACTAATCCTCTTCCAATACTGCTGGATATTTGGGCAGCCCCACCACATATGTCCCAAATCAGCAGAAGTAGCTGAGCACTTAGGGCATTTCCCATCACACCCAAGGACACTTCGAATGGCTCTCCTGGGGAAAAAGTGTGCTCTAGTAACACTTTTAAATTGCACCTCTCTCCATTTCATCCCTTCCACCAATTTCACAATCCTACCTAGTGCTTTAAGAATCGAGCCCGAGGGAACCCCCTGACCCAGTTCCGCCGCCCATTGAATCTCTTCCCTAGAATAGTCTGGCCTCTTAACCCAAGGCCCCAGCCGTTCTTTCAGTTTTGATATTGTATTTGGGGGCTCCTCCCCCAGAGCAAAGAACTCCAAGATCCGCGCCAAGCTCTCCAACGTCAACTCCCCCTCTGGCAGAGACGCCACATAGTGAGAGACCTGCAGATAAGAGAAATGATGGCCACCACCCAACTCACATTCCCTACAAAGACTCGCAAATGGTTTACATTTCCCATTGCCATCCACCACATGCCCAACGTAACGAATGCCAGCAGCCCTCCATATCTTAAACCCTAATTGTATAGAACAATGTATTATAGCTCATGCTGTACTATAGCTCACAATGTACATAGTTCAACCTAATCTGTTACACTAACCTCTTACACGCAAATCATGATATTTTCACTGCATGAAATACCCTTCCACTACTATTGATTGTATTGCTGTGACACCGCCTTGATTGTATGATAAGGCGGTATAGAAATACCATTAAATAAATAAATAAAAATAAATAAATTCCCTGAAGGCCGCCGTCGTAGACCCCGGATGGAAATTACTGTTACCATACAGCGGCAACCAACTTGATAGAGCCGGAGATCTGCTCCAATACTGACACAATTGTTTCCATGTACGTCTTACCAGCTCTACCAATACACTCTGGGCTATGCGTCCCGGTAAGTGCGAGCCTTCCAAGTGTAAGGTCGCCAGTAAGGTCCAGAGAGCCACCAGTGCCTCCTCAAAGGCCCGAGGCGTAAAGGTTTCCGTGTCCCCTAGCTAGTCCCCTAAATGCCTCGCCTGACACGCCAGAGCATAGACCTGCAAATCTGGAATACCCATCCCTCCCACCCTCCATCCTCCACGCAGTCGTTGCATCGGAATTTGCGCTCTCGCTCCTTTCCATAAGAATCCCTTTATCTCTCGCTCCAGACATGCAATATCCCGCTTCAGCAGCCACACTGGGAGCGTCTGCATCCAATACAGCACCCGGGGCAAAATCACCATCCCCACTGCCGCCGCTCGCCCCCCTAATGATAGGGGTAAGGGTCGCCAGGCCCTCACCTGTGCCCAGAGGCCAGCCATCGTCCGCTCAAGGTTTCGCTTATACAACTCCTGGGGGTCTCTGGTTAAAAGAATTCACAGATAGAGGAAGGCATCCCCACCCCACCGCAGAGGGAAGATGCCCCCCCAGCTCCCCCTTACATCCCCATGTAAATCCAGGGCCACCGATTTATCCATGTTTATACGCAGTCCTGCTAGGTCCCCGAAGGTTGCAAACTCTTCTAACAATTTGGGTAGCGACTGCTGCGGTAACTGTAGGTGGACAAGAATATCATCAGCGAAGGCTGCGACCTTAAATTCGTGTCATCCCACACCTACCCCCCCCCCCCCGTACGGCCCTGGAAAGTTCTACCCTGCGTGATCCGGGAAACTACAAACCGGTGAGCCTGACATCAGTACCGGGAAAAATGGTAGAAACCATCATAAAGAATAAAATTACTCAGCATATAGATAGTCATGACCTAATGGGAGACAGCCAACATGGCTTTAGACAAGGAAGATCTTGTCTTACTAATCTGTTATGTTTTTTTGAAGGAGTGAATAAACAGGTGGACAAAGGTGAGTCGGTTGATATTGTGTATCTGGACTTTCAGAAAGCCTTTGACAAGGTCCCTCATGAGAGACTTTTGGCAAAACTAAAGAGTCATGGGATAGGAGGCAGTGTACTACTGTGGATCAGGAACTGGTTAAAAGATAGAAAGCAGAGGGTAGGGCTAAATGGCCAATTTTCCCAATGGAGAAAGGTGAATAGTGGTGTACCCCAGGGATCTGTGCTGGGTCCGCTGCTTTTTGACATATTCATAAATGACCTGGAAAGTGGAATAACGAGTGAGGTTATCAAATTTGCTGATGACACAAAACTATTTAAAGTTGTTAAAACCCAGGAGGATTGTGGAAAATTGCAAGAGGATCTTGATAAATTGGAAGACTGGGCATCAAAATGGCAGATGAAATTCCGCTCCCTTCTCAAAACTCACTTCTTCTCTCTAGCTTTTCCCTTCTAACTCTCCTTTCCTCTGTCTTTTTTGGCTGCAATCTGGATATCTATTCTGCTCCTCTTTCTCTCTCCTTCTATCATATATTGTAACTTTTATCTTTCTCACTATTGATTTTATATTGTAAACCGCCTCGATGTTGTGGGAGGCGGTATATTAAATGTGAAATAAACAATAAACAATAGGGAAGAACAACCCAAACTATGGTTACACGATGCAAGGTTCCACATTAGGAACCACCACCCAAGAAAAAGATTTAGGCGTCCTTGTGGATACCATGTTAAAACCCTCGGCCCAGTGTGCAGCGGCGGCCAAGAGAGCAAATAGAATGCTAGGTATGATAAGGAAAGGAATGGAAAATAAAACAAAAGATATTATAATGCCTCTATATCGTTCCATGGTGAGACCGCACCTTGAATATTGTGTGCAATTCTGGTCACCGTATCTTAAAAAGGATATAGCGATTTTAGAAAAGGTTCAGAGAAGAGCCACCAAAATGGTAAAGGGGATGGAAGGCTACTCCTATGAAGAAAGGCTAAAAAGGTTGGGGCTCTTTAACCTGGAAAAGAGACGGCTGAGGGGAGATATGATAGAAGTCTATAAATTAATGAACGGAGTGGAACGGGTAAACGTAGATCGATTGTTTACCTTATCAGAATATAGAAAGACTAGGGGACATGCAATGAAGCTACAGGGTAAACTATTTAAGACTAATAAAAGAAAATATTTTTTCACTCAACGTGTAATCAAACTCTGGAATTTGTTACCGGAGGATGTAGTAAAGGCTGTTAGTGTAGCTGGGTTTAAAAAAGGTTTGGACAAGTTCCTGGAGGAAAGGTCCATAAACCATTATTAAGAAGGGACCAAGGATATCAATGCTTGAACCTATACAAGCATTGTGGAACCTGTGTCCCTTGGGGAAACTGCTAGGTACGTATGACCTAGATTGGCCACTGTTGGAAACAGAATTCTGGGCTTGATGGACCTTGGTCTGACCCAGTATGGCATATCTTATGTTCTTATGTTCTTATGAAGGGATCCAGCGCTAACACAAATAACAGCGGTGAGAGTGGACATCCCTGCCATGTGCCCCGCTCCAGCAAAAACGCCTCAGACAACAACCCATTGCATAACACTCTCGCCGTCGGCCCTGTGTAAAGGAGCCGGACCATATTACAAAAGGCTTTCCCTAGACCATAGTGGGGTAAGAGGCTGTGCAGATATCCCCAATCCACTCGATCAAATGCCTTTTCCGCGTCAAAGCTGATTAACAGGGACTGCTGTTCCCTGTCCCGGGTCCACTCCAACGATGCCAAGATTTTCCGCAAGTTATACACTGCGTGTCGGCCCTTCACGAATCCTACCTGTGAGGCATGTACCAATTCCTCCAGCATCGGGGCCAGTCGGCCCGCCAGCACCTTTGCCATCACCTTCAAATCAAAGTTCCACAATGATATTGGCCGATATGAAGAGGCCTGCTCCGGATCTTTGCCTGGTTTCAGGATTAAGATAATATGCGCTTGACTCTCCCCCCATTTGAACCTGCCTTGTTCAACTCTACAATGGTACAGTGCCGCCAACGGAGGGTCAACCAATTCTCCCAGCATTTTATAAAACTCAGCCCCTAGCCCATCAGGTCCCGGCGTCCTATGGCATTTCGCCGTTGTTATTACCCGGAGTATCTCCTCTGGCAAGATCGGTTGCTCCAATTGGGCCTTATGCTCTGCCCCCAGTCTTGGCACTCCCAGCCCTCGTAGATACTGCTCTGGGGGGGGGCCAGGTGCTTCCTCCCTCCGGTAAAGGTTCTTGTAGAAAGCCTGGAACACTCGACCAATCTCACTATTCCCTTTTTGGGGTCTACCCTGCGCATCCCTAACCACTGCCACCATCCTAGTCCCCCTACTACCCTGCAGACATCGTGCCAACAGTTTCCCGGGCTTGTCCCCGAACCGATACAACTGATATCGGTAATACATAAAGGATTTTTTTTGCCCGCTGGTGCAGCAGATCATTGAGAGTTATCTGGGTTTCCCATAGCCTCTTCTTGTTCACTGCCGTAGGGCAGCTCACATATTTATGCCGAGCCTGAACCACCTGTTTCTCCAATCGGATTACCATATCATTTAACACTCTCTTTTTCCTCGCAGAGTAGCCCAAGATGTCCCCCCGCAGAACTACTTTGGCTGTTTCCCAGAAACGTTCGGGGTCCCCTTGGTGTCGTTCATTGTTACTTGCAAAGTCCTGCCAATGCTGCTTGAGAAAGAGATGTAACTCAGCGTCTCGATACAGATTTAACGGGAAACGCCACACCCTGGACCGCACTTCTGCTTGGGCCCAATCTACGTCTACCCAGATTAAGGCATGGTCCGATATCTCTAGGGGTCCGATTTGCGCATCAGTTACCTGCGCAAATATTCTTGTACCTTGCGCTCGTGATTGGTGGGTGAAATCTCTTTCCATGGGGTGAAGCAAGCGCCAGGCATCGACCACCCCAGTGCGGTTCCTAAGATCTTGTAGTGCCTTTACCCCCTGCAAGCGAACCCGATCCCTTCCCCCCTTGAAGTGTCCAGCTCCGGATCCAGTACCCCATTAAAATCCCCTCCCAGGATCAATGGGACATCTGGGAGCTGCTCAATTCTGGAAGCCAAACGCGCGTACAGCGCACGGTCCAACACATTGGGGCTATACATGTTGCCCATTAATATAGGTCGCCCCTCCAGCATCCCATACAGCAACACATACCTGCCATTGGGGTCGAGATATTCCCTCTCCAGAGTGAATCTCACCCGCTTATGGACCAGAATAACCACTCCCCCCTTTTTCCCCTCCGCTGGGGACCCCCAACCTTGGCCTACCCTGTCCCTCTGCAATTTCAAATGCGCCTCCCTAGATTGATAGGTTTCCTGTAGGAAGGCTATGTCACATTTTTGTCTAGCTAGGGCTTGCAGTATTTTGGATCTCTTAATTGGGTTCCCTATCCCACAAACATTCCAGGAGATGATCCTCAGAATACCACAAACTGCTTAGGCCCCTGGATCACACTACCCAAATATTCCTCGGGAAGCTCCCCCCCCCCCCCCAGCCTGGGGCTTCTCCCACTCTGCAGCCTGGGGTCTATTCCCCCTAAGTCTCACCCCGGGTCGGTTGTGTTGCCCATCCCCCCTCTTCTCCCCTCCCCTAACCCCCCCACCCCTACGCCCTGCTCCCCTCCCCCCATTCCCACTTCCCCCCTTAACCCCCCCAACCCCTTCTTAAGCTCTACTCCTCCTCTTATTGTAGATCTTTTGGATGCGATCGGGTCCCCCCCCCCCCCGGCCTACGATGGCTCCTTCCTAGTCTCCCAGAGGCGTAGCGTGGGGGGTGCAGGGGGGGGCGGCCGCACCGGGCGCAACATGGGGGGGGCGCCAGGGCCGGATTTACCTATACGCCATGTACACCATGGCGTAGGGCCCACAGCTGCAAAGGGCCCACAAAAATGGAACAAGTTAGGCTTTTTTTAAAAAATAAAATAAAAAAAAAACCTGCTGGCTGCCGCCGCGGGCCCCCTCTGCTGCCGCGGCAGCATGGACTGACCCGCGGGGGCCCCCTCTACAAGCTCGATCCCTCCCTCCATGCCTCCGTGCCTCCCTCCGTGCAGGCTGTGAGAGGCGCGAAGGCAGACTGTCTCCTTCGCGTCTCTGTTAAGCCCGCAGGGGCTGATGGGAAATTTCCCATCAGCCCCTGCGGGCTTAACAGAGACGCGAGGGAGACAGTCTCCCTTCGCGCCTCTCACAGCCTGCACGGAGGGAGGCACGGAGGGAGGGATCGAGCTTGCAGAGGGGGCCCCCGCGGGTCAGTCCATGCTGCCGCGGCAGCAGAGGGGGCCCCGCGGCGGCAGCCAGCAGGGTTTTTTTAAAATTAAATTTTACTTTAGGCAGGGGGAGGGGGTAGGACTGGTAATGGGCTATTGGGGGGGCTGGGGCTGGGACTGGAAATGGGTTGGGGGATTAAGGCTGGAGGTGGGCTGATGAGGTTAGGACTGGTAATGGGCTGTGGGCTGTTGGGGGGGTTAGAACTGGTAATGGGCTTTGGGGGGGGTTAAGACTGGTAATGGGCTGTGGGCTGATGGGGGCTGTCTGGTAATGGGCTACGGGGGACTACGACTGGAAATGGGATGGGTGGGGTTAAGACTGGAGGTGGGCTGATGGGGTTAGGACTGGTAATGGGCTGTTGGGGGGGTTTAGAACTGGTAATGGGCTTTGGGGGGGGTTAGACTGGTAATGGGCTCTGGGCTGATGGGGGCTGTCTGGTAATGGGCTATGGGGGGGCTAGGACTGGAAAGGGGCTGGGGGGGTTAAGACTGGAGGTGGGCTGATGGGGTTAGGACTGATAATGGGCTGTTGGGGGGGGTTAGAACTGGTAATGGGCTTTGGGGGGGTTAAGACTGGTAATGGGCTGTGGGCTGATGGGGGCTGTCTGGTAATGGGCTATGGGGGGGCTAGGACTGGAAATGGGCTGGGGGGGTTAAGACTGGAGGTGGGCTGATGGGATTAGGACTAGTAATGGGCTGTGGGCTGAGGGGAGGGGGTAGGACTGGCAATGGGCTATGGGGGGCTGACTGGAAATGGGTTGATGGGGTTAGGACTGGAAGTGGTCTGATGGGGGGTTAGGACTGGTAATGGGTTATAGGGGGGGCTTAAACTGAAAATGGGGTGATGGGGGGTTAGGACTGTAAGTGGGTTGATGGGGGGCTAGGACTGGTATTGGGTTGGGGGGTTGCTAGGACTGGAAATGGGCTGATGGGTGGCTAGGACTGGAAATGGGCTGATGCAGGGACTAGAAGGGAATGGATGCTGGGTGAGGCTGGAACTAGAAGGGAGCTGATGTTGGGGGAGGATTAGAATGGGATGGGGCTGGAAGAGTAAAATGGAGAAGGGAAAAATATTTTGTGTGGGAGGGATAAAAAATCTACAATTGGCCGGGTATTGGGAGAGTAAGTGGGGATTGAGGATGGAGGGGTAAAATTTGAGTGGATGAAATAGGAATGAGGAAAGAGCAAAAGGAGAAAGATTAGTATGTTAAAGCAGATGTAGAGAGAGAATGGAAAAAACTAGAAGAGAGAAGAAAGGACAAATGGACAGCAGACGATGGAGAGTTAGCAGAAGACACGAAGAAACCAGAAGAAAGTGGCTGGAGCAATTGCAGCTGAAAAAAATGCACAAAAGGTAGAAAAATATCTCTTTATTTTGAATGTATTAATTGGAATATATCAGCTCTGGTAAATGTGCATCATTAACGTCTGCGCTTTGTTTAGTACAAGAGCAAATTAATGTATAGTTTTATTTCTACAGTGTTGTACATTCCAAGTTTGGCTTTTGGGATTCCCAGTTTAATTATTGTCTTCCTGTTTCTAAAATGTGATTACTTGTTTGGTGATGGTCTATGTTCTGCATGTGTAACTGAGCTGAGGTGTTCTGTTTATATAATTCCTATTTGACATTGCCACTTGTTCTCTTTCCCCAGTAGGTCATGTATTGTTGTTCTCTGAAATGTATTGGTTTAATATTTGCAGTGTTGCCTTTTGATTGGTAGAGTATGGTGCTTTGTGAGTCCTGGTAGTGCTGTTAGGATACGGCGGGTTTGCTATGGGTTCTAAATGGGCAGTGTTTGTAGTAGTTCCTAATGTGTCTGGCAGTTGGCACTGGATTATAGTAATGTAGAAATCTTTTAGTCTTTCTTTATCCATACACTCATTAAGAGGCACGTTTACTAAAAGTTAGTATATGGTAACATTATGCAAATATTTATGCAAATGAGGCCCCTTATGCAAATGAGGCCCACACCCCCCTTGGGCCGCCCCTGCTGGGGGCCCACAATTTTTGTTGGCGTAGGGCCTCACTCAAGGTAAATCTGGCCCTGGGGGGTGCGCTCGCACTCGCAGCTCTCTGCAGTGCTGGCTGTGCGAATCCGATCCGAGCCGCCGGGTCGCCGCCCACTGTGGAGGGGGGGGTGCCAGGCGTGCGGTGCGGTGGGTGCGAAGAGAGAGTGAGGGACTATCTGGGGGAGGGACAGTGCAGCGCTGATCGCGGGAGAGAACCACACCAGACCAGGGGGGCGCAAATTACTTGCCTTGCCCCGGGTGCTGACAACTCACGCTACGCCACTGTAGTCTCCTCCCCCCCACCAACATTAGCATGAAGCAACCTACTTAAGCCCACAACCCTGTACCCAGCACAACCCCATTAATTTTCCCAAAGCTTACCGTTATACCAGAACAACACTCTCTTTCTATCCCCCCTCCCGCCCAATCGACAGAGATAACCCACATTGCATGAACCCCTCTAATACACACATGTAACAACAACTTATCCCTCTTAAAGCAACCCTCCCGTGCAGCAACACATACTTTAACACCCATACAATAACCCCTTCAAAAACACAAATAAATGCAACTCTGCACTTTGAGGTATTCAGCACTCCCAAAGCTTAATTATCCCCAAACTCCAGTCCGCTCAGCAGACTCAAACCATCGATCTTCCACTCCCATTCGTTACACTGGCCTTCCTTCCGTTTCACTTCTTGCCTTCAGGGCTCTGCTCCCACCGCACGAGCAGTCTTCTTCTTCTGTACAAGTCCCTCTACATACTCTGTCGCCGCCTCCGCTGAAGCAAAGCTTTTCTGTGTCCCACCATGCATGATGTGGAGCCTCGAGGGATACTGCACAGTGAAACGGATATTCTCCTCCACTAGCTTTTGGCAGAGAGGAGCATAGGCCCTCCTTCTCTGGCTCAAGGCTGCAGAGTAGTCCTGTGCAATGCTGACTCTGACATTGTCTTTGACAACCCCTCCAGCTTTTCTGGCTCCATTTAGCACTGCTTCCTTTTGAGGGAAATAAAGGAACTTGGCTAGCACCACCCAAGGTCTGGTGTCAGTTGCACGTTTAGGCCCCACTCTGTGCACTCTCTCCAGCCTCAGTTCGCCATGCTCCTCTCCACTGCCCAGCACCTGCATAGCCAGGGCCTCCACATAGGCCTTTAGCTCCACATCCTGCACACTGTTCGGGACCCCCAGGAATCGGAGATTGTTCCGACGAGACCGATTCTCTAGATCATCTGTTTTAGCCTCTTGCTCTCTCAAAGCACTCTGCAGGTTCCTCACTTCTTGCATCAGAGTTTCCACGTGGTCCTCTGTCTCCCCGACACGTGCCTCCGCTTCCTGCAATCTTTTACCCAAGGCTTCAACCGAGCTTTGTACTGCATCCATTTTTCCTCACAGAGCCTCGAACTGCCCCGATAAGGCTTGGGAGACTGCCTCCGAAATTTCAGCTATGGCCCCCGCTGATACCGGCAACGATCCCGCTGGAGGTGAGCCGGCCATCTTGGCATGCCCCATCTGCCGCGCCCTCTCTATCCTGCTGGTTTTAACAGCTGCCCCCAGTTTTCTGCTGCCTCACTCAGGGTTTGAAAATGCTCCAGGGGCTTAGAATCGGCTCAGGTTAGCGACGGTAGGGGGGGGGGACCCAGAGGTCGAGCAGACCACTGCTGCTCGGTCTCACCACATCACATGACCTCACATACCTTATTTTATAAAATAGCGGTGTCAGTTTCCAAATATGCATGTTAAATCCAGCCATGATCATTTACACCGACCTTAGGGCAAGTGTAAATGCCCATGTCTAGATTTTTGAAGAATGTGAATAAATTGTCGTATTTTATAATTTGCACGTATACTTGTAAGCTTAGCCCAAGCTGTGCCCATGTGAACACCCACAGCGGAAGTGCCTGCCATTGGTCTTACGCACAGACTCATAGAATAACAGCTGGCTAAAGGACATTTAACGGCCCATTTACACCATAAAAATCCCTAATTTATTTGTGTAAATGCTGCATAATGTCCCCCAGCGCCTTATAAAAGTGATATAGTCCCGTACGAAAATCTCAGAGAAGGCATAGATATACTGGTGATATTGGTGCTCCTGCTGGCTATGCAGTCCTCTACGCATTTCTTTCTATCAGCGCAGCACTTATTAGCATGGTATTTTAATACACACAACTCATTTGCATATTATTTAAATGCAGTTGGTGTTACTGTGTGTGCATGCTTTTCCTTTGCTGTTTATGAATGTGTCAATCTCTTTTCTGCATTCGGTGTGTTGGAACTTGTGCTTATAATTTCTGTTATCTGCAGGCAAAGGGTGTGTTAATCTTTCTGCAACGACCCAAATGAAAGATAATGTTCTCTTCATTCATGTACTGAAAAGTCTCTTTCACAGGGCTAACCTTATCATTAGGCGACTGGCATCTGCAGAACTCAGAAATGGTCTGTACACACTCATGTCCTGATATGACTCCCTCCCTCCAACAGCATCAGAGAGATCTTGACACAGCAGTCCTGGAACATGTGTGGCTACAGAAAGATCTTGCATCGCACTGGGCTTTCTTCTGATGCAGTCCCAGGCTGAGGAAGGGATTTGTGGAGTGACACTAGGAAGAAGGAAAAAGGGGGGAGATCCTGGACACAGTAGGAGAGATGGAGGAAAGGAGAGATGCTAGACACCTAGGAAGGAGAGATACTGGACACTTGTCAAGGGGGTAGGGAAAGGAAGGGCAGATGCTGGACAACTGGAAATGAAAGAAGAGGACTTAATGACTATCGGGAGGAGAGAGGAAAAGGACGGGGAGATGCTGTCCTCCTTGGGGGGTGGGGGTGGACCTGTCTGAAGGTTTGCCCAGTGTGTCAGATAGCCAGTCCCGCTCCTCCTTCATACAGTGAAGTAGGCAGAATATTGGAAATGGCAGTGTGAATGAAGGGGAGAATTTTGGCAGAATGAGACAGGCAAGAAAGAGATTGATAAAACTCATTCCTGAGTCTCTAGTTTAGAAAACCACTAAGGGCTCAATATTTCAAATCATTTATCCAAGTAGTAGCACCTGCTTCCCAAATAAATGGTGCTGAATATCTTTACAGACTTTCTCAGTACTATTCAGATAGTAGTAGGTGCAGTCTGAGGGCAAAGTCAAGTTGGAGACACCATTTATGAATAGCGGCAATTTTCAGCATTGCTATCTGGATAACGTAGGACAGCAAAAAAGCAATTCTGAGGACTATCCAGATAGCAGCTGAAAATTGCTGCACTCAAGGTTGTGATGGCCACTTATCGCACTAGCCTGGCATTCAGCTGCAGCCACTATCCAGATATTGTTGCTGAACAGTTGGACTTTTCTGCCCCCTGGTGGCAAGCTGAATATTAACCCTTAAAGTTTCAAGGTATGCACATGAACAGTAGCTTAGAAGAGGGCTGATGAGCTGGAGAAATGGGAGAGACAGGGAGCTAGAGGAAGAGGAAAGACAAGGCACAAAGGAAAGATGGCAAGAGAGGAGTAGGGAGGTGATAGGAATTCATGAGTGTAGAGGAAATCTGGCGCAAAGGACCATGTCACAGGTATAGGTGAGCAAGTGATTTTCCAGGATAAAACCTTTGTTTGTGAGCTTGTGCACAAAGAGACCATTTTTATTTGATGAATTAAATGGATTTCTTCCTATCAGCAAAACTGAACCATCAACATGAATAAGGAAAATCTGAAATGCTTTATTTTTGTCTTGATTTCTACTTCATAGAACATTTTGAGAATGTTTTACTAAAGCACAGGTTACTGGGCTGCTGGTGTCACTATGCTGAATGAAGATGTGGAAAATTCTGGAAGCTTATTGAATTCCATCACCAACCTTTTCATAGGGATAGAGCAGCTGCTTGCAAAATCCATTGAGGATATGTAAAAATTCCTGAATCTTCTAGGTTTTCCCAAGGCATCTTGGGTAAATTAATGGATGATCTTCAGCATCAATGAGGTGAAATCTGTATGGTCTGCGTATTGATTCAGGCAGGATGATGTGAGCCGTGCTGTTCCGTTCATAGGTTTTATAGATCATGCTTTTAGGCAGTCTATCAGAGGCTAATTGTGTAACGTTCTGTGTAGTTAACATGCATTCTTCTGTGTATATTTCATACTTATTTTATAAAGTACTCACATACTTTATTTTATAAAATAGCGGTGTCAGTTTCCAAATATGTGTTTTAAATCCAGCCATGATCACTTACACTGGCCTTAGGACAAGTGTTAATGCCCACCCCCAGATTTTCCAAGAATGTGAATAAATTGTAGTATTTTATAATTTGCACATATACTTGTATACTCCAACCAAGCTCTGCACATGTGAATGTCCACAGTGGAAGTGCCTGCCATTGGTCTTACACACGGACTCATAGAATAGCAGTTGGTAGGGATCGCTATCTGCTGTTCTATGAGCGGAGAGGACGTATGCTTTAGGAGCTCCCATTGGAAAAGGATTTTTATTGCAATTTTAGCTAACTAGTCGCCCTTGGATTTCTTCTTGACTCCCCCCCCCCCCCACCTCGTGCTCTTGAATGTCAATCAACAAGGCTCTGAAAGGTGAGAACCCTTATAGTATCTTGTCGGGCCTGAAGCGCCATAAGACGGGCCCAATATCTCCAGAAAAAATGGCTGCCGGTGATAAAGGCGCCATGCCGGACCCTATTATGGCTGAAATACTACAACTTAAGGAGTTAAAGAGAACATAATTGGAAGTCACCAAAGTGGTGCAAGCCGAACTGGGTACTATCAATACCCAAATGCTGGAATTTCAACATAGAATGGAACGCCTGGAAGAGCATACCATACAATTGGAAGTGCACAGTGGTCAGAAAATTCAGCAGTGATCACCCAACTTCAACTTGATATTGAAGACCTGTCCAACCGCAGCTGCCACAGCAACATATGTCTGCTTGGGGTGCCCGAGGGTCTCGAGGGATCTAATATTGTGGCATATCTAAAGCAGATCATTCCTGAACTGCTGGGCCTGACTTTTCAACCTGCATTCGATATAGAACATGCCCATTGAGTGCCCTCTCGCCCTGTGGATAACTCCCGAGGCACCCGTCCAATTGTGGCGAAGTTGTTGCATTTCCTGGAAGCTTTCCAAATTCTCTGCACCGCCAAGGCTAGGCTGGCTTTATTACTGCAAGGGTGGAAAACCATGTTTGCTCTGGACTTGGCTAAGACCACAGCTGCGAAGCGTAAACAATTTTTGTCTCAGCGTACGGCCCTTACAGACTTGGGTGCCAAATATGGACTGTTTTATCCTGGCTCAGATGCAAGTGATTCATCGAAATGAAACTGGTACACAGACCGGGAAAAACTACAGGAATATTTTGATCAGTATAGCTGGTCTAATTGCACCTTGGAACTAGCCTATTTTTGGGCGTGGACAGAACAACTTGATCTCAATGGGGCCCATTTTGGTGATATATTGTAATAGGGCCTATGTTTTTTGATGCAGGAGACTGATGTGTGAATGGAGTGGATGGTGTGACGTGTACATGATCTGTTGTATGGATCAGGATTTGGGAATGACATATATGTTTGTACTGATGGGGTGCATGTGGGACAGTGGAGGTTGGAAGTGTGGGTGAGCGAGAACAATGTGGGTGGGCTCGGTGTGGCATGTATATATATGTGGAAGGGGGGAAGTTGTACTATGTAGCATAGGTCTCAAGCAGGGGGCTGTTGTTGGATTGAGCGGTCTGCAGGTACAATCTGGCTCCCAGTGAAATGGCACCACAACCAGTTAGAGTGTTAGGTTTTGACCTAGGCCCTTGCTGGTTGCAAGGACACATAGATAAGAATATAGGCTTTTTTTGTAAAGCTATATGAGTAATCTACTGATTTTCATGTGTGGGGTGATTGAGGGTATGCATGTCATGGGGTGTTGTGAGTTCAGAGGGTGTGAAGAGATTGGCGTTGTACTATGATATCCACGTTTAAACTAAGAGAAGGGCATCTGCGACCTAGCACTAACCTGGTGTAAGTCATACCTATCCGATAGATGGCAACATGTGCAAACAGAAACCTCCACCTCCAAACCGTTCCACCAGAAACAAGGCGTCCCGCAAGGATCCTCCCTATCAGCCTCATTGTTCAATATCTATATGCAGCCTATCTGCAACCTCATACGATCATTCAGCGTCGAATGCATGATCTATGCCGACGACATGCTACTCTACAAGCCATTCCAGATTGACCAGATTGACCTCACATCACTGTTTTAGCACAGTTGAAAAATGGCTCCAAAACCAGAATCTCCGAATACAACACAAAAAGACCGAAGTGCTGTTCATCTCCAGAAACCCCAACTTTTCCCCTCCAGCCTGCCTAAAAATCGGAGAGATAGAACTGCAAACTAAACCCTCAATCCGCTACCTGGGTGTTACACTAGACCAAAGACTAGATATGAAGACACACATTGGCAACATTGTAAAATCTACATACCATAAGATCAAGTCACTCAAACATCTACGCCCCCTACTACAACAGGACAACTTTAGAACAATCTTTCAGGCACTAACCCTTCCTCATCTGGACTACGCCAATGCAATCCTCCAAGGGCTTCCACAATCCACCCTGAGCCCGCTCCAACTCGCCATGAATGCTGCAGCCAGAGTTCTAATTGGGACCTCAAGGCGAGACCATATAACACCCATCCTCAAAAGTCTCCACTGGCTTCCAATCCATTGTAGGATCACCTTCAAGATCTTACTACTAACATTCAAGACCATCAACGGCCTCGCCCCCTCTTCACTCGCTGGCGTCATGCACATTACCCCCCCAAACAGAGTCAGACGACCTACTGCAATAAACACCTTGGCAATCCCCAAAGCAATGACCCATAGTACACAAACAACTGTAAACAGGGCTTTCAGTCTCTGTGCACCCAGATGCTGGAACACTCTTCCACCCAATATACGAGTGATCCCTGATCTAGCTAAATTCAGGAAGGCACTGAAGCACTACCTCTTCCTCAAATGCTACCCGGAGGTAGGCACACCAACCCCCTCACGCACAACAAAGCTACATGACCACATGTAACTACCCTCAAAGTAATGTATATACGTGTAAATACTTCTCTGTTAACCATAACGATGTTTATTTATTTATTTATTTATTTAGCTGTATTTATATCCCGCTTTTCACTGGGTCAAAGCGGTCAATTGGGGGATACATTTAACACGAGGGGATATGAGACACATACGCTAATACTTACAGGGAACATGGGCAGTGGAGGGTTAAGTGGCTTGCCCAAGACCACAAGGAGTGCCTATAGGACTAGAAATCCCAGTCCCTCCGGCCTGAGATTGCTGTCCCCAGGTGGGACTTGAACCCCCAGCCCTCCGGCCTGAAGTACCTTGTCCTAACCACTAGACCACTCTTCCCTCATATGTAAATGTAAATAGTAAATACTGTTGTAAATACTGATGTAAATAGTTAATACTGTTATCCAAGTTGAGCTACCTGTTATATGTAATTATGGTGTAATCCCCCACCGTAAAACACCCCGATGTTCCATGTAAACCGCACTGATATCGAAGAGCGCGGTATATAAGAGAAATAAATAAATAAATAAATAATATCCCTAAATGTTAAGGGACTTAAGAAGAAGCATGGAAACATCCTGTTTTTGCAGGAAACATATCTGCCCCTTTATATGTGTAACAAGCTTAAGGTAGAGTGGTTGGGACAGCAAAAATATGCTCCTGCAGACAATAAGAAGGGAGGAGTGTCCATTTTATTTAGATCCAGATCCAAAGCCGCTTAGCCAATCCTGAAGGCTGATGGCTTCTGATTGAGGAAGTGGTCTAGGGGCGGTCCATTGTACTATTAAATATATGTGCTCCTAATATAGACAACCCTGCTTTTTTCTCATCCCTCACTGCGTGGCTGATGGCGTATCACAATCGTGAGATCATTCTGGCCGGAGATTTCAATCAGCCTTTGGATCTGGTTCTTGAAGGACTACAAAAGGGGACTGCTACTTCTGGAGAGACATCTGAAATTGTAAGTACTTACTTCTGGGATTTTTTTCTAAATCTTGGGGAAAAGGGAATACTTTATATTAAAGCTGATTAATCTGTGTATATTAAAATCCAGTGTATTTGTTAAATCAGTCAGGGCCTGGTATCAGCAAAGAGCTTTTAGTTAAATTGAAAACTCAACAGGTAGCTTTCCGTTTAAGTTTAAAACCCAGCAGAGGGCTTTCAGTTTAAAATCAGAACACAGCAGAGAGTTTCCTGGTTAATTTTAAAACCCAGCAGAGAGCTTCTAGTTTAAATTTAATACTCAGTCAGGGCCTAGTATTAGCAAAGAGCTTTAATTTAAATCAGCTCAGAGAATAACATAGCAAAACAGGAAAAATAGGGTCAGTATTCGTTGAGCAATAAATTCTTTCTAGAGACTTTTACAAAGAGGCCTTCTAGATAGGGAGCAAGAGACCTGTGAAATTGTTTTAAATAGGTGTTAAAGCCAAGCGACAGATCAAAGAGGCATTTTGAAAGACTCCCTCTGTCCAAGCAAGGGCTGTGTGAATGACCCAGGAAATTGGTCACAGATTACCTTGAAGCACAGGACAGGGTACTGTGTAGCAGCCAGCTTTTAATAAGTCTTCTTTCCCTCCCTCCCCGCCCGACTCCCATCCACCCCTGGGATAATCGTAGTTTTATAGGTGCTTAAACCTCTTAAAGGAAAAGAGATGCCATATTCGCTCTCAGGTGCAGCTGTTTATCCTCATCAGGCGCACATTAAGGACCTGAGATTAGTTAAGCTTGAGGTGAACATTAAATGTATTAAGTATAGTTTTATTAGTATAAGTGTTCTCAGCAAACCTTAGTAAATAAACAACTTAAATACCTAAACACAACCCAAAAACTAAGATGCAGAAGGCAATCCAGCAGCGAGATGGGGGCTTTCCAGTCTTTTGAATTGAGCATCACATGTATGATTTTCTCCAAGTTGGTGAGGGGTCGTATATGTGCACAAAGTGCAAGGAGCTCTTTGCTCTCAGAAAATGAGTCCAATCTCTGGAAGCTAAAGTAGCAGACTTGAAAGACATAAGGAAGACAGAGAGGTTCATAGACGAGACCAACAGGGATGTAGTGCTGAAGTCCCACCTCCAGTCTGCCAGCATCCCTGTTGCCATGGAGGAGAGAGGTCACATGACAGGAAAGCATCACCCTGGTGTGGCAGGAAGTGATCCTGTAGCTAGGACCTGTCCTCCAGATGATGTAAAACCCTCTCGCACTGAGGTTTCTCCAGGGCCATGTGCCCATGAGGGAAGGGTTAGGACAGCCGTTATAGTTGGTGATTTGATCATTAGGCATGTAGATAGCTGGGTGGCTGGTGGACATGAGGATCGCCTGGTAACATGCCTGGTAACATGGGACCAACACAGAGGATCTCTAAAGGTAAAAAGTGGACTGTTGTAGTTGTTATGGAAGGACAGACTAGATGGGCCTTGTGGTCTTTTTCTGTCATCATGTTTCTATGTTTCTATCAGGAGTGATATGCGGAAATATTTCTTTACGGAAAGAGTAGTGGATCAGTGGAATAGTCTCCCAGTGGAGGTGGTAGAGATGAGTAACTGAATTCAAAAAAGCATGGGACCAACACAGAGGATCTCTGCCTGGTGCCACGGTAGCGGACCTCACGCGCCACCTAGACAAGGTCTTAGATAATGCTGGGGAGGAGTCTGCTGTCTTGGTACATGTAGGTACCAATGGCACAGGAAAGTGAAATCCAGGACTTCCTGGGTAGCATTCTCCGAAATGTTTCCCGTTCCACATGCAGGACCCAAAAGGCAGGCAGAGCTCTGGCGTCTCAATGCATGGATGAGACAATGGTGCAAGGAAGAGGGTTTTGGATTTGTTAGGAACTGGGGAACATTCTGGGGAAAGGAGGGGCTTTCCCAAAGGGATGGGCTCCACCTTAACAGGGATGGAACCAGGCTGCTGGCATTAACCTTTAAAAAGGAGATAGAGCAGCTTTTAAACTAGATAATAGGGGAAAGTCGACAGTCGCCCAGGAGCGCATGGTTCGGAACAATGTATCGTCGAATGATACTAGCAAAAGATTGAAGTTAGGGCATATCAACAGAGAGGTTCCTAATGTAGCCCAAAATGCCCTTGAGTACAGAGCAGACAGAGCTTAAAGATTACAAATTACCCCTGTCTACCGGTAACCAGACTAATATGAATAAAATACAGTCTCTATAATGCTTGTATGCAAATGCCAGAAGTCTAAAAAATTAAGATGGGAGAGTTAGAATATATAGCACTAAATGAGAGGTTAGATATGATTGGTATCTCAGAGACATGGTGGAAGGGGGACAACCAGTGGGACACTGTGATACCTGGGTACAAACTATATCATAATGATAGAGCAGATCAACTTGGTGGTGGGGTTGCACTCTATGTTAGTGAAGGCATTGAGTCAGAAAGGATTAAGTTTTGCAGGAAACAAAATTCACTGTCGAATCTCTATGAACTGAAATTCCATGTAAAAAGGAGAAGGCAGTGGGGGGTGTACTATCAACTGCCTGGTTGGAGTGAACAAATGGATGATGAAATGCTCAAAGATATCAGGGAAGCTAACAAAAGTTACAGTACAGTAATAATAATGGGTGATTTCAATTACCCCAGTATCGACTGGGTCAGTGTCATGGCACAACATGCTAGGGAGATAAAGTTTCTAGATGAAATAAATGCTTCTTGGAGCAGCTGGTTCATGAACCGACCAGAGGTGAAATCATTTTGAACTTAGTCCATAGTGGAACACAAGATCTGGTACAAGAGATAAGGGTGTTGGAGCCACTTGGCAATAGTGATCATAGCAGGATTGCTTTTGATTTAGAAAATGGAGGAAGGATGGTAAGGAAATCCACAGTACTACCTTTGAACTTTCAAAAGGGAGGCTATGATAAAATGAGGAAAATAATTAAGAAAAAACTAAAAGAAGCAGTTGCAAAGATTAAAGATTTACATCAAGCATGGGTGTTGTTTAAAAATACTATCTTGGAAGCCCAGACCAGTTGTATTCTACGCTTTAAGAAAAATGGAAGGAAGTCCAAAAAACAGCCAGCATGGTTTAAAGGTGAGGTCAAAGAGGCTGTTGTTGCCAAAAAGGCATCTTGCAGGAAATGGACAAAGGAGCCAAATGATGAAAACTGGAAACAACATAAGCACTGGAAAGTTAGATTCAAGGCATTGATAAGGCAGGCAAAGAAAGAATTTGAGAAGAAGATTGCTGTGAAAGCAAAATGCGTAACAACGACTTTTTCAAGTACATTCATAGCAAAAAACCTGTGAGTCAGTTGGACCATTAGATGATAGAGGGGTAAAAAGGGCACTAAGAGGGGACAAGGCCATAGCAAAGAGACTGAATGAATTCTTTGCTTCAGTCTTTACTGAGAAAGATGTAGGGATGTTACCCATGACTGAAATGGTATTTAAAGGCGATGCCACAGAAGAATTGAAAGAAAGTTCGATATACCAGGAAGATGTGTTACAACTATTTGATAAACTGAAGAGTAGCAAATCACCTGGACCGAATTTCCTTACCATCCCTCCTCCATTAAATAAATGAAACACGATCATGTTATGATCACTATTGCCAAGTGGCCCCAACACCCTTACCTCTTGCATCAGATTTGGTGTTCCACTAAGGACTAGGTCCAAAATGGCTTCCTCTCTGTTTGGTTCATGAACCAGCTGCTCCAGGAAGCAGTCATTTATTTCATCTAGAAACGTTATCTCCCTAGCATGTCCTGCCATGACACTGACCAGTCAATACTGGGGTAATTGAAATCACCCATTATTATTACTGTGCTGTAACTTTTGTTAGCTTCCCTGAATTCTTTGAGCATTTCATCATCCATTTCTTCATTCTGGCCAGGGGGTTGATAGTAAGATGCCATCGCCTTCCCCTTTTTATATGGAATTTCAATCCATAGAGATTCTACAGCAAATTTTGTTTCCTGCAAACCTTTAATTCTTTCTGACTCAATGCCTAATATAGAGCACAACCCCTCCACCAATGTGAGCAGCTCTATCATTACAATATAGTTTGTACCCAGGTATCACAGTGTCCCACTGGTTGTCCTTCTTCCACCAAGTCTCTGAAATACCAATCATATCTAACCTCTAGTGCAATATTCCAAGCTCTGATCCTGCCTCATTTTGATTTTGCCAATTCCATTTTACAAGGTCTCCCTCAATCTACACTGAACCCATTGCAACTGGCCATGAATGCCGCAGCAAGGGTCCTCCACGGAGCCTCCAGAAGTGACCATGTGACCCTCATTCTAAAGCAGTTTCATTGGCTACCTATACACGGAAGGATCATATTCAAGACCTTACTTCTCTCATTCAAGGCCATCAATTCCCTCTCCTCTATGGCGCTTACTGAGCTTATCCACACAGTGCCCCCCAACAGATCCAGAAGGTCAACAACCCAAAATCTACTGATAACCCCGAAGTCCTTAACTAAATGCAACACCACAACAGCAAATAGGGCTTTCAGTCTTTACGCCCCCAAATGCTGGAATGCACTACCACCAGACATCCACGCTATTGTAGACCTATCTCAATTCAGGAAGGCAATCAAAATTTACCTCTTCCTCCATTACTACCCAGACAGCAACCGAGTCTAAGTAACCCACCTTAAACCACTCCTCCCTAGGGTTCCTATATTCCCAGCCTCCTTCCTGCAGATCAGGCGCATACCGTCTTAAAGTGATTAATGGACTTCATTTAGATTCTTGTAATTATTATTTCATGTATTCACCTCAACCCTGTTGTTGCTATTTATTATCTCATGTATATAGTTCAACCCTGTTGTTGTAATTAGTATTGCTGTATATAGTTCAACCCTGTTAGCCAAGTTGTTACTCCTGTTCCTTGTAAAACCAAACAGAATGTTGTCTTGGTCGTTTTGTTATATTGTAAACCGCGCTGATGCCGAATAGTGCGGTATATAAGCAAATGTAATAAATAAATAAATATATATATATTCTAACTCTCCTATCTCAGTTTTTTAGACTTCTAGCATTTGCATACAAGCATTTTAGAGACTGTATTTTATTCATATTAATCTGGCAGGGATTATTTTGAATCTTTAATCTCTGTCTGCTCTGTACTCAAGGGCATTTGGGATACCTTTGTCTTTATTGGAACGTCTCTGCTGATATGCCCTAACTTCATTCTTTTGGTAGTATCCTTCAAGGATACATTATTTCGAACCATGCGCTCTTGGGTGACTTTTGGCTCTCCACTATTATCTAGTTTAAAAGCTGCTCTATCTCTTTTTTAAAGGTTAATGCCAGCAGCCTTGTTCCATCCCGGTTAAGGTGAAGCCCATCGGTTCGGAAGAGCCCCTTCTTTCTCCTGAATGTTCCCCTGTTCCTAACAAATCCAAAACCCTCATCCTTGCACCATTGTCTCATCCACGTATTGAGACTCCAGAGCTCTGCCTACCTTTTGGGTCCTGCACATGGAACGGGAAACATTTCAGAGAATGCTACCCTGGAATTTCTGGATTTCAACTTCCTACCTAAAAGCCTAAATTTAGCCTCCAGAACCTCCCTACCACATTTTCCTATGTCATTGGTACCGACATGTACCAAGACAGCAGACTCCTCCTCAGCACTATCTAAGACCTTGTCTAGGTGGCGTGTGAGGTCCGCTACCTTCACACCAGGCAGGCATGTTACCAGGCGATCCTCACGTCCACCAGTCACCCAGCTATCTGCCTAATGATCGAATCACCAACTATATAACAGCTTTCTTAACCCTCCCCTCATGGGCACATGGCCCTGGAGAAACTTCCTCTTTGTGAGAGGGTTTTACATCACCTGGAGGTCAGGTCCTAGCTACAGGATCACTTCCTGCCACACCATGGTGATGACTCTTCCCCTCTCTGTGATATCCTGTATTTTATGAAGGCCTTCTTCTTTTTCTTCACCTGTTCAGTTACTTCTTTTGAGAACCATAGTGGCTTCCTTTTCCTTTTACATTTATTTACCTTTTTAACAAAAAGGTTTGCTGCCCTTAAAATATCCCCTTTCAGTTTTTGCCGATTGATTTTCTACATCCCCCAGCTGTTCCCATCCCGCTAATGACTCCTTGAGGTATTGGCCCATCTTGGTAAAGTTAGTTTTCATAAAGTCTAAGACCATCACTTTTGAATGGATTTTATAAGCCCTAGTACTAATACTGAACCACATCATCTGGTGATCACTGGATGCAAGATGATCTCCCACTAGAATATTGGAAACACTTTCCGCATTGGTAAGCACCAAGTCCGGTATGGCCCCTTCACGTGTGAGTTCTGTTACCAGTTGCCTGAATAGTTCTCCCTGTAGAGAATCCAGGATCTCCTTACTTCTAGATGGTGCCACATCAGGGATGCACCAATTAGCATCCAGAATATTGAAGCCAGCTATCAATAGAACTTTTCCGGTCATGGTAATACTGTTTATGTCTTCTATTAAATCTCTTTCCACTTTTCCCTGTGAGGAAGGTCTGTATATCACACCAATGCAAATAGATTTCCCTTTCCCTCTTTCTAGTTTAACCCACAGTGCCTCCTCTCTCCCTTTTAAGCTGTGTAATTCTATAGCTTTAATATTATTTTTTGGATATGGTGCCACTCCTCCTCCACTTCTTCCTACCCTGCCTTTCCTGAATAAATTATAGCCCGTTATAATTACATCCCAGTCATAGCTGTCCGTGAATCATGTTTCTGTAACTGCTACTAAATCCAAGTCAGAGTCTTCCATTAAAGCCTCTACATCTGGGATCTTATTTCCCATGCTACAGGCATTTATATGCACTGCTTTCCAGATGTTGCCCCTTTTACCCATTTCTACAGAGGCCTTTCTTCACCCATCCCCAACGAATCTAGTATAAAGCCCTCTTCAGCAAGTTATCCAGTCTGCTGCAGAAGACACTTTAACCCTTCCTGGATAGGTGGATGCCATTTCTGCTCTGCAGCCTTTGGAAAATCATCCTATGGTCCAGAAAACCAAAATGCTCTCGATGACACCATCCAGTTCACTTTTGGTGGCATTATGTATGTCTGATCCAAAAATATGAGAAATGTTTGGTGCTTCGATCTGGCTCAGCTGATGGATTGAAACTGTGGAAGCCTCTGGAAGAATATTTATAAGAGCATGACCCCCACTGATGATGGACCTAGTGACGTTTTGATCGTATACTCGCCATAGACCCTGTGTTGCTTCATGGTTTACGTGCTGTAGCTCCGCATGTATTGGAATTTTGTTTTAGTGGTTTTTTTCTTTTTCTTTCTTCATTCTGTTGTAATTTTAAGAAACCAGTAAATGTGAGTGAACTTAAAAAAAACCAGCAGCTGGCTAAACGACATGTGTAAAGGCCCATTTATACTGCAAAAATCCTTAATTTATTCATGTAGATGCTGCGTAACTTCCCATAAAATTATGCCCTTACTGAATGCAGCACATTAGTATAAAGCCACTGCTTACCCCGGGATGAGCATTGTGGAACTTGTGTGCCTTTTTGATAACCTGACCTGGATTGGCCACTGTTGGGAACAGGATACTGGGCTTGATGGGCTTTGGTCAGACCTAGTATGCATTTCTTATATTCTCAAATACTGTACTATAGTATATTGTATTAAAGTACTTTTTGTTGATAGGAAAGGTTCTGCCCTTTAGTTACTACTGTATGTGTTGCCTCTGTTAAAGTCACAGTCGACATAATGTCATCTTTACTGCTACTGCTACTACTGAACATTTGTATAACACTACAAGACGTACGCAGCGCTGCACAGACACATGTGAAAGACGGTCCCTGCTCACCAGAGCTTGCAATCTATTCAAGACAGACAACACAGTAGCTATAGACATAGAATACATCTAGGGGGAATGGTAAGGAAACAGAAAGGAGATTAGGCGAATCAAGATCCGAACGCAAAGTGAAGAGGGAGTTTTCAGGCTAGATCTGAACTGGCTGTAAGAATGAGACGGTGACAGGGTTGCTCAGTATCGCTTCCCCTGCTCTGTGACTGAGAGGAAGTACATTTCCCTAGACAGAGGTTTTGCATATTCTCCCGCAGGTGTCTCTCCTCACTGCTCGGTGCCGTTATAAAAGTTTCATCAGCACATGAAAGTTTAGAATTGAGAAACTCCTAATCCAGAATAATGGAGATGAGGCAGCAGACTCTGTTTATCTGGATGCTGATATTATGGATTTCTGGTAATAATTAAATAAAAGAGCAATTAAATATCAATATTTTTAGCAGACTCTATGAAATTGTTACAATATTTTTCTCTAGAAAATAAACCTGTTCAGGATAAAATAGAAATGTATTTCAAAGCGTTAAGCTTTCATTCTATTCAGTATTTTTCATGTCTGACTTTCTGTTTTCAGGTACCAGTGGGCAGAGTGGACTGACTCAGTCTCCAGAATTCTTATCGGTGTCTGTGGGAGACACAGTCACTACCAGCTGTACAGGCAATACGGGATACTATCTTTCCTGGTACCAGCAGAAACCTGGACAGGCTCCCAAGCTTCTCATCTATAAGGATTCCATGCGCTTCACTGGGATCCCAGAGCGCTTCAGTGGCAGTGCATCTGGGACTGATTACACTCTCACAATCAGCGGAGTTCAAGCTGAGGATGCTGCAGTTTATTACTGTGCACAGTGGGACAGCTCTGCTAGCATGACACAGTGATATAGTCCCGTACAAAAACCTCTCTCTTTCTTGACTTACTCTTCATTCACTAACAGCTGCCTAGTGAATTGTACAGACATTCATTCATTGTGAAGCAAACAGATTTGTATTCCAACCCTGAAGGAGTACCGACTGATGTTTTGTATCAGGATTGCTTAATCATTTTATAAATATGTCCCAGTAAAACTCTGTGGGGTTGGTATTTGAAAGGCTTATTTGGTCAGCATCAGGTATTAACTGCATAGCCTGGCTAATGGATAATGTTTGAACAGACAACTTAATGTCTGGCAACAAGTTATCAACTTAACAACAAGGGATAGGAGCAGTCCATAGATGTCCCAAAAAGTTACCCTTAAAGCAGTGCAATTGTCTGCTCTCAGGATAACTTTAGCACCACACAAATAGTAGCCTTAACTTAAACAGACAACTCATCCATTTAAGTTTCGGGTTGCATATTCAGGGCCATTTACATGTATGTAGCTGTGTGAATGAATATTTGCCCCATGAATGTGTGTACTATGTTTTGTTTCGGATTTTTTTAGGTGTGTGCTGCTTAAGCAATAGTGCCTATAGGGGAGAGTCCATCTGTCTCTCTGACTTTTTGTTGTCCATCTGTTCGTATGCATCTCTTTGCTGCCACCTGCTGGACGGACACTGGCCATTACAGAAGGAAGGAAAGGGATATGGAGAACTGGTGGCAGGGCCGGCACAAGGGTTTCTGCTGCTCCAGGCAGAAGTCCCCGCCACGTCACACGCCCCCCGCCCCGCTGCTGCCGTCATTGTCTCCTCGCGATGCCACTAACCCTGCTGCCTCTTGAATCGATCTTCTGCTGGGTGGGCGGCAGCACGATTTTTGTTTTCAAAGTGGCAGCTTTGTGCCTGTACTTTGGTGCACCTTCAGGCCATGTGCTTCAGCGCCACACGCACACTCATGACCTGCTGCTCCTGCCCCTCTCTGACAGGAAGTTGCATCGGAGTGGAGCAGAGCTGCAGGCCATGGGCACCAAAGCCACCCACCGAGTCTTCCACCCTAGGCAGCTGCCTAGTCCACCTAGGGGACGGGCTGGCCCTGGCTGGTGGAGAATGAGAAAAGGATTAGAGAGGAGAAATGAGAAGAGAAAGGAAGGTTATGAGACAGAGTAGAAGAATGGGTAGAGTTAGAAAGGAGGAAAAAGGGGCACTTGTGAGCCCGAGAATGATGGCCACACTATAGGAGAATTCTGCCTTCCCCATTCCTGATTTAAGCAGAAAACCCACAAACTTCCATGCTGCGAGCTCAAAAGCAGCTTAAAATAATCAACTTTCCTGATGCTATGCCACACAGGATGAAAGATTTCGGTCCTGTATGAATAATCCCCCTGATCTCTTTCAGCATGCCTTCACTGCATAGCTCTTGCGGCACTTGGCCTACGGCTGCTCTCCCCTTTGCTAAGGACTAAGGCTTTGTGGCAGAATAAATCAGCTATTGATCTGTCCTCCTCTCATCCAGTAAACCGACAGAGTTTCTGTCTTCAATAAATCAATGTTTGAGCATTCCGTACTGCTATTCAGGAAGTCAACTCCATTTACCTAATTACCGACGTGCCTTCAATACCTGAAACTGCAGTCACCCTATGACCCAGAGACAGCTTTCAGAACTTACCTAGAAGGGGATGTCTCTGAGGTCAGCCTCTGCACCTATTGCTGCACGGTGCCCTGAAAAGTCTAGTCAGCCTCACTCAGTTTCTCCATCCTTTTCAAGCACTGGGTGGAACACATGTTTGGAAGCAGGAAGAAGGCTGTCTGTAGCAGGAAATGCAGTTGCAGTTGGCCATTTCACACACAACTCCATTGAATCAGCATGCGGCACTCTCATTAAAGGAATACTTGTGCTTAATCTTCACTACTGGAAAGCTTCCTTACTTTCATGTGCTTGGGTGCCGGAACATCTAAACTATGGCGCCAAAGAGAGATTCCAGATACAATCAATAAACCACCGCTATCTCCTGTTTTGAGGGGTTAGTAGTGATCTGCAAAGCTATCAAGTAGTACATTCCTCTGACTTCAGATCCCTCTTCTACAAGTGTCTGTACGCTCGAAACAACCCACGGTGGATTTGGCTTGCTGAATACCCAACGATAGCAAGTCAATTGGAGAGGAGGCACTGATGACCCATCCATTTCAGTTGGACACCTCCCTAATACAACTGGAAAGCAAGACATCTTGAGCAGAGGGAGAGAAGGTAGGGGGAAGAAGGGGAAGGAAAGAAGAAAAAGGAAAAGGAAAAAAGGGAAAAAGAGAAAAACAAGGAAAAAAGTGAAAAAGAAAGGAAGACGGGAAGAAAGAGAGAGGGCAGAAGATAAGGGAAAAGAAACAAAAGGGGGAAGAGGAAAGGAGAAAAATAAAGAGAGGGAAAGAAGAGAAAAGGAAGAGAAGAAAAGAAAGGAGGGGGAAAAGTAACATTACCACTTGGAAGATTGAATTTAAAATTTACATGTTTTCTTAATAGAGACTGTCACAGTTGAAAGTCTATGTAATTTATTTATTTAAACAGATTTGTATACCACCTTATCCTTCAATCAAAGTGGTCACATCACAATAGGAGGGTTACATTTAACATAGGGGTACATAACAACATAGAGGTACTTAACAACATCTAGACAATACAATTGGAGGGTTGCATTTATCATAGGGGTAACATATAGACAGTACGAGGTAATTAACAATGTTATATTATGTTTGTTTAGGATGAGTGTTTGGGGTGAGTGGGTACTGAGTTGATGTTATGTCTTTAACTTATATGCCTATTTGTGTTGAGTGAATATCAAATTATTGGCAGTAGAAGTATTACTGTTTGGGTGGGGAGTGTTTTATTTATTTATTTATTTATTTTTATTTAACTATTTCTTTTATACCGCCCCTTCCAGAGATCAAGGGCGGTTTACATATAACAGATTAACAGTCTTGTACACAGTTTGTATACATTTTACATAGAACAATAGAATTCAACTATTTACATTGAACAGTAATATAGACTTTGTAGGTATTAAAGGAAAAACAAAAAGCAGAAACATCTTTTAGGTATTAAAGCAAGAACTTTGTAGGTATTAAAACAAACACATCTAACTTTTTACAAATGTATATTTACAGTGTGTGGTGTGTGTGTTGTGTGGGTCAGATATTGGTGTAGGTGTTGGAATTTAGTTCCTTTTTATGTCGGCGTGGGGCGTGTGTGGAGGGAGGGGGCAGGCTTGTGTTTACATTGTTTGGATTAAGGGAGTTTGTGCATGTGTGACCACGTTTGTTGTGGAGCTAGCTTTGGGGTAGTAGGGGACTTCGAAGTGTTCAGTGAACAGGTAGGTCTTTAATTCTTTTCTGAATTGGAAGAGGTCTCTTATGGTACGAAGTTCAATGGGGAGGTCGTTCCAGAGTGTAGGAGCAGCGAATGAGAATGCTCTGGAGCTAGTGGTGTTCTTAGTTTTGCGGATGGTTTTTGGTATGATGAGAGAGTGGGCTGCGTTTTGTCTGAGGGTCCTTGTCGAAGTTGGAGATTGCAGTAATGTAGATAGGTGTGAGGGGGTTATGTCGTTTATGAGTTTATAGGTTGTTAGGATAATTTTATATTTAATTCGGCAGTTTATAGGGAGCCAGTGGAGGTCTAGCAGTATAGGGGTTACGTGGTCTGTTAGGCGAGCTTTAGCAATCACTTTTGCACAGATGTTTTGTGCTCGTTGAAGAAGGTATGTGCTTTTTTGCAGGAGGCCTATTAGGAGACTATTGCAATAGTCGAAGTGAGGGGTGATCAGTGTACCTACTACGGATCTAAAGTCTGGTGTTTCTAGGAGTGGTCTTAGGTGTTGAATTGTTTTGAGTTTATAGAAAATGGTTTTTACTGTTTGTTTTATGTGTGGTAGCATGGTGAGAGTGTGGTCTATTATTACTCCTAAGTATTTTACCTGTTTTCTGACAGGTGTGGAGGTTTTGTTGATAGTGATTGTTTCTGGGTAGGTGTTCTCAGTCATAGATGATCTTGTCACAAACATTGCCTCGTTTTTTTTGAAGTTTATGCTGAGGTGGTTAGTTTCCATCCAGGAGGAGGTCTCAGCCATGCATTTGGATAGCGGGTCATATGTAGGGTTTTTTATGGTTATGGGGATAGCTAGCATGATGTCATCGGCGTATATAAAGTGATTAATCTTGTGTTTTTTAAATATGTTAGTTATCGGTTGCAGGTACAAGTTAAATAGGAGGGCTGATAGGGCTGATCCTTGGGGTATTCCCTGTCCTTGGGGGAATGTTTCTGATGCTTGTTGGTCAATTTGGACGCGTATTAATCGGTGTGAAATGTAGGATTTGAACCAGTTAAGGACAATCCCGCCTATTCCTAGGTTTTCTAGTCTGTTGATCAGTGTCAGGTGATTAATGTTATCGAATGCGGCTGAGATATCTATAAATAGGAGTAAGTAGCCTTGTTGTTTGTCATCTGTGCCCTTGATGAGGAAGTCCATAAGAGTGATTAGGAGGGTTTCTACTCCATGGAATGGGCGGAAACCAAATTGGTGTGAGTCAAGGGGTTTGTATTCATCAATGTGTTCCTGTAACTGAATTTGAATTGTTTTCTCTATAATTTTGGCTATGAACGGAATGCTGGCTATGGGTCTGTAGGAGTTCGGATCTTTTGAATCGAGCTTATTATTCTTTATTATTGGTCGGAGCGTTGTGAGTTTTAGGGCATCAGGCATGATGCCCTGTGAAAGGGATTGGTTAACTATGTGTTGTAGATTTATCGCCAGTTCCTCTTTCGCACACTTAATCCATGAAACGGGGCATGGGTCGAGTGGGGAGGTGGTGGTGTTTATCATTGTTATGATTTTGAGAAGTTGTTTTTGTTCTACCAACTGGAAACTTGTCCATTCATGCGTGGTTTTCGTGTTTGATAATAAAGGAGTTGGGGTAGTGGTCTTGTTTTTTAGTTTTTCTGCAAAATGTTTTGCTAGTGTTTGTATGTTAATTGCTTGTTGTTTAGGTTCGCTGTTATTAGTTTTGGTTAATGTTTTTACTATCGCGAATAACTCCCTTGGGCGGTTGATGGATGAGTTTATTACTTTAGAGTGGTAGTCTCTTTTTGATTTGTTAATTGCGTTTTTGTATTCTATGAGTAGGAGCATGTATTGGGATTTGTTTTCATCAGATTTTAGTTTTCTCCATCTCCTTTCTTGTCTCCTCAGTTGTTTTTTTAGTTTTGTCAGCTCTTTCGTGAACCATTTTTCTGTCTTTTTTGTTTGTTTGTGTAAGACTTGTGTGTGGACAGCTGCTTTTTGAATAGTTAGGTTCCAATTTGATATGGTTGAGTTGATGTCTGGTGTGGTTGTGTCTAGTTTGGGTAGTACTTTGTCGAGGAATGTGTCTTTGTCAAAGTGTTTGAAGCGTGATATATGCGGAGTTGTGCTCCCATTATTTTTTGGGACTTGTGCCGATAGCTGGATTGTGATTAGATGGTGGTCTGACCAGGGTACTTCGGTTATACTCGGGGTGGTATGTAGTAGATGACTGTAGAGTGAGGCTGGGAGGAAAATTACGTCAAGTATGTTACCTTTTTTGTGTGTAGGAGTGTGTATTATCTGTGTGAACCCCATTTGTGACATGGCATCTATGAAGTTATCTGATTGGGAATGGTTCAGTGATGGAAGGTTCAAGTCACCAAGGAGTATAAATGGTTTGCTTTGTGATGCTGTGCATGCAAGTTCTAGGATAGGGGTGAGATTTTTTTGATCAGATGTGGGGGGTCTGTAGATGAGGGTGAGAGCCATGGTTTTATTTTCTATGTTAACAATGTCCATTCCATCTATATTATTTAGGTTTGTAAGGGTGAATTTTAAGTCATTTTTGGTGAGGATCAGTACACCCCCTCCTCTTTTTATGTTCCGTTGGCAATTGAATATGTCATATTGATATGTGGTTAGTTGGTTTAGTAGTACTGTGTCTGTAGGTGAGAGCCATGTTTCAGTAATACAGATAATGTCAGGGGAGGTATCGTTAATTATGTCATTAATTATTGGTATTTTATTTCTTATTGATCGGATATTTATTAGGATGAGTTGTAGTTTGGTGTTTGTAAAGTCATTTTGGTCTATTTTATCGCTTATGGGTTGTTGCTTTATTTGGATGAGTCGGTGATGGCGTTTGTGTGAGGTGTGGCGCGAATGGTGATTGTGAGAGTTTGTGTAAGTAGAACTGTATGTTGGATTCTGGTACTGATTGTAGGTGATTGGGAAATTATTATAAGGGTTCCGGTTATGATTGTGGATGATTGGGATGTTTTTGTATGAACCTTGATTGGTTTTGTAAGTGTATATATGTTGAGTTAGGAGGGTTATTAAGAAGAGAGTGAAAAGGAGATTTATGATCCTAGTAGGAGACATTGTGTTCATTTTATGAGGTAAAGGGAAGAGTGTTAGGGAAGTAGATGGATGGAGGGAGCTTATTACTGGTAACAGTATCTCAGGCTGACAGTGCAGGGAGGGTACTTACTACTGGCAACAGTATCTCACAGTAACAGTTCAAGAAAAGGTAATTACTACTGGCAGGAGCATCTCACAATAATTACTACTAGCAGTGATTACTACTGGTAACAGTATCTCACAATGGTTATTACTGACAATGATTACTACTGGCAACAGTATCTCACAATGGTTATTACTGACAATGATTACTACTGGCAACAGTATCTCACAATGGTTATTACTGTTTTAGTTGTTGTATACGTGTTGTGGGATTACATTTCTTATATGCCTCCTCCAGGCCTCAACATGCAACCATTCAAAACGAACCTTAAACGTCTATGCAGGTGGCCTCGATTTTGCGAATGTTGCTGGTGCTGCTACCCTACTGCGGAGAGCTGCTGATGATGGCAAGGGTTCTTCTCTTGCCCCTTCTCACGGTCCCCGCCTAAGGGCCACGCCAAAGGGCCCTCTGGCGAGGCCCTCAGGCGCGGGCCCGCCGGCGCGGGCACGCCTGACGGCGTGCAGCCTTTAAAGGCTTTGATCTCTGTCCCGATTGGGCCTCGTTGTGCTGCGGCTCCTCCTGCTGGTGTTGGCTCGATCCCCAGGGAAGGGGAGAGCTTGTGCTGGTCTCAGTGCACAAAGGGCCGGTTGCTGACGGCGTGCAGCCTTTAAAGGCTTTGATCTCTGTCCCGATTGGGCCTCGTTGTGCTGCGGCTCCTCCTGCTGGTGTTGGCTCGATCCCCAGGGAAGGGGAGAGCTTGTGCTGGTCTCAGTGCACAAAGGGACGGTTGCTGACGGCGTGCAGCCTTTAAAGGCTTTGATCTCTGTCCCGATTGGGCCTCGTTGTGCTGCGGCTCCTCCTGCTGGTGTTGGCTCGATCCCCAGGGAAGGGGAGAGCTTGTGCTGGTCTCAGTGCACAAAGGGCCGGTTGCTGACGGCGTGCAGCCTTTAAAGGCTTTGATCTCTGTCCCGATTGGGCCTCGTTGTGCTGCGGCTCCTCCTGCTGGTGTTGGCTCGATCCCCAGGGAAGGGGAGAGCTTGTGCTGGTCTCATTGCACAAAGGGCCGGTTGCTGACGGCGTGCAGCCTTTAAAGGCTTTGATCTCTGTCCCGATTGGGCCTCGTTGTGCTGCGGCTCCTCCTGCTAGTGTTGGCTCGATCCCCAGGGAAGGGGAGAGCTTGTGCTGGTCTCAGTGCACAAAGGGCCGGTTGCTGACGGCGTGCAGCCTTTAAAGGCTTTGATCTCTGTCCCGATTGGGCCTCGTTGTGCTGCGGCTCCTCCTGCTGGTGTTGGCTCGATCCCCAGGGAAGGGGAGAGCTTGTGCTGGTCTCAGTGCACAAAGGGCCGGTTGCTGACGGCGTGCAGCCTTTAAAGGCTTTGATCTCTGTCCCGATTGGGCCTCGTTGTGCTGCGGCTCCTCCTGCTGGTGTTGGCTCGATCCCCAGGGAAGGGGAGAGCTTGTGCTGGTCTCAGTGCACAAAGGGCCGGTTGCTGACGGCGTGCAGCCTTTAAAGGCTTTGATCTCTGTCCCGATTGGGCCTCGTTGTGCTGCGGCTCCTCCTGCTGGTGTTGGCTCGATCCCCAGGGAAGGGGAGAGCTTGTACTGGTCTCAGTGCACAAAGGGCCGGTTGCTGACGGCGTGCAGCCTTTAAAGGCTTTGATCTCTGTCCCGATTGGGCCTCGTTGTGCTGCGGCTCCTCCTGCTGGTGTTGGCTCGATCCCCAGGGAAGGGGAGAGCTTGTGCTGGTCTCAGTGCACAAAGGGCCGGTTGCTGACGGCGTGCAGCCTTTAAAGGCTTTGATCTCTGTCCCGATTGGGCCTCGTTGTGCTGCGGCTCCTCCTGCTGGTGTTGGCTCGATCCCCAGGGAAGGGGAGAGCTTGTGCTGGTCTCAGTGCACAAAGGGCCGGTTGCTGATGGCGTGCAGCCTTTAAAGGCTTTGATCTCTGTCCCGATTGGGCCTCGTTGTGCTGCGGCTCCTCCTGCTGGTGTTGGCTCGATCCCCAGGGAAGGGGAGAGCTTGTGCTGGTCTCAGTGCACAAAGTGTTTTCCGTCTGCTGATAAGTTTCAATAAAGAGATAAGCTTTGAGGTCCTTTCGGAATTCCATTAGGTCATCTAATGCTCTCAGGCTTGTTGGGAGGGAATTCCAGAGTGTGGGCGCTAGTAAGGAGGGAGCTCTTTTTGAAGTTGTTTGTTTAGTCTTGTGGAATCCTGCAGGTGTGCCGATCATGTAATTACTATCCTTTGGCTCATTTCTACTGTAGATGCAATAAAAGCGTATTTAAGTTTACCCCTGATACTCTGATTGTATTCAGATCCCCTCAGGAATCATCTGCAGTACCCTCCCACTGTTATGCACGTTCTCCTGAAGTCTACATCTTTCCTGTTTGGATTTCATCTGCTCTGAGAGGTTTTCTTCCCCTGAATCTGAAGACACACAGTTGCTGTCCTTGATTTTTTTTTTCGTTAAAAATTAGCTCTTTTCTGCAACTACAGCTTCACTTGTGTCTTTTCCATGTCTATTTGGCAATAGTTCAAAGGGCTAATTAAAACCAAAAGAAGCCATACCAGTGACTGATCCTTTTCCACGTGTTTATCTGGAGGTGCGTCTCACTCTTAACGTATCATGGACCTTGTATACAAGCAGACTTGTGCCGCTATTTTGAGGCATGCGGTACACCTGGACAATCAGCAACATCTGAGGTATGAAGGGGCCCTACTGAAAGTGGAGCAGTGGTAGAAGGGAATTGAAATGTTTTGATCTCTGCTGCCTACTGATCCCTCTGCTTAATGGTGAGATTAGCACACTAGCTTCAGCCTATCTCTCTCCTCAGACTGACCTTAGTTTACAACTTGAGGTGCCTGTCAGTCAGGAAACTATAGCCAGTTTATGTATCTCTAGCCTGGCATTTGGAAGCTGAGCCTTCTTTGTACACTGAGAAATGTTTCCTCATCTCCCAGAAAAATCTATATAAATTGGTAGTTTTTTCGTGGTGTTGGTATTCCCTCATATGGCTGTCAACGGCATTGCAGGCCAGCAGAGTTGGTCTCAACCTCAAGCATGTCCAATTCGAAAACATATGCCACTGCTCTCTGCAAATTTGCTCACACCCCAGAGTCGGTCTCCTCAACCACTCACTCCCCAGGGTCAAGCAACACTCCAACCCCTGCACAGGGAGATTCGTTAGGATCAGCTTCTCCAGTGACCAAAGCAGATTTAATTGAAACTCTTTAAGAACTTTGGCTTCTCTGGATGGATTTTTCAAAAGCAGTGAGTGATATCAGAGCGGATCTCAAATTATTGGATGACTGGGTGACGCAAATGAAATCAATATTGATGAACAAACTGACATGATAGTCCTTTTCCAGACCAAAATGAAGAAACTAAATAAAGAGTCCTTGGCAAGAATATTTGAGATTGGGAAGTAACAAGATGGCGGCAGGAGACACTGACCTGTGAGGCTGCGTCTCGTCGGTGTGCTGGTGTTGCGGTGCGCTCCTTACCTCACTGGCAATGGGGCGGAAGCAGGCTGCCTTGCCTCCTGGGACAGACCTGCCGGGATCCTCAAGCCAGCAAACACTGGCAGACTGCGGCTTCGCAGCCGGTGTGAGAGCAGCGTCTTTGGCAGGGGCGGCAGGAGGAGTGTCGTCCCTGAGGGCCTCAGGGGTTTGGCTCTCTCCGGAGCAGCTTATCCCCCCCCCCCCTCACCACAACCCGGAAGTATTTCCCCACCTGGAGCTGCCCTCCCCGAAGGTTTGCCAGCGAGCACACCAGTAAAGGGAGTACTTGGAGGTACTTCAGCGGGGATTTCTCTGTCTACTGTCATCGAGGTGCAGCAGAGGGCAGCTGGGAGAGAAGTTTCACTGGAGGGGAAAGTTGCGGCAGCACCTGGCCAAGTGGAAGACCTTTCGGGAGCGTTTTCACTGGAGATACCTGCGGTGATTACTATTAAAATGCTGTGGGATGGTATGGCTGTTTTAAACACCTCCCTAAAGATTGTTTTGGGTACTGTGAGTACAGAGATTGTTGGGGTTAAGACTGTATGTGGTACCCTCACTGGTGTCCAGAATGAGCAAGCTGAAAGACTCTCCAAGTTGGAATAGGACATCGGGCAGCTTTGGGACCTGGTGACTGCCCAGGTTAAGGACAAGACTGTGTCTTTCAAGAAAATGGAATACCTGGAAAATCAGGTCCGTCGGTGTAACCTGCGGTTTCTGAATTTCCCAAGGTCTCCTTTGTTATCACCTATGGAGATGGTGAGGAAGTACTTTGGGGAAATTTTGAAGAGTTCTTCTGAGCATTACCCATCTCTGATTAGGGTCCAGTATTTGTCCCTGGGGTTAAGGGATCAAGGATCCAATATCCCTCCTGTTTCTCCTGGAGTGGGAGACCTCACAGGGTTTTTGGAATCTTCCCTGGAGGTCATTACAGATAAAGCTACTCTCCTTGTAACTCTGTCACTGGAGTTGGATACATTTTATATTCTTAGATTATATTTCAAGAACTTTAATGAAGTTTTTCTAGGCTCTAATGTGCATATATTTCCTGATGTGTCTCGTGTGTCACAGCTGAGAAGGAAGGACGTTTTGGCCCTTCGCCCCAGGGTTTTAGCTCTTGGGGCAACTTTTCAGCTTAAATTTCCTGCAAAGTGTTGTGTGTTATTCAAACAGAAATTATATATGTTTTTTGACCCTAGGCAACTTCAGGAGTTCTTGGAAGCTAGGTAAGCTGTGTTGGTTGAAGTTGCTGGCCCTTCCCATTCGGTTGACGCCTAAGTCTCCACCTGTCTGTATTACTGTTTACTGATGTATTACTGATGTATTACTGTAGGCAGTTGGGCCCCTTCAGGGTGCTTTACTTTCTGTGATTTTGTTCCTAGTACTTCCTCAATATTTCTTTATTTGAGGTCTAAATTTGTAAATGGGAGATTAGTATCTTTAGGATGTTTTCCAATTTTTCTTTTTTTTTCTGTAATGCCCATTTCCTTTTTCATTCGATGTAATTTTTGGATGTGTTATTTATTAATAATTGATAAATAAAAAGTTAAAAAAGAGTCCCTGGTATTCTGGAACAACTGGAGAGTCAGGAGGATGGTTCAATCATTAAGGAGTTGCATGCACTAAGGGACCTGTTAAGCTGGAGCGTGCACATAGGAGTCAGGGTGCTTGAACCACTCCAGGTCTTGTCCCAGATCTATAATAACCTGTTTTAGGTTTCTTAAAGATGAGGTAGTTCTTATGCAAAATCTACATGATAAATGTTCTTTTCTTTTTGGGAGCCATGAAATTCAAATATTTCAGGACGTCTCAATACACAGTGGAATGGTGGAGGAGTTTAAAACCGCTGACACAACTATTTCAGAAGAAATCTGCGGTACCGATGGGGGTTCCCATTCTCTCTCATCTTTGAATGGAATAACAGTGCAAATCACATCTTTGAACTGGCTGACTGTATGGACTTTTTGGACTCACTTCAAGTTGAAGAGGACCACTTACCAAGGGCTAGGAACATCCAGAGGGACTGGGAAGTCCTGACACCCAAGCGACACAAAGTCCCTGGTTCCTGGCGAGCTTTTGGCAGTGACCAAGATGGGTGCCTCAATAGAGAGATGGACATGTCTGCTCTGCCTTAATGTGAATGTTATTATGCTTGTACAGGTTTATGTTGTGCCTTAGCAATGTGGAAGGGGGGATGGGTTGTGGGAGGGACAGGGTTTTTTTTCCTTTCTTGCCTTTGCTGAAACAGTTGGTGGGAGGTTTGGTTTAAGGGGCGTAAAGGGTCTGGTTTTCCTGTAAATCTCTGGTTTTCAGTGGGGGGCTGGTGCGTGAGTGGTTGGGGTGTCTGACAGATGGGGGAGGGAAAAAATGAGGACCTCGGGGAGAGGCTCTATTAGCTTACTTAGTTTCCTTTGGAACGGTTTTGGGATTGGGGGAGGTAACAAGTTCTACCTTTTTTCTCTTTGCCTTTGATGTCCTTTCCAGATGACACCCATAGTGTCTGAACTTTCATTCTTATCTATAAACTTGTTTCCTTCTTGGAACGCTTAGATGGTTGGGAAGGGAGGGGGGTTACAGGGGGAGGGAGGGAGGGATGGGAAGGAGGTTTGTAAGGGTTCTGTAGGAGGTACTGGGAAAAATACGGAAAAAATGGCCAGCATTAACAGATATTCTCTCAACTCATAACCTCGATATCTTATGTGTCACTGAGACCTGGCTATCCGCCTCTGACTCTGTGCTCCTCCACCAGATTGTTCCTCCTAACTTCATAGTTCACTCATGTCACAGAACTGACCGCCGCGGTGGAGGGGTACTCATCTTATCCAAATCTGACCTTAGGTTCCAGCTTGTAGCCTCAAACAGCACTTCGACCCTTGACTTTGTGACCATCACAAATAAGCAGGTCACTATCAATTTACTTTATAGAGCACCATCCTCTTCACCAGACGATTTAGCCACAATCATTGATCTTGCCTGTAACTCTACGAACCCACACACCCCAAACTGGGTTCTAGGCGACCTTAATCTCCCAACCATTCAAGACAGCCACACCAATGCCTTTATTGATGCTCTCAGTGAACTAGGCTATGTTCAGTTGGTCGACACTCCTACTCATACAAAAGGTAACACACTGGACCTTATCTTTGCACCACAATCAGCTCTTACTCATTGGCACAATTCCTACCTAAATTCAATCTCAGTACCATGGTCTGATCATCTCCTAATCCTGTTCCAGATGCCAATATGTTCTAGATCTTCCAAGACATTACCAGTAGATGCACCCTCCCCAGAACACTTTAGACGCTTTCACCCTTTTAACAGAGAAGACATCCTAAAGAGGACCCAGAACCTACTTTGCCCTCCTGAAAAAAGCCTTGATGACATGGTCGATTCTTGGAACTCCTGCCTAGATGCTGTGATCCACTCTCCTACCTCAATCAAGGCACCTCATAAGAAAAAGAATGCACCATGGTACTCCCCAGAGCTACGAAAATCACTCCTCCTCCTCAGACAACTAGAAAGACGGTGGCGACGATCAAGAACAGTCGAAAATCATGATGCATTCAAAACACAATTAACAAGACATCGCTCATCCGTATCTTCCAGTATGAAACAATATTACGCAAGCAGACTACAGCGCTCCCTCAACAAACCTCATGAGCTCTTCCACATTGTGAAAACCTTAGCAAAGGAACCTTCCCAGGGTGCACTGCCCCACCTAGACCCTCAGGAATATGCCAACTACTTACGAAGCAAAAGTAATCAGCTTGCTCCAACCTCTATGCCCCCTACTTCAGCCAACACTCCCTACACTGTCCCTCTACCCTCACCTAGCCAATTCTCAGGCGAGACTCAACACACTCTTTCATCCTTCTCCACCCCAAATGACAGAGTCATTCAAGACACCATCTTAAAAATAAACTCCACAACATCACCTTCCGACCCCTGTCCAGCTTCCTAGATAAAGTCACTACGGGCGGATCTCAGCCCATTTCTAGCTAAAATGATAGATGTATCGTTCTCTACTGGGACCTTCCCTCACACTCTGAAGCAGACCTCCATCAGACCTCTCCTAAAAAACAGCAGGTTGGACCCCTCCTTGATGGAATCCTACAGACCCATCTCCAGCATTCCTCTCCTTTCGAAAATCATCGAAAAGATTACCCAACGTCAACTACAAGATTATCTTGACTCCAATGCACCCTTGCACCCATGTCAGCACGGATTTCGTGAATCACATGGTGTGGAAACTCTACTGACATCCCTGTTTAATGCTCTAACCATAGGCCTAGACAACGTCAGACAAGGTTTTGCTTTAATCTTCATGGACATTGCCGCGGCGTTTGACACTGTTGATCATGAAGTACTCCTGTCACGTCTTAGAGAGAAGGGAGTTCATGGATCAGCCCTCTCTTGGTGCTCTTCATACCTCAGAGACCGTTGGCAACATGTTCGTTCTGGATCTTCAACCTCTGACCCCTTCCCTCAAACTAAAGGTGTGCCACAAGGCTCCTCCCTTTCCGCCTTACTTTTCAACGTTTATATGCAGCCTATCTGTGACCTCATCCACTCTTTTAACATCAACTGCCTGGTCTATGCTGATGATGTCCTTATGTATATGCCATTCTCGACAGAACTCCTGGACCTCTCCCCACTAATCAAGTGCTTTGACGCAGTCACAGACTGGCTAAATTCACAAATGCTTAAGATAAATTTTAAAAAGACAGAAGTCCTCTTCGTGACCAGAAACCCTGCATTTACCTCACCAACGTCCATCAAGGTGCGTGACGCTGAACTCCTCTGCAAGACTACAGTTAGATACCTAGGGGTTACGCTCGATCAACAACTCAATATGAAGGCTCATATCAGCAACGTAGCGAAATCTGTCTATCATAAAATCCGGACCCTTCGTCATCTGCGTCAGCTGCTAGAACCAGATGACTTTCGATCAGTCTTTCAGGCTTTAATAATGCCTCACCTGGACTACGCCAATGCGATCCTACATGGCCTACCAAAGAGCACGATTAACCCCTTACAATTGGCAATGAACTCAGCTGCAAGAATCCTTTATGGAGCCTCCAAGAGAACCCACATCACTCCAATACTGAAACAGCTACATTGGCTTCCTATACAATCCAGGATCTCTTTCAAGATCCTAACTATGACTCACAAAGCGATCAATAACAACTCCGCATCTTCTATCACCGACCTGATATCAATTACACCCCCTAATCGAGCAAGGAGATCGACTGCCTCCAACTCTCTTGTACTACCTAAGGCAATCACGAAATGCTCTCAAGTCACCAGATCCAGAGCTTTCTCTTACTTTGCACCATCATGTTGGAACGCCCTACCATCAGGCATCAGAACCATCAGTGACCTCTCCCAGTTCAGGAAGGCACTGAAGCATCACCTGTTCTTGCAGCACTACGATGTTTCAGACACCTTCTCATACCAACCCACCTCTACACCCCAGGCCAACACATTAAACCCATGCACTCCATAGTCTTAATTCGCAGAACTGCAATCTCACCTTGCACCTCCTCTCATCAAGAAATTACCTAGACTCATTTAAGCTCTACATATAGCTGCATTTAGTTGCTTTGTACATAGTTGCTTTTGTACATAGTTCTCATGTTCTCTGTTTATGAAACCTATTTAATGTATACCCAGCTTATTGTCCTGTTCATTGTAAGCACTGATCAATCTTTGTGACGTGTAGTTTTATGTTCATTGTAAACCGCACTGATGTCAAATAGCGTGGTATAAAAGAAACTGTAAATAAATAAAAATAAATAAATTACAGATTGGGAGTCCAGGAACTATAGGGAGGTAAGATTGAAGAAAGTTATCCGTGAACAGATGCCTTCTCTAGGAGCTTTAATAATGCTTCTTTCTCATATCTATACACTTGACTTACATTTGGATTTTTTCCCTATGTCACCACGGTCAAAATGATCTTGTGGAATGTCCATGGTCTTATCAACCCAGTTAAAAGACGCAGAGTTCTGGATCACCTGAGTTGGGAGAAAGCAAATATCGTGTTCCTGCAGAAAACCCATCTTGATAGCCATGGTCACATGCAATTGCTGTGAGGAAATTCCCTCAGGTGCTTCTTGCTCTTTTCATCTGCATGTCCCTTTCAGGTTCTTGAGCAGTTTGCAGACCCGGAAAGTAAATTTCTCGTTCTAGTTGGTACCATGCAGGACTCGCTCTTTGCCTTAGTCAAAGTATATGGGCCAATGAGGATCGGCACTGTGCTTCGGAGATTTTGGATTTGGTGGCCTCCTTCAAACAAGAGGAACTACTAATAGGTGGAGACTTCAACTGTATGATGTCCCAGTTGGACCGGTCTGGTGCCTGGACTACATCTGCTAGTCTCCCCCCCCCCCCCTCAACTAGCAGAACTGGTTATGAAGTTGAATTTATGTGATACATGGCGCTGTATGCATGAAAGTGAGAGAGACTACACTTTTTTCTCACACGGTCATGAGAGTTACTCTCATATAGATATGCGGTTAGTCTCGCGATCACTTCTTTCCTGGTTGACACAGGTGAGTATGGGTCCATCTGATCATGCTTTGTTTTCCTTGCATTTGATCTTAGTGAGTGCGGAGGTGCCGCCGCAAAGACGGTCACTCCAGGGTGATCTGCTGCTAAATCCTGAATTTGTGGCAGCAGTTTGCTCTAAATGGCAGGAGTATCTTGAGTTTACTGACTCCCCGGAAATATCGACCTTTTCACTGTGAGATGCAGGTAAAGCATTATTACATGGACTATTAATCTCTTTGTCCAGTGCATTTAAAAATGTGAGACAAGCTAAACAAGACGAGCTAGGTTGACAAAATGACACCCTGGAGCTTAGACATAGACGAAAGGGAGGGTGAGGAGTGTGGCACCAGCTGGTCCAACTGAAGGGTGAACATGCCGCCTTGGATGCGGGATATGTGGTTTCCTTGCTTCAAAGGACCAGATGGCAGTTTTATGAGTACGGCAATAAAGCTGGGAAGCTACTTTTGTGGCAACTCAAAAGGCAGAGGCAAAGACATAGAATCTCAGCAATACTCTGTAAGTCGGGGGTCTGTACCCAATGTTCACGAGAGATAGCCGATATATTACTAAATTTTATGAAGAACTATATTCCCAGAATCTGCATGCAGATATTCCCTGTATTCGGGATTGGCTTTGAGAGGTAGCACTCCCACAATTATCGCAGGATGCAAGAGAGGCCATTTATTGTCCTTTCTCCCTTCAAGAAGTATCACGGGTCATAGGTGGACTAAAGTCCTCAAAAACTGTGGGTCCTGACTTGCTTCCAGCAGAGGTGTATAAACCTCTTTCGGATATCCTACCTCCAGTGTTGGTTTGTATATTCAATGATATATTACCAAGGAAGAGTTTACCTACATCATTCTACCAGGCCCCTCTTACTGTTATCCCGAAAGGGGACAAAGATCCCTTAAAATGTTATAGCACCCCATTTCTCTTCTGAATACAGAATTCAAATTTTTCACCAAATTAATAGTGAACTGCTTGAAATCCAAGATCTCAGACATAATACACCCAAACCAAACCGGCTTTATTAAGCAACAATACGGTTTTGAGAATGTGTGCCGTCTTATCAACATAATGTAGTCTTAGATCGATGGATGGCCAGTATGCAGTCCTCTCACTAGACGCTGAAAAGGCGTTTGACAAAGTGGAATGGCCATTTTTACAGGAAGTCCTGAATTCCTTTGGATTTGAGCCATCTTTTTGGGGCTGGATAGCATCTGTGTATGCCTGGCCATAAGCTTCTATTATGGTTAACGGTTTTCTCTCGTCTCCTTTCCAGCTTAGTCGCGGTACAAGGCAGGGATACCCTCTTTCCCCACTGCTCTTCTCCTTAGCTGTAGAACCTCTGGTGATTAATATTAGGAAGCACGCTGCAGAGATCGGCATTCCCCTAGTAGCTGAGATGCATGCTATCTCATTGTATGCCAATGATACTCTGATTTACCTAAAAGAACCCTCCCGGTATGTCCCGGTAGTTACGGACGTCTTGGACCAATTCTCATACGTGTTGGGGTTTACCGTCAATAGGCAGAAATCTACACTTCTCCCTTGTATTTTGAGGACTAGGGCTACTGCGGCTGACGTCACCTGGGGGGATTATCAGGTTGTACAGCACTTTTGTTACCTTGGAATTGTCATTCACCGAGATCTCTCCAGACTTCATGCTCTTAATTATGCACCTCTCCTCAAGAACTTTCAAATGGATTTGATGGTGTGGCACTCCTCCACTGTTTCATGGTTGGGTAGAGTCAACACTATCAAAATGCTGTTGTTACTGAAACGTCTTTTTCTGTTTACACAACTGCCCATTGCTGGCTCTAGAAACGTTTTCAAGACTGTCGCTCGCTCACACACTTTTTGTGGCAGGGTCATCGTCCTCAACTGAGCTGGATGTTCATGATCCGCCCTAAGCTTTCTAGGAGTCTGGGGGTACCAGATCCTGAGCTCTGTTATTGTTTTGTTTACCTGCGGGCCTTGATCTCCTGGCGCCTCTCTTCAGAAACGGACTAGGTAATCTTGGAAAGAGACTGGATAGTCCCAATTCCACTCGTTGCAGTTCCTTTCATTCAGACTTCGGTGGAGCGGTGGAAGGTGTTGATGCATCCTTTCTTAAACCCTCTCTGGCGAGTGTGGAGAAGCATTTGTTCCCAATTTGATTTGTCAGCTCTCCTCTTTTCCTTTTCTCCTCTAGCTTCTTTTGACTTTGTAAGGAATTTTGGGAGGCAGTCTCTTGCTCGCCTCACATCTTTGCATCTTGGGACACTCTACGAAAACTCAGTTATGCAAACAAAAGTGCAATTGGAACAGGTGTGGGAGATCTCACTTTTTGCCATTTCAATATTTACAACTTTGTCACTGCTTTAATATCTCGAGCGTGTGAGACGAAGTACTGTGTTCCCCAAAGGCTTGGGAGCATGTTCTCTTTGATTCGACCTACCTCAAATCCTTGCTCACAAGACTATATCAAGTCATTGCCTCTGGTCTGCCTTGCTCCTCCAGAATCCTCCTTTCCGATAAGCATTGGAAGTTGCCACAGCCCAATTATTCAGAGGAGTTTTGGAATGGTCTTTATCAATACGCTCATTCATGTTCCAACTCTCTCTCCCTAGTAAACATGCAACTGCAGATACTGTTCTATATGTCAATCCTCCCGACTACTCTGTTTAAATGGCACAGGGCAGATGATCAGTCCCAACTGGCAGCTTTGTGGTCAGAGAGGAACTTTGGAACATATGTGGTGGTTGTGCCTTCGACTGCAGGTATTTTGGTCTGTGGTTTATGCCTATATTATCTGGGTCCTAGATGTATATTTAGAGTTTCCTCTTGAAACTTGCGTGCTGGGTGCTTTACCTGACAGGTTGTGAGATGCATCCCTAAGTTGAGTCTCTGCTAGTCTCCTTCTGGCAGCAAGACCCGATTCTGGAAGCCAACCCGAGCACCCTCTTTTTTGGAATGGATGGTTAAGGTTTGGGAAATTTACCGCCTTGACAAGCTTACAGCAGCAACCCGTGGTGTATCCTTCTGAGGAGATGATTTGTGGAACAAAGCACTTTACCATGATGACTCTCACTGAGAGCGTTCTCCTACTGGCTCTGGGTGGTCATGGTTGCATGATCTCACTAAGCTGTGATAACTTCCCAATTAGGCAACTGATTTCGATCCACCAGTCCTGGACAGGTTGATCCTGTTCTGTAGATACCTGCACTTACGACTACTTACTTCCTACTTCCTGTCTCCTATTTCTTAGTTCTTATTTCCTACTTCCTACTTCTACTTCCTAGTTCCCAGTTCCTCCTGGAATGCTGGCTCTGAGGGGAGGGGTGGGAAGGGAATGGGTTGGGAATAGGAAGGGGGTAGGTGGGGTGGGGGGGGTAAGGAGGAGGGGGCCTCATTGAGCTTCTGTTGAGGAGAATTTTCTTCCATTGATAGGGGGGTTAACTATTTCATCTCCTCCTATTCTCCCCAGAGTTCCGATCGAATTGAGTTGAACATCTGATAGATTGTTTGTCAATGGAATATTTACACTGATTGCTTGTTATAATATAAGTTCTGTATTTTCTTCATGATTGCTCAATAAAAATTGTTTCACATAAAAAAGAAAGGAGGAAAGAGGTGTGTGATTAGGGGGCAGGGATTGAGGTAAGGGGCAGGATAAGAAAGGAGGAATGAAAATAAAGAGAAGATCAAAAGGGAAGTGAGGATGAGGAGATAAGGACACAGGGCAAGTGAAGGGAGAGAGAATAGTGGAGGGGAGAATAGGAGTTAGGAGAGGGCTAGGGGGTATGGAATGCAGAAAGAGATGCAAGAAGGGAGAGAGGGGATGGAGGGAGTATGTGAAAGGAAGTGGCGGGGAAAGAGAGAGAGAGAGAGCACCAGTGGGTGGTAGTGGAAGGAGGGAAAGTGTTTAAGGCTAGAGAGGGGGAATAGTGTAAGATCGTAGGAGGGAGAGGAAGTGGGTGAAGGGCGCAGAGAGAATTGCAAGGAAACAGTAAGACTCATGCCCAGACACACAAAGACCCCCAACATACAGTATCAACACATACACGTATCCTAACACCATCCATATACCATGAACACTCCCAGGATACTCACACATTCATACCTACATACAGCCCCCGAGACATACTGCCAATATGCACACAATCACCTACACACATACACACACCCAAACACACGTACACACATACATGCCTATGACAGAAATATATACACAGCCCTGACACACTGCCCACAAGCACACTTCCAAGATATCTAATACTCATCTCACACCCACACCCACACACCCACACACACACCCACACCCCCCCCTCCCACACACACACACCCATGACAGAAACACATTTGCAGCCCCTGACACACTGCCCACAAACATACTTCCAAGACACCTAATACTCATCTCACACACATATACACACATGATAGAGATACACACATGGCTCCCCTGTCACACTCCCAACACACACACTCTGAGATCTCATCATCACATCACCACACATAAACAACTGAACCCTGCCAGTGGAGAAATGCACATCCTACCACTGATGCATGCACACACACGTCTTACTTAGTGCTCAAAAAATTGTGAACACTGGTCACTAAAAAGAAAACCTGGCATTATTTGCAGTTATTTCCGTGATATCATGTTTGAAACTACTACAGATTTCTATTAGCAAAATATCATGTATTTTCATTAAATATTGTACCAAACAAGGTGAAAATGTATTGATTTTCTTATGTTTATAGGTCAATTAGTACTTTGTTGGACCTCCTCGGGCTTTAATAACTGCATGAAGGCAGTCTGGCATTGAAAGTGCCAGTCACTCCCAAAGATCTCCTTTGATGTTATATGCAGCCAGCAGAGATAATTCTGGCTTTGAGATTCTCTGCATTTGTTATTGTCTGTTTCCACACCTTCTTTTTCAGCAGGAATCACAAGTTTTCTATGGGGCTGAGATCAGGTGATTGAGGTGTCCAGTCTAATATTTTTTTAGTTATTTATTTAACATTTCTTAGATACTGCCTTTCAGGGTTATCAAAGGTTTACATTTAACTCAGTAGTTATACATGGAACCAATACAGAATCAATTAAAATACATCGACAGTGGCAGATAACTAGGTTACATTTAACAGGTTGTGAGTTTTACATTAGGGATAGGAGGTTTAACGGGGATTAATGCTTATTTACAACTTTGAGTAGTATCGTTTTGGTGGGAAGGTTTTGTTTGGAAGGTTTTCCAGCCTTGTTCTTTGACAAAGTCCTTCACCATTTTTGACCTGTGGCATGGAGCACCATCACCTGGAAGTAGAATTCTGATCCTTTGAAGAGGGTCCTTGAGACCAGCGCACCTGGTTATTCAGGACTCAAGAACCATGCACTGTTGCATGTTTCACTCTTTTCCAAGAAGTGAATTCGTCCAACTCTGGAAGCCACAATTGATCTCATCATCGACGGTGCCACAAGGTTGTAGCGTTCACCAACTTTTCTTCTCACGTGCAACTTCTGTGAGTCATTGAAAATTGCTATTCTTGTTTCGTCGGTGAACAAGACATGTCACCAAACATTTGTATCCTTCTTCACGTACTGAAGTCACAGACACTTATGTCACAGTGTTAGCAGAGGCTTTTTAATAGCAAATCGTGAAACCAGACCAATTTTCTTCAGATATCTTCTAACTGTGCTGGCTCCAATTTCCTTGCCACTGTTACAAAGTTGTTGTTGTAACTTCATGCTGAACTTTGTAGGTAACCAGCATACAGAAATTTCAAAGGTTCGAAGCTGGCATTGTGTTGCTTTGGTATGTTGTCCACAGTTCCATCTACCTGAAGATTCAGATCAAGTTTCACGATATTTCTAAAACACAAAGCATATCCCAACATAAATAACTTTCACAATAAAATAACAAAATGACCAAAACAATCCCTCCCCTCCCAAATAAATAAACGTTTCTTACCTTAATAATAGCTGAAATAGCTCCAACAGAAACATCCATTTGTTGTGACACTTCATGAAAAGATAATCCAGCTTGGACTGTATGCACAATGGTACGTTTCAAGTCCTCCGAAATACTTTTTCTGCGATGAGCAGGCATGCTTTTAGGCAAAAATCTGATATTTATATTAATTTTTGTATTAAAATAATTAAAAATACTTTGAAGAACAAATTTCACAACTATATTTCTTGAATCCGATGAAAAAGAGTTTATGAAACTAAAACATAAACACTAAAGACAAATTATCGCCCAAAAGGGTTCAAAATCTGTACGTAAGAAGAGATGTTTGGCGCAACTGTTTGTCTGAGAAACAACTAAAATCTTGGGTTGGGGATGAAAGGTCAATTTCTGGCAAAAAAGCTAGGTAATTGGCACTATAATGCTATATTATTGCTATGGAATGATAGCTTTTCACTTTAAACTAAATTATAGTGGTTTCAAACATGATATTACAGAAATGACTGCAAATAATGCCAGGCTTTCTTTGTTAGTGACCAGTGTTCACAATTTTTTGAGCAATAGTGTACACATCCTACCACTGATACAGGCACACAGTTGTCATATACACCATTGGTCACGTCCCATAGTATGTCCCCTCGTCCTCTCATATATCCCTTGCTACCCTGATGAAACACACTTTACCATGGCTATTTCAGTCAAGTCACCCATAGAGACATGCCTGAGTCTGTGAATGGAGGAAAGAGGAAGCACACCATTGAGTCAACTGTAAGTGTGCACTTTTGAGCTAGTGCAATCTGGGACATCCATGACAGAACGACCTGAAAAAGATGCAAGTATGAACATGTTTAGGTAAGATTTCGGAAACTTGGACTTGCCCAATATGGAAATCTGCAGGACAGTCTACATAGACATCCCTGGCATAGTTTTCAATACTGGGGATGTCTAAGAGGCATGCAGAAACATTTCCCAATAGTAACAAATAGAAATACTTCACCAAAATTCTTAGGCTCTTGCGGACAAATTGAACAAACAAATGTAAAAGAACCCAAGGGCCTATTGTATAAATTATACATATACCAAATACACTGCAAAAAAACAATCAAATTGGACAATAACTAATGAAAGGAAAGGTGCTGAAATTTCTTCACAGGATGTATATAAAAAATCCACGACTTAACCTTTCGTCATTGCTCCACAAAATGCCTTCATTATCAATTATTTCATAATAATATTTCATAATATCAAATTTGTAACTTCTCATTTGTAAGGAAATAAATTTCACTTATCTTGGTTTACATGTCCTACCATGCTGGGAACTAACTGTGCCAAAAAGATTCTTAATCTACCCCGACCTCGACAGTAGGTTTCACCAAACCAGGGGCTATAACAGGGAGATACTGTAAATGACTAAATTAAACATTATTGGCACAAATATGCAAACTATTTAAAAAAATAAACATATACAAATAACCACATCACCTAAGAATGCCAGCCATACAGCCAAGGTAGAGAAAGCAAGCTAACACGCTGGCACTTGCTCTATAAGAGGCCATCAACGTCATTGGCTTAAAGATGTAAATCACAGTCAACCAATGAAATCCACAACAGTCATCAATTTAAGAAAGCTGTCGCTAAAGAAAATGTACCTATTTAATCTATACTGAAGGAAGGGCTTTGGCTCAAGGTGGATGTCTTCATGCAGGGGCAATTCTATCATTAAGCAAAGTTTGGAGGGGGGAGGGAAGCAAAGAGCAAGGTATTTAAAGCTAAATAATAGATTTTGATAGCCAGGAGGAGTGTAAAGCTTAAGGTTTGCCTAGGGTGCCAACATGTTGAACCAACTCTGGGGTCATCCCTGGGAAGAGTTACTTAAAGACTGGGGAATAAGAGGTTGTGGAAGGATAGAGAGATGGGGGAATGGTAGGACTGTGTTAAGGGTTGAAAAGTGGTAGATGCAGTAATGACTGAGGGTTAAGGACCTGATGTTAAGGAGGGGGTGTAAAATCTGTTGATAGAGGGAAAGAGAAAAATAAATGGAAGAAAGCTGAAAGGAAAAGATAAATGCCACAGATATAAGGAAAATAAAGGCGACAGGAGGGGAGAGAAATGGCAGATGGGCCAGAGTCTCTAGTAAGTGTGTTAAAAGAAGAAAGAAGAAAGCAGATACCAGAAACTGAGTTTAACAAATTAGAGAATAAAATGGCCAGTCAACAAAGGTAGAAAAATGAATTTTATTTTCAACTTAGTGACTGGAATATGTCAGTTTTTGAAATTTACATGTTCTATTTTAATATTTGTGGTCTTCGTATGTATAGAGATCCCCATTTGTTTACTACAGTTTGTTTGTTGAGAAATGGAATGCTATTTTATCTATATGCTCTTTTGATTTAATGTTGCATATTGTTGAGACATCTATTTCTGAGATTACTGTATTAAATGGAGAGTTGGAGAATACCCTCTCGTTGTTAAAGTCTGAAGAGGGATTTGATGATAAAATTAAGGAAATTGATGGTCAAATGATCCAGTATCGTAAAGATGTTCTTCAGCGCAAACTAAAGAAATTTCAAAGAGATACCGCCGATTATCATTGGGGGGGGGGGGGAAGTATACCAGTGGTGTATCAGCGTACACTTCCCAAGGAACGATATGTGACTTTTGAAGGTACATCTGATGAATCCTCAGAGGCTTCAGATAAAGAATCTTTTTTAGATCATGGCAATCGACCCCTTCGGGAAAGAAATCAGTTTTGAGGAGGGGGCAGGTACCAGCGATGGTCCCGCAACCCCACAGACCAATATTGATGTCTAAAGAGGTAAAGGGTTTTACTTTTCCGTACAGGCATGATTTGGTCAGTCTTGTGTTTAATTTATTGCATCGACAATTGTCCTCAGAGGAGATCATGGTGTTAAATCGAGGGTTATCTTTTGTCCCTACTACCTTGGTTGATGAGTTTGCTGTGCAAGTGAGTTTACAAGTATTCTTACGTAAATTACGGATTGCTTTATTTTTTTCCATGCAATCCGATTCTATGCAGGTTACCACTAGGGAAAATCCACCTTTTCAACCTAAATCCTCTTGGGTTCCTCCAGGAGTGATTGATCAAAACATCGTGGCTTTTGAATGTGTTATTTTAGAAGGTTTAAAATCTTGCCTTCCCCTAAGGTTAAACATAATTTGTCCCTGCGGGAGTGGAAGGCGTTGCAGTCATTACAACACGATACCTCCATTGTCATCAAACCTGCAGATAAGGGTGGGGGTGTTGTAGTTTTGGATAAAACGGCATTTGATCAGGAAGTGATGTCACAATTGAGTGATGGAAAGTTTTATCGCTTATTAGAGGAAGATCCTACACAGTTTATACGGTCTGAAGTTTTGGAGGTTTTGGAGATGGCACTACAACAGGGTTTGATTATGGAACGTTTAATACAGTTTCTTTATGTACAACATCCTCATATACCGTCACTTTACGTTGTTCCCAAAATCCACAAATCATTGACACATCCCCCTGGTCGCCCGATTGTTTCAGGCATAGGGTCAGTGCTGGAGCCTCTGTCACAGTATATGGACTCCTTTTTGAGCCCGTTGGTACGTCAGGCCTTGTCCTATATTAAAGATTCTGGTGACTTACTGACGTATTTAGATAAATTGGTCTTCTGAGGGAGATAGGTATTTGTTAGTCACAATGGACATTTCAGCATTATACACAAACATTCCCCAACATAGGGGTTTGGAGGTTGCTATGCAATAATTATTGAGTTTACAATTATCTCCACAATGCAGATCTTTCTATCATCAGTTATTGACTTTAATCTTATATAGAAATTATTTTGAATTTCAGGGCAATTTTTATCATCAGGTTGAAGGCATTTCCATGGGTGCCACTGTGACTCCCTCTATAGCGGGATTATATGTGCGGTATTTTGAAGAGGAAGTTGTTATAAAATCCCAGTATTGGTCTTTTGTAGTAAAGTGGGTTAGATTCATAGATGATATATTCTTTATCTGGCGTGGTTCTGAAACAGTTTTACATGAATTTCTACAATGGTTGAATGTTCAAGATATCCATCTACAATTCACACCAGAAATATCTTCAAGAGAGGTTCATTTTTTGGATATTAAGATAGTTTTGGAGGGTTGTGGATTTCGTACATCCATTTTTTCTAATTCTATGGATTGGAATAGTTTGCTGGACTATAATAGTTTTCATCCACGTTTTTTGCGCAATAATATTCCTGTTGGCCAATTCCTAAGGTTACGCAAGTTATGTTCAACACGTGAGGAATATGTTATACAAGCACAACACATGAAGAAGCGGTTTCAACAACGTGGTTATCCAGACACGGTGATACGTAGAGCTTATAAATGGGCTTATCATGTTCACCATGAGTGGTTTTCCTTTCAACAACATAAGGAAAATGTTCCTTCTTTGACTTGTGTTTTACCTTTTTCCACACAAGCACGCCATATACGGGATCTTATTTTGTCTCATTGGGACATATTAAAGGTTCATTCAATTTTTATGAACCCTCCCATTTTTTCCATTCACAGAGGGTGGAATTTGAGAGATCGACTGGTACATTCCCGTTCTTGGCATCATAATGAAGTTCTTCTACAGAATCGAGGGCATAAGAAGTGTAATAAATGTGTAGTGTGTGCATTTACTTTGGAAATACAATCTGGGGTTTACTTTTGAGGGGTTGAACAGATTGTTTAACCAGCGGGGTAGTTTATGTAATCTTATGTCCTTGTTCATTGCTATACATTGGCCAAACTTCTCAGCCTTTTAAAACACGTATCATTGAACATCTTTCAGCAATTCGCCATGGAATTGAGTCTGCACCTTTGGTCTCTCATTGGCGATTGAAGGGTCATACGTTAGAAGAGTTTCATTGTTTTGTATTGTTACAAGTTAGGGGTGGTGTGGGTGGTAATTTTCAGCGGCAATTATTCCGCAGGGAACAACAAATTATATATCATTGGAATACTGTGGAACCTGGAGGGTTAAATTCCCAGGTGGAATGGCATTGGTTCTATTGATTTGCTGTCTGCAGTTTGGTTTATAAAAGCGCATGCGCTGGCGTTTTTTGACATCTCTTGTTCCCTTGTATTTGCAATTCGATTGGGAACCAGGATTTACTCGTGGTAAGGCTTCTTGATTAAATATATACATACTTAGTCTTTAGTACATGGTGTGTTGTTTTAATTGGGTATTTTAATTTGTTTTTAGTTTCGGCAAGTTTCCCTGAGGAAGCCGGGATCCGGCGAAACTGCATTTTATGGTGTTTGCTATAAGTATGGCGGTCAGCTGTGTCAAGTCAGTATAACCACGACATGTGAGATTTTGTGCTTGCATTGGTGCCGACATAGAGGAGCCTACAGAGTCTCCCTTCATATGGGTCAGGGAGAAATCAAAATATCGGAAGGTTTGTTTCCATTAATTGTGCTTTAATGTGTGATTCTATTTTTTATGGAGTCAGTCTACTTATGTGCTGTCCCTTTCAGATTTGCTTGATGAATGATATAAGCAGCTCTGAGGGTTCCTTGGTACATTCTCATTGGACCGTTGGTCTGTGGTGAATCCTTTTTGACTGCTCTTCGGCACATGTGGAAACAGCTTCTTCCTAAGAAGGGCTATCATCGGCACTGTATATCTCCTTATAATTTGATTATTAATAACGCCATAATTGATAGTTGGATTGAATAGAAAAATGGATAGACAAATGTGGGTTTAATAATTCATGAATAAAAGGAAAAAGGGATTGTTGTGAGATAATCACTGTATGTAATTTGATCAATTTATTGATGTCTTACTATTTATTATAGGGATTGTTGAAACTTTCATTGTATTGTTTGTACAATGTGGTTATATATATATTGTGTGTAGTTGGAATTTTATGATTTAAGAGGGTACTCGGATGTTAGTGCAATATTTTTGAATACATATTTTGAATATATCGTTTATTTTTGTTAATATAATTTTTGGAACACACTGTCAATTGTATTTTTGAGGGTAGTATGATATGTGTGTATATATTTTGAATCTGTTATGAATTATATTAAAAGAATCTGAATGTGTTTATATACATATATTTTTGCATTGTGTTATTTGTTTGGTTTTGTTTATTTGCAAATTAGTGGTGATTTTTTGATAATATATGTAATGGGGAAGATCCATCCTGGGCCTTGAAAACACAGGATTCTGTGAGAACTAGGTCAGAATCTGACAGGCAGGCAAACCACATGATCAATAGTTGTCAGGAGCAACGTAAACAGACCCAGCCACGAGGTCTGCAACCCCGCCCAACTAGCAAGCAATCCTTAGCTCCTGAAGCAAATAGTTTTCACCTGAGTGGGGGAAGTGCTAATCAGCACTATAAGAAACACTCAGTAGAGGTAGAAAGGGGAGAAGGAAGAAACAGGAAGGAACTCAGAGAGAGATCCAGTGACAGACCCAGAGAGAGAGCGAGAAACAGCTGTGAGAGTCAGTTTGCTGTGGCGCAGTTTGGAGCTCAGAGGCAACGTGCTTTGCAGAGTGAATGGAAGCCTGAGAGAGTGGAACCGTATGTATCTGAGAATTATGACCCTGGAAGTGATTCTGAACCAGGCTTAAGGAAACTTACTGGCAGCAGAAATACCTTGAGAGTTAATGCTCAGAAGCCTCGTGGGAAAAGTCCAAGGCTGGTGCCGTGCTGGGAAGGCCACCAGAAGGATTTAACAGGAGAGCTAGCCTGGGAGCATTTACAAGCCCCTGAGAGGGAGAGGTATTGTGTAGAAGATATCTGCATGTCAGAAGAAGAAGAGTTTGAAAAGCCTAAACCTCGGAGAAAGCTTCCAAGGGCAAAACCCTTTACTAACAGGGTAGAGCAGTTCCATTATCCTCAGCCAAAACCTGAAGGTAGGACAAGCAAATACTTTAAAGGGAAAAGTTCTTATAAAAAGTTATATGCTGAAAATCCTGGAAGGTGGGTCTCTCCTCTCTCACACTCTGATATATATGGTAACAGTAATTCTTACCTTAGAGAGGGCTGGTTGGATAAGCCCCGTGAAGATACATTAGAAGGAGATTTACAAACGTTGTGCAATAAAGAAAACGTTTGTCCAGCTGAAAGTCAGCAGGAGCCTATGATAATTGATTCTGCTAGTGAAGATTCATTTGGTGATCCAATGGATTGTACACTAACCATTTCAGACAAGATTACTTCTTTGTGTTAAGCCAGCGTTTGTGCATTGCTTAAGGCTAGCTGTAAAGATCACAAGATTTGCTGTTCATTTGCAAAGGAACTGTATGCTGAGAATATTGTTTCCTGTGGATATAATTTGAGTAAGAAGCAAGAAGAAGCTGTCTTTCATTTTCCTTTATCACATGCCAGAGTGTATGGCTTTATTGTCCTAAGTTTGTTGTGTTGTATATTTGAAAATCCAACCCCGGGAGGGGAAATAAAATCCTATCTTGTACCTGACCCATTCGTGTCCACAACTACTCCTTCATCGAAAGGGTCATCAGGCGGACAGACCCGCTCCCCCTAGGCGGCGGACTGGCCACTGCCTGACATATACTATTTTAATATTTTGCACCATTTGAGACATATGCATCTCTTTCTTTCCTTGGTGTTGTCATGTAGCCAAGGATTGGCTTGGGTGGGCAATGAACTTTCCACTTCGGTATAAGACCCACCCAGTCAGTGGCAAAAAATAGTTGAATGAGAGGATAACTGAAGACAATGTCAAAGTTCATACTGTTTTATGCCCATACATGTTAATCCCAGGCCTCACCAAAAAAATCAGTCCTGACCACACCACTGATGCAGGGGCTGGCTTCTTGGGGTTTCAGTTTAATTTTTGTCTATGTACAACTGTTTGTAGTTTCTAGTCATTTATTCCCTACTCAGGGAAGCTCTTTCTACTGTATATTCTCAGTGTGTGACCAAGGCCAGGTATTCCATTAGCAAGGAGTTTCTATGTACGGACTGGTAGTAATCCAGTTTGTTTGGTTTTCTGAATAGGTGTATGGATGTTCTAGGACGTATTTCAATATTTATGATGCTGTTTTTTTCTGGTTAGGACTCCTTTTTAAGTTTTGGAAGCTGCTGCTGTTATGGTGTGATACATTTTTCTCTATAGGTTGAAAAGTTTTGTATTACTTCACAATATATCTAGCACTGGTGAGGGTTTATAATTGCTGTTACTGAAATGACAACAGAATCTGAAATTATTTTTGGTATGTTGAGTTCTTTGGGAAATGTCCTAGTTTTCCCTGTGCCCATTATAGGAAGAGAAGTTTCTTTGGATGTAGAATATATGTTCAAGAAGAAAAAGAGAGAACCATGATACAGTTTAAAACACCAAAATCAAATTAGTTAAAATAATTTTATTTTGGTGTTATAAACTGTGCCGTGCTTCTTTTTGTTTTTGTTCCTTTGATGTGTGACCACCTTCTATCTCCTTTGTCTTTTGCAGAATACATATTTATATTTGAAGCTTCAAAGATGTCTTAAATATTGGGACATGGAACCAAAGGATGTTGGAGGTTGTCAAGAATGAAATGGAGCGTGTACAACTTGATCTGTTGGGTGTCAGCGAACTGAAATGGACTGGCATCGGGCACTTTACATCAGATGATCACATGATCTACTATGCTAGAAATGAAAAACAAAGAAGAAATGGTGTTGCATTTATAATTAAGAAGAAACTTGCAAGAACTGTAATGAAATACAATGCAGTCAGTGATGGCTTAATTTCTATTTGTCTACGAGGAATGCCTAACAACACAACTATAATTCAAGTATATGCCCCAACAACAGCTGCAGAAGAGGATGAAATAGGTGAGTTCTATGAACAAGTCCAAACTGAAATTGACATAACATGCAAACAGGATATCCTGATAGTCACAGGTGACTGGAATGCAAAGGTTGGCAACAAAGAAGAAGGCAAAGTGATTGGAAAATATGGACTTGGCAACAGAAATGAAGCTGGAGAAAGACTGATAGAATTCTGCAAGACCAACGATCTATTCATCTCAAACACTTTCTTCAGCAGTGGCCAGGGAAGAAATTAACTTTATTAACCTCTATGCCCCTTGTACTGGTCAGGGGGAGTTTTTTGAAACTCGGGAACCTGATTAAGGCATTGGGAGACGGGAAATGCATTGTGGGTGGCGATTTCAATCTTACAGTGAACCCTCGGGTGGATAATTCAGGGGGATAGGGGAAGGGCAGTGAGGGATAGGAAAAGGATGGTGGCTTCTTCTGAGATTTGGGCCTAGTGGATGACTGGAGACAGAATAATGGGGCTAAGCACAGATATACAGTACCTTTTATTCCAAACCCCATGGGACATATAGTCAGATATGTGGTGGATAGTTGCAGCTCTGCTATCTTGGGTGCAGGGAGGACATATTGATGTGTTGGTCTGGTCAGATCGTGTCCTGGTGTGTATGACCTTAGAAATGATTGGGGGGAGGAAGGGGACTTTCACTTTTGGTGCTTGAATGAAAGAATTTTGGAGCAGGGGCAGCCAGGGAGGAAATTTGTTCTGCTCTAAAGAAATATTTGGAATTTAATGGAGGGGTGGAGGTCCCTGGATGTTGCTGCTCGGATGGCCTTAAAGCTGTGATGAGGGGAAACCTTATTGGGTTAACAACCCACTAGAAGAGGGCATGGGAAAAGAGGGAGTGAAGCCTGCAGGGTAGGTTGCAAGTGCTCCAGCAGGAACACTTTAGGATGCAGATTAAGAAAGGGCTTCACAAGATGGACCACATTTACCATGAGTTGTACCAGTTGCAGCTGGGGGAGATTACCCACAGGCTGGAATGCATGAGACAAAGGTACTTTGAGTTGAATAATAAGGCAGGACAGGTCCTAGAGCATAAGCTGAGGGCAAGGCAGAACTAGCAGCGGGTAGATAAGATCTGGGATAGGAGGAGGGAACTGTGATACACCTCTGAGGAAATCAGAGAGGTATTTTACATTGCCTTCTACACTTCAGAGGTTATGGAGGAAGGGGGAGGAAGAGAGTCATATGTACTGTATATGGAGGAGTGTGAGCTGTCAGAGATGGGGGAGGAGACTAAGGACCGCCTGGACTGGGATAGTACCCTAGAGCATGTAAGGTTGGCTATTAGAGTGAAAGAGAGGAAGATCCCAGGCTTGGTTGGGTTAGCAGCTAAATTCTATAATAAGTATATGGAGGAGGTGGGAGAGGTGCTAAGGTGCTAGTTGATCTCTTCAATGCAGTAGAGAGGGGGGGGGGGGTTTCTATCCCAATTAATGGGGTGGCAGGAAACAAAGTCCTACCTAAACCAGAAAAGGACTTTACACAGTGATGGTCATATAGGCACATTTCCTTGATTAATGTGGATGCCAAGATCTTTGCGAAAGTGTTAGCCAACCGTTTGCAGGGCCCACTGCCCAGATTGGTGCATCCAGATCAGACAGGATTTGTGCCAGGGCGGCAGGCCAGTGATAATGTGCACTGGATATTAAATCTTATCTGGGGGGCCAATCAGGGAGCATGGGACACGCGGAGGATACTGAAAAGGCATTCGACTGAGTTGAATGGGGTTTTATATTCTAGGTGTTTGTGAAGGTGGGTTTGGGCCCTCATTTCCAGAATTGGGTAGCGGTCCTGTACCATGAGCTGAAGGCAGAGATCTCAGTCAATGAGGGGTATTCTGGGGAGTTCCCAATGGGAAGCAGAAAGTATCAGGGGTGCCCCTTGTCACCCCTTCTTTTTGTGCTAGTTATAGAAGCACTGGCGGATTGTGTGAGGTGGGCCCTGGTTGTGAAGGGAGTAGCAGCGGGGGATCGCTTCATACCATATCCAAGTTTGCAGATGATATCATTTATTCATTGTGGAATCCTCAGATATCTATGCCGGTACTGCTCCGGGAAGTTGAGGCCTATGACAAAGTCTCTGGATATAAGATCAATCTATCCAAGAATGAAATTTTTGGGGTCCGATTGGGAGCAGACCTAGAACAGTAGGATCCTATATTCCTGATGTACCTGGGGGTACAAGTGGGGAAGGATTGGAGAGAATTATACCAATTGAATTATGGGCCCCTGGTGAAAGCAATAACAGAGGACCTTGAGAGGTGGGGAAGAGGTTTTTGTCATATCATGTGGTAAAAATGAACGTGTTGCTTTTCCTCTTTATAACACTGCCAGAGGAGGTGCTGGAGGGGGAGCTTCACATGCTGCAGCGGACGATTTTTGCTTTCATTTGGATGAAGCGGATGACTCGGCATGTGCGGTAGAGAAGCAAGGATCAGTGGGGTTTGTGGGTAACTAACTTATGAGCCTATTTTGAAGTGGTTCATGTCCAAAGCATTTTTGATTGGAGGGAGAATCCCAAGGGTAAATTGGGTGGCACAGTCAGGGCTTTTAAATGGAATCATGGCGCCATGGCATCCGGTTGACATGGCACCATGGCTCCATTTAAAAAATGCGATCCCCGACTGCCAGCCACCAAATTACTTTCCCCGCAGCCCGACCCCTGATCTGGCCTCCCAGGGCCAGGGTTGGGCTGCAGAGAATGCTCTCAGGCTCCCTGCGGCCCCATCCCAGCCCCGGGACCGCTGATCCTGCTGGATCAGAGAAGTTAGTCCACCTCGGAGTTAGAATAACTTCCCGTTCATGTCGCCGGCACTGGACATACAGGGTCGACATTAGAAATGCCCACTGCCTGCCCTTATGCAATCCCCAATCCTCAACTTTCCCGCCCCCATCTAACTTCCCCATATAAGACGCGGGGAAGGTGGATGGGGCCAGGAAAAGCCACGATTAGCGGAGATTCATCACCACTATTCATCACTCAGAATGACCCTGTAATTGTGTAAAATCCTGTGTAGTTAACATGAATTCTTTTCTGCATATTTCATGCTTATTTTGTAAAGTACTCACTTTATTTTATAAAATAGCAGTCTAAGTTTCCAAATATGCATGTTAAATCCAGGCACGATCGGTAGGTTCCAAGATGGCGGATGAGTACACGCCAGTCGCAGGAGTGCGGAGAGGTAGAGATGGGGAAGATGGGGAAGAAGAGGAAGCAAACTACATCAAAGCCCCCGGTTTCCTCGACACCTTCCGGAGGCTCGGCGCAACCCTCGATTGTTCCCTTTTGCATACCTCATTCGGCGGACATGGCTTCAGCAGATTCCTTGTGTGGGATGGGGGATCTGAGCAGTGACGGTGTGGATCTTAGTCCTGTCCAGCTGTTGCCGCCGCAACCCAGTGGAGGCCGAGAGGAGGAAGTAGACGCGGGAGTACCTCCGGGTCAGGAGGTCGAGTCTGTGTCGGGGGACTCCCCCTCTCTAATGGCGTTGAGTCCTGGTGAGAAGTTTGGTGTAGTGGCGGAGAAGGTTCGCTCCAATGAAGGGGACCCGGGAGGGGCCCGAAGGAAGACCATCCCGCCAGGAACCGAGGAGATGCGGGTGATATGCGGCTTGAAGAAACCAGCTAAAGTGATGCTAGACTGCTTTTGGGAGGCAATCTCTCCTCTCCAAAGCTCCCTTGCTCCAGTGGTGGGTGCACTATCTCAGGAGTTTCTTCTGGTTAAAGGTAGGTGTTGTGCGGTGGAAGCAAAGTGTGCTGAGCAGGCTGACAAGTTGGCAACACTTGAGACAAGAGTGGAAGATATGTGTATTTTGGGGGAGACTTTTTCCAAGGAACGATTGATTGCTATGAGGCGTTTAGAATTTATGGACAATTCCTTAAGGAGGAATAATCTGCGATTTTTAAACTTTCCGAGATCACCATTGTTGGAACCACTGGTTCTTGTCCGTAAATACCTTAGCGAGGTTCTCCCGATGCCACAAGATAATTTACCACCTATTGTTAGGGTTCAGTATGTGGCTATTGATTCTGGGTCTGTGGCTGAGGGGGGACCGGGGGGGGGGGGGGGGATCTGACCGGGCCAGTTGGAATTGTCTGATTTCTTAGAAAGTTCCTTGGAAGTTGTGACTAGTAGGGCAACCTTGCTAGTCAGCTTTGCCTTTGAATCTGATCGCAATGCTGTCCTTAGGCTTTATTTCCGTAGGATGTCTTCTTCCCAGTTTATGGGTTCAAAAATTTCATTGTTTCCTGATTTGTCGAGGGACACCCAGAAGAGGCGGAAAGAGTTCCTGGCTTTACGCCAGAGAGCTACTGCCCTGGGTGCCCAATTTAAATTGAGGTATCCATGTAAATGTGTATTATTATATCAGACTAAGAATTTCCTTTTTTTTGAACCTGAAAAACTGCTTCAATTTCTTCAGGCGAGGGAACAGGGGGGAGATGGGTAGCTCCTTTATTGGCTGCCGTGTGATTTAGCTTTGCTCATAAGATGAATGGGAGATTCCCTATTTTTTCCTTTGTTATTTCTTGTTTTGGAACCCTATTGAGGTTGTCTTATTGGGGACTAATTTAGTAATATGGGTATGCTTTTTTTTGTGGGTAATTTGACTTTTTCCTTTCTCTTTTATTGTACTTGCCCAGTTATGTATTTTCTTGTTGTAAAATTGTAAATTGATTAAATTAAAAAATATATATATAGATCCAGGCACAATCACTTACACGAGCTTTAGAGCAAGTGTAAATGCCTATGCCTAGTTTTTTAAACAATGTGAATAAATTGTAGCATTTTATAATTTGCACATATATTTATATGCTTTGCCCAAGCTGCGCCCATGTGAACGCCCACAGTGGAAGTGCCTACCATAGGTCTTATACATGGACTCATAGAATAGCAGCTGGCTAAAGGATGTGTCAAGACCCATTTACACCATAAAAATCTCTAATTTATTCATATTCATGCTGCGTAACTACCAACAGCTCCTTAAAAAAATTATCCCCTTGCTTTATAGAACACAGCACATTGGTATATATTCTGTACTATATTGTATTAAGGTACATTTTGCTGATAGGGAAGGTTCTGCCCTTTAGTTCCTGCTGTATGTGTGGCCTCTGTTACAATCACACTTTACATAATGTCACCTTTATTGCTGGCTGTAAGAATGAGACGGTGACAGGGTTGCTCAGTACTGCTTCCCCTGCTCTGTGACTGAGAGGAAGTACATTTCCCTAGATAGAGGTTTTGCATATTCTCCCGCAGGTGTCTCTCCTCACTGCTCGGTGCCGTTATAAAAGTTTCATCAGCACATGAAAGTTTAGAATTGAGAAACTCCTAATCCAGAATAATGGAGATGAGGCAGCAGACTCTGTTTATCTGGATGCTGATATTATGGATTTCTGGTAATAATTAAATAAAAGAGTAATTAAATATCAACATTCTTAGCAGACTCTATGAAATTGTTACAATATTTTTCTCTAGAAGCTAAACCGGTTCAGGATAAAATAGAAATGTATTTCAAAGCGTTAAGCTTTCATTCTATTCAGCATTTTTCATGTCTGACTTTCTGTCCTCAGGTACCAGTGAGCAGAGTGGACTGACTCAATCTCCAGAATTCTTATCGGTGTCTGTGGGGGACACAGCCACTACCAGCTGTACAGGCAATACAGACAGTTATCTTTCCTGGTACCAGCAGAAACCTGGACAGGCTCCCAAGCTTCTCATCTATAAGGATTCCATGCGCTTCACTGGGATCCCAGAGCGGTTCAGTGGCAGTGGATCTGGGTCTGATTACACTCTCACAATCAGCGGAGTTCAAGCTGAGGATGCTGCAGTTTATTACTGTGCACAGTGGGACAGCTCTGCTAGCATGACACAGTGATATAGTCCCGTACAAAAACCTCTCTCTCTCTTGACTTACTCTTCATTCACTAACAGCTGCCTAGTGAATTGTACAGACATTCATTCATTGTGAAGCAAACAGATTTGTATTCCAACCCTGAAGGAGTACCGACTGATGTTTTGTATCAGGATTGTCTTAATCATTTTATAAATATGGCCCAGTAAAACTCTGTGGGGTTGGTATTTGAAAAGATTTATTTGGTCAGTATCGGGTATTAACTGCATACGTTTTCTGCATAAGTTTTTTCTTTGAAAAATTCAAGGCTGGCTAATGGATAACTTTTGAACAGACAACTTGATGTCTAGCCACAAGTTATTAACTTAACATCAAGGGATAGGAGCAGTCTATGGAAGTCCCAAAACGTTACCCTTATAGCAGTTTATTTGGTTGCTCTCAGGATAACTTTATTAATTTTTTAGCACTACAGAAATAGTAGCCTTAACTTAAACAGACAACTCATCCATTTAAGTCTCGGGTTGCATATTCAGGGCCATTTACATGTATGTAGCCGTGTGAATGAATATTTGCCCCATGGATGAGTGTACTACATTTTTTTTGGGGGGGGGGGGGGTTAGGTGTGTGCTGCTTAAGCAATAGGGCTTATTGGAGAGAGTCCATCTGTCTAACTTTTTGTTGTCCTTCTGTTCGTATGCATCTCTTTGCTGCCACCTGCTGGACGGACCACTGGCCAAAACAGAAGGAAGGAAAGGGATATGGGAAGCTGGTGGCAGGATCGGCCCAAGGGTTTCTGCTGCTCCAGGCAGGGGTTCCCGCCACGTCGCTACCCCCTCCCCCTGCCGCCATCACTGACCCCTCACCATGCCACCACCTCTGCTGCCTCCTGAATCTATCTTCTGTTGGGAGCTTCAGTGCACTGGCAGGCCATTTGCTCCAGCGTCCACATGCACACTCATGACCTGCCACTCCTGCCCCTCTCCGAAAGGAAGTTGCATTGGAGGGGAGCAGGAACGGCAGACCATGGTTTTTGTGCCACAGGCATCTAAGAAGCAGCACAAAGTCTCCCAGCCACTAAGCAGCTGCCTAGTCTGCCAAGTGGACGTGCTGGCCCTGGCTGGTGGAGAATGACAGAAGGGATGGGATTAGAGAGAGGAATGAGAAGAGAGCAGAGGGTTATGAGGCGGAGTAGAAGACGGTGTGGAGTTGGAATGCAGGAAAGAGGGGTGTGGTTATGGCAGGATTAGAAAGGAAGAATGAAAAGAAAGGGTAAGAGCAAAAGGAAAGTGAGGATGAGGAGATAAGGAAACAGAGCAAGAGAAGGGAGAGGGAAGAGTGGAGAGGAAGAATTGCAATTAGGAGAGGGAAACAGGGTATGGCAGGACTGTACCTAGCCCTGTGTGAGTGGTGTGGCCGCACAGGGCGCAAACGTTTAAGGGGCGCATTTCAACGGGTCTGCCGTTGCCTGCCACCGCCACTCTTTCTTCTCTCAGCGGTGGCAGGCAACAGCAGACCTCAGAAATTCCCCCCTTAAGCCTTCTCGCAGCACGCTAAGCAGGTCTGATCCCTCCCTCCTCTGACATGGCATCAGAGCAGGGAGGGACAGATACGCTTAATGTGCCGGTGACTTGAACATTGGATGCACCTCTTCTCTCCCGCTGCCATTCCAGAAAGTGGCTAGATGGAGGTGTGGGGGGAGGGGGGCTTGCGCCCGATGTTCAAGTCACACAGGGCATGATTTACGCTAGGTACGGCCCTGGGGTATGGAATGCAGAAAGAGAGTGCAAGAGAGAGAGGGGTGGAAAGGAGGTGGCAGGTGAAGGATGAGAGAGAGAGGGCACCAGTGAATGGTAGTAGAAGGAGGGAAAATGGTCAAGGGTAGGGAGGGGGAATAGTGCAAGATGGTAGGACAGAGAGGAAAGGAGTAGAGGGGTCAGGGAAAAGTACATGGGGTAGGGAAAATTGCAAGGAAATAAAAAGACTATGTTCCCAGACACAAAAAGACCCCCAACATACACTATCAGCACATACAAGTCCCCTAACAGTCCCCATACACCACCTGACACTCCCATGATACACACACATTCATACCTACCTAGAGCCTCCAAGACACACTGCCAGCATGCATACAATCACCTACACACATACACATATACTGCCCCTGACAGAAACATATACACAGCCCCTGACACACTGCCAACAGGCACACATCTCCAGCACACACAAAAACTCATCTCACACACATACACGCTGATAACAGACACATACACCAGCCCCCCGTCAAACTGTCAACATCACATAGCTCCAACACAAGCACCCATCTCACACACACTCATACACACACTCTCTAACATCTCATTTTCACATCACCACACATAAACAACTGAATTCTGCCAGTGGAGAAATACACATCCTACCACTGATACACATACACAACCGTCATATATACCATTGGTCACTACCCATAGTATGTTCCCTCATTCTCTCATTCATCACTTGCTACCCTGCTGAAACACATTTTACCATGACTGTTTCAGTCAAGCCATCAATGGAGACATGCTTGAATCTGTGAATGGAGGAAAGAGGAAACACACCATTGTGTCAACTGTAAGTTTGCACTTTTGAACCAGTGCAATCTGAGACATCCATGACAGAACAAACTGAAAAAAGATGCAAGTATGAACATGTTCAGGTAAGATTTTGGAAATGTGGACGTGCCCAATATTGACATCTGTAGGGCAGTCTGCATAACCATCCCTGACATGGATATTCAATACTGGGGATGTCTAAGAGGCATGTAGAAACATTTCCCAATAACCCAATATCAGTGTGATTATGAAGAGTACAAAGAGTACAAAGAGTACTAGTCGCAGAGCGTTCTCCTTATCTGCCCCCACGTTATGGAACCAGCTCCCACACGAGCTGAGAGAAATTAAAGACATAAGCAATTTCAGAAAACAACTGAAGACGCACCTGTTCAATTGTCATTATACCAGATGAAAATCCAAAAGGACAAAAGAAATTGAATTGCAGTATGTACAAATGTAAATATATGGTGGTTAGTGCCTGTGTAAATGTATGATAATAGCTATGGTCTTTATATGGACCCGCATATGTGTGCTGTGTATCCCCCCCCCCCCCTGCTCTCTCTATCTAATCCCCAAATAATTCTGTCTGTAATTTATGACAAATCCCGTAATTGTAATCAAACCGCTTCTGATCGCTGGAAGGAGCGGTATATAAGTCCTTACTAAATAAATAAATAAATAAATAAAGGATGGTAAAATATCAACTTCTCTACACCCACAAGAGATTTTAATGTGAAACGAGCACTTTACCACATCCTATTTGTGCCTAGAGCACGTCTAAATTTGGAATCGGCCAAAGAAATCCCTGAGAATTCAGAAATTGGTTGGGGACGTCTAAGTCTGAAGCTCCGCCTCGGATACACCTCTGCCACATCCCCTGCCTGTTTGGATGACCAGCCGTGGAGATGTCTAAAATATCTATTTGTGAAATGGCTCCAAAGCTATCTTGGTGATTTGGATGTCTGCACCCATGTTTTTGGACATCCAAATTGCTTCTAAGTGATTTAAAACAACCTCCTTAGTGTCTGTCATTGTGAAGTCACTTTAAATCCTCATTTCCAGCCTATTTATCAGGACCAACTGCAACTCTCATAGTAGTAGCCAGTAACTAATCCATCATAAGAACATAAGATATGGGGGCGCTAGTGAGCCCACAGAGGAATGGCTGGGTTTCTCTGAAGCTCCGAGCCGGGATCATCCTGTCCTCGCTAAAAATTGACGAAATGTAATTTTTTAGTACTCTCCTCTCACAGCTACAAGTGTAGGAGTGGTGGCTCGATGTAAATTTTGTTAAGTTTCTGTACCGAGCTAAGCTGAAGTCATCCATCGGAGCAGAATCGTTTCGTCAGATCTTCTCAGATCTGGTCGCAGTTCTTGGTGAGCCTAAGATCAGCGGATCATATATTAATTACTGATGTGCTATATTCAGTGGAATGTCAGATTGATGTACAGGATCGAGAATTGTGGTGGAGCACAAAGTAGATCACAAATAGGAGATCGCTAAATAATCGTGAGTGCTTCTTTCAAACTTACCCCCGATGCATGTGGTGACAGGCGTTCGATGCTGATCCTTCTTTAAAAGTCTTTCCCTGCTTATCTAAGAGCAGATCGCGAACCGCAGCAAGATTCTGATGTCTTTTATTTCATCGAAATGGAGGGTGACAACGTCCCCATTAGATTTCGATTGATGTGCTCTAGCGGCAGGAAAATTGGCAGGACAGCCATCACCACATGGCAGTGACACGCAGCGTTGGAACGCAGATGACAGCGCGAACATCAGCCATTTTATGTCATTGCTACGCTGACAGCTTTAACAGATTACGTTCAGATCTGAGGCAGACAACGTTCTTGTTAAAACCGGTACGGAACATCTCTGATCACCAGGATTTCAGCATTGAAATCTTGCTGCTGATCTTTAAATATTAGGAAAACTAATTTCTCCCATTCTATCTCATAAAGTCAACAAAAATTTCAGTAAATTGATGGACTGCCACTGACGGGCATTTGCGCGACTGCATCGGGACAAGTGTATATCTCCCGTTAAGTTTCAGATGAGCTGTCAGCCTATTTTTTTTTCTGATTCCTTCAGACTATTGTATTTTTTGCCTCTCAGCCATTTAAAGGTTAGTTGTTTCTGTGACTGGTTTGTCTGTTATTAACTAAGATTGGAACAGTTTATCTTATGTGAGAGACTATATAATTTGATTTTCGTCTTTTTTTTAAATCTCACATAACATCTTCATCCCAGTGGTTCCAGTTTGGGGATTTAGAGGGCATACTCGGCAAATCTCCTCCTTTCAGGTTTTTTTTTCTTCAGGGCTGTACGGAGGTATCTCGCTGTGCTACAGGCTGCGATTTCCATATTGGACAGATTCACTAGACTTTTGTGAGCGTTTGGCCCCACCTAGTGGCTATTGACCTCATTGCAATATACTTCTCCTACTTTTTCTTTTAACAGCTGGTTTTGAGAAGAGATAGTAATATACTCCATTCAGCACGCCACAAGCTGAATTAATTTAGGATTGGATATCCACTTTGATTACAGAGGCAGTATTTTTGGTGACTATTCTGTTATATGCTGAGGCATATTGCTGGAATACCAGAACACAGATTCCGAAAGCTTTGAATACCTTACTGAGATACCTGTGCTGATCAGGATGTCTGCTAAGAATCATTACGCCACTGCGCTCTCTAAATTCTCCAGGAAAACTGAACAAACAGGATCTAATCACACGTCCGGCACATCAGGGACCTCTACATTGACATCTGACTCTGGTGCAGATCAGAACATGGGAGCCCAACTGGTGTCCAAGGCGGATCTGATGGAAATCTTACAAGAATTGCATTCCTTCCGTCTCGAATTCTATAAAGCAATCACAGATCTTCGGTCTGATCTTAAATCTCTAGATGATAGAGTAACTCAAATGGAAGTAAATATTGGCGAGGAAATGGATTCCACAGTGGAGCTTCAAACTAAGATGTATAAGCTGGAACAACTAACTACGGATATGAAGGAATGACAGGATGACATAGAGAATAGGCAGCAGAGAAATAACATCAGAATTTGTGGGGTGCCAGAATCTCCCACTACAGCGGGTAATATTATTACATTAGTTCAAGAGATATATGCTTTTTGCGTGCCTGCGAGTTCTACTCCAGTTAAAATAGAAAGAGCGCATCGGAGTGACAATGTGAAGACTGGGGGAGATACTAGAACTCGTCCCATCACCGCCTGCTTCCAATGCTCCGAAGATAAAGCCGTGTTAATGAGAGCACTTCGGAGAAAATGTTCCTTTTTCTTTAGAGACTGGGAACTTCAAATTTATCAAGATCTATCAGCCTTCACCCTGGAAAAACGTTGGAGCTTCAAACCCTTAACACAGATTCTACAACAAAAGCAGATTAAATATCGCTGGAACTTTCCTTTTGCTTTAATTTTTGAGTGGCACAATAAAACCCAAAAAATTACGGACCTATTGGTGTGTATGGACTTTGTTGATCAGATTCAATATGGAGATAATCGCATTCCACGTCAGCGCAACTTGCATCCTGAGTGGGAAGTTTCAACACCTAAAAGATGGAAGATTCCATACTCATGCTGTCAATCAGAAGTGGATGCTGATGATCATGCCCTTAAGGCTATGGACACTGCTGCTCCTCCATGAAGTTACTTGTACTTTACTCTTTTCTGTATACATGGACTGAGTGTCTTAATGGTATGGGGTTTTGTGATTCCATTATGTAATTCAGGGATATGTAATGTTAGTCTTCAGAGGGTACTGTATGCCTTATCCTATTTTTACTTAAGATTAATATGATACAGAGCAGATGTTATACTTAGTTGCTATTATAGTTTACTACAATATATTGAGGGGGGGAGGAACTATTCCTACATTTGAAGTTTGTTCGCCTAGAAACAAACTGTTTATGTTCGGAGGAGGGATGTAGTTGGCTGCGGTTTAAATGTGGTTCTTTTCACCCCTTTGGCGACTTAGATGTCGCTCAAGTTCTGACTACTTTGCTATGAAGGGGGGGAATAGGGGGAGGGGAGGGGGAGGGGTATGGGTACCACAGGCTTGTGGGTTTGAGAAGATTCTATTTTGGAGGATATTTGTGCATGGGGGGATCAAACCGCTTTGACCCGGTGAAAAGCGGTATATAAATGCAGTTAAATAAATTTTATTTACATTCTCTTATATACCATGCTATTCTGCATCAGTGTGGTTTACATTGAACAAACTGAAATTACATTGAACAGGGTATTATAACTTGGAGATAATTATTTTACAGGGAACATGGGCTATGGAGTGTTAAGTGGCTTGCCCAAGACCACAAGGAGCACCTGTGGGACTAGAAACCCCAGTCCTTCCGGCCCAAGGTTGCTTGTCCTCTAGTGGGATTTGAACCCCCGACCTTCTGGCCTGAAGTACCTTGCCCCAACCACTAGGCTACTCCTCCACTCCGATAATAAATAAATAAATACATAAATAAATTTCTTGGCAAATAGACAATATGCTTAGCAAAAACAGAGTGATGGTATGGAACCAAATGGCTGTTTCAGGTAAGCAAACATTTAATAGAAACAATGCTTAAATTAATAACATGGAATATTCGAGGGCTGCATCACCCCATTAAGAGGTGCAGGGTGTTAGCCCAAATCCATAGGGAAAAAATGGACATTGTGTTTCTCCAGGAGACTCATTTAGCACCAGGAGCACAGTCAGGCTTATCCTCTAAAGCATACCCGCAGGTTTTTTATTCTAATTTTACCTCACATAAGCGGGGGGTAGTGATTCTAATATCTAAACATTGTCCATTTGTTGTTTCCACTCACATTTCATATCCAATGGGGCGCTTTCTTCTCATTTCAGGGTCCTGCAATAATTTTCCAATTACTTTGCTTAATGTTTACATTCCTCCCACAGATATCGTGATGTCGCTGCATGGTCTGCTAGAAACACTTTGGGCTCATGCTACAAGTGAAATTTTGATGGGGGGAGACTTTAACAGTGTAACTTCAGAGTAGGATAGGTCAGCACCCTTAGGGAGAGGAACGGGATGGTCCAAAGCGCTAAGGACTTTTATATCAAACTCTGACCTAAGGGATGTTTGGAGAGAGACTCATCCTGGAGAGAGAGATTACACGTTCTTCTCTCCAGGACATCACTCGCATTCCCGAATTGATACCTGGATGGTGTCTCAGTCGTTACGCCCTTCTATCTCTAGAGTACACATTGGAGCTAATGGTCCATTGGACCACCATCTGGTCTCCTTAGAATGGTTAATAGCAGACCAAGAGATTCCCCCCAGGACGTGGTCGTTGAATAGACAGCTTTTGAAAAACAAAATATTTGTGGAGCAACTGCAAGCTAATTGGAAAGATTATTTAAAATTTAATGACTCACCTGAGATATCTATCTCCTTATTATGGGACGCGAGAAAAGCGGTGATGAGGGGAAACTTGATATCACTTTCGAAAGCGTTTCAGAAGCAAAAAACGTAACAGCAGGATAATCTGCATGCTCAGATAACTAAACTTGAGAAGACACATAAGCGTACTCAGAATAACAAAATTTGGCGTAAGTTAATAGCCCTGAGAGGTGAATTAGATGCTTTGGAAACAGCTGAGATAGCATCTCAAACGCAGAGAACAAAGCGTAACGTCTATGAACATGGTAATAAAGCTAGCAAGTTGCTTCTATGGCAATTAAGATGGCGGAGACTGAAAAAGAAAATTTCAACTATTGTGGACGATGCAGGTAACCGATTTAAGAAATCTACAGAGATGACTGATTGTTTGGCGAAATTTTATAAAACCCTATACACATCGCAATTTTCTGCTGATGATCATCAGCTAAATTGCTGGCTAACTGAATCTAATCTTCCTAAGATATCAGAGGATACTCTTAATTCCTTAGAAAGACCTATTCAAATAGCGGAGGTGCAAGAAACTATCCGTAGGTTGAAAAATGCAAAAGCCTCAGGACCAAATATGTTTCCGGCAGAACTATATAAGTTCCTCTCAAATCAATTTGCTCCCATTTTAGTTAAGGTATACAATGAGGTTTTAATCCAAAGAAAATTACCACACTCTATGTATCAGGCTTCTATCATTGTGATTCCTAAAGAAGGTAAAGACCCGATGCTCTGTAACAATTATAGACCCATATCCTTACTAAATATAGATTATAAAATTCTGACTAAAATCTTTGCGATGCGATTGGATTCCAACATCCAAGAGATTGTGTACCCTGACCAGACAGGTTTTATCAAAGGTAGATATGGTTTTGAAAATGTTCGGAGGCTAATATTTTAATTGTTCTGAAAAAAAGGGAGGGGACCTATGCTGTACTGTCTTTAGACGCCGAAAAGGCCTTCGATAGGGTAGAGTGGCCTTATTTATTTGCGACGTTGCATCATTTTGGCTTTGGCCCTAACTTTCGGGGGTGGATTGAGGCTTTATACAAGGCACCGAGTGCAGTAGTGCAGGTTAATGGATTTAGCTCGTCTCCTTTCATGTTGGGCAGAGGGACAAGACAGGGCTGTCCACTTTCCCCATTACTTTCTGCTCTTGCTCTCGAACCTCTCGTGATCCGGTTGCGAGCCCAGGCGAAAGATCTTGGCATTAGAATAGGGGATCAATCACACATTGTTTCCTTATATGCCGAAGATACATTGATTTTTCTCAGGGATCCCAATCTACCTTACCTATAATCATTGACTTACTGCATAGCTTCTCTTCTCTGTCAGGCTTTAAGGTCAACTTCACTAAATCGGCCTTGTTTATTTATTTATTTATTTTATTTATTTAACATCTTTTATATACCGCGCTATTTGTTTTCAGTGCGGTTTACAAGTAACAGAACTGCACAATCAGAAAACACTGGTGTGCTTACATTATAACAGGTAACTTAAACTTGGAAAACGGGTAATAAAAATATAACTATGTATACACAGTGAAACTATATACAAAAACAGTGTAAAAACTGAGCTATGTATAAACATATTGGGTTGTTTAGTATTCCACAGGAGGAAAAGGTGAGAGGTCTTTTTCTTCTGACTTTTTCTCCATAGTTTCTCAGTTCAGATACTTAGGAGTTAATATACCTAAAAATTGGAAGACTTATATGTATTAAATTACCAACCATTGTTGAAGTCTGTGAGGAGGAGCTTCAACAGTGGTCTTCTTTGACGGTCTCCTGGTTAGGCAGAATAAATGTGATTAAGATGCTGGTTTTACCAAAGTTTTTATTTCTTTTTACCATTACCAATTTTTATTTCTTTTTACAATTACCAATTTCCATTCCTAGGGGTTTTTTCGTAGAGATACGTCAACTACTTACCAAATTTATCTGGCAAGGTAAAAGTCCACGCATTAATTGGCAGACGATGGTCCGTCCTAAATCTTTAGGAGATTTGGGACTTCCTAATTTTGAATTATACTATCATTGCTCTTGTCTTCGCATTCTCCATTTTTGGACACATGATCTGAGTTCTTCTTGGGCTCAGGCCGAAGCAGCTTGGCTTACTCCTATCCCATTATTAGCGATACCTTTTTTGGATGAATGCATAGGAAACCGGAAACTCTTACATCATGCACTCTTGGAACCTGTGTGGAGAAGTTGGGGAAAAATAAGCAAACTATCTTTGTTACCTTCTAAATTATCTCCTTTTATGGTGTTGGGGTCTCTTTCCTTCATTGGATATGTTGGAGAAGGACTCTGAACACTTAGTGCTCAGACTAGTTTTTCCTCCATGTATGATAATCTTCAATTTCTGTCCAAACAAAAACTGGAATATCTCTTTGGCCGGGTTGTGTCGGACTTTCAGCACTTCCAATTTAAGCATTGTTTTTCGGAGCAGATGTATTTCTTTGCTGTAACAAGGACACCAAAACAGTGGGAAACTCTTCTCTTTAATAGCTCTCGCCCAAAGGCTCTTTTAGCTAGACTTTATAAAGCTCTCTCTTTTGAAATAGCTGCCTCTTATTCTCCTCTAATTTCTCAAAAACACTGGGAGAGAGAACTGCATGATAAAACAGAAGAGTTTTGGGCTGAAATTTTCTCTTATTCATATATGAACCCGCGGCCATCATCAGGCTCCCCCGATCGGGGTAGAGCACCTGAGCGGGCCGGCAAGCCCTCCCACTCAGGGACTCCAGCCCAATCGGGGCTGTGGGAGGAGGAGCAACCAGCAACTAAAAAGTGCCGCCGCCAGGCGGACCCGCACCGGCAGGCCTGTGCCTGAGGGCCTCGCCAGAGGGCCCTTTGGCATGGCCCTTAGGCGCGGACCAAGCAGCGGCCAAATAACAGCATCTCAAGCCATCATCCATCGAAGTTAAATCCACTGCCATACCTTGAATAGACAAATCACCAATTGTCAGTTAAGTCTGCTCCCTTGTTCTGCCTGGACAATCCATTGCTTGCATAAAATAACACTGTTACCTTGCCTGAAAAATCCACTGCTTGTTAATTAATTGCATAGAACCTAATTATGAAACCATGCCTGGACAATCACCTGCTTGTAGATTAATTGCATAGACCCTAATTATGAAACCATGCTTGGATAATCACCTGCTTGTAGATTAATTGCATAGAACCTGCCTTAACAACCAACTGCTTGTAGATTAACTGCATAGACCTTTGCCTCAACAACCAATTGCTTGTAAACTGATCAACTGCTTGTAGATTAATTGCTTAGAATTTAATACTGATACCTTGTCTGGGCAATCAACTGTTTGTAGATTAATGACATAGAACTTGCTATCCAATTTGCATAGCCTAACAACAATTTGCATAGCCTGGTTCATAAACAACTCACGCTACACAAGCCTACTACCCCACTCAACAAACTACAACCCAGGTCAGCAAATACACATTATAAAATGCACTCCACTACCCACTACTTTATGGCCTACCTCACATTCCTCCACATGTTTGCACTCTGCACATACAGCATCAGACTAAACGAACAAATACCCCTGATAAACCTACATACCACCCAATCTAGATGCACACCACCATCACACATACACAAAGAACGCCAACAAGCAAAGAATACAGCTCATAAACCATACAGGGACACAAGTAATACACCCTCTCACCTCACAAATAATAGACATATAAACCCAATCATATCAACAAACATCAGATGTGCTCTACTAAACGCCAGATCTATCAGGAACAAACCAAATACTATCCTTGACCTAATCCAAGACAAGAAGCTTGATATAACATGTATCACTGAGATCTGGCTAGACGACTCAGACCAGGTCATATTAAATCAAGTAACCCCAACAGGATACTCAGCATTCAACTGCATCAGAGCACCAAAGAGAGGAGGAGGAGTACTAATACTCACCAGAAAGGATTTCAGATTAAAAACAATAGCCTCCACTAACACAATCAAATCCAACACACTCACTATAGCCAACAAATACCTAACCATCTCCCTCACATACAGACCACCTGGAACCACAACTGAACACCTATCCACAGTAATTGAAATGATATGCACACACAACAGAAGACACAAACCTCTAGTTGTACTAGGAGACTACAACCTAACATCCGCACCCACCAGAGAAACTGCAACGTTCTTAAAAGCCATGGAGTCACTAAAATACTGCCAGACAATTAACGCCCCAACACACAAACATGGTACAACTCTGGACATGATATTCATGCCAACACAATTGGTGGAACAGAACAAAACTACAAAACCAATAATCACCCCAGTCCCCTGGTCAGACCACCATGTAATTGAATTCACCATGACCCTGAATAACCCCACCCAAAGCAAAGAAGATGAAAGAATAATCAGACTGTTCAAAACATTTGACAGAGACTCATTCATCAATGAAATCAGTCTACAACTTCATCAGAAACAAGACACCCTGGATCTTAATATAGAAGAATGGAACACAATAATAGCCAACGCAGCATCTGCCCCAACCAGCAATGAACCACAAACGTGCAAAAGATCCAATGCCCCATGGTATTCACAAGAAATAAGAGTTGCAAAGCACGCACTAAGAAGACTAGAACGAAAATGGAGACGGAACAAGTCACATAACTTCCTAACACAATACAGAGACAAACAATGGGAGTATAACAATCTAATAAATGAACGCAAACAACAACACCATACCAACCTAATCATGAAATCTACCAATAGACCAAGAGAACGTTTTATCATTATCCAAAAGCTCACTAAGGATGACATGCAACAAAGCACCAACTATCTTGACCCACAAAAACTTGCAGACTACATGAAGTCAAAAAACACAAGCCAAACAAACTCTGCCTCACAACAAACAAATGATCACACGATAAAGAAGAAACATCAAACATGGGAGAGCTTCAACATACCAACAAAACAGCAAGTAGAAGACATTAGATCTGGTCCAAACACAACAACTTCACCATCAGACCCATGCCCAGTGTCATGGATCAAAGCCATAAAAAGCCAGCTCTCTCATCACATTCATAAAATCGTCACGGATTCACTCCAAGGATACATGCCGCAATCCCTAAAGCATGCAATGATATGACCAATAATTAAAAATAGCAATCTGAGCCCATCCGAACTGAAATCATACCGGCCCATCGCTAGCCTGCCATTCCTTGCTAAAGTCATGGAAAAAGCAGTCCAAAGGCAACTTCAGGACCATATAGATATCAATGCCCCGCTGGACATACATCTGCACGGATTCAAGCCCCAACATGGAGTGGAAACACTACTCACCTCCCTCTTTGACAATCTTCTAAGAGGCATTGACAACATAAAGAACGGCTTCCTCCTAGTGTTCATGGATATCTCGGCGGCCTTCGATACCGTGTCACACCCTAAGCTACTGCAACACCTACAACAGATAGGACTATGCAAGAATACCCTAAAGTGGTTTACATCATACCTGGAAGGGCGAATGCAACAAATTAAATGCGATCAAAAGAAATCCCTACAATTCCCCGTCACGCAGGGAATACCTCAAGGCTCAGCCCTATCTTCAATGCTCTTTAACATCTACATACAGCCCATATGCAACATCATCAAGAACCATAATTATGCTACCACATTTATGCTGACGACATCATGGTGTACGCTCCAGTCAACTTACTGTCACTAAACACCACACCAATAACAAAATGCCTTGAAGACATGAATAACTTATGAGATAACTTATGAGATAAGAATGAATTTTTATGTCAAGTAGATTTAAACACAATGGTGGTGGAGAACTGGTGACCACATAAAAAGTCCCAGAAAAGTCATTGATGTTATTATGCGCATAAACTTGAACATGCAGCAAGTCATTTGCTTTCAGCGCTGTTTGGTCTGAGACATTCTGGGCACTTCAGCTAACTTTTAGTTAATTATTATAGTTTAAATATCAGAATCAGCGGTTTCCCACATTAGAAAAATCCACTTTGAAATATTGATTGTTTGGAGCTATTTTCATTGCAGTGAGTCGAAGACATGAATGACTGGCTCATAGATAACAACTTAACAGTCAACTACGACAAAACTGAGGCAATGTTCGTCACCAGGAACTCCACATTCACACCCCCACAAACCATAAGCATCCTAGACAAACACATAATAGTCAAAGAAGAAGTTAAATATCTGGGCATAACACTAGACAGAGCTCTGAACTTAAAATCTCATATCAACAAAACTGCGAACAAGGCATATCATCGATTGAAAACAGACAAATCAAACCAATGCTCCGTCAAGACCACTTCCGCACAGTATGTCAAGCACTCATCACACCTCTGCTTGATTATGGAAACTCACTATACCAAGGCCTTCCTCACCAAACACTACACCCACTACAGATGGTACAAAACACTACAGCATGCATCATTACAGACACCCCAAGGACCGAGCACATCTCTCCCGTCCTACAACAACTACACTGGCTTCCATTGGTGGCAAGAGCTAAATACAAAACAATCATGATAATCTTCAAAGTCATTCACCATCTCTCAGCGGACGTACTTCAAAGCATTATAACAAGAGACATCAGCAATAGACCAAGAAGAACCAATAATAACAACATGATCAGCACCCCTGCAGGCTATCACAAAACCAAACAAACAACCTCAAAAAGAGCACCATCACTACTGGCATCCTTAATATGGAACTCCCTACCAATGAGCCTGAGAGCTTTAGAAGACCTCACAGACTTCCGCAAAGACCTCAAAACATGGTTATTTATAGAAACCTATGAACATTCAAGCAACATCCCTTACCCAAACAGCAATACTAACATCATCGCCAACTAACACCCACCCACCCCATCCACACGAACAAATTCATCACACCACGTTAGTAAATACCTTTATGTTATATGTTACCTCAACTGTACTGTCTAAATACTGTCACTTAACTGTACTGTCTAAATGTTTACACGTACCCTAATGTTAAATGTAACCCTCCAATTGTGTTGTGACGTGACCACCTTGATTGAAGGAAAAGGTGGCATACAAATCTGTCTAAATAAATAAATAAGTGTTCTATGTCTTTATCGCTTGTTAATACACAACTTCGTATATTATATTGGATGTCTATTACACCTGAGAAATTATTTTGGTGGGGCAGGACGGATGATCCCCTGTGTTGGCGCTTATGTGGCCAGAGGGGCACATTTCTACATATGTGGTGGGATTGTAGACACATCCACGCTTTTTGGATGGCAGTTCATTCTCAAATTTCCAATAAGTTGGAGGTGGAGCTTCCTTATCTGCCGGAGCTCTGTCTTTTGGGTTATTTCCCGGAAATGATAATACCTCCTGATAAAGTTCGGTTGGTAAATTGCTTACTGTTAGCAGCCCGCTTGGTAATTAGTCGCTTTTGGAAGCGTTCATATGCTCCTACTTTAAATGAATGGTGGATAAAGATATGGGATATATACAGGATGGAACAACTTACAGCTATCCTTAGGGGTCGTATGGATAGCGTTTCTCAACTTTGGGCGATGTTTTTACCTCTTAAGGGGGTCTGCCACCACTAGTTTCCCTCTATTTATTGTTCGCTGACAAGAGCTAGAAGAAGGTAACTATTGTCACTCCTTACTGTAATAGAATTGTGTTCCTGCTCGATCTGGATCCCCATATGAGAAGGTGTAGATCTTCAACGTTGAGAGTTGGGGGCGGGTGGTAGGGAGGGAGGGAGGGTAATGGAGGGGGGTTGGGTGGGGGGAGTAGCATCAGACACCTTTTCCTATGGTTCCCTTTTTATAGGCTCCCCACCTCTGATAGGTATTGAAATGTTTTATTGCCTATCTCTCTGGTGCCTTATACTATTAGGGTGTGCTAACATTTGTTTCTATAGTTTCCGTTCTTCATCTGACGGATACTCCTGATAGTGAGGAAGATGGACTTTCACGTATATGTAGGTATGAAGGTTTATTATCAAGGTCATTACTATGCCTTGGTTGTGATGTGTTCCTCTTTCTTCCTTTTCTTTCTTATCTCTCTTTCTCTCTCTCTTTACTGATATAGCAGCCCTCTGATAGAGGTTATGTTATACTTTAGGATGTAGACATCGGTCACATGATATTTGTTCACCGATATAACTAGGGCTATTTTTCCTATGTGTGTACATTATCTGTTAGTTTTCTAATTCTGGGGATTGTTTTACATGTTAAACTTTGAGGGAGACATACTGTTCTTAGGTTGGGTGGTGGGGGATGCCGAGGGATGCTGTCTGATACTGTACTGTATTGCTGTACTTATTTACTTAATACCTTAATAAAAAATTGTTATACATAAGATATGCCATACTGGGTCAGACCAAGGTCCATCAAGCTCAGTATCCTGTTTCCAACAGTGGCCAATCTAGGTCATAAGTACATAGCAGTTTCCCCAAAAGAAACAGGTTCCACAATGGTGGTATTGGATCAAGCAGTGATAACACGGGTCCCTTTTAATAATGATTTATGGACCTTTCCTCCAGGAACTTGTCCAAACCTTTTTTAAACCCAGCTACACTAACAGCTTTTACTAAATCCTCTGATAATAAATTCCAGAGTTTGATTACACATTGAGTGAAATTTTTTTTCTCTTATTAGTCTAAAATAGGTTACCCTATAGCTTCATTGCATGTCCCCTAGTCTTTCTATATTCTGATGACGTAAACAATCGATCTACATTTACCGTTCCACTCCATTCGTTAATTTATCGACCTCTATCATATCTCCTCTCAGCCCTCTCTTTTCCAGGTTGAAGAGTCCTAACCTTTTTAGCCTCTCTTCATAGGGGTATCCTTCCATCCCCTTTACCATTTTGGTGGCTCTTCTCTGTACCTTTTCTAATATTGTTATATCCTTTTTAAGATATAGCGACCAGAATTGCACACAGTATTCAAGATGCGGTCACATCATAATACTTGCATCGTGACAAAGAGATCTTCCTTCTGGAGTTCATAACACGTAACATATATAGGCTACTTGCTATGGTGTGATTGGAAATTCCTCTCAATCAGGCCTACGCCTCCCAATAAGATGGAAAATATTTCCGTATCTTTCTGCCATATTTTCTTGGTCTCTGACTGCATCGTGTCCAGTATGGAATCTTCCTTGATTTGTAAACATGCCTACTTCTGAAGCGCCATTGTAAGACACAAGCTTGAACCTCCCCTTGCTCTGAGTGATGGAGAAGTGATTAAGAACAGGCAAGTACTAGAGATAGTGAGAAAGAGGATCTCAGCAAGGAGGGAGGAAAAACCATTTGAGTGCTGCCCCTGAATTCAGGAGCCCAATATGGGAACCTACTACTGCTACTACTAATCATTTGTATCAAACTACAAGATGTACACAACACTATACATATAGAAGTAAAACACAGTCCCTGCTCATCAGAGCTTACAATCTAATCATGACAAAACATGTAGCCAAACTGGAGACTAGAATATGGTAAAATTCACATAAGTGTTTTGGGGAAAAACTTTTTTTTCCTTTAGCTAGAGTTTTTTTCCTCTCCTCTAGCCTTCACATTCAAAGGGGTATGGCAGGTTCTTTGAAGTCACTGACCTCACTAGGTGTTAAATCCCTCCGTTCCGACCCCAGCTCCCACCCATCCCATGTGAGTATTCTTGCTATATAGGGCAACTCCCCAATTAGCTTGTTGACTTAGGCAACAGATTTTTAGTGGTTGGTAGGAAAATCTAAAAAGCAAATAGCTCCACATTTGCATATCTACTAAAAGTAAACAATTTGCCATTCATCAAGGAACTTTGATTAGGTAATTTTACAAAGGGAACTCATTAATCTATAAACTTAGACATGTAATATCAAGATTTACCAGTGCAAGGTAATAACTTTATGAAGGAAGCAGGGACATAGAACAGTGCTGCTTTTTCGTTTAAAGGACAGCTGAGGAAAAGTTAAGGACTTTGGTAGGTGTCTCTTTTTTTAATTCAACGGGAACCAAATCTGCACCAACTGAATGATGGCTGGGAAAAATTGTACTGCCAAAGCTGTTGCCCCATTACAGCTTCTGCCTCTGTCCAGACAAGACAGCCTAATGCAAATTGAGCAACCAGATCCATGTGAAAGATGTTTTTAAAATTGAAACTCACATGAAACAAGTGGAGGAGCTCAGAGAAGAGTTGGTGAGACTGAGAAGCATTCAAGACAGCCAGAAGTACATTGATGAGATGCTTCTTGATGCATCAAAGCTCTCTGACAGAGGTGAAGATGGGAGGCTACAGAATGAAGAGAGTAGGACATGAGTCACCAGTGACTGCAGAATTGAAAATCCAATACCTCTAGCCCTCAAATTGTATGTGCCCTGCAAGAGGCAGAGGCAAAATCATCCCAGGAAAGGGAAGAACCAGAGATCAAGCAAAGTTGTGGAATCAGTGACCATAAGGAAGCAAAGGATAGTGGTGGTTGGTGACTCTCTTCTGAGGGGTACTGAGGTGTCCATCTGCCGACCAGGCTTGATGTCCAGAGGTGTGCTGCTGTCAGGTGCTGAAATCTGAGATGTTATGGAGAGTTTGCCAAGACTCATCATGCCTACTGAATATTATCCAATGTTGCATTTATTTTATTTATTTATTTTTATTTATTAACAATTCTTATATACCGCACTATTAGACATCAGCGCGGTTTACATTGAACAAAAAACATCCGACAATTTACATATGTCTGGTCAATTACATTTAACAGGAGATATAAACTTGGGAAATAGGGGAAACTATATACAAAGGTGTGTTATCTGACAAGAGATATCATGGTTAACTATATACAAAGGTGGTGCAATAGTATATGGAACTGTTTGTATTTACATTGTGTAGTTGGCCTGTTGCGATGGTCTGTCTGTTTGGCCACTCCTGCTATTCACCTGGAGGTTATGTTCTGAGCTGTCATTGAGATATTTAAGGAAGAGGAAATGTTTCAGTGACTTTCTGAACTGACTCAAATTTGGTACTGATCTGATTTGTGCTGGTAAGGTGTTCCATAAAGTGGGGGCACAGAGTCGGAATGCTCTGTTGGCTGTTGATCTGGCACATCTTGTGGTGTCGTTTGGGATAGCTAGTGTGTTCATTTCTGCTGTTCTTCTTGGTCTGTTTGGTGCAAGTGGTAGTATGAGGTTGGAGAGAGAAGAAGAGTTGAGCCCCTTGGTCGCTTTAAATGTTAGCAGTACAGTCTTGAAACTGATCCTTGCTTGAATGGGAAGCCAGTGTAGCTGTTTTAGGAGTGGTGGCATATCCATGTTGGCACAAATGAGGTATCCCTCTGAGGAAATCAAAAGTAACTTTATGGCTCTGGGACCGAGGGTGAAGTAGATAGGTGGATATGTGGTGTTTTCTTCAATCCTTGCTGTTGAGGATAAAGGCTGAGGCAGAGAAGCTCGTATCCTGGAGATGAATGCATGGCTGTGTGGATGGTGTCATCAAGAGCATTTTGGTTTCCTGAAACACAGGAAGATTTTCTAAGGGCTGCAGAGCAGAGATGGCATCCAACTGTCCAAGAAGGGTCAACATATCTTCAATTTCAATATGCTAGATGTTGATTGGCATATCCTTGCTGCACTTTCATCTAGAAGAAAGGAGATCCTAGATTCTCTTCAGGGAGAACTATTCTGGCAACTGATAACAGAACCCACATGTGAAGGGACCATACTGGATTTGGTGCTTACCAATGGAGAAAGTGTTTCTGATGTCATAGTGGGAGATCATCTCACATCCAGTGATCACCAGATGGTGTGGTTCAGTATTAGGACCAGAGCTGATAAAATCCATTCCAAAGTGAGGATCTTAGACTTTAGGAAAACTACCTTAGCCAAGATAGGATAATACCTCAAGGAGCCATTAGTGGGATGGGAACAGCTGGGGGATGTAGAAAAGCAATGGGCAAAACTGAGAGAGAATAATTTTAGGGCCACCAACCTTTTTGTTAGAAAGGTAAATAAACGCCAAAGGAAAAGGAGGCTACTATGGTTCTCAAAGTAGCTGAAAAGGTGAAGAAAAAGAAGGTGGCCTTCTCAAAATACAAGAGGTCACAGAGAGAGGAAGACAAGTATCAATATTTGGGAAAACTTAGAGAAGCTTAGGAAAGCAGTCAGGAAAGCAAAGGTACAAAAAGAAGACATAGTCAATGCAATAAAATGAGGGCATAGCACGTTTTTCAGATATGTTAGTGAGAGAAGGAAGTACAAAAGTGGTATTGTTAGACTCAAGGGTAAAGGGAAGGAATATGAGGAAGCTGATGAGGATAAAGCGGAATTGTTTAACAAATATTTTTGTTCTGTGTTCACAGATGAAGGGCTAGGAGCAGGGCCTCAGAAAACACTCATAAATAGGAACAGAAGTGAAGGAGATCTTGAATGATTTTCAGAAGATTGTGTTCATGAGGAACTACCTAAAGTAAAAGTAGACAGCGCGATGGGACCGGATGAGGTACATCCAAGACTACTGAGGGAACCTGGGGACGTTCAAGTGGCTCCACTGTTTGACCTTTTCAATGCTTCTTTAGAGTTGGGATGGTCCCAGAGGACTGGAATAAAGGCACATGTTGTCCCTTTACACAAAAGCAGAAGTAAGTATGTAGTTAAAATCTACAGACCGATTAGTCTAACTTCTGTAGTGAGTAAATTATTGGAAACGCTGCTGAAAGAGAAAATAATAAAGTTTCTGGAGTCCAGTGGATTACAGGATCAGAGCCAGCATGGATTCACCAGAGGCAGGTCTTGTCAGGCATATCTGATTTCTTTGAGTGTGTGACCAGGGAATTAGATCGAGGAAGAGCCCTAGATGTGGTATATTTCAGTAAAGCCTTTGACACTGCTCCACACAGGCTACTTATAAACAAATTGAGCACCCTAGGGATGGACCCTAAAGCAACTCACTGGGTTAGAAATTAGTTGAGTGGGAGGCAACAAATAGTTCAGGTAAATGGAGCTCACTCTGAAGAAAAGGATGTTACCAGTTGTGTGCCGCAGGGATCTATCCTTGGTCCGATTCTTTTTAACATCTTTATTAGTGATATCGCGGAAGGGCATTTGAGTAAGGTTTGCTTCCTTGTGGAAAATACCAAAATCTGCAATACAGTAGACAACCAGAAGGGAGTAGATAACATGAGAAGGGATCTGGTTAAGCTTGAAGAATCTTGAAGAATTTGGCAGCCGAGCTTTAATGCTAAAAAATGCAGGGTCATGCGTTTGGGCTGCAAAAAATCCAAGAGAGCAGTACGATGTAGGGGGCAAAGTACTTCTGTACACAAAAGAAGAGCTGGACCTGGGCGCAATTGTTTCTCATGATCTTAAAGTGGCTAAACAGGTAGAAAAATGAAAGAGTGAAAGCCCACAGAATGCTTGGGTGCATAGGGAGAGGAATGGCCAGCAGAAAAAAGGAGGTGATAGTGTCTCTGTATTAGTCTCTGATGTGACCTCATTTGGAGTATTTATTTACATTCTCTTATATACTGTGCTATTCTGTATCAGTGTGGTTTACATTGAACAGGTCATTATAACCTGGAGATAACTATTTTACAGGGAACATAGGCTATAGAGGGTTAAGTGGCTTGCCCAAGACCACAAGGAGCACCTGTGGGACTAGAAACCCCAGTCCTTCTGGCCCAAGGTTGCTGTCCTTCTGGTGGGATTTGAACCCCTGACCTTCCGGCCTGAAGTACCTTGCCCCAACCACTAGGCCACTCCTCCACTCCATTGGATTGTATTGGATGCAATTCTGGAGACCACACCTTCATGAAAATTTAAACAGGATAGAGTCAGTGCAGAGGGCTGCTGCTAAAATGGTCAGTGGTCTTCGTTATAAAGCATATGGGGATAGACTTAGAGATCTTAATATATATACGTTAGAGGAAAGTTGGGATAGAGGATATATGACAGAGATGTTTAAATAGCTCTGTGGAATAAATGTACAAGAGGAGACCCTTTTTTGATTGAAAGTAAGCTCTGCTACAAGGGGGCATAGGATGAGGGAGAAAGGGGAGAGACTCTGGAGTAATAAGCAGAAATATTTCTTTATGGAAAGAAGTTATCCACCGTTCATCTTTTCCCCTCTCTCTCGTCTCACCCCCTCCCCAGTATCCCGAGTCCCTTCTTTTTTGCACCACCTCTTCTCCACCCATATATTTTCTCCTACTGTACACGCCTACATCCTTGCGAGCTGAACTTTGGGACTCCCTCCTTCTTTCCCTCGCAGAAACTGTTCTATTATCCTCCCACCTGGTTATTCTAGGAGATTTCAACGTTCATCTGAACTCTAAAGTGAGGCAACATGATAAAACGCTTGCCTCCCTATTCAACGACCTTGCCCTCGTTCAACATGTGACCTGTCCCACGCACGCTTCCGGGCACACCCTCGACCTGATCCTTACCCCGGATTCCTCTCCATTTTCACCGGTTCACATTACATCATTATCCCTCCCATGGTCCGACCATAACTGTATTTTTTTCTCCTTCCCCCTTCCCTCCCCACCACAGCCTCCTCTGAACCCACTTTCCCCTCCTTGGTGCCTGTCACGGCGTATCACCCCTACAACCATACACCATTTCCCCCCTGCCGAATCTATCTTCCCGTCTGACTTCCCCTCTCTTCCAGTGGACCAGCAGACCGACCTCTGGACCTCTGTTTTGTCTTCCACCTTTGATTCCATTGCCCCTCTTCGGCCTGTTTCCATTCACCCTTCCTCTCAACATCCCTGGTTCCACTCAGGTCTTTATCTACAACGCTCCCATCTCCGCCGCGCAGCACGCCTCTTGCGCAAGCATCATTCAGACATCTCTCTCTCCACCTTTCGCCACATGCATAAGTCATATTACTCTATGATAACTATTGCTAAGCGATCTTACTATTCCCGTTTGATCACATCCTCGTCCAACTCCTCTCGTCAGCTTTACTGAGTTCTGAGCTCTCTTTCTTCAACTTCCACTTCATCCCCCCCATCCTCCTCACCCTCTGCTCCCAGCCCTACAACTCTTGCTACCTTTTTCTCAAACAAGATCCTGACCCTCCGTTCTACATTCGATTCTTGTCCGCCTCCTCTTTCTCCCTCCCCTATCTCCCCTTCTTCAGCCACTTGCTGCTCCCTGGCTCCTACCCATACATTTCCCCATACCTGGTGTAAGTTCCACCCGATCACCTCTGTTGAGATTTCCAAAGCCATTTCAACCTCCCACAAAACTACCTGTCCGCTTGATCCACTACCTTCAGCCTGGCTTCTAGACTCCTCTCTCACACTTCTTCCTTTTGCCCTCACCATTGTTAACTCTAACCTCTCATCCGGTCGTTTCCCCTCGGCCTGGAAACACACACTAGTTCGCCCACTTCTTAAGAAAGTCACCCTTGACCCTGCTGTCCCTGCGAACTGGCGTCCTGTTTCCAACCTTCCTTTCCTTTCCAAAATTCTTGAGAAGCTTGTTTTCCATCAATTCACCGCTCACCTTGACTCTACTATTTCCCTTCACCCCCGGTAATCAGGTTTTAGGGCCGGTCACAGCACAGAAACTATCCTTGTGGCACTCCTCAACGAACTGCACCGGTCTCACGATAGGGGTGATTTCTCAATCGCTGTCTCTTTGGATCTTTCTGCAGCCTTTGATGTCATTGACCACCGCACCCTTCTTACATGTTTGTCTGACCTTGGTATCCAGGGCACTGTCTATCAGTGGTTTCAATCGTTTCTGTCCTTGCGTTCCTTTGCAGTCCATTCGGGTTCCACCTCTTCTGCCTCTTTCCCTCTTCACTGTGGTGTACCACAGGGTTCTATTCTTGCACTGCTTCTCTTCAATGTTTTCCTCGCCCCTCTTGCCCTACTCATACAACAAACTGGTCTGTCTGCTTATTTTTTCGCTGATAACATCCTTCTGATCCATCATACATCTCCGTCAGCCCCAGACCTCTCTCGTCTCAACAATTGTCTCACTTCCATCGCCGACTGGTTCCATAGAAACTACCTCATTGTTAATCCCTCCAAATCAGCAGCTATTTGGTTTACTTTCGGTGCCCCTTCCCCTACCTTAGCACCGCTTATGTCTAGCTCGTTAATTCCCTTGGTTCCAACTCTCCCCTATCTTGGTGTTACCCTGGACCCCTCACTGTCCTTCCATCAGCACGTTTCTGGAGTGGTGCATAGTTCTTTCTTCCAACTTCGCAAGATCAGGGCTGTTCGCTCTCTCCTTCCACTCACATCCCTCACTACCTTGGTTCTCTCTTTGGTAATCACCCGCCTCGACTACTGTAATTCCCTATTCGCAGGCATTCCCCAGTACCAACTCCGAAGGTTGCAGCTGATTCAAAATATAGCTGCCCGTCTTCTCACTTTTTCCTCCCACCGAGATCATGTCACCCCTTGTCTTCTCTCCCTTCACTGGCTCCCTATCAAGGTCCGTTATGTCTATAAGCTTCTTACCATTACTCACAAGGTTCTTTACACCAACACCCCCCAGTATCTAGCCGATCTTATCTTTCTTCAACCCACGCCCCGCTTGTTACGCTCTGCCCATGGTAACCGCCTTTTTCTCCGGTCCCCTGCTCAGGCTCACCTCAAATCCACTCATCACGCCGCCTTCTTCTTCGCAAGACCTACCCTATGGAACTCTCTCCCACACCCTATCTGCACTGAATTATCTTTTCCTCGGTTTAAGCTCTTCTCAAGACCTATCTCTTTTGTCAGGCTTTTGATCTTCCTTTCCCTCCAGTCACTTCCAGCCAATTAAATACACTCCCCACCAATGTTTCCCCAGAGGTTTAGATATTCCTACATTCGCTTAACTCTTCCTTCCCTACCCGACTCACTTATCCCCCTCCCAGTGCCGCCCATCCTCACTGTTTTCACTATGTTGTTCGCCATTTTCTATCTTGTCCATCGTTTGCTATATTGTTTACCGTTTGCGCTGTTAACCCTCGCCTGCTCTGTTGCCCCTCGTCTGTTCTGTTGCCCCTCGTCTGCTCTGTTGCCCCTCGTCTGCTTTGTTGTCCCTCATCTGCCCTGTTGTCTCTCGTCTGCTTTGTTGTCCACCATTTGCTATGTCATCCACCATCTACTCTGTTGTCCACCGCTTGTCACATTGTCTGCCGCTCGCTATGTCATCCACCGTTTGCTATGTTGTCCACTGCTCTTTACTGTTCTTTTCTCTCTGTCTTCTTCATCCCTATCCTATCCACTCAATGGTGTTACTTTCTGTCTTTCTTTTCTGCAGCCCAAATTTTTTATTGTACACCGCCCTAACACTTCGATAATGGGCGGTATATCAAATGTATCAAATAAAGGATAAAGGATAAAGAGTGGTAGATGCATGGAATAGTCTCCCAGTGGAGGTAGTAGAGACAAGGACAGTATCTGAATTCAAGAAAGCATGGAACAAACAGAGAAATCTCTAAAGGAACGGTAGATTAGATAAGCCATATGCTTTTTTTCTGACATCATATTTCTATATTTCTGTGTTTCTAAACCTGCTTCATATACTTGAAAGGCAGCCAGAGAAACCTATCCATGTCTGACTTCTACAAATCTCATGGCGGATGAGGTTACAACAGGGCTACAACAGACAGCCAAAAGAAAAGGCAAAAAAATATTTTGGCTCTAATTTTTAGAGGGCGAGGAAGGAGAGGTGGTATGGTTTTTTTATGATTTTAAGGGAGATATGAGATTGGCTGTGGCATGGGTAGGTCTGTAAAGAAGAAAACAAAACATAGCAGCTTGGCAAATGGCTACCCTATCAGAGCACAAACAGAAGAAATTCAAGCTTTCTTTTTTCACAAAGGGGCTTGTTTACTTTGTAAACAAGCCCCAAAGTGTTTTTGCCTTCCTTTTGCTATGCAACCTAGGGGCTTCAAAGAGGAGTGCCTTGACACTTTGAAAGACCACAGAGTCAATGATAGGAGAAGTTACTGTATCAAAATCTATGTATTCCATTGCAGAACCATAAGATGCAGTGCAATATTTCTTTCAACAATCTTTTTCCTGTATTGAATGTATGAACAATTGTATAGATGGGAGGGCACAGGGCACCTTACTGTACTATCTATTACATTACTTTATTCTTAGAATAGTTAAAAGTAGCAGAAATAAAAATGTAAAAGTAAAAAGCTACAATATAAGTACATTTCTGGAAATCCAGTTGCTTTGGAGCATTATAGTTGCATAGTTTTATCTTTTAGAAAGAAGGTCAAATCCTTCTACTTTAATAAGGTTTTTAGTTGCTTTTTATGTATGCTTTGCTTTGTATTGTTTTGGTTTTAATTTTAATTTTAATGCTATGATCTTTTTGTTTTTATTATGTAATGTTTATTGTGAACCGCAGAGATCTTATAGGGTCTGCGGTATATAAATTTAAATCAATAACTGGGCAGTGGACAGTGGGCAAATATACCCCCCTTCTCCTGGTCCTTTCAAAGTAGAGCAACCTTACCAAACACTGCAGGATCATGCTGAGGCATATCATAATGCTTGGGAGTCCAGCTGGGCCATTTGTTTTTTACTTCTCTTTTGCTCTCTTTCGTGAAAGCAGAGATCAGGATCAGTGCTCTGGCACAGAAGCGCTCATGCTTGAGAGTGTGATACACTCCCAATGAGTGAGACTTGGCATCTCAGCCCATCTAATGAGACCAATCCAGGTGACTCCTGCCCTAATTGTCTTGTTCATCCATGTATATGTAAGCAAAGATGCATATGTGTAGATGGAGAAACAGTCAGATGAAGTCTCAAAAAGGGGAACTCTCCTCCTTTTTTGCAAAATGCCCAAAAGCATTTATCTGGTTTTTGCCATCAGAAATTCAAAAGTCCCAAAAACATCCCCCAATGCGAGCTTCATTTTGCTATGATCTCTGTGGTAAAAGAAGCCTAAAAATCCTCTGATGGAGCAAATTGATAATAATGCTGTTATTTGTGGATAGTTAAGGTTGAGGATATGTCTGCAGTCATGGGGCTTTTAGGGGATTGTGATGAGTCAGGAAGAGAGTTATGGGCAGATTTTTAGTTCATGTTGTTGATTTTATTTTTGTATCTTTTTATTTTACTTTATTGTATATGTAGTTTGCATCCCACAGAGAGGGAGATTTTTCTTGGAGGAGTGGGTAATAAATGTTTGAAAATTAATAAAATAAATACATGAATCACTGTGGGGGTTTTTTAGAAGCATTTCCACATCTAAAAGCAGCATTGACACATGTGTTTGCCATTTTAGAGCAGGGTTTTCTCCAGATATTCAAAAGCTAATCGTGTCTACCTTCCTAGGGGGTGTGTTCGTTGTTGGTAGAGGAAGTGGTTTGGGCAAGCCTACAATGCACATGCGGATTCTCCATTTTATAAAGTAAATCCACCTCTCACTGAAAATGTTTAGACATTTACTCCTGCCCCAAGCTCAAATAAGTGCCTGCTAGCAGGGGCATCAGTGAATGGCAATGTTGGCCCCTACTTCAAACGCTACCCTGACCTCATATACCCTCCCCTATGCTGCCCCCAGACTTTAGCTTCTCCCCCCACACAGTGTACAAGTATCACTCCTCCCAAAGCAGCCTGGATCCCTCAACCATCCCCACTAAAGTAGTCACGATCTCACCATTCTCCTGAAGCACACTGGCCATGCCCTCTCCCTCAAGCAACTTCAATCCCCCCCTTCAAGGCCCTCTCCCTCCCCTTTAAGGCCCCTCTCCAGACCAATCTGTCTACCTACAACCTCTCCCCCGACTGTCTCCCACAAAAGGCCACCAAAACCCCGAAAACGGGCCTACCGGGGGTCATTGGCAGGCATAAAAGAAGGAGTGATGCCCACCCGCTCCTGCTCAGCACACAGTCAGAGCCTAAATGGCACTGATGACTTACATGGGGTAACTGGATAGTGACACTGAATGTCCAGAATATCTTCACAGACTGCGATAAAGATGCTCAGTAAATTCTAGAGCAGTCTGTGGGCTGAGATGGGGTGGTTCCAACAGCTACCTATTTAGACGCGATATTCGACTGCTAACCAATAGCTAAACCATATAGAGATAGGACAAATCAGTGGCTGTCCTAACTTCATGCATTTCTGCTATCTGGTTAGTGGCTGAATAGTACCACTAACCAGATAGCCAATCTGCTCAACAGCAAAACCGAATATTTAGTACCAGACCCCGGATAGGCACTGACATTGAATATTCGGTTTCATTTTCAGTTGCCACAGTCAAGCACTTTTAAATACACTGACTTCTGTGGCTGAATAATGGGCCCACCAAGTCCAAACTTCATAATGAGATTGTGACATGGCTATCAGATCCCAGCTCTCAGTATCTAACTTACTATATTCAATTTACTTCTTTTAACATTTGGGAGGCTGATATTCAGAGCAAGTTATATGTTCACCAGCTGCCAGAGAATTTATAATGCCTGTCCATATATTTTTGGCCACTATGGAGCTAAATTTGGCAGCCAAAATTAGGCACAAAGATATCCAAAGCCATATTAGAAACAGTCTCTCAGGACGTCCTCCATGTCAAGACATCCAAGTCTGAATGGGGAATGGTCGGGGACGTCCAAGGACATCAAATATCATATCTAAGTTTAAATCTGCTCCAGGCACCTAAGAAATGTTTGTTTAGAGAAGAAGGCAGACCATCATCCCCAGTACTCAGCACAATGTCAATGATAGCAGCAGTGGGATTTGAACCCTGTCTGACCTGTTCCTCAGGGCCACTGCTAGGGTTTCTGGTGCCCCCCTACTGCCTACAGATTGGTCTGTGTCCCTCCCTCATTACTACTAATGCCAGTTACACCCCACCCCCTTTTCCCCAAAACTCCTTTATGAACTCTTTTTTGCATGATGCTTCTATTTCTCCTTCAAACACAGTGTAGTAAGAAAAATGCAGTGAAGGGGAAAATGCATAGCCAGAATAAAAATAAGTACTGAACAGTAAATACTTAGCACCATATGAGCAGGCTGTGATAATCCAAGAGTATGCTAAATTTTAGGTATGGATCAAAAAACAACACTCAGCAGTATGGACAGCTTTGAAATATTTTACTCAGTGATAAAATATGTAGGAGAAAGATTTTGTTCAGAATGTAGGAATCAACAAAATGATAACCATGTAGTCAAGGTACATCTAGAAACTAAAAGCACAATTGGTACAATGTTGAGGTAAAGAATAGTCACAACATAGGAAGACAGTAACAACATCAATATATTGCTGAGCAGAACTAGAACATTCAGTATATAACTCCATCTATTACAGTATAAAAATCTGATTTTGGTCATCTCACTAACAACATAAACATTCTCCAGTACCAGGCATATTGCTAACTAATACAAAAGTCACTGAATATTTATAGAGAAAATCTAACATACCATACTAGCACCAAATTCCAAAACGGACACAAGTAATCTACCCAGAAAAAAACATCACTGTAACTATTGCAGCGAGCCCTAGAACGTTTATAACCTATATGAAAAGCTGAACAAGTCAGACTACTACATTACAGATCCCTTTCTACAAACTCCATGTTAACAGTACACCTGGCTTCAGTCACACATTTAAAATACAGGCCCTCATCAAGTGCATACTAAGTGATCAGAACCTATAGTAAAAATATGTAGACAAAAATGAAACGGAAATCTAAGAAATCAGACTCTGCATGCATTGCAACCCCAGAGTTATAGAAAGAGATGTATTTCCTCGTACTGTGTAAAATATAAAGATAGAACAAAGTCTGAACCTAAATTAAAAATAAAATTATTTTTTCATCCTTTGTTGTCTGACCATTTTATTCTCTGATCATGTTGGTCCCAATCGGAGGTTTCTGCTTTCCTCTGTCTTCTCTTAGCTCTCTTTCTAGGGCCTCTAGTCTGTCTACCATTTCTTGTCTTCTTGTCTCTCCTTTTGTTTTCTTCACTTCCTTCCATTTGGATATTGATCGTTACTTTTCAACTTTCTTCCATTTATTTTTCTCTCTCTCTGTCCACTCAGATTTCACTACCCCTTCTTACTATCCAGTCCTCAATCCCCATCTTTTTAACTCCATTACCTAACACTTTTCAACCCTCACCACAGTTTTCCCCTTTCCCACCTCTTATTCCTGGCCCATTGGTCCTCAAACTTTCACTCACTCTCTCTCTCTCCCTTCTATGTTTAACATCGCTCTCCCTCTCCCCCCTCCCCATCTAGTGTCTCTCTATCTATCTCTCTGTTTCCCTTCATCCGGCATCTCAGCTTTCTCTCTCTTCCTCTATTCTTCCATGTCCCTCCTCTCCCTTCCTATCCTCCTGTGTCCTGCATCTTCCCCTCTCCATTACTCTCATCCCGTGTTTAATATCTCCTCCCCTGTTTCAAGATCCTCCATGTGCAGTAACTTTTCCATCTCCATACCATCCCCTCCGTATTACTTCCATATCCAGCATCTCTGTCTTTCTTGACCTATTTAAACCTTGTGTCCATCTTCTCCTATCTCTCCCTATTATCTCCCTGTCCTGCATTTCTCCCCCTATTACCCCATGCCCAGCATATCCCCTCCGTCTCCCTCTATTCCACCCCCATGTGAAGCATAATCCCATAGTCTCTCTATAACCCTGTGTCCAGCAACAGCACTTGATCTAAAAATCTCCTCTCCTTGCTTCTATTTATGCCCCTTCTTCTTCTGCTCCTTCCCATGTTCAGTATGTTCCATTCATTTCCTGAGACCCCGTATCTAGCATGTCACCTCTGCCTCCCTATTTCCCCCTTCATCCAGCATCTTCCCTCTGTCTCCGTATGCTCCTCTACCTCCCAATGCCCCGAATGCCCAGCATCTCCCTTGTTTTCCTGCGACCCCCCCCCCCTTTGTCCAGCATCTGCCCTCTGTTTTCCTGTGATATCTCCTACATCTCCTTATGTCCCCTCTGTGTCCAGAATCTTTCTGTCTCTTTAGTTCCCCATCCCCATCTTCATGAGGAGGATCTGCCTCTCTCTGCCGTGATCACAGTTCAGACAGGCAGGTCCAGTGGGCCAAGAGCTGTGTAAGGCCACAATCGTGGCAGCAAAAGACAGATCCTGGCTGCTGGAGCAAATTGTCCCATGGGCAGAAGTCTGCAAGACCTCAATCGTGGCTCAGAGAGACAGATCCTGCTTGCAGGACAAGCTGCTGCCATGGGCAGGACCTGCCTCTCTTTGCCATGATCGTGGTTCAGAGAGACAGGTCCCATGGGAACCAAAGTTGTGCAAGGCCACAACTGCGGCAGAGAGAGACAGATCTTGCCCACAGGAACAGCATGTAACATGGGCGGAAATCTATGCAAGATCGCAATTGAGGCTCAGAGAGACCGATCCTGCCCACGGGACATGCAGCTCCCATGGGCACAATCTTCCCCTCTCTGCCGCATTTGGCATCCTGCTTGGGGGAGGGGGCAGCTAGCAATGGTGCCCTTTTGACAACAGCACCCCACAGCAGCACTTACTGCCTCACACTGACCCTGCTGTTCCTAGCCCATTCCTCTAACCATTAGTCTATCCTAGCCCTCCAGGTTCTGGAATACGGTTCTGGGGTCTGTGTAGATACCCCCACAAACATCCATATCAGGCATGTCAACATTTCTGAAATTGTGTCTGCACCTGGAATGCCTGCTTTTCCTTCAGACATTCTGCTTAGATGTCCCAGATTGCACATGGACATCCCTTCAAAAATTCCCTTCTATTGGGCCAAAAATCTATCTAAATGACCTAATACTATCCATATAGTAGAGGGGTAGCAAGAGGATGGAGAAAGGATAGGCAGCAAAATTTATCCAGATAGAAGTGATATTGAGCTGCTATTCTGATAAGTATGAGCCCGGTATTCAATTGGGACCGCTATGCGCCGGTAAGGCACATTACTGTCACCACTGACTAACCGAGGATATTCATTGCTGAGGTCATATGAGGCCCTGGCATTGAATATCTGGGGTCATCTCACAGCCTCCGATGCCACAGAAGCTAACTGGGAAGTGGCTATATTGCACTGCTACCTGGTTAGCTCCCGCAGGTAAAACTAGACCCGCTTTTGCTTTGCCCACTTTTACCCACAGATCGCTAACCGGATAGTGGTGCAATATAGCTGCTACCCAGTTAGCGACTATCACCACCCACGACATGACCCGATGCTATGCAGTTAGCATCAGCCCATATAGCGGTGTTAGTTGGGGATATTCAGCGGCACTAACCATGTTAGAGCTATTGAATATCCCGTTCAGCAGCATTTACGCAGTTTACAAGTTGAGGTTGGCTGAATAACAGGCTCAAACTAAATATTTAGCAATGGTGGTCATGGTGACTGACAATATGACAAGTGGCACTGAATATGCATATCAATTTAAATACTGGTGCTGATGTTTAAATTAATGTGGTCACTTCTGCTACTCACCCCTACAGAAACATAGAAACATGACGACAGAAAAAGACCACATGGCCTATCTAGTCTGTCCTTCCATATCAACCACTGCAACAATCCCCTTTTTTCCTTTAGAGATCCTCTGTGTTTGTCCCATGCTTCTTTGAATTCAGATACTTTCCTCATCTCTACCACCTCCACTGGGAGACTATTCCACGGATCCACCACTCTTTCCGTAAAGAAATATTTCCGCATATCACTCCTGAATCTATCTCCCTTCACCCTCATCCCATGTCCCCTCATAGCAGAACTTGCTTTCAATCGAAAGAGGCTCTCCTCCTTTGCATTTATGCCATGGAGATATTTAAACGTCTCAATCATATCACCTCTATCCCACCTTTCCTCTACGGTGTACATATTAAGATCCTTAAATCTGTCCTCATATGCTTATAATGAAGACCACTAACCATTTTAGTAGCCACCCTCTGTACTGACTCCAGCCTGTTTATATCCTTATGAAGGTGTGGTCTCCAGAATTGCACACAATACTCCAAATGAGGTGGCACCAAAGACTTATATACAGACACTATCACCTCCTTTTTTCTGCTAGCCATTCCTCTCCATATGCACCCAAGCATCCTTCTAGCTTTTGCTGTTGCTTTTTCTACCTGTTTAGCTACTTTAATATCATCAGACACAACCACACTGAGGTCCCGCTCTTCTTTAGTAGACAAAAGTACTTCATCCTCTATACTATAATGCTCTCTTGGATACATTTGTTATATACCTCCAGAAATTATTTCAATTAAACTTTCAGATCATGTTACTGTCTTTTAAGCCCCACCATCCGTATATTATTACAACCCGTGCTATGCATGATCTTTAGAGCATCATGCATACTTAAAGCCCCCTCCTCCAAATTCTCAAATGAAGCCATGATCATTAAAAAAAATTCAATGAATCCCATTTAAAATCGAGATGTATCCCAAACACAAGGGTAATTTCATGAACTCCCACACTGGACTGTACTAAGCTAGAACTGCGCCCTGTGTGACTAATAAATCTGGTGCCCCCCTCCAGCCAGCCATGATCAGTAACTCACTCTTTTTGAACTTCCTGGAAGCTCAGTGATGATATCAGCGCTCCCCTTCTGTGCTTGCACTCTGTACGGCTGTACCGCTCGCACAGACCTTGGTACGGCCTTTTCCCACACAGTCAACATGTGTTGCTACAAGTGCATTTGGGTCCTATTTTATAAAGTGAAGCACGCAGTAGTTTACTATGTAAAATAGGAATCCTAATCCCTTGCATCTCCTGGCCGGCCACCCACCCCTCATTTCCGCTACGACCGTCCCTTACCAAGACCTACAGTGGTGGCAATGCCTTGAAACAGCTCAACGGCGCTTACTTTCCAATGCTGATTGCCTCCACTGATGCCAAAGCTTGAAGGTAAGCACAGTGGGGCTGTTTCAAGTGATTGCCACTTCGGTAGGTCCTGGTGAGGGGTGACAGCAGTGGCAATGGGTGCCCCTGGAGAACTGGTGCTGTAGGCGATGACATAGTTTGCTTAATGGTACCGCCGGCCCTGACTGTAATGCAGTGGGGTTCAAAGTACAAATTGGGTTGTTGGATGGGGACAGATATGTATGTTGGCACAGGACCAGAGCAGGGGTAAGGATTTCTCCTTCCCTCTCAGACCCCAGAACCTATTACTACTACTAAACATTTGTATAGTGTTAAGCCTGACTTGGTCCGATTCTTTTTAACATTTTTGTTAATGACATTGTGGAAGGGCTGTAGGTAAGGTTTGTCTCTTTGCAGATGTTACCAAAATCTGCAATAGAATAGACACCCAGGAAGGAGTAGATAACATGAGGAGGAATCTAATGAAGCTTGAAGAATGGTTGAGAATTTGGCAGCTGAGATTTGGAACTAAAATTGCAGGTTCATGCATTTGGGATGCAAAATTCCAAGGGAGCAATACAACATATGGGGTGGCTAATCAGGTAGACCAGGTGACAGTATAATCCAGAAGGATGCTTGGGTACATAAGAAGAGGAATGACCAGCAGAATTAAAGAGGAGTGGGAGGAGGGAAGCTGTCAATGTTGGTGGTGCACAGTCCCAGGCCAGCCAACATATAAGAACATAAGAACATAAGATATGCCATACTGGGTCAGACCAAGGTCCATCAAGCCCAGTATTCTGTTTCCAACAGTGGCCAATCTAGGTCATATGTACCTAGCAGCTTCCCCAAAAGACACAGGTTCCACAATGCTTGTACTGGGTCAAGCATTCATATCCTGGGTCCCTTCTTAATAATTGTTTATGGACCTTTCCTCCAGGAACTTGTCCAAACCTTTTTTAAACCAAGCTACACTAACAGCCTTTACTCCATCCTCCGGTAACAAATTCCAGAGTTTGATTACATGTTGAGTGAAAAAATATTTTCTTTTATTAGTCTTAAATAGTTTACCCTGTAGCTTCATTGCATGTCCCCTAGTCTTTCTATATTCTGATAACGTAAACAATCGATCTACGTTTACTCGTTCCACTCCGTTCATTAATTTATAGACTTCTATCATATCTCCCCTCAGCCGTCTCTTTTCCAGTTTAAAGAGCCCTAACCTTTTTAGCCTTTCTTCATAGGAGTATCCTTCCATCCCCTTTACCATTTTGGTGGCTCTTCTCTGAACCTTTTCTAATATCGCTATACCCTTTTTAAGATAGGTGCATAACTTTGCACTTGTCCACATTAAATTTCATCTGCCATTTTGATGCCCAGTTTTCCAATTTATCAAGATCCTCTTGCAATTTTCCACAATCCTCGTGGGTTTTAACAACTTTAAATAGTTTTGTGTCATCTGCAAATTTGATAACCTCACTCATTATTCCACTTTCCAGGTCATTTATGAATATGTCAAAAAGCAGCGGACCCAGCACAGATCCCTGGGGTACACCACTATTCACCTTTCTCCATTGGGAAAATTGGCCATTTAGCCCTACCCTCTGCTTTCTATCTTTTAACCAGTTCCTGATCCACAATAGTACACTTATTTATTTATTTAGCTGTATTTATATCCCGCTTTTCACCGGGTCAAAGCGGTCAATTGGGGGATACATTTAACACGAGGGGATGAAAGACACACACATTCATACTTACAGGGAACATGGGCAATGGAGGGTTAAGTGGCTTGCCCAAGGCCACAAGGAGTGCCTATAGGACTAGAAATCCCAGTCCCTCCGGCCTGAGATTGCTGTCCCCAGGTGGGACTTGAACCCCCGGCCCTCCGGCCTGAAGTACCTTGTCCTAACCACTGCCTCCTATTCCATGACTTTTTAGTTTTGCCAAAAGTCTCTGATGAGGGACCTTGTCAAAGGCTTTCTGAAAGTCCAGATAAACTATATCAACCGACTCACCTTTGTCCACCTGTTTATTCACACCTTCAAAAAAACATAACAGATTAGTAAGACAAGATCTTCCTTGTCTAAAGCCATGTTGGCTGTCTCCCATTAGGCCATGACTATCTACATGCTGAATAATTATATTCTTTATGATGGTTTCTACCATTTTTCCTGGTACTGACGTCAGGCTCACCAGTCTGTAGTTTCCCAGATCACCCCTGGAACCCTTTTTAAAAATTGGTGTTACATTGGCGATCCTCCAATCATCAGGTATTAGAGATGATTTTAATGATAGTTCACAGATTACTAATAGCAGGTCTGCAATATCCTATTTCAGTTCTTTCAACACCTTTGGATGTATACCATCCGGCCCAGGTGATTTGCTACTCTTCAGTTTATCTAATAGTTGTAATACATCTTCCCGATGTATCGATATTTCCTTCAATTCTTCCGCACCTTTAAATACCACTTCAGTCATTGGGTAACATCCCTACATCTTCCTCAGTAAAGACCGAAGCAAAGAATTCATTCATTCTCTCCGCTATCGCCTTGTCGCCTCTTAGTGCCCCTTTAACCCCTCTATCATCTAAGGACCAGCTGGCTCTCTCACAGGTCTTTTGCTATGAATGTACTTGAAAAAGTCTTTATTTCACATTTTTGCTTCCGCAGCAAGCTTCTTCTCAAATTCTCCCTTTGCCTGCCTTATCAATGCCTTGCATTTGACTTGCCAGTGCATTTGCTGTTTCCAGGTTTCCAGGCACCTGCCAACATGTGGGTTGGCAGGTGCCTAAGGTGCAGGGTCTAGAGGGAGGGGGAAGAGGCATACATGGACAGCCACACATCCTCCCCCCCCCCCCCCACAACCATCTGCCGCTGCAGGGACCCCATCACTGCCTGTCAATGTTATGTCTCTTCAGCCTGTGGAAGAGATGGCCGAGGGGTGTTATGTTAGAGATCTATAAGATATTGCCTGGAGTGGATTGGGTAAATGTGGATTGATTGTTTACACCATCAAAATGTAGTAGGACTAGGGGACATGCAATGTGGCTACATTGTATGCCATTGAGGACTATTGGGAGTGAATGGTTTCTCAGTCAACGCGTATTCCAACTCTGGAATTCATTTCCGGAGGATGTCATAAAGGATGTTAGTGTAGCTGGGTTTCAGAAATGTTTGGACAGGTTCCTGAGGAACAGTCCATAAACCATTACTAATGAGGGGCCTAGGATATCCCCTGCTTGTCCAATACACACACTGTGGATACTGAGTGTCTTTTGGGGAAACTGCTAGGTACTTGTGACCTAGATTGGCCACTGTTGGACACAGGATACTGGGCATGATGGACCTTGGTCTGACACAGTCTGGCATATTTGCATGTCTTATATTCTTATGCGCCACCGGATCAACCCTGTGCACCAGCAGGCCCCACTGCAGGACCCAAATGCACCCTCCTTTGCCCCATTTGTGCCATCAACACAGTGCCCTTTCATACTTGGGTATTATGCTGTTTTTGCTAATGGAGCACTACTATCACACACTTCGGCTCACCTTTCTGTGCATCACATTGCAGACATTTAAATAGGCTCTCTCTCCTCAAAATTCACTCTTTCCGCGAGGTTTTGATTTGCGTTAGGGATCCTGGCATTAAGGTGCCTTTGTTAAGGGAGCAAGCCTTGTTCGCACCCACTCCCCGTGAATTGACCCCACTCTCCACCCCGTGGAACCCACTCTCCGCCCATAGGGTGCTTTGCGATGCCAGTACCGTTAGCGCATGCTAAAGCGGCATTTTGGATGCGCTAAGGGCGCAAGTGCGCTATTAGCATGCGCTAGCACTACACTTGCTCCTTTACCGCAGTTTAGTAAACATACCCCAAAGACATACATGTGGAAACTAAAGGAGGGGAGGGTTAGGGTAATATCAGGCTAGGAGTGAAGGCAGTAGAGACAAGGACTTTCTCTGAATTCATAAAAGCATGGGACAAACTTAGAAGATCTCTAAAGATAAAAAAGGGACTGTAAACCTAGTATGGAAGGGCAGACTGGTATTTATCTGCCATCATGTTTCTAGATATTCCACTAAATTCAAGGTCTGAAAGATGGCGTGGACGATTATAATGAACAACTCTCTGACTAATGCTAAGTTTTCATCTATAGAGACTTTGGTAGCAGAAGTTAAAACTAGCGCGAACCTGCTTGTTAAAGCTAGCCAGGGCTTTATTTGAGAGTATTCGGTGGTACTGAGTATCGGCACCTTTTAGATTGGCTGCTAAAATTGACCTATGGTCCTCTTACTAATGAGAGAGGCCTGCATATGAATACTGGCACCTTTTCTGCTAGGAAAATATCACCGAGGATAACACACTTATTCACATAAAAATGGAAAATTTGGAAAGTACTGTTAGAGGGTGGAATTTGAGGCTAATTCATTTTGCCCAATATGGATAAAATGTCTCCTATGAAAGTATTTAAAAAATTCTCGATGGATACAAAGGGCATGTTTACTAAGCTCCACGCTGGTAACCTGAGTAGTTTGTGGGCATAACAAGTGGAAGGTTTCACTCTCCATGCCGGGGGGGGGGGGGGGTGAGTACATCCATCTCCCTGCATTTATCATGCTGCACCATGGTAAAACAGCTTCCAGAACAACTAACACCATCCATTGAGGTGGCATTAGTTGTTCTCATGGTACTTGCGCCGAGCGCAGGTAACGTGGGCAACAAACTCCCACACTACCTATACCACAGTGAGAATGCACTTGTCCTGCCAGTCTCCATCCCAAAGTGGGCTGCAAGGGTAACACAGAGCTTTTAATGTGGGGCCTTATGCTACTTTTTAGCGTGGTGCCAATACTGTGTGCTAACACTATGCTACTCTGATAGAGCGCTTTAATAAACATTTCCCAAAGATTCCTAAAGATGCTCTTCTGTCCACTTATAAAGTTTACTGTATACCATCTCAAAATAAAAAGAAAAGCGACCCTCTGGACAATTCTGCAATTTCCTCAAATAGTTTGGGCTTGTCAGTATTTTTAGAAAACTCTGGTGTGGGCCAGGTGTGTCTGTAAACCGTTTAAATGGCTTTCAGTATCAAACTAAAAACCTTTAAGTGGTCTGTCCCTGTATAAAATGCCACAAACACCAAATTAGTTAATCTCGTACAGAAGCATTAGAAGTCCCCTTAACCTAAAGACACAACACCCCTGTATCCACAGTGAATGGTTAATAACAACTCCTTGCTGAGAGCTATCTTGTTTTTTCAGAGACAGAAAAATCTTGAAAAAAGAGACCATCAGTAAAAGGAATGTGACATAGGGGTCTTCCTAACCTCATCAATCCCATCGTTCTTCTTCATCGGTCTCATACTGATTTCATTTTTCAATTCACATTTCTTTTGAAACATTTATCAAATATATTTAAAATTACTTATCTTTACTCCATTGGTGTTGCCAACATGAATTCATATTTCAAGCACAGGCTTTGCTTCAGGGATGAGGGTGTAAGATGCTGATTGTGAGAAAGCTGCTGAGGTGTGGCAATAGTCTTGAAGAAGAGATCATGTGATGAAGACAGTTCCAATGAAGCAAAGCTGTTGATAAGTAATTATCAAGAATTCCTTGTGGATACAAGAGTATTGTGTCTTTAGGTTATGTGGACTACATAAAATGCAGCTCGTGGGTGTAAATTCTGTCCTAGATTGAATTCAAGTAAATTTAGCAGATGGGAAAGGTTCTGTCTCTGCCCTTCAGTATCTATCTATTCATATTCACTCTGTTACAATCACACACCTCATAATGTCACCTGTACTGCTGGCAATAAGGACGAGACGGTTGCAGGGCTGCTGAGTATTGCTTCAGGGGAATTGTCTTCGCCACATGACCACTTCTTCAAACGTATTGCCACACACATCAGAGGAAGTAAATTTCCATAATCAGAGGTTTTGCATATTCTCCTGCAGGTGTCTGTCCTCACTGCTCGGTGCACTTATAAAAGTTTCATTCGACATATGAAGGTTTAGAAATTGAGAAGCGTCTAATCCAGAATAATGAAAATGGTATCACTGACTCTGTTTCTCTGGATGCTGATCTTATGGATTTCTGGTAATAATGACATAAAAAGAGAGAGAGAGAGAGAGAAAGAGATACCACTTAAATAACAGCAGTTATAGCAGAAATGACATAATTGTTTATTCCAGTATTTACTGTTTACTGTATCATTTAATTGCAGGGACTCAGCAAGATCAGAATAAAATAAAAATGTTAGCACTTTACTTTTTAACACTATGCAGTATTTTCCATACCTTTGGATTTTCTTTCTGTCTCCAGATGCCGGAGGGCAGATTGTGCTGACTCAGTCTCCAGAATCCTCATCGGTGTCCGTGGGAGACACAGTCACCATGAGCTGTAAAGCCAGTACAAGTATCAGTAACAACTTACACTGGTACCAGCAGAAACACAAAGAGGCTCCCAAACTTCTTATCTCTTATGCTTCCACCCGTGCTTCTGGGATCCCAGAGCGGTTCAGCGGCAGTGGATCTGGGACTGATTTCACTCTCACAATCAGAGGAGTTCAAGCTGACGATGTTGCAGTTTATTACTGTCAGCAGAGCAACAGCTGGCCTCTCACAGTGATACAGACCCATACAAAAACGTCCCTCTGCTGCTGCTTCGTTCATGCTCTGACAGCTGTCTGTTGTGGTAAAGTCATTCATGCTAAAGAGATCTAAGTGTCCAAATGGCAGATGGAATTTAATGTCGACAAGTGCACACTTATACACTAGGGAAAAAATAACCTAAACACAGTGCAAGGTTCCACATTAGAAATCACCAACCAGAAAAAGGATTTGGGCATCATCATGGATAATACATTGAAACCTTCTGCCCAGTGTGCAGTGGTAGTCAAGAAAGCAAACAGAATGTTAGGAATCATAAGGAGAATCAAATCAAGGATATTATAATGCCTCTGTATTTCTCCATGATGTGACTGCACCTCGAATATTGTGGGAAATTCTGGTCATCATATATTAAAAAGGATATTAGTTTTTAAGTGCCATGAAATCAATGCTGACTCCTGGTGATCTGTACACATTTACCACTGATACATGCACACGCCAGTCATACCTAATGGTCAAAAAATTGTGAACAATGGTCACTAAGAAAGAAAACCTGGCATTATTTAAGTTATTTCCATGATATTATGTTTGAAACCACTAAAGATGTCTATTAGCAAAATATCATGTATTTTCATTAAATATTGTACCAAACAAGGTGAAAATATATTGATTTTCTTATGTTTATGAGTCAATTAGTACTTTGTTAGACCTCCTTGGGCTTTAATAACTGCATGAAGGCAGTCTGGCATTGAAAGTGCCAGTCATTCGAAAGATCTCCTTTGATGTTATGGTGCCAGCAGAGATAATTCTGGTTTTGAGATCCATTGCATTTGTTATTGTCTGCTTCCACAGCTTCTTTTTCAGCAGGAACCACAAGTTTTCTATGGGGTTGAAATCGGGTGATTGAGGTGGCCAGTCTATTTATTTAACACTTATTTATATACCGCATCTTCCAGCGATCAGTTGCGGTGTACAATTAACAACAGTTAACAATGCAGAGCTTGTTTTACATGGAACAAAATAACTTTTTACATAGAACATCTTAACATGCACACATAGGTTTAAATACTAAGCAGAATAATTCAACTAACACAGATTGTGTAACAATTTAAACAAAGTACTGACTCTACCGCATAGGCAGATCATATCAGTTTCAACTATATACAAGTAGGGTATCAGTGCATAGGAGTGGAATGTTCATTCGATTATGTTTTGTATGTTATCCCTTGAAGAAGGGAGTATACGCTTGATTTGGGGAGGTTCATGTTTAGCCTTTATCTAAGTTGAGTGGAATGTTTTCTATGGAATTATAGTGTTTAGTGAATAGATATGTTTTCAATTTTTTTTTGAATTCTGTTATCTCTGTTAGTGATCGTAAGTCCTCTGGTAACGAGTTCCAAGTTATTGGAGCTATGTGGGAAAAGGCTCTATTATTTGTAATTTTGTGAGATCTTATATATTCTTTTGGAATCTTTAGTTTATTTGATTGTCCTTTTCTATGAGTGGACTTAGGTAGTTCTTTGCTTATTAAATTACATAGTGTCTTCGGGGCCATGTCGTTTAGGGCTTTGAATGTAGTTATTATTGTTTTGTAGGTTATCCTGCTTTGTATTGGTAACCAGTGCAGGGAAGCTAGTATTGGTGTAATGTGTTGGAGTGAATTTATCTTTAATATAATTCTAGCTGTTGCATTTTGTGCGAGTTGGATTCTTTTGATATTTTGTTTTGGAATGCCTATAAGTGTTAAGTTAGCGAAATCGAAGTGGGGAGTAATGGTGGCCTGTGTTATGTTGATAAAATCTTGCATAAATACCAGGGGGCGCAATTGTTTGAGGATTTTAAGTTTGAAGTAGATTTTCTTTAAGGTGTTTCTAATGTGAGTTTCCATAGAGAGGTGTGTATCTAAAATGACTCCTAGATATCTTATTTCATTTTTTATTTTAATTTCTTGGTTTTGTAGTGTTATGTGGGTTGGGGGAATAAATGATTGTTTTTTTGTTACGATCAAGACTTCGGTTTTAGCATGGTTTTAACTGGAGCAGGCCGTACTCGACGCTCCCTAAAGCCTTCCCCTAGGGCTCCGCCCTATCTTTGCATCACCCCCACACCACCCCCCCTTCCACAAATACTCACACACCAACTTTATGGTCAAAACGCATGGTCGCAGCTTTAATTAACCAATACAACATATAACAGTAAACAGCTAGTAACCATAATTGTTTTAGCCCAACGGAATGAGGCCTCACCCGCCATGTCTATAGCAAGGTGTGGCCCGCTTCCGCTTTCCCCTTCTCTCTCCCCTTCCGGGCACCCGACTTCGCCTTATCATTAGCAAAAGCCCACCCTGGGGTTCTCTGGGTCGGGGGTACCCCACCCCCGTCCCAAGTTTAGCCAAGGCTCTGGACCCCGGAACCTCCGGGATCCCGCTCGCCCCCCCCTGCTGCGACACCCCTCACCTTGATCCATAACCTGGGGGAGGGAGGGAGGGACGCCGCTCCACGAAGCCCAAACCGACTGGCTGGCTCCCCGTACAGCACCTCTCCCAGCCTGCCCCAGCCTCGACTTCCCATTGGCTCTCCCCCGCGCACCACACACCGGGAGAGCCAATGGATTTAAAAAATAACCCCCCGCGTCCTCCACCCCCCCCCCACACATGCTGTTCCCGCGTCTCCCCGAGCCGCCCAGTTACAGGCGGCCGGCTCCGGACGCTACCGTTCGCGGCCTTCATATATGGAGGTTTTGGGTTTTTAGCCAGTGTGTAATTTCATTGTAGCAGTCTGATAGACGTTGAATCGGTAGGTTAGGAATCGTAAAAGGTATGTACATCATAATATCATCCGCATAAAGGTGATATTGTATTCCGAATTTTTTAAAGATGTTGCAGACCGGTTTTATATAGATATTGAAAAGTAGGGCTGAAAGCGCTGAACCCTGTGGTAAACCTATTTCTTGTTTGTATGTGTTGGATGTTTGATTACCTGTTCTTACATTTTGTGTTCTGTTATTTAAATATGAGGTGAACCATTTATGTACGGTAGAGTTTATGCCTATCTGTCGTAGGTTGTTGAGCAAAATTGAGTGATGCACGCTATCAAAAGCTGCTGATATGTCAATGAAAAGTAAGATGAACGCCTGTTTATGATTGTCAATTCCTTTTAGGAGTGTATCTATTAATACTGTTAGAAGTGTTTCTACTCCATGGCGGGGCCGGAATCCATATTGTTGATCATCTAGTGGGTAAGATAAGTCTATAAATTCCTGTGTCTGTAGTTGCACTACCTTTTCAATTATTTTGGCCAAGAATGGTATGCTAGAGATGGGCCTATATGATGTAGGGGATGTTTTATCTAGTTTGCTGTTCTTTAAAATTGGACGTATTTGTGCATGTTTGAGCGGGGATGGAAGGTATCCTTGGGTAAGTGAAAGATTTACTATTGGGAGAATAAAGGATAGTAGAGTTGGTAGTGTGTTTTTTATCCATGATACAGGGCATGGATCTAAATACGAAGTTGTGGTATTTAGGCCGGAGATGATTGTTTTTAATGACACTTTTGAAATGGGGTAAAATTCTGACCATTTATCTACAGGTTGATAAGAGATGTTGATTAACTCTGGTAACCCGGAAGCCCTCCTCGCCTCCATCCCCATCATTAACACATCCCCCCAGTACTTCGCCCCCCCCCCCAACAAAGTTCACAAACAACAGTATTTGGTACAAACATTTTGGTCGCAGCTTTATTTACAACCTGTAAACCGGCCTAACGGGCCTGAATAACAATTAACATAACCCAACCCCGCACCCCTTTACCGGAGGATGCCCCCCCACCCGCCATCTTAGTAGCAAGGCGGAGCATCCTCCTCCACCCCAAACCCCGCCGCCTGCCTCGCCATCCTAGTAGCAAAGGCCGGCTCCCACCCCCCCCCGCTACCGGGTCGAGACCCCCAACCGGGCTGTCTCGCCCCACCCCAAGGAGCACTTCGCCCCCACTGCTCATACCCAGGTCAAGCCCGCGCCGCTCCTGCGAGCGCTGGCTCAGTACCCCCCACCCCCCCAGCTGCGACAATCTCCAAACCACCCTCCAAGGGGGCGGGCGGGCGGGAACGCGACCGTTCCTGAGGAGCCGCGGCCAGAAAGAGACGGCCACGCGGCTCCTCGCTGCCAAAGCACCGCCCCCCCAGCCGGCCGCCGGCCAATGAAATCGCTCCGACGGTGTGCCGGAGCGATTTCAAGCGCCGCGCACGGCCGCAATTCCCAACACCCACCCCCCCCCCCCCCCCCCCCCCCGACAACGAGGTGGAGGCCGAGGCCGGGCCCGGGCCCAGGTTACTGACAGCCGCGGGACCCGGCCCGCGGCCTCGAACACTAACTCTGGTAACCCGGAAGCCCTCCTCGCCTCCATCCCCATCATTAACACATCCCCCCAGTACTTCGCCCCCCCCCCCCAACAAAGTTCACAAACAACAGTATTTGGTACAAACATTTTGGTCGCAGCTTTATTTACAACCTGTAAACCGGCCTAACGGGCCTGAATAACAATTAACATAACCCAACCCCGCACCCCTTTACCGGAGGATGCCCCCCCACCCGCCATCTTAGTAGCAAGGCGGAGCATCCTCCTCCACCCCCAACCCCCCCCCCCGCCACGCCCAACTAGTAGCAACGGCCGGCGCCCCCCCCCCCCCCCGCTACCGGGTCGAGACCCCCAACCGGGCTGTCTCGCCCCACCCCAAGGAGCACTTCGCCCCCACTGCTCATACCCAGGTCAAGCCCGCGCCGCTCCTGCGAGCGCTGGCTCAGTACCCCGCCACCGGTGCGAGGTATGAACTATCCTCGCACCGCCCCCCCCATAAAGCTGCGACCAATCAATTCCAAAACTTCCTGCCAATCATTAAGCAATAAGTCCTGGCCGACTGGGGACAAATGTACCCCGTCAGTACGGTACAGGCCAGCGCACCGGGGGTCCGCCCAGGGGTGCTGGACCTGCCACCCGCCAGCCTGCTGCAACCAACGGCCGATCTGCCGGTTGATCTTGGCTAGCCCTCTCGACCACCGCCGCTGTGACAAGCAGGCCGGCCGCGGGATGATGTCCGACCACACAATCGCCAAGCCCGGCCACTGCTCCAGCAGCGACCGCAGATCCCGTCGTACAGCTCGAATGAGTTGCCGGCACGTCCAACCGGAAAGATCATTGCCTCCCAGGTGTAGCAGAAGTCCCAACGGCCGCGGCCGCCGCTCCGCGTGCTCACGAACTACCGGCAGTAGCTGCCACCAACGCATGCCCCGCTGGCCGAGCCACACCAGCCGAAAATTACAGGAAACCAATCCTAAGTGCAGACCCAGCGGACGAGTTGAGGCTCTGCGTTCCGCCCAGTAGACGAAGGAATGTCCCAGAAGCCACCATACGCCCGGTGGGCCCCGTGCAGCACTCCAAGTCGACACGCTCAGCAGAACACCTGGAAAAGAAACACAGCATTAAATACCCCCCCGCACCCACCCCCCCAACACCCCCGCAGATCACAACTGCTCCGGGCGCACATAACCCGTGTAGGCTCGAGAGCTCCAACGCCCGATGCGTTGAATTACCTCCCCCCCAAGGCCCGCGGCCGCAGCACTGGTCGCCGCGCCTATCCGGAAGGAATGAGAAGCATACCCGCGCTCATCCACTCCCAACTGCCGCAAGGCCAGGCGGAAAACCGCCGTGAATTGAAACTGGGTGACTGCCGACCCGTCCGCATGGCAAAAGAAACAGCCAGCCCCATCCCGACGCTGACGCCGATACGTCAGCAAGTTCTGCACCGGACAAGATCCCAGACCAGGGAGGGCCCGCAGCAGCACCCACCGACCCCGCCCCTGCGGGTCGGTTTTCGAGCGGTCCAGAAATATCCGAACCAGCTGCTCCTGCAGGTCCACATGATGCTCCCGCAACCCCCCTCGACCACCCCGCCCGCCCGCCGGGGGGGACCAGCTCACTAACTCGGAAGGCCCCAAAGAAGGCAGTGACAAACAACGCCCGGAACAGGACGGCCTCAAATGAAGAAGCCGCGACCTCGGGCAGGACCCCCCAAATCCGCAACAGCAAGTCATGCGACACGGGACGGCGCCAATCGGAGACAGGGGGGCACACCCGTGCCCAACCGGCTAAGAGCCGCTTCACTACAAACGAAGCGCCCGGACTGCCCCAGCCCGCCGCCCTGCAAAAGAAGGAGAAACCAGCTAAAGCCGCCCGTGCCGCCGACCGGGACCAACCAGACTCCTTCGCCCATACAATGAAAGAGCCCGCCAGGAGGTCCCCGACACTGCCGCCCCTCCATCCCCTACCCCACAGAAATTCGTGAACCCGTGTATACCCCCGCAGATAAGCTTTCCACGTACCTGGAGCCAGGGAAGAACGCAGCAACGCAATCATTCCAGCGTCCCAAGCTGCCAAAGGTGCTCCGGCACTACCGCCGCGGTCTCGTCCGCCCCGGCGCCAGTTCCCGAAACCGCTCCCACTGGAAACGAGACAAAGCGTCAGCAATACCATTCTGAACGCCCGGCACGTGACGTGCCCGAGCCGTGACATTAAGACGAAGGCAAGCCAGCACGAAAACCCTCATCAACGCTGCCACCCGCGGACACTTGGGAGAGTGGCGATTAATGACCTGCACCACAGCAGCGTTATCACACCAGAAAACAACCCGCTTGTCCCGTAACCTCTCCGGCCACACCCATAAGGCCACCACAATCGGAAACAGTTCCAGGAAGGTCACGTTACGCGTCAAGCCACAGGAACCCCAAGAAGCAGGCCACGGCACCGCACACCACGCGCCCTGGAAGTACAAACCCATACCCAAACCACCGGCGGCATCAGAAAACAAATCCAAATCCTGGTTGGATAATTCACCGGACTGTAACACCGAGCAACCATTGTAGTCTGCCAGAAACGCATCCCACACCCGCAGATCGGCACGCATCCCCGCATTCACGCGGATGCGATGGTGCCCACATCTGACCCCTGCCATCGCCAGAGATAATCTCCGCGCAAACGGACGTTCCATAGCAATGACCCGACACGCGAAATTCAGGTGACCCACTAATCGTTGCAGCTCAGTCAAAGTCACCTTTGCCGAGGAGCCCACCTCCGCTACCAAGAGCCGCAGCCGGTCCACTTTATCCGCAGGCAACCGGACCACAAACTCGCGCGAGTCAATCTCAATCCCCAAAAAGGAGATACGAGTCACCGGTCCGACCGTCTTACCCGCTGCCAACGGAATGCCAAATTCCACCGCCAGGCCCAGAAAAAGCTCGAGCAAGGATCCGCACACGTCGGACTGGGCCGGCCCAACGAACAAGAAGTCATCGAGATAATGCACGATAGTCCCCCGCCCAGACCTCCGAACCAGCACCCAGTGCAAGAACGAGCTAAAGGCTTCGAAGTAAGCACACGAAATCGCGCAACCCATGGGCATGCATTTGTCATAGTAATACTGATTGTCGAAACGAAAGCCCAGCAAGGGGAAGGCGGACGGGTGCACGGGCAAGAGACGAAAGGCGGACTCAATGTCCACCTTCGCCAACAGAGCCCCTTCTCCACACTGGCGCACCAGCTCCAATGCCTCGTCAAAAGACGCATAGCGGACAGAGCACAGCTCCCGCGGGATATGGTCGTTTACCGAAGCCCCGAGGGGGCAAGAAAGATTATGGATCAGCCGATAGCGCCCAGGCTCCTTCTTAGGGATGACCCCCAGCGGTGATACGATAAAAGGCGAGAAGGGGGGCCGTTCAAAAGGCCCAGCCACCCTGCCCAGAGCACACTCCGCCGCAATCTTTCCTCGGGCCACCTCCGCCAATCGCAGTACCGACACCGCATTCCCCCTCTCCGACCCCTTAAGCTCCCCCCGCACCGGAATACGAAAGCCCTCGGCAAACCCCTCCCATAACAACGTCCCCGCCTTGCCATGTCTGGCAGCCGCATAGAGCTCCAGCCACGGCTGAAGCGCCAGCCTCTTAATGGGGGTAGGCGCCAGACCCCCCGCATTCCCGTCACTTACTGACGGCCGCCGCCCCAGGCACCGCTCTACGGCTGCACTTGACGGCCGAGTGACCGGCGCCGCAAAGCGAACATGCGTGCCGGAACTTACAGTCCGGGAAGGGGCAGGACGTTTTATTGAAGCGCCAGCACAGGTCCCGCCGGGACCACTTGCCCCCGTTCTGCTCGTCTCGGGCCCCGGGCCCGCTGACCGAAAGGGCCGAAGGCCGGCCGGAGCTGCCGTGCCCACCGCCTTACCCGACCCCGTACCCCCCCCCATGCCGCCCCTTTTAGCCGACATTTGCGTGAGCCAAAGGTTGATATCCTTCATTCCCCACGACAACTGCCGGTTTTCTCCTCCATCCTATCGCGGAACTCCTCATCGTAATTAAGCCAGGCCCAACCTTCGTGCGCCTGGGAAGCCGACAAGATAGCATCAGCATATGCCAGAAGCTCACCGTAACAACTCGGGTCCTCATGGCCCCATACGCTCGCCAGCCGCAAGAAGGCCCGCGTCCAATTCAACGTGTTTCGAGACACCTTGCGTACCCTCCCCGCCTTCTCGTCCTCTTTACGCTTCTTGCGACTCTCCCTGGAACGTTTTCTCCCCTCCAACAACCGGAAAATATCCAGGTAACGCCGCTTCACGATCCGCCTCCGCAACTTGCGCGGAACACTCTCCCACAATTCCGCGCAACGAACCACCGCAGACCCCGCCCCTTCGGACCCCGCCCCCGCTCCCGCAATCGGGACGACCGTGGAGTCCGCCGATGAAGTGGCGGAGGACCCCGAAGACGAGGAGGAAGACGACGCGCTCCTCCGCCGACGCCGCCGGTGCTTCCGCTTAGCCTTGGCTTTTTGTGCCGGCAGAGCAGACGCACCCGGTAACACCCCCGCCCCCACACCCCCCGCAGAGACCCCAGAGAACTCACCAGCTGCCACCAGCGCCGCCGGCGCCGACACCTCCGACGTGGACCCCGGCTGCTCCACCGAAGTCTGGCCAGGCTGGCCGACCGCTGACGACATCACTGTTGATCCCACAGCCGCCGCTGAGGACCCACTCGGTGGGACCTGAGCAGACCCCGACACCTGCAAAGGGAGAGGAGAGCCAACACACGGGGAAGGAGGAAAGCTCGCTCCCGGAGGGACCCAACCGTAAGGCCCCATCCCCCACCCCACACCCCGCCCCTGCGCCCCTCCAGAGGATCCTAACCCTCCAGCCGCCCAGGCCGCAGCCCCCCAGGGGGGCTGCCCCACCGCTGGATGACCGGCGCCCCAAGGATCCCCACCCCAGCCCGCCCCCCAGGCCATAGCATGCCCAGGTGATGGGGACCAAGCCGGCCACCCACCCCCATGCAGCCCAGCTCCACTCACACCCAGCGGGAGGGGCCCATAAGCACCAGCGGGGGCCGGGGCCCCCCCCCGGCCCACCCCCTCCTACACCATCAACCCCATCCACCACCCCCCCTCCAGTCGCTCCCCCCCCAACAACCCATCGGCCTCCAAAGCTCCCGGCCCAGCGACCTCCACAAGGGGACTCCCCCCCGCCCCAGGACCACTCCGACAAACTTGAGGGGTAGGGGGAGCTCCACGCTTCCCGGCCCCTACTCGACGCGTTCCCCGCCGTCCGACCACCCCCCCGCGCCCCCACGACCCGCTCCAGCGCCCGGTGCCGCCCCGCCCCGCGGGATCCCCGCGGAGTGCCCCTAGCCCGCGCCCCCGACGTCCTCCTGGCTCCGCTGCCGCCAGCCATGGTGGGCCGCCCGCAGTGCCTCCCCAAATAACAAAGGGGGCCAAATTAAAGCGGCAGCCTTAAATTTCTGCCTTTTATATTATTTTTTTTTTTTTTTTTAAGTCCTTAGAAGCCCCCTTTGCCCAGAATCGCCCCCCCCCCCGCCGATTTAGGCGGCCGCCCTGCGGTACAAACAAACCCCCCCCCCAACAAAACCCACTCACGGGATCCCGGCAGAAGAACGCGACCGTTCCTGAGGAGCCGCGGCCAGAAAGAGACGGCCACACGGCTCCTCGCTGCCAAAGCACCGCCCCCCCAGCCAGCCGCCGGCCAATGAAATCGCTCCGACGGTGTGCCGGAGCGATTTCAAGCGCCGCGCACGGCCGCAATTCCCAACAACCACCCCCCCTCCCCCCCCCCCCGCCGACAACGAGGTGGAGGCCGAGGCCGGGCCCGGGCCCAGGTTACTGACAGCCGCGGGACCCGGCCCGCGGCCTCGAACACATTTTCTAAGGGCATGGCGGGTTTCTTTGTTTTGTTTTGATAGTGATTAGCTAGGGTTTGAACTGAGATGTCTGTGATTTCATTGTTAGAAGTTTGCTCATTATTGGTTAATTTTCTGACTATGGAAAATAGCTCTCTAGGTCTATTGTATGATTTTGCTAAGGTTGCTGCGTAATAATTTTTCTTCGTGCTGTCTATTGTTTCCTTATATTTTGTTAGATAGTTATTGTATATTTCCTTGTGTACAGACAGCTTGGATTTCCTCCATTTCGTTTCAAGTTTTCTTAGTTCTTTTTTCATTAGTCTTATAGTGCTATTAAACCAAGGTGAATTATTTGTTTTAGTGTATATGGTTTTTTTATTTGGTTGGTTATTTTTAGCTGCATTATTAATAGTGTCATTCCAGTTGTTAACAGCGTCATCCAAATTTGTTGTTGATAAGAAGTAGGGGATTGTAGAATCAAGGAAGTCTGTTTCATTAAATTTTTTGAATTTTGAAGTGGGGGTGCTTCTTGTGAGATTATTGGTGCTAGGGATGGGATATGTGAGATTTATTTTGATAATAGAATGATCAGACCAAGGTGTCTCAGTGCATTCAATGGAATTTGAGTTACTTAATTTGAAGAGTATCTCAGGAAGAAGAACCAAATCTAATGTTCCTCCTTTGATATGTGTTGCTGTTTTAATTATTTGATGGTACTGTATGTCTGCTATGGTGTCTAGGAATAGTTTAGAGTCTAGTGTTGGTAGGGATGGAAGGTTAAAGTCGCCTAGCATGATTACAGGATTTCGATCAGTAGATGAGCTGAGGAGTTCAATAAGAGAATCCAGGCCATCTGTTTTATTATCTGGGGGTCTATAAATTAAGCAAATTTTTATGAGGCCGATTTTTATTAATAATGTGTCCATGTTATTATTGAAATTTGATTGGATTGGCTTGGCGTTTAATGTTTTTTTAGTCATCATTAGAACTCCACCACCTTTTTTGTTGGATCTATGTTTGTAGAATGTGTCGTAGTTCTCTTTATCAAGTTGATTTAGATAGACTGTATCTGTTTCAGAAAGCCATGTCTCTGTGACACATAAGATGTCAGGTTTTAAGTCAGTTATCAGGTCATTAAATATGGGTAATTTATTTTTCATTGATCGTGCATTAATTAGGATACATGATAGGCAGGGGCGGCCCAAGGGGGGTGCGGGGCCATGCGCGGAGACTCGGTGCGGGGCCTCATTTGCATAAGTGGCCTTATTTGCATAAATATTTGCATAATGTTACCATACACTAACTTTTAGTAAACATGTCTCTTAATGAGTGTATGGATAAAGAAAGACTAAAAGATTTCTACATTACTATAATCCAGTGCCAACCGCCAGGCACATTAGGAACTACTACAAACGCTGCCCATTTAGAACCCATAGCAAACCCGCTGTATCCTGACAGCATTACCAGGACTCACAAAGCACCAGACCCTACCTATCAAAAGGAAACACTGCAAATATTAAACCAGTACATTTCAGAGAATATTGGGGAAAGAGAACAAGTGGCAATGTCAAATAGGAATTACATAAACAGAATACCTCAGCTCAGTTACACATGCAGAACATAGACCATCACCAAACAAGGAATCGCAATTTAGAAACAGGAAGGCAATAATTAAACTGGGAACCCCAAAAGCCAAACTTGGAATGTACAACAACACTGTAGAAATAAAACTATAAATCAATTTCCTCTTGTACCAAACAAAGCGCAGACGTTAATGATGCACATTTCCCAGAGCTTTCATATTCCAGTTAATAAATTCAAAATAAAGAGATATATTTCTACCTTTTGTGCATTTTTTTTCAGTTGCAATTGCTCCAGCCACTTTCTTCTGGTTTCTTCATGTTTTCTGCTAACTCTCCATCGTCTGCTGTCCATTTGTCCTTTCTTCTCTCTTCTAGTTTTCTTTCCATCCTCTCTCTCTACATCTGCTTTAACATACTAATCTTTATCCTTTTGCTCTTTCCTCATTCTTATTTCATCCACACAAATTTTACCCCTCCATCCTCAATCCCCACTTACTCTCCCAATACCCGGCCAATTGTAGATTTTTCATCCCTCCCACACAAAATATTTTTCCCCTCTCCATTTTACTCTCCCAGCCCCATCCCATTCTAATCCTCCCCCAACATCAGCTCCCTTCTAGTTCCAGTCTCACCCAGCATCCATTCCCTTCTAGTCCCTGCATCAGCCCATTTCCAGTCCTAGCCCCCCATCAACCCATTTCCAGTCCTAGCTCCCCCATCCATTTTCAGTCTGAGTCCCTTCATCAGCTCATTTCCAATCCTAGCCCCCCATCAGCCCATTTCTAGTCATTTCCTAGCCCCACCATCAGCCCATGTCAAATCCTAGCTCCCCTCCACTCAGCCCAATTCCAGTCCAAGCCCCCCCCATGAGCCTACTTCCAGTTCTAGCCCCTCCATGAGTCCATTTCAATTCAAGCCCCCACCACAGCCCATTTCCAATCTTAGCTCCCCCCAACAGCCCATTTCCAGTCCTATCCTAGCTGCTCCATCAGCCCATTTCAGTTCTAGCTCCCTTCCCTCACAGCCCATTTCCATTCCAAGCTCCCTCCCCATCAGCTATTTGCAGTTCAAGCCTCCCCGTCCACTCAGTCCATTTCCAGTCATAGCAATCCCCCAACCCATTACCAGTCCTAGCCCCCCATCAACCCATTTTCAGTTTAAGCCCCCCCTATAACCCATTACCAGTCCTAACCCCCCATCAGCCCACTTCCAGTCTTAACCCCATCAGCCAATTTCCAGTCAGCCCCCCATTGCCCATTGCCAGTCCTAACCCCCCCCCCCCCCATCAGCCCACAGCCCATTACTAGTCCTAACCACATCAGCCCACCTCAAGTCCTAACCCCTCCCCATCAGCCCTTTTCATGTCCTAGCGCCCCCATAGCCCATTAGCAGTCCTAACCCCCCCCCCATAGTCCATTAGCAATCCTAACCCCCATCACGCTATTTCCAGACAGCACCGATCAGCCCACAGCCCATTACCAGTCTTAACCCCCCCCAGCCCATTTCCAGTCCTAACCCCCCATCACCACATTTCCATTCAGCCTCCATCAACCACCAGCCCATTACCATTCTTAACCCCCCCAGCCCATTTCCAGTCCTAACCCCCCATCACCCCATTTCCAGACAGCCTCCATCAGCCCCCAGCCCATTACCAGTCTTAACCCCCCCCAGCCCATTACCAGTCTTAACCCCCCCTGCCCATTTCCAGTCCTAAACCCCCCCAGCCCATTTCCAGTCAGCCTCCATCAGCCCCAGCCCATTAGCAGTCTTAACCCCCCCTAGCCCATTTCCAGTCCTAACCCCCCCAGCCCATTTCCAGTCCTAACCCCCCCTCACCCCATTTCCAGTCAGCCTCCATCAGCCCCCGCCCATTAGCAGTCTTAACCCCCCCAGCCCATTTCCAGTCCTAACCCCCCCCAGCCCATTTCCAGTCAGCCTCCATCAGCCCCAGCCCATTAGCAGTCTTAACCCCCCCTAGCCCATTTCCAGTCCTAACCCCCCCTCCAGCCCATTTCCAGTCCTAACCCCCCCCCTGGCACATTTCCAGTCATACCCCCCCCTTGCACATTTCCAGTCCTAACCCCCCCCTTGCACATTTTCAGTCCTAACTCCCCCCTTGCAGTCCTAACTCCCCCCCCTTGCACATTTCCAGTCCTAACCCCCCCCTTGCACATTTCCAGTCCTAACCCCCCCTTGCACATTTCCAGTCCTAAACTCCCCCCCCCCTCGCACATTTCCAGTCCTAACCCCCCCCCCTGCACATTTCCAGTCCTCACCCCCCCCTTGCACATTTCCAATCCTCACCCCCCCCCCCTTGCAAATTTCCAGTCCTAACCCCCCCCCTTGCACATTTCCAGTCCTAACCCCCCATCACCCCATTTCCAGACAGCCTCCATCAGCCCCCCCCCCTTCCCTTCCCTTCCCTTCCTGCAAATTAAAAAAACAAAACAAAAACCTGGCTCTAGCTGCTGCCGCTGCCGCATCCGTCGCAGCAGCGGCAGAATGGCGTGTCCCGCGGGGCCCCCTCTCCTCGTCGAGCCCTCTGCAAGGGCTTTCAGATTCGCGAAGGGAGAGTGCTCCCTCGCGTCTCTGTAAAGCCCACAGGGGCTAATGGGAAATTTCCCATCAGCCCCTCGCGTCTAAAGGGGCAGATGGGAAATTTCCCATTAGCCCCTGCGGGCTTTACAGAGACGCGAGGGAGCACTCTCCCTTTGCGAATCTGAAAGCCCTTGCAGAGGGCTCGACGAGGAGAAGGGGCCCCGCGGGACACGCCATTCTGCCGCTGCTGCGACGGACGCGGCAGCAGCCAGAGACAGGTTTTTTTTTAAAATGTAATTTAAAAAAAAAGCAGAATGTTCTTTGCGCGGGGCCCCCTGAAACGCGGGGCCCTGTGCAAAAAACATTCTTGCTCAATGGACGGGCCGGCCCTGATGATAGGGAGGATGAGTAGATAGAGCAGATTTTCTTGTCCCTTTGTTGTGTATTTGTTTGTTGTATGTGTATTAGTCTATGATAATTAATTTTTGGGTGGAATTCATGAGAGTATCTCATATGGTAGTCATTTCGAGTATGTGTGTGTATTATAGGTATAGTCATGTGATTTTTATAGTTTAAACATGTGGATAGATCAATTATTATTATTGCTAATAATATACAGGTGTATGATATTCGCAAGAGCATGTTGTTAGGGTGAAGCATTTTCTGTATTTGGCTCAAGGACTATTGTGTAAGGTCGTGATAATATAGTTGTATGTCAGCAGTGGTGAATTCTGATAAGAGTTATGTGGCAGTTTTGAAAGGTGTTATTCAAAGTGAGTTACTGTCAACAGTAAGGCCAGATAATTACTGACGACAGTAAATCCAATGTACAATACTGACAACAGTAAAACCAAAGTACTTCACTATCTATACTAAATCCACAGTGAGTTACTGACAACAGTAAAATCAAAGTAAAATATTAACAATAGTTTAGGACAGGATATTGGTAGCAGAAAAGAGTCTGTGAAATACTAACAGCAGAAATATGAAGTGAATTACTGACAACAGTACTTCAAGGTAAAATTACTGACACTACTGACAACAGTAAGTTAAAGTGAGTTATTGATAATAGTTATGAATCTACAGTGCCTAAATGGCAATATGGCATCTGAAATTAAGTTAGCCAACAATTAGTCTAAGTTGAAATACTGATAACAGTAATGATTCAGAGGTGGATCATGGACAACAACAAAAGATCTGGTGTGAACTTAGAGTTATTTTGGTAGCATATACTTGCTGCGATTCGTTGGTGTGTCAGTTCAGTGGTTCTACGCGAGCTCGACCTTGAAGGAGCTCAGCAGTGCGTTGAGAGAGGCTGTTGGTCTCTGCACCGTGGAGCTGTTTCGTTTCCGTGGGAGCTTGAGGTTCCTTGACTGGCCACGCAGGCGCGGGCACGCCTGGAGCGTGCAGCTGTTTTTATAGCGTGCTGCAAGGCCCCGGATGGGCTGAGAAGGCTGCGGGAGGGGCAAACGTGCTCTGACCTCTCTCGCTGTGCAGGATCAGGGTCCGATGCTGATGCGGTGGCGTCCGGAGGCGGAGAGGGACTCCCGGCAGCGTGCAGCTGTTTTTATAGCGTGCTGCAAGGCCCCGGATGGGCTGAGAAGGCTGCGGGAGGGGCAAACGTGCTCTGACCTCTCTCTCGCTGTGCAGGATCAGGGTCCGATGCTGATGCGGTGGCGTCCGGAGGCGGAGAGGGACTCCCGGCAGCGTGCAGCTGTTTTTATAGCGTGCTGCAAGGCCCCGGATGGGCTGAGAAGGCTGCGGGAGGGGCAAACGTGCTCTGACCTCTCTCGCTGTGCAGGATCAGGGTCCGATGCTGATGCGGTGGCGTCCGGAGGCGGAGAGGGACTCCCGGCAGCGTGCAGCTGTTTTTATAGCGTGCTGCAAGGCCCCGGATGGGCTGAGAAGGCTGCGGGAGGGGCAAACGTGCTCTGACCTCTCTCGCTGTGCAGGATCAGGGTCCGATGCTGATGCGGTGGTGTCCGGAGGCGGAGAGGGACTCCCGGCAGCGTGCAGCTGTTTTTATAGCATGCTGCAAGGCCCCGGATGGGCTGAGAAGGCTGCGGGAGGGGCAAACGTGCTCTGACCTCTCTCGCTGTGCAGGATCAGGGTCCGATGCTGATGCGGTGGCGTCCGGAGGCGGAGAGGGACTCCCGGCAGCGTGCAGCTGTTTTTATAGCGTGCTGCAAGGCCCCGGATGGGCTGAGAAGGCTGCGGGAGGGGCAAACGTGCTCTGACCTCTCTCGCTGTGCAGGATCAGGGTCCAATGCTGATGCGGTGGCGTTTTCCTGCCTTGTTCTTTGACAAAGTCCATCATATTTTTGACCTGTGGCATGGAGCACCATCATCTTACAAGGAGAATTCTGCTCCTTTGAAGAGGGTCCTTGTGGAACAGCGCACCTGGTTATTCAAGACTTTCAAGTACCATGCACTGTTGCATGTTTCACTACACAGGCAGACAGACAGGAAACAGTACCTGTCCATGTGAAGGTGCTTGCAGCACTGGCCTTCCAGATTTAAGTCTGTTGTGGCAACAGCAGCTGGGCTGAGCCAAGCAGTGGTGTCGTGCATCATCATCCAGTTTCTGGATGCCTTTGTGGGACGTTCTGCACAATACATTACCTTCCCATGCAACCTACCATAGCAGCAGCAGACCATGCTGGCATTCAGTGAGATCGCAGGGTTACAATCTGTCCTCAGGGTTATAGACTTCACACATGTGGCCCTTTGCCAACCATGCCTACACAAGGCTGAATACAGGAACCTGAAGGCCTACCATTTATTGAATATGCAGGTCATCTGCAATACCCAGATGGAGATCCAGGATGTTGTGGCACACTTCCCTGGCTTGTGCCATGATGACTACATTCTGGCCCAGTCAGGGATACATGCAGACTTTGAGGATGGTACCATCACTGGTGGCTGGCTGCTTGGTGGGTGGACACAGGACGGTGTCTCAATCACATGCATGCATACCCCCAGAGGCACATGAGCATGGTTGGCCATGTGTATGCAGGCAGGCCATGCCCACAGGGGGGCCACACCACAGCTGTAGGTTGCCCATATGTGGCAGGGGGGGGGGGTGCCCCTGCCATTGCATGGTCATAGAAACATAGAAACATAGAAACATGATGACAGAAAAAGACCACAAGGCCCATCTAGTCTGTCCTTCCATAACAACAACTACAACAGTCCACTTTTTACCTTTAGAGATCCTCTGTGTTGGTCCCATGCTTTTTTGAATTCAGTTACTGTCCTCATCTCTACCACCTCCACTGGGAGACTATTCCACAGATCCACTACTCTTTCCTTAAAGAAATATTTCCGCATATCACTCCTGAATCTATCTCCCTTCACCCTCATCCCATGTCCCCTCGTCGCAGAACTTGCTTTCAATTGAAAGAGGCTCTCTCCCTGAACATTTATGCCACGGAGGTATTTAAACATCTCAATCATATCACCTCTATCCCGCCTTTCCTCTAAGGTGTACATATTAAGATCCTTAAGTCTGTCCTCATATGCTTTATAATGAAGCCCATTAATCATTTTGGTAGCAACCCTCTGCACCGACTCCATCCTGTTCACATCCTTTTGAAGGTGCGGTCTCCAGAATTGCACACCATACTCCAAATGAGGTCGCACCAAAGACTTATACAGAGGCATTATCACCTCCTTCTTTCTGCTAGCCATTCCTCTCCGTATGCACCCTTGCATCCTTCTAGCTTTTGCCGTCGCCTTTTCTACCTGTTTAGCTACTTTAAGATCATCAGACACAACCACGCCTAGGTCCCGCTCTTCTTTAGTGGACAAAAGTACTTCACCTCCTATACTGTATTGCTCCCTTGGATTGCTGCAGCCCAAATGCATGACCTTACATTTTTTAACATTAAATCCCAGCTGCCAAATTCTAGACCATTCTTCAAGCTTAGCTAGATCCCTCCTCATGTTATCTACACCTTCCTGGGTGTCTACTCTATTGCAGATTTTGGTATCATCCGCAAAGAGGCAAACCTTACCCGACAGCCCTTCCGCTATATCACTAACAAAGATGTTAAAAAGAATCGGACCAAGGACAGATCCCTGGGGCACACCACTGGTAACATCCTTCTCCTCAGAGTGAGCTCCATTTACTTGTACTCTTTGTCGCCTCCCACCCAACCAATTTCTAACCCAAGCAGTAACTTTAGGGTCCATCCCTAGGGTGCTCAGTTTGTTTATAAGTCGCCTGTGAGGAACAGTGTCAAAGGCTTTACTGAAATCTAAATACACCACATCTAGAGCTCTCCCTCGGTCCAACTCCCTGGTCACCCAGTCAAAGAAATCAATCAGATTTGTCTGACAAGACCTGCCTCTGGTGAATCCATGCTGCCTCGGATCCTGTAATCCGCCGGACTCCAGAAACCTCACTATTTTCTCTTTCAGCAGCGTTTCCAATAATTTACTCACCACCGAAGTTAAACTAACCGGCCTGTAGTTTTCAACCACATCCTTACTTCCGCTTTTGTGTAAAGGTACCACATGAGCCTCTCTCCAGTCCTTTGGCATGGTGGGGGCCGGCTATAATCACTGCATGGATGTGTTGGGGGCTGGGGCTTCGCCACAGCTAGGGATGCACAGGGGTCAGGGCTGGCCGGCCCCAGGCATGGGGGTGGGGTTGCCACATGGCACATTTGCGGTGCACATGCATGTTGGTCCTGGTGGGGTGGCATGAGGTGCATGGGTATGCCAACACCTGCTTAGCTGCAACTATTTTTCTCCACAGGCGACAGGTGATACCCATTGAGGGACTGGCTTGTGACCCCCATTGTCAACCCATGCACACCTGAGGAGCTCAAATACAACTGGTCATACCAGCTGACCTGCTCCATAATTGAGTGGACATTTGGCCTGTTGAAGAGCTGCTTCCGTTGCCTTGACCGGTCTGGTGGTGAGCTGCTGTACACCCCAGCCAAGGTGTGCAGGATATTCCTGGTGTGCTGCATGCTGCACAACTATGCTCTGCACCAGAGGCAGCCCACATCTGATGCCATAGTCAGTGAGCCGGAGGGCAAGGTGGATGACATGGTGGCCCCTCAACCATCACATGGTCCTACCTACTGATGTGCTGTGGTGAAAAGGAGGACCCTCATGGAGATGCACTTTGTTTGAGGTAGGCTGCCTGTGCTGGCAGAACTGGGGAGTGGGTGTCAGAGCTGGACATCAGCAGGCAGGCCCCACTAGGTCTGATGTCCCATGAGCCATTCCGGCCATTGCAGGTGGTCACACCTCCACATTTGCCACTACATGCTTTCTGGTCCCGGGTGTATGGCCCCCCAACCACACCCAGTCACCCATGTGCCCCCACAAAGAGTGCACCCCTACCCCTCATGCAGGCACCCAACACAGCCAGGCACGTGTTCCACCACACACCCATACTGGTGGCGTCCCCCCACCCCCGTGCAGCCCTACTCTGCACACCCTATCCAGGCCTGGACATCTGCAGCTGTACCCAGCTGCAGCACCAGCGCATTCAGCACATGGGTACATCTGGTGTGGTGCCACCGCATCACCTGTATCTCTGCCCCAGTTGACCAGGCAACCGGGGATGCCTACCCCTCCACAGCAGCCTGTGGCAGACAGGTAGGCCCAGTGTGTGCAAGTGGGTGCACACCCCGGCACCCCATATCCTCCTCCCATACACAGGTGGTATGCTCGCTGCACTACTTTGGTTGTCTGGTGCCGGCTATTACTCCACATTCCCAGTTCCTGCATGGGGAGGTGAGTCCCATGCCCATGCATGCCCTTCCCAACCACATGTTTGGACCCTGTGTGCTGTCATGCTCTCTGTGGCCCCCTATCGGCCTCCTTCCAATCAGGATGTTCATGCCCTTGTGCGCCCAATCAGATTTGAGCGCACAGGGGCAGACATGGTTTGATTCCCACAGGGCACATCATGCTGCACAGGTTCTGCATCCCGACTAGGTCTGTACATGCAGGCCATGACATGATTCTGACCAGCCTGCACGTACAGGCCTCTCTTCAGCTAACCCAGTCATTGCTCCTGAATGGGGCCACGGCACCATGGTGTCAAGTTGCCATGGCTCTACACCTCCGTTCAGGGGCTGCGATCCCTGGCCGCTGATCTGTATCTGACTTCCCTACAGCCTGAGGCCTAATCTGACCTCACAAGGCCAGAGTCAGCCTGCAGGGGGATACCTGCACCCCCACCTACCTTTATGGCTGCCCATGCCTCTTGTTCCCTGCCATCTCGGTGGACATCTTCCACCTCAGAGATAGAATAGGTTCCCTGTACAGTCTTCTGGCCCTGGACATACAGGACAAACATCCGTATCAGCCCTCTATGTCCAGGGCCATGGATTGTCCACTGCCTACCCTATCTCCACCACTGCCCAACCTCTTTTCCACCCTTGGCTAGCCTCCCTGTACAAACATCATGTACATACTGAGAGTTTAGAACAACTAGTCCAAAGCGTGATAAAAGGAAAGACAGAGTACTTTATTGAGCCTTCAACTGCCCGACACAGGCCGTGTTTCGTCACCCTTCGTCAGGGGCTAGCTAGGCATAACACTAAAAACATAAATACACAATAATTAAAAATGTCAAAGAACAGACATATGACAAAAATATATATTTCATAAAAAATAATAGAATCAATATAAAAAACATTATATCATATAAAAACAACTCAAATAGATATGCTTGAGACTTGAAACATATATAAACAATATACATGTATGAATAAACATTTAAAAATACCTCTGTTGGAGACCGTTTCAAACAGTTGGTCTAACATCAAGCTCTTATGAGACTGAATAGGTAAACATGCTAAAAGAAACATAAGAGGATTAAAAACAAATACATAATGTATCATAAATAATTAAAAATAATTAAAAATGAAAAAATGGAGAGACAGGAGGAGGAGGCAGGACTTGATAAAAAGAATATGCTTAAAAACTGAATGATAGACACACAAACAACAGGTATAATACACTTCTATTGAAGCAGGAGCGAGTCAGTAGAAAAGGAGACCATTTAAACAAACCGGCATGAGGTAACAAAATTAGCATAAATTGCTAAGATAATGTGAAACATAAGTAGTGGCACGTTGAACATAAATACAACATGTAGGTTATGGAGAGTGTGTGGGATCAGCGGGAAAGCTGCGAATTTTCTTGTAATGATAAGAACCTGAGATTCTCATAGTTAATGTAAATGGAAAAAACTACCGTCAAATTCTCAAGCTGCTAAATCGCGTTTAAAAAATGACATGAGGAAAAGGATCTGACATGGAGATATAATCATTTGAATGGAATAGGCAATGCCCTTGATACATACAACTTCGTGCGATGCAAAATCATATGTGAAGAAAATATCCTCATCGAGCTGCCGTCTGTAGCATGCAGACCCGCAACAAACAGAGAAACGCCGGCTCATGCACGTAGAAAAGGAAGCTAAAGGGGGCGGAGCTAAGTTGATCGGCGGGAAGGAGGATCGCTACAAATTTTCTTGTATAAGCAAAAGAGCGAAAGTTTAAACAACTCAAGTAAAAAACATATGATATTGCTAAAATGAAATGTGGAACCGTAAAAATACATGTAAGTGGAAACTCGTGGAAAAGATAAATTTATAAACCGGCTTAGAATACCGACAGTAAAAGAAACAATGATAAACATGTAAAAAAATGTGATAGTCAAGTAAAAAATCAACGGCTTCTAAAAGCACCCCTGTTAGCCACTGCACTGCCTGGGTGAGGGCCTGGAGGTTACCCTGATGCCCTGAAAGTGCTCTGCTATCCTTTCCAGGGGCCCCACTGCTGCAGGGACCTGTTCCACTGCCCCATGCTCCCCCATCCTCTCCCCCACCCCCTTGCCTACTCCTGTCCCCTCCCTCCAGCTCCTGCCCCTCCCGTCTCCTCCCCCACACCCTTCCCACTCCCATCCCCTTCCTCCACCCCTGCCCATTCCCATCACCTCCCCTCCACCCCCTGCCAGCATCCATCCCCTTCTTTCATCCCCTGCCTGTTTCCAACACTGCCGCCCCCTCCCATCTCCCTCCATGCTCCTTCCTCCTCCATCAACTGGGTGTCCCTGGGTGACATGTCCTTGATTTCCCCCTCCTCCAAGGACTCCTCTTCAATGTCCCCCTGCTCCTCAGGGTCACTCCCCCATGTGTGCTCTTGCCTCCCCACCCTCAGCCCCTGCTGTGCCTCCATCTGTGGCCAGGGCCTCCCACTGTGGAGTGCCCTGTCCAGACCCCATAGTACTATCCTGTCCCTCCCCCTCAGGGGAGTGGGGCACCTCCATGGGCCTGAGGGTCTAGACCTCTTCCCCATTCTCCCCTGATGGGGCGGTGCTGGATAGCACTATGAGGCTGACTGTTGATGGACTGTAGGTCTCCACAGTGTCCAGGCTGCATGGGCTGGCTGTTGCTGATTGCTGCTCCTCCTCCTCCTCGTCCTCTGCATCCTCCTCTGCCTCCTCTCCCTCATCATCTTCTTCGTCCTCCTCCTCTGCCACGGGGGGGGGGGGGAGGTGAATCCTCAACCTGGATGGCTGTGTAAGGGATTCAGAGGGGTGGGGGTATTCAGTTGCCATGTCCCCATTGTCAGACACCTCCCCATATTCTGTCTGCTGGTGCCCCTGCGATGCCCAGCCACTCCAACCCTATGCCATGTTGCATGTCATGGCCAAATTCCTGTGCCATACCTCCACACTCACCTTGCTCCCACTGCAGTTGCTGCTGGAGTTTGCCAACATCCGTGGATGCATTCGGCATATGGCCCGGAAACGCACCTGGTAGGCCTCCATCTCACACAGGATGTGGAAATATCTGTGGAGGCAGGAGGGAAGTATCTTAAATATGCATGTTCAGGGGCGGCCCAAGGGGGGTGCGGGGCCATGTGCGGAGACTCGGTGCGGGGCCTCATTTGCATAAGTGGCCTCATTTGCATAAATATTTGCATAATGTTACCATACACTAACTTTTAGTAAACATGCCTCTTAATGAGTGTATGAATAAAGAAAGACTAAAAGACTTCTACATTACTATAATCCAGTGTCAACCGCCAGACACATTAGGAACTACTACAAACACTGCCCATTTAGAACCCATAGCAAACCCACCGTATCCTAACAGCACTACCAGGACTCATAAAGCACCATACCCTATCAAAAGGAAACGCTGCAAATATTAAACCAATACATTTCAGAGAACAACAATACATGACCTACTGGGAAAAGAGAACAAGTGGCAATGTCAAATAGGAATTACATAAACAGAATACCTCAGCTCAGTTACACATGCAGAACATAGACCATCACCAAACAAGGAATCACAATTTAGAAACAGGAAGGCAATAATTAAACTGGGAATCCCAAAAGCCAAACTTGGAATGTACAACACTGTAGAAATAAAACTATACATTAATTTGCTCTTGTACTAAACAAAGCGCAGACGTTAATGATGCACATTTCCCAGAGCTGACATATTCCAATTACACAAAGGCAATATACCATAAGATCAGAACTCTACGTCACCTCCGACACCTACTGGACTTCACAGACTACCGAACAACCTTCCAGGCATTAGTCCTTCCACATTTTGATTTCGCGAACATCATCCTCCATCGCCTCCCACAATCGACCTTAAACCCGCTCCGCCTAGCTTTGAATGCAGCCGCAAGAGTCCTCTCTGGATCGTCAAGATCCGACCACATAACACCCATCATGAAGGATTTGCATTGGCTACCTTTACATGCCAGGCTCCAATACAAGTCATTGGTCCTCACCTTCAAAGCCCTTAATAACTACCCCCCTATGCCAATCAGCAAGCTAGTCCATGGTACCCTGGAAAATAGAAACAGAAGGTCTACTGCACTGAACACATTAGTAGTCCCCAAGCTAATAACTACATGCACAAAGGCTACCTCCAACAGAGCCTTCTCCATATTCGCCCCTTTAAACTGGAATGCACTCCCCCATGAAATCCGTGGTATTAAAAGCCTCATCCTATTCAGAAAAGCCTTAAAGCTCCACCTGTTCACAAAATGTTACCCAGAAACTTCCAGTGATAGAAGCACAACCAGCAAGCTTCCCTCATACCCCAGCCGCCCCTGCACGTCAATACCACAGATAATAGGTAGTCCCCACTCAAGCCCAACCAACCACTAATCTTCATCTTCACAAAATCAATGCAACACCCATTTATATTAGAGTATTGTACATAGTTTCGAGTTAACATGTATTTAGTTTCCCCGGTTTCGATCCCATGTTCAATTCCCTGTTCTTTGTAAACTCAATGTTGTTTCTGTACATTGCAGTATTTTTGTTCGATGCACACCGCGCTGATTTTAATTGCGCGGTATAGAAGAAATGTTAAATAAATAAATAAATTCAAAATAAAGAGAGATTTTTCTACCTTTTGTGCATTTTTTTTCAGCTGCAATTGCTCCAGTCACTTTCTTCTGGTTTCTTTGTGTCTTCCGCTAACTCTCCATCGTCTGCTGTCCATTTGTCTTTTCTTCTCTCTTCTAGTTTTTTTCCATTCTCTCTCTACATCTGCTTTAACATACTAATCTTTCTCCTTTTGCTCTTTCCTCATTCCTATTTCATCTACTCAAATTTTACCCCTCCATTCTCAATCCCCACTTACTCTCCCAATATCTGGCCAATTGTAGATTTGTCTTCCCTCCCACACAAAATATTTTTCCCCTCTCCATTTCACTCTCCCAGCTCCATCCCATTCTAATCCTCCCCCAACATCAGCTCCATTCTAGTTCCAGTCCCACCCAGCATCCGCTCCCTTCTAGTCCCCGCATCAGCCCATTTCCAGTCCTAGCCCCCCATAAGCCCATTTCCAGTCCTATCCTAGACCCACCATCAGCCTATTTCCAGTCCTAGCTCCCCCATCTATTTCCAGTCCAATCCGAGTCCCTCCATCAGCTCATTTCCAATCCCAGCCCCCCATGAGCCCATCAGCCCATGTCAAATCCTAGCTCCCCTCCACTCAGCCCATTTCCAATCCAAGCCCCCCATGAGCCTACTTCCAGTTCTAGCCCCTTCATGAGTCCATTTCAATCCAAACCCCCACCACAGCCCATTTCCAATCTTAGCACCCCCCAACAGCCAATTTCCAGTCCTATTCTAGCCCCTCCATCAGCCCATTTCCTGTCCTAGCCCCCCCCCCACTCACCCATTTCCAGTCCTAGCTCCCTCCCCCTCACAACCCATTTCCATTCCAAGCCCCCGTCCCCATCAGCTATTTGCAGTTCAAGCCCTCCTTCCACTCAGCCCATTTCCAGTCCTAGCAACCCCCCCAGCCCATTAACAGTCTTAGCCCCCCCAGCCCATTACCAGTCCTAACCCCCATCAGCCCATTTCCAGTCCGAGCCCCCCCATAGTCCATTACTAGTCCTAACCCCCCCCCCCTCAGCCCATTACGTCCTAACCCCCCCATCACCCTATTTCCAGGCCTAGCCCTCCCATCAGCCTATTTCCAGTCTTAGCCCCCCATAGCCCATTACCAGTCCTAACCCCTCCCATAGCCAATTACCAGTCCTAACCCCCCATCAGCCCATTTCCAGTCTTAGCCCCCCCCCAATAACCCATTACCAGTCCTAAAACTCCCCATCAGCCCACTTCCATTCTTAGCCCCCCCCATAACCCATTACCAGTCCTAAACCTCCCCATCAGCCCACTTCCAGTCTTAGCACCCCCCCCATAACCCATTACCAGTCCTAATCCTCCCCCTCAGCCCATTTCAAGTCTTGGCCCCCCCCCCCAAAGCCAATTACCAGTCCTAACCCCCCCATCAGCCCATTTCCAGTCAGCCCCCCCCATAGCCCATTACCAGTCCTAACCCCCCCCATCAGCCCATTTCCAGTCAGCCCCCCCCATAGCCCATTTCCAGTCCTACCCCCCCCCCTAAGCCATCTTCATGGCAGCCCCCCCATTTGCCAATTCCCCTTCTTACCCCCCCATCAGCCCATTTCCAGTCAGCCCCCCCCATAGCCCATTACCAGTCCTAACCCCCCATCAGCCTACTTCCAGTCAGCCCCCCCATTGCCCTTTACCAGTATTAACCCCCCCATCAGCCCATTTCCATTATTTGCACCCCCCCCCCCCCATGGCCCATTACTATTCCTAACCCTCCCCTATCAGGCCCCTTCCAGTCTTGGCCTCCCCCCCCCCCATTACCAGTCCTAAACCCCCTTCCCCCCTATCAACCCAAATTTTAAAAAAAACAACCCAGCTGCTTCTGCCGCGGCAGCATCAAGAGTGCCGCGGCAGTATCAAGAGTGCCGCCGCCGCCGCAGGGCCCCCCCGGCAGAGCCTCCCTGCATCGCATCCTATCCCCCTGAAAGAAGCCCGCGTTCGGGGATAGGCTGCGATGCAGGGAGGCTCTGCCGGGGGGGCCCCGCGGCGGCGGCGGCGGCACTCTTGATACTGCCGCGGCACTCTTGATGCTGCCGCGGCAGAAGCAGCTGGGTTGTTTTTTTTTTTAACTTGGGATGAAGAATGTTTTTTGCGCGGGGCCCCCTGAAACGCGGGGCCCTGTGCAAAAAACATTCTTGCTCAATGGACGGGCCGGCCCTGTGCATGTTTCTTTCTCCCCCCAGGTCTGTCACTTCAGCTGCCTGCCTGCCATACAATCACCCACGTACGCTGCCACATCTCCAGTACTACCACATCATGCTGTTACATCATGCTGCCACATCTCCAGTACTACCTCATCCCAGTTCGGGGCTTTCCCTTGTTCCTTGGGCCTCCTTTGTTCTGTGTGCCTGCATTGCTGACTGGCCAGGCCATGGGCTGAGGGGGCCACAGGGACAGTGCTGCCTGCAACATTCCTCTGGGACCCTCCTGCATTTGCTGCCTGCCCTGTGGTGCACATCGTGGGACTTCCATGCTGGTTTCAGATCTGGCAGATGACATTTCTTGTTCTATGGTTGCAGAGCATGTATTTGGGCTGCCGCAATCTAGGGGGGAACTATCATGTGTGTGGTGTGGTACCTCTATACACATTTCAGGGGTGGGACTTGGCCGTGTTTGTGTCTGCTGCTCAGGAGGGCCAGGCCGTGATTGTGTCTGCTGCTCAGGTGGGCCGTGATTGTGTCAGGGCTAGTCAGGTGGGCCAGACAACAGCAGTTGGTACTAGGATGTCTGGGTGCATTAGGTAAGGTGCAGACAACAGCAGACAGGTGGAGAGAGTGCCTCTGTATACAGTGCATTGCAAAGGTATTCATCCCCTCTTTGTTTGTCCTGTTTTGTCACATTCCCTCTTGTGGACTGATACTCTCATCTCTGCTGTGGATCGTTGCAGCTCCGTCCGTGTTCTCTTTGGTGTCCTTGTGGCATCTCTGCTTTATGTCCTCCTTGCCTAGTCTACGGATTTCGGTGGACGGCCTTCTCTTGTCAGGTCTGTTGTGGTGCCATGTTCTTTATAATTTGTTTTAGTGCAGTTCATGGTGCTTCATGGCATCCTCTGTCTTTGGAATGTTGATTTGTGCCACAGCCCTGATCTCTACATCTCCACAACTTTGTCTCTGACCTGTTTGGAGTGCCCCTTGGTCATCCTGTTGCTTGCTTGGTTGTATTGCAGATTTGCAGCTTTTTATTACAAGTATATTTGAACAGCCATCATGTGCAGATCATGTGCCATTGCTTGCACACAGGTGGACCCTGCTGCTCTCATTATGTGACATCTGTGGTTATTTTGTTGGACCTAATCTTATTTCCGGGTTTCATAGATAGTGATGGCACATTTTCAGACCCAACAAGAAGCAGCTGCTGCCACTGATTCAGACCCGACAAGAAGCAGCTGCAGCAGCCTCCCCAAAACCGAACCAGCAAACAAAAGGATCCGATCTTCATGTGCTTGAAAAGGGATGCTGGACACAAAGGGAGGGAGAAAAAGAGAAGAAGGATGCTGAGCACAGAGGGAAGGAGAGAGAGGAGAGATCGTGGATAATGGGAGTGAGAGAGAGGGAGATGCTGCGCATGGGGTAGAGAGCTAGGAGGAAATGCAAGACAGGAAGGAAGGGAGAAGGAGAGGAAGATGTGAAATGTTGGACATGGGGTGTGGGGAGAAGCAGAGGGGAGATACTGGACACAGGAAGGGATGCACACAAGGAGACAAGAGAAGACAGAAGAAAGCAGAAACCAGAGACTGAGATCAACAAATTAGAGAATGAAATGACCAGTCCACAAAAGTAGAAAAATTAATTTTATTTTCAATTTAGTGATTGGAATATTTCAGTCTTTGGAATTTACATGTTATGTTTTCTTTCCGTGGTATTGTACTGTATGCAGGGGTATAGCCAAGGACTGACCTGGGTAGATGATGGCCTCTCCACTTTGACATAAGACCCACCCAGTCAATGGCAGAAAAATAGTTGAACTAGAGGATAACTGAAGGCAGTGTCAATATTCACACTGTTTTATGCCCACACATGTCAGTCCCAGGCCTCACCAAAATATCAGTCCTGACTACACCACTAATGCAGGGTCTGGCTTCTAGGGGTTTCAGTTTAATTTTTGTCTATATACAACTGTTTTTAGGTTGTAGTCATTTATTCTCTACTTGGTGAAGCTCTTTCTACTGTATATTCTTAGGGGTCTGTTTACTAAACGGCGCACTTGTACGGGGCGCACATGAGCGCTCTAAAAGATGTATTTAAGTGCTCTTAAGCGCCCCGTACGAGTGCGCGGCACATTAACGGGTCCCGCAAGCGTGCGCCGACAACGCGCACATTTGCGGGGCGGTAATGTGCGAAAGAGGCGTGCCAAGGCGAAATGAGGGCGGAGGAAGGCCCCCTAGGGGCGGAGAGACGGGGTCAGTGGGCGGAATGTGGGAGGGGAGAGACTCGCCGCACAGGAGCGTGCCCGAATCTGCAAAGAAATTTACCGCCAGTGAAACACTCGCGTTAGAGGTGCTGTGCAGGGAAAAGAAACCGTTTCCGTCAGCAATGTGCAGCACAATAGTGGAAGCCCAAAAACCGTGAGCAGTGTGATCTATGTGCACAGATCAAACGCCGTAATGTCACAGGGCACTAACCACACGGGCGCCGCGCACCTTAGCGCATCTGTCAATCACAGCTTCTGTTCTTCACGACGGAACGCCCACTCCTTATACGGCACCCGCTCGGTACCGCGGACCGCACAACACCGGCCTTTAGTAAACAGACCCCTTAGTGTGTGGCCAAGGCAAGGTATTCCATTAGTAAGGAATTTCTATGTAGGGACTGGTAGTAATCTGGTTTGTTCGGTTTTCTGAATAAGTATAAGGATGTTCTAGGACGTATTGTAATATTTAAGGTGCTGCTTTTTCTGGTTAGGCCTCCTGTTTAAGTTTTGGAAATTGATGCTGGTTTGGTGTAATTTTTGTAAGGTTTTGTAATAATTCACAATACACTTAGCAATGGTGAGGGTTTATAATTGCTGTTACTGAAATGACAACAGAATCAGAAATGACTTTTGGTATGTTGAGTTCTTTGGGAAGTGTCCTAGTTTTGCCCTGCACCATTATTGAAAGAGGAGTTTCTTTGGCTGTAGAATATATGTTCAAGAAGAAAAAGAGAGAACCATGGCACAGTTTAAAACACCAAAATCAAATTAGTTATAATAATTGTATTTTGGTGTTCTATATCGTGCCATACTTCTTTTTGTTTTTGTTCCTTTGATATGTGACCACTTTCTATCTTCTTTGTCTTTTGCAGAATATATATTTACATTTAATACCATAGCTGTGCAGTGCTAGGAATCAATGAGGCCAATTCTGTACTAGCCGTCCAGCCCCTGCATGGCAGATCAGAATCGAGGCGCACACATGTAGACCTGATTCTGATCCCGTGGGGCTAGACCTAGCCATGGTATCAGAATTGGGTCTACGACCTGGATGTTCAGGCATAGACCTGCTAATTCAGCCTGGCTCTATAATGGAACGACAGCGCTATGGCGTCTCGTTGTCATGTTGTCTCATTGCCATGGCATCGCGACTCCATTACAGAGCTACGTTCACCTGCCACCAACCCAAAATCCCCTTTCCATGGCCAGGATCAGGCTAGCAGGAACATCCTTCGCCTCTCACCTGTCTGACCTTATCATCCCCTGATGTCCAGGGGAACTTATTCCACCTCAGAGGTGGATAAGAACCCCGTCTACATGGATGACCCCGGATGTACAGGGCCCACCTCTGAATTGGCCCTGTATATCCGGGGTCATGCTCTGCCCATGCCCTGCCTCCAGACCTCCCCCTTCCTCCCTCATCTACAGCTCACCATACAACACAGCTGTATGTATGAGGAGCCTTTGCTCCGGGGCAGCAGGAGGATGAATAGCAAGGATGTACATCCCGACAGGATGGATATCCCTGCTATTCGTGGCACAGAATGACCCCTAATATGTTTTAGATTAGATTCTGAGGCTGCATAATTAAGCTGCTACATTTTTTGCTACATATGTGAACACCATTGCAAAGTTGTTGTTTTAAAAATTAGTTAAAACAAAAAGAAAAAATCTACACAAACTAGATCAGAGCAAGAACCCAAGATATTAGAAAAATCTGATCTCTAAAATAGGAGTAAACACAACAATGTTCTCAAATGTTGGAAGGTTCACTATGTAGGGGGAAAGGGAAAAACCCCTCCGAACAGCGAACCACTCCTTTTTAATCTTTTTTATAAATGTGCAAAATGAAAACTTCTACAATAGCAACCCAAAGCCAACATGCTAAGAACAAAAACTTAATAAACCAACAAGGTTTTCAAACATGTACTTAGCTAGCAATCAGAGCCAAAATCCGTAGAGATTGTAATAATCCAAACTACAGCAAGAAGAGCCAGCAAAAGATTTTCAACCAAAAAAATTGACTTGTTCAGTGCCAAGCACTTTTTTTTTTGCTCATCTCCAAAAATGGGGCCCTTATTGATCATAGAGAGGGGAAGAGCCACTGCAGGAGCAGTGAGGTGAGCTGAGGTGGTAGGTGTGGGTGTGGATTGTGTGGATGAGACATGACTCCCATTGGAGAGAGGTGGGGGAGAATGGGCAGTGTCGCATTGGGCGCGGGTCAGGTTGTGAGGGGGTCTCTGCCCTCTTCCTGGTTGGGGGAGGCTGTGGGCTGGTACATTTAGGGGACACTGGGTATGAAACGAGATGTTGTGGAGTTGGGTTTGGCTATGTTGGTTTTTGGGGGACACACAACCCAGTGGATGGGGGAGGAGGGAGGGAGGAGGGTAGTAGGGGCAGAGGCAAAACCAGATAAAATGGGGACATGCTCACTAGTTGCTTGGTCATTGTATCCTCCAATCTGGCATGGTGCTGTGTCATGAACCTTTTGGGAAATGATACATATGAGGGGGCAAGACGGAAGTAGGGAGGTAATTTGAATCTGAACTCCCAGGAATGCTCACGGCATGCCCCAATGCCAAGCGGTTAGTATCGGGCATGTAGCGGCATTGATCGGGGATATTCAGCTGTACTAAGCCATGCAGTAATATTTCCAGGGTTTCCAGGTCTGTAAACTGTGCAAATGCCTTTGAATATCAGACATCAAGCTTTGAGGCAGTCTGTCAGAGGCTAACTGTGTAAAGTTCTGCATAGTTAACATGCATTCATCTGTGCATATTTCATGCATGTTAAATCCAGGCATGATCACTTAAACCGGCCTTAGGGCAAGTATAAATGCCCATGTCTAGATTTTTCAAGAATGTGAATAAATTGTCGTATTTTATAATTTGCACATATACTTGTATGATTTGTACAGGCTGTGCCCATGTGAACGCCCACAGCGGAAGTGCCTGCTATAGGTCTTACGCACAGACACATAGAATAACAGCTGGCTAAAGGGCATGTTTAAAGTCCCATTTACACTATAAAAATCCCTAATTTATTCATGTAGATGCTGTGTAACTTCCCACAGCTCCTTATAAAATTATCCCCTTACTGAATAAGACACAGCACATCAGTATAAATACTGTACTATAGTGTATTAAAGTATATTTTGTTGATAGGAAAGATTCTGCCCTTTCATTACTGTTGTATCTGTGGCTTCTGTTACAATCACACACAACATAATGCCACCTTTACTGCTGGCAGTAAGAACGAGACGGTGACAGGGTTGCTCATTATTACATTCCCATGCTCTGTGGCTAGTCTTCCAGTTACTGACGGTAGCAACATTAACCCTTTCTTTGGAGCCATGGAACAGCAGCCTCCTCTCCCACTGCAGGGAGGGCATTATGCATATGAGGGGGCTGAAAGAACAACACCCATGTGGCATGATTGTTTCTGATGATCTTAGGGGTATGTTTACTAAACGGTCTTAATGTGTGCCCAGCGATAATGTGCAGGATGCCTTAAAAGGAGTGTGTGTTCTGGTCTAAACATAACAATCTGGGATTATCGTGCGATAATGTGCGCTGCGCACATTATCGCATAATAGAGAGAGCTGTGCATGTTAACGCGTTAATCTTAAGTAGGCACGCTGACTTACAAGCAGAGGTGTAGCACAATGGTTAATACACTGACTGGTAGTACAAGGGTCATGAGTTCAATCATCCAATGCACCTGATCAATAAGGCTGTCTGAGGCATCACCCTTTACCTTTAAGCAGTGCTGTTTGAGGCATTTTATGTTTTTATTTTAAATTAGTGCTGCCAGCAAATACACCCTCACAGTGCTGTAACCTAAGGTGCTGCATAAGGCACCCCAGAGGGCACAATATTTATTTACATTCTCTTATATACTGTGCTATTCAGTTTACATTGAACAAACTGAAATTACATTGAACAGGGCATTATAACTTGGAGATAACTATTTTACAGGAAACATGGGCTATGGAGGGTTAAGTGGCTTGCCCAAGACCACAAGGAGCACTTGTGGGACTAGAAACCCCAGTCCTTCTGGCCCAAGGTTGCTGTCCTCTAGTGGGATTTGAACCCCCAACCTTCTGGCCTGAAGTACCTTGCCCCAACCACTAGGCCACTCCTCCACTCCAATATAAAGTGCACTGTCCGCCAAGGCACCCTATAATGTCCCCTATAGGACGCCTTATAAGGCGCTTTATAGGGCGCCTTATAAGGTGCTTTATGGGGCGCCTTATGAGGCACCTTAAGGTTACAGCACTGTGAGGGTGTTTTTGCTGGCAGCACTAATTTAAATTAAAAATAGAAAATGCCTCAAGCAGCCCTATCAAATAACCCCACTGTGGGATAAAACCAACAACCTCTGGCTCCATAGGCAGTGAAGTAACCAGTGGGCTACATCCCTATAGCTACTAATAAACCCCAGGCTGGCTACAGAAGGACTGCACCTCACCACACAACCTGTCTGCTGTGGTTACCAGGATAGGGTCAACCCACCCGTGATGCACAGCAGATGCAAATCAGCAGTCTACAGATGATCACAAGATGGGGTATGTACCCCACAGCACCTCAGCCCGGTAGGGGGTGCCGACGGTGTGTGTTAGTGGCACAGAGTAGCTACAGACAGTCACATTGTGTGGGTACTGTGCTCACCCTGAGGGTGAGGTGGGGTGCCCAGCACCAGGTCCACAGCACCTTTCATGGCTGAAATAGGCTATGCTGCAGGTACCCATCAGTACCAATGTGTGTGATAGGTAGTTCCTGCAGACACACCTAGGATACGTCTGTGTCTATCTGTAGTTCTCAATCAAGTCTAGCCCATATGGGCTATGATGCACCCAGAATAGTGCATATTTTATGTTGGTGCCATGGTCATATGATGTAAGTGAAGGGGGGTGTTTGGACCCATAGGCAGATTATGTACCACCACCCACCCCACCCTCTGTGGCTCAGGGTAGGAAACAGGATCTCCCAACAACGGATCCACATTCTATCCTCCCTGCAATGGTGGCAGTAGAGGAGACCATCAACCCCAGTCCTGCTGGGGAACAGACACCCTACAGGGCAGTCAATGCAGATCTTTGGCATGGCCCTTAGGCGTTGGTCCGTGGCGTCTGTTTCTGGAGTTTTGCTGATGGCATGGTCTGGGTTGTCGTGTCTATATATCATGGTAACTTGCTGTTCTGTGTTCTTCTCTCTCTTATCTGTTTGACTGTCTCTGTCCCCTATTCTGTCCTATCAAATAAATGGCGTTCTTTTCTTATTTCCTTGAATGATATAATATTGTAAACCGCTCTAATGCCTTTTTGGCCTGAGGGGTATATCAAATTTAAATAAACATAACATAACATAAACATCTGTATACATTCATAAGGCAATGGCAAACAGACAGTAGGCCTGGAAATGCTCAGTTGCCCCCCACCACAATCTGACATTCTCCAGCCACTGCACCCTGCAAGGTGTCCCAGTCATACACATATAACTGCAGACAGTCTGCTAGCTAGTCCACAGTGCATGTTCCTGGAGGAGATGTGTACACCCAAAACTGGAACATGAACACACCCACCAAGCAGATAAGTTAATGATCAGGCCCCAGAAAAGAGAACCTATACATTTCATTTGAGAGAAATACTAGATAGCACCATGGGGGAACCTAGCCATGCTCAGTCAGGGTGAGAGTGACCTCCCAGCAGGACATGCTGTGGCCACCCTGTCCGTGAAGGTTGTGGCTAGGCACTACAATGTCCCAGCCATTGCCCTATGCCCTGTGCAGATGCATCCTGCCCAGGACGCCCTGTCCGGGCTATACCCACAGTACCTTGCTCCTCATTATGTACATTGGCAGGCTAACACTGGAAACAGTGCAAGCAGTGTGGGATGAGTAAGGTGTTGGCAGCCATCACACACTGGATAGACAGTCACACACTCCCACACCTATGCCAGCATTGTGTAAATATAGAGGCTTTTGGCAGCCCTGGCCACCGCACCAGTCCTGGGCACAGTGCAAGCATGGCTATGGTACGCAATACTGTTGGGGGTCACTCCCCGGTGTGGTAGACACTGTCAGACACCAGACCTAAAACACACTCCACAGACATCAGAACGGTTGCTATGATACAGCTCAATGAGCAAATTGTGCTTAACTTAGGAATTGCTATCTGCCATTAATCATAGCAAACTTTTGATATATGTGTAACGTATTCCCAGGTTTAGGGCGGCATTGCTAAGGTATGCAAGTGCTAGTATTGGGAGATGCTGCTGCACGCAGGGCCCAACATCCTGCCTCTCCATGAGGCTTTGGATAATGGAGCCTGTGGGTGCGGGTGTTTCTGCCCCTGTTGGCTGCTGCTCTAGGGCAGACGTTCCCAACTCCAGTCCTGGTGGGCCAAACACTGTTCGGGTTTTCATGCTGTCCCTAATGAATATGCATGAGATACATTTGCATACCATGGGGGCGGCGCATATTGTGCAGCACAGGCATCTTTATTAGAGACAGCATGAAACCTGAATGGTGTTTGCCCCTCCAGGACTGCATTTGGGAAACTCTGCTCTAGGTATTGCACATGTTTATGGTGTCTGTGCTCTGTAGGGTAAAATATAGGCGTTTCATTCATGTTTATGTTATCTGCAATACAGGTTCCGTCTTTATTAACATGGTTTAGTACTGGGTAAAATATGGGGACTGAGTTGGCAGGACCCACAGCTGGGACTTGAACCTGTGCCCTTCTGCTCCTGAATACATTGGCTGTGTGTACTGCACCACACTGTTGCCACAGGGACAGTTCATTCCCTGGGGATACCATGACTGTTCGTCAGACAGAGCCTGTCTGTTGCAGTGCACGGCACCCACCTAAACAGGGCTAGGCCATGGTCTGCTGTGGGCAGCTGCCACTGCCCCCTCCACCACCAGTACCCCTCCGCCACCATGCTGACATGCCCTTATGCTGGTGGTGCTGGTGGTGCGCAGTCTCAGGCCATCCAGTGTGCCGGTAGGTGGCTGCCTATGGTGCGGGATCTGGGGTAGGGGTGCCTGCATAGATGTCCGCGCTTCCCCCCACCACCGCCTGCCAATGTTCTGTGCCCTTGGGGTACCTGCTGGGTACTATCCCCTGTGACACTGTGAGAAACACACTCGTGCCCATGTTGGGCCCTCATCAGTTGCTGTCTGGCTGCTGTACAGTTTCAGCATTCCTATGTGCCACCTAGGCATCTCCCTAGTCCGCACTGTACCCCAGCTGCACCACAGCATGTGCCGCCTGCAGCCCTCTGTATCCCTTTTTCCAGCATCTGTACAGTTGCCCTTTCCGACATGCCCACCCTGCTGTTGTGGCACATGTGCACACCATAAGAAACCTGTCCAATAAAAAGGGAAAACCCTGATCAGCGCTATTTCAATGTGGGATCATTCACCTTGTAGGAGGACAGAGCATAGACCCTTCCAAAATTAATATCTTTTTTTTGGTGCTTTCTCAGTAGTGTTTTTTAATTTTTCCCATTAATATCACTATTGGCCAGCTTGGTTATGGTGATTTTACATTTTGTTCAGGTCATTTTCCATGTTTATTTGCCCTTTTGTTCCGTTCACATGTATCACAACTATCACTTTTTTTAGGTTTCCCTGGCTTTGCTGTACATTGCTGACGGAAATGGTTTCTCTTTCCTGCAAATTTGCCTTAACGTCAGGGTTTCATTGGTGTTAGTTTTCAGACCCGGATTCCACAGCGTTAGTGTGCCTGGAGCCTCTTCCCTCCCACTCTCCACCCATTGACCCTCTCTCTCCGCCGCTGGGGAACCTTCCTCCGCCCTCCGGGGAGCCTTTCTCCACCCTCAGCGCTCGTTTCCGCTGCTGCGCACGTTATCGCGCGATACGTGATGTCTTCGCCCGGTAAAGCGCCATTATCACGCGATAACATCATTTAGCGCGCGATAACGTTACAGCAGCGCAATTAGCGCCCTTTAGTAAACATATCCCTTAATGTGGCTAAACAGGTAGAAAAGTCGACAGTGAAAACCTGCAGGATGCTTGGAGAGGAATGGCCAGCAGAAAAAAGGAGGTGATAGTGCCTCTGTATAAGTCCTTGGTGCGACCTCATTTGGAGTATTGTGTGCAATTCTGGAGACCGCACCTTCAAGAAAATATAAACAGGATGGAGTCAGTGCAGAGGGTGGCTACTAAACTGGTTAGTGGCCTTTGCTATAAAGCATATGGGAACAGACAAAGATCTTAATATGTATACGTTAGAGGAAATTTGGGATAGAAGAAATAAGATAGAGATGATTAAATACCTCTGTGGGATAAATACACAAGAGAAGAACCTCTTTCAATTGAAAGCAAATTCTGCTATGAGGGGACATAGGATGAGGGTGAAAGGAGAGAGACTCAGATGTAATATACAGAAAAATGTCTTTACGGAAAGAGTAGTAGATGCGTAGAATAGTCTCCCATTGGAGGTAGTAGAGACGAGGACAGTATCTGAATTCAAGAAAGCATGGAACAAACAAACATAGAAGATCTCGAAAGGAAATAAGGGGATTATTGTAGTTGATATGGAAGGACAGATTAGATAAGCCATGTGATTTTTTTTCTGACCTCATATTTCAATGTTTCTGTGTTTCTAAACCTGCTTCAAATACTTGATAGGCAGCCAGAGAAACCTATCCATGTCCGACTTCTATAAATCTCATGGTGGATGAGGTTACAAGAAGGCTACAACACACATGTGGTGAAGAAGGAGAGGTGGTATGTTTTTTATGATTCTAAGGGAGATACGAGTTTGGCTGTTGCTTGGGTAGGACTGCAAAGAAGAAAATAAAACAGCAGCTTGGCTAGTGGCTACTGCCATAGGGCTGTGTCTGTGGCTGTGGGAAAGGAGAATTTTAAAGCAGAGAAAACACAACTTCAAGCCTGATTTGTACCTGTGGTCTTTTTGCCTTCTTTGCCACAGCACAAACAGGAGTGCCTTGACAAGGGAGGGCACAGGGCACCTTACAGGACTATCTATTCCATTACTTTGTTCATAGAACAGTTAAAAATAACAGAAATAAAAATGTAAAAGTAAAAGTAAAAAGTTACAAAACAGGTGCATCCCTGGAAATCCAGTTGCATTGGAGCATTATAGCTGCATAGTTTTGTCTTTTAGAAAGAAGGTCAAATCCTTCTACTTTAGTAAGGCTTTTAGTTAATTTGAGTTGTTTTTTTGTTAGCTTTGCTTTGTATTGTTTTTGTTTTTAATTTTAATGCTTGATCTTTTTATTTTTATTATCTAATGCTTATTGTGAACTGCAGAGATCTTATAGGATCTGCAGGATATAAATTTAAATAAATAATTTGGCAGCGGGTAAATATATCCAGGCCATGGACTAACGACGGCTCCCCAGTATCATAGAACTAAGTTGTAAATAGGTTATGCCCTATATGTTGCATTGTACATATGTTAACTTGTTATCCTGTTCTGTATACCCTTCCCCCTCCTTCTGCTTAACGTTCTTTGTACACAGTTAAGTTTTAATGTAAATCGCTTTGATTGAAGGACAAGGTGGTATATAAAAGTGGTTAAATAAAATAAAATAAATATCCCCCTTCTCTCGGTCCTTTCAAAGTAACACAACCTTACCAAGCACTACAGGGTCATGCTTAGGCATATCATAATGCTTGGGAAGGGTATATCTGGAAAATTAAATTGTCGTAGAAAGGAAGAAGGGAAGGAAGGCAAGAGCAATACTGGCACAAGGGCACAGAAAGAGACAGGGCATTTCCAGGGCATGGTGCTGGACTCCTCCAGTCCACACCCAAGCTAAAGAGAGATGTCTTTTCAAGGAGAGTAAAAAGAGCTGCAGTTTCTGGTGCAACTGTGGAATAGTAAGTATTTGATGTCATCCCCACAGACTGGCAAAGGGAGATTGGCATGATGCAGGAGTTGCTCTAACCACTAGGCTACTCCTGCACTCCAAAAAGAATATAAAGGTAATGGATGTTAATTCTGAAAACTGACATAATCAAATCACTAAATTGAAAATATTGTTTTCTATCCCCTCTCTCCCCATTGCTGGAAATCGAGGACGAGAGTCGGGTCATAGCCCTAAAATTGGGGACACTCCCCAAAAATCAGGGACATCCGCTAACTTTAGTCAACCTTTGCAAATGAAAAAGCATAAAATGATATTTGCTTTTCTTTGGAACCTCTTGAAAGGATACAGACATCATGGAGGCAATATGAGAAAATTCTCTGGACTGAAAATGTCTCTCTACTCAGTGGCTTAAATTATGCGCAGAGGTTTCCCGGGCATAGGCTGGGGTGGGTAAAATACCAGATAGATCTATAGATAATGCGCAATAAAGTCGAGCCAGAAGAATCTTATCAGTCCAGGACTCAACTAGAATACGTTCCCAGGATCTAGGTACTTGCGTTCCTGTGCTATAAGAGATCGAGAGGAAAAGCAATGACCAAACTGAAAATATTGAAAAGGTAAAAGGGAGGACTGGAGCACCGCTTCTAAGTGAGGTTGGGACAGAAAGTTAGAATGCTCATAAAGAGAAGTGAGACAAACATTCACCGTTGAAAGACGAGAGAAGCATCCCATATTTCTAGCGAAGGGAAAAGCACCAAGCTCTGTATATGGCGACCAAAAAGAAGGGAGTGACACTTTGGTGCATATTTTTCACCATGCAATCCATACTGGAACAAGATAAATATTGGCTTGAGTAGCCAGTCCAGTAATCTCCTTGGCAAGAAAGGGGATGGCACGCAGTGGAATCGGAGCTACCCACTCGGCATTAAGGCCAACCCAAGATGAAGAAATATCGTTAGACCAGAAGCGTACTGCTCGTAAACATGAACAAAGGTAGTAAAGTTCAAAATCTGGGAGACCAATTCCCCCGCACTCTTGGAACGTACCATCATATGCCAACCTAAACGAGGGCGACGGCCTTGCCATATAAATCCCATGAGAATATGGTGTAATTGGATAAGAAAAGAGCGAGGTACTGTGATAGGAAGTTGCTGAAAGAGAAAGATAAGTTTCGGTAGCAATATCATCTTAATTGTGTGTACTCTCCCCAACCAGGACACCAACAAAGACTGTCAAGACAGGACATCTCAGGCTATGGAAGATAATAGAGGAAGATTACAGGCATAAAGATCCTACAAGTGCTGGGGTATCTGAATTCCAAGATTCTTAAATCTAGAAACTTTTGGAAAATCACTAGCTCCCAAATTAGGAAACAGAGAATAATGATGACAGAAAAAGACCATATGGCCCATCTAGTCTGTCCTTCCATATCAACCACTAGAACAGTCCCCTTTTTTCCTTTAGAGATCTTCTGTGTTTGTCCCATGCTTTTTTGAATTCAGATACTGTCCTCATCTCCACCACCTCCACTGGGAGACCATTCCACTGATCCACCACTCTTTCCGTAAAGAAATATTTCCGCATATCACTCCTGAATCTAAACCCTTTCACCCTTTCACCCTCATCCCATGTCCCCTCGTAGCAGAACTTGCTTTCAATCAAAAGAGGCTCTCCCCCTGTGTATTTATGCCATGGAGGTATTTAAATGTTTCAATATTATCACCTCTATTCCGTCTTTCCTCTAAGGTGTACATATTAAGATCCTTAAGTCTGTCCTCATATGCTTTACAATGAAGACCACTGACCATTTTAGTAGACACCCACTGTACTGACTCCATCCTGTTTATATCCTTTTGAAGGTGCAGTCTACAGAATTGCACACAATACTCAAATGAGGTCGCACCAAAGACTTATACAGAGGCACTATCACCTCCGTTTTTCTGCTAGCCACTCCTCTCCGTATACACCCAAGCATCCTTCTAGCTTTTGCTGTCACCTTTTCTACCTCTTTAACTACTTTAAGATCATCAGACACAACCACGCCTAGGTCCCGCTCTTCTTTGGTGGACAAAAGTACTTTACCACCTATACTATATTGCTCCCTTGGATTGCTGCAGCCCAAATGCATGAACTTGCATTTTTTAACAGTAAATCCCAGCTGCCAAATTCTAGATCATTCTTCAAGTTTAGCTAGATCCCTCCTCATGTTATCTACACCTTCGTGGGTGTCTACTCTATTGCAGATTTTGGTATCATCCGCAAAGAGGCAAACCTTACCCGACAGCCCTTCCGCTATATCACTAACAAAGATGTTGAAAAGAATCGGACCAAGGACAGATCTCTGGGGCACACCACTAGTAACTTCCTTCTCCTCAGAGTGTGCTCCATTTACCTGTACTCTTTGTCTCCTCCCACTCAACCAATTTCAAACCCAAGCAGTAACTTTAGGGTCCATCCCTAGGGTGCTCAGTTTGTTTATAAGTCGCCTGTGAGGAACGGTGTCAAAGGCTTTACTGAAATCTAAATACACCACATCTAGGGCTCTCCCTCGGTCCAACTCCCTGGTCACCCAGTCAAAGAAATCAATCAGATTTGTCTGACAAGACCTGCCTCTAGTGAATCCATGCTGCCACGGATCCTGTAATCTGCTGGACTCCAGAAACCTCACTATTTTCTCTTTCAGCAGCATTTCCAATAATTTACTCAGCACCGAAGTCCTTCCGCTTTTGTGTAAAGGCACCACATAAGCCTCTCTCGAGTCCTTTGGCACCACTCCTGACTCCAATGAGGCATTAAAAAGGTCAGTCAGAGGAGCTGCTAGAATGTTCCCAAGTTCCCTCTGTATTCTAGGGTGTATCCCATCCGGTCCCATTGCTTTGTCTACTTTAAGTTTAGCTAGTTTCTCACAAACACAGTCTTCTGAAAATTGTTCAAGACTGTGTTCTTGTTTGTGTGTGTTTTCTGAGGTCCTGCTCCTGGTTCTTCATCTGTGAACACAGAACAGAAATATTTGTTAAGCAATTCCGCTTTATCCTCATCAGCTTCTATATATTCCTCCCCTTCACCCTTGAATCTGACAATACCACTTTTGCCCTTTCTCTTCTCACTAACATATTTGAAAAATGTCTTATCCCCCCATTTTATTGCATTGGCTATTTCCTTCTTTTTTTGAATCTTTTCTTTCCTGACTACTTTGCTAGCTTCTCTATGTTTTTCCAAATATAGATGTCGGTCTTCCTCTCTGTGATTTCTTGTATTTCATGAACACCTCCCTCTTTTTCTTCACCTTTTCAGCTACTTCTTTCGAAAACCATAGCGGTCTCCTTTTCCTTTTACCTTTATTTACCATTTTAACAAAAAGGTTGGTTGCCCTTAAAATATCCCCTTTCAGTTTTGCCCACAGTTTTTCTACATCCTCCAGCTGTTCCCATCCCGCGAATGACTCCCGGAAGTATTGGCCCATCTTGGCAAAGTTAGTTTTCCTAAAGTCTAAGACCCTTGCTTTTGAATGGATTCCAACAGCCCTAGTCCTAATACTGAACCATACCATCTGGTGATCACTGGCTACAAAATGATCTCCCACTATAACATCAGAGCTCCATGTGCCAAAAGGTATGGTAACAGAGCGGATTTCTGAAAGTTAATTGTGTTACCGGAAAGATTTGAAAACTCCTTTAGTAAAGAAACAATGGTAGGCCGATTAGTAGAGGTTTCCCAAAGAAAGATCAGAGTATCATCCGCATAAAGAGATATAATGTGGTATTGAGTAGCCAGGGCAGTCCAGAGGGAGGAAGCCTGATTGCAGAGTTATATGGCTAGAGGTTTGATTGCAAGCGCAAAAAGAAGAGGAGAGAACGGACAACCTTGCCTAGATCCTCGTTCTAATAGAAACGATGAAGAAGAAAAGCCATTTATCTAAACCATTGTGGAGGGAGCCCTATATAAGGCTGCAATCCACAATTGAAAGGAAGGACCAAAACCAAAATCTGGCAAAGCACTTGTCAGCATACATCAGCATGACATTATGCCTAGCATAGGTGTCATGGCTTTTCCCAGACCTTGGATTGCAAGCAGCTTTGACCCTCTGGTGATGTGAGTCTCCAGACTTAATGAGCATAGTTTACCTGATGAGATTAGCTCTGACCCCCTGGTGATGTCAGTCTCCAGACTAATGAGCATAGTTTACCTGATTAGTCTGAAGGACAAACAGCACCTCCTTGCTAATCAGGAGAGAACTTCATGGGCCTAGTTTGCCTGATTAGTCTGTAAGACAACAGCCCCTCCTTGCTAATCAGGAGAGATCAGATCAAACAGACAAATTATGACAAAAGGGAGGTGCTGGAGAATTTCACTATAAAATACAGAAGGAAACAATCAGACTTTGATAGACTTATGCATCTGGCTCTGGGGCCACACTATTATAAAGTTGGCTCTCTCACTCACCCATACCATTTAGTTAAAAGGGGTATTGAGAAACTATTTCACTGTTCCCCAATGCAAGTATTTAAAACTATTTCACCTCTGCCAAATGATACACTGGAACAGTTTGCATATAGAGCCTGGATTTTAAAAGCAGTTCTTAATGAGCAGGAGTCCTGGCCCAATGCAGAAGATTATGGGGAGAGTATGCATAAGGCATTTTTATTAGAATTACTATCCCCTGAGATTACAAAACACCTTCTGTTATTCTCTGAAGACCCTAAAGCAACCGCTTTTGATACTTTAATGCTCAGAATTGAGTCTGTTTGGAAGACCCAGCCTTTGCAGATCATAACAGTATCAGAAGCATGGAAGTGACAAGCTGAGGGATCCTCTCAATACACAAAAAACACAGACAAAGGATACAGAGTACACACACCTTGGAGAGGACAAGGCAGAGGTACTTTTAGAAATTCCTCAGGTTACATTCCCTTTCAAGAGCTCAAAGCACAGATAGATGGATTAGAAAAGGAGAAAATTAAATGGGAACAGGACAAACACATACTGCAGGTAGAAATAGATAAATTAAAACAGGACTTACAAGCAGCTCAGGACAAACACAAGGCTAGTGCATAGGGATGTCCTAACCTCCTGGGTTCAGATATCAAAATGTCTCAAGCCTTCATAGCCCAGCCTGCCTCCGTTCCCTCAGCAGAGGATTAGATTCCAGAGCCTCTGGATGATGAAACGGATACAGGCCCAGAATACAGTTTAAGGCTTGTAACATCCTTGATACTGGACTCTTGTGGACGCCCCACTGTTATCAGCAGAATAGGGAGTCAGGATAAACTATCTTTGATTGACACAGGGGCTGGAATTAGTTTTACAAACAGAGCTTCTCCCACTGCAGATCAGAAAAATATGGAAATTTATGAAATTCAAGGAATTTATGACACAGCTTCCACATGTGTGGCTATCCCAGTTAAATAGGGTATCCCTGTGCACAGTGAACAAAACAAGGAAATGTTGGAGACCACTGCCTCCAATATAGTGAACACACCAAAAGAAATAATTGGAATTGACGTTCTCAAACAGTTAAATCTGGTGGTGGATATGGCTAATCTTAAATTGTGGCAGTATTCAGGAACTTCAAGTGCTTCTAAAACTTTAGTGCATGAAGTCATTCCCATGCAGTTAGCAACTCAGTGTACCAAGGCAGCTCAGCAGTATGATCTGCGTGTAATTCCCTCAGAGGTGGCTGATATTGCAGTCTGGGCATAAGACAAGTTAGATTGTGGGAAAATGCACACAGAAATACTGTTGGAAGGCTAGGATCCTCCACCACAGAAACAATACCCAGTACCTCATCAGGCTGTAGAACCAGTAACTAAAATTGTGAAGATACTGGAGGAGAGGGGTCTGATTAGACCTATTTCTTCCACATGCAATTCACCAGCCTGGCCGATAGTTAAACCGGGGGGTTCCTTCAGGCTCACTATGGACTTCTGTGCCCTGAATCAAGTTTCAAAATCTGTAGTGCCCGTAGTAGCAGCCTCATACCCTGAAATGATCTCTAAACTGAACCCCAAATGTAAATTTTTCTCTGTTTTAGACATATCCAATGGGTTTTGGAGTCTGCCCCTGGCCCTTGAATGCCAGTACAAAACACCTATCAGTGGCTGAATAAACAATATGCATGGACTGTGTTGCCACAGGGCTATAAAGATTCACCATCGATCTTTCATAAATACATGCAGGAAGCCCTGTCACTAGTGTCCTGCAGAGATAATATAATTCAGTATGTAGATGACGTTCTGATTCAGTCTGAGAATGAAGCTGTACACTGGAATCATGTAAGAGAGGTTTTAAAAGCCCTCTTACAAGCTGGTCTTAAAGTTAATCCTGCCAAGGCTCAACTGTGTAAATCACAGGTGTCCTTTTTAGGGGTTACAATTGGCCAGGATGGTAAATCTGTAGATTCTCAGAGGATAGAGCTGATACAGAAACTTCCACTTCCTACAGATCAGAGATCACTCCAGTCATTTCTAAGGCTCACTGGTTTCTGTCGTGACTTCATGCACAATTATGCTGAAGTGGCAGCTCCTCTTTACTCCTTGTTAAAAAGTAAAGGTTATGTTTGGGAGGAAGAACATGCAGAGGCTGTAACTAAATTAAAGCACATTTTGACTTCTGCTCCTGTTCTTGCACACCCAGATCACACACAACATTTTTTCATGTACCCTGTAGTTGGAGAGAACAGTATAGCTGCAGCTCTAACACAACGCCTAGGAGGAATAGATCGCCCTATTGCCTTCTGTTCCAGAGTTCTCACTTCTCCTGAACTCAAAATGGGAAACTGTGAAAAACATGTACTAGCTTCCTATGCTGCTAAGCAGAAATTTACATACATCATTGGTGCTCAAACCACATACGTATGCAGCCACCACACCCCACTCAAATTCATTGTAGAGGGAAAGTTAGCATGTAGCAAGATTAGGACTGAGAGAATAGTCCAGTGGACTCTCATGTTGCAGGCACAGAATGTAAAGTTTGAATTGTTGAAAGAACCTAATGTGCAAGTGGCTGGAATCTTGCTGGAGGTGCAACCTCATGACTGTTAGTCCTCACCCAGTGCCCCTAATCACATGATCTTTAGGGAACTGGGACTAGACAAAATTTCACCTTTTTTTCCTACAGTATATATTGATGGTAGTAGCCAATGTGAAGGAGGCAGGTGACTAGCAGGTTTTGCAATTGTACAATTGGACCCAAATAACCAAGTGGTACTGCAGAGACAGTATTCCTGTGGGTCAGCGTCAGCACAGTACTGTGAGCTGGCTGCTTTTGTGGCTTGTATGCAACAATATCAGGATTCACACCCAGAGATACAAATCATTTTAGATTCTGATTATGTCTTTAAGAGTGCCATTGCCCTGTTACCCTGGTGGCTGGCAAATAAATTTAAATCCACAGATGGGTTCACGGTGAAAAATTCATCACTGTAGACTATGGCACAAGAATTGAGTGAGAAGTTTCAGAGAGTACATTTAATTAAAGTGAAGGCACATAGGAAGAAAGGCCCTTTAGTGAAAGGAAACACATTAGCAGACTCACTAGCCAAGGAAGCATGCCATGTAGGCCTCATATGGCCCTGGTATGAGCAGACAAGCATGGTTGCTATTGCTACATGTTCCACAGATTATGATCAGATAATACCACAAGATTACTTCATAGCACTGCAGACAAAGTACCCTGAAGTTTCCAATTTGAGGAAGCTTGTGCAGGACACCCCAGATAACCTATATCTGGAGTTGGAGTGGAGGAGTGGCATAGAGAGGAAGGGTTGGTTATAGCTATCTCCAGAGCTCAAGGTAAAGAGTGGATGCATTGGGTTCATGGTGCAGTTCCTATAGGACACCCTAAAGCAAAAGAAATGCAGACTATCCTTAATAGGTTGGTATGGTGGCCAGAAATGAAACATGATATACAGGACCATGTTTCCTCCTGTGTAATCTGTGCTTCATTTGGGAGGCAACCTAAAAGAGAAGGGGACAGTTAATGAGAGCACCTCCTCATGGCCCATTTGAGAGATTGCAAATAGATCATGTGGGCCCTCTTCCGTTTACAGCTAGGAAAAATAGAATTTTACTCACTGTTGTTGATTCCTTTTCTCATTGGGTAGAAGCATTCCCTGTCCCAGATCAAACTGCTCAAACCACTGCAGAAATCCTAACTATGCAATTTTTTACACGCTGGGGCATCCCTAAGACTATTGATTCTGATAATGGTCCTGCATTTGTTTCTCAGCTGATCAAGGAATTGTTTGATTTTCTAGGCATAGATCAACTCCACATTCCGTACCATCCACAGGCAGCAGGGCAGGTAGAAAGAATGAATCAAACAATTAAGGCCCACCTCAGCCCTATGCTTAATCTGACCGGGAAAAATTGGGATCTGGTGCTCCCTTTAGTCCTTATGCGTATCAGAACTAATGTCTGTAAATCCACAGGTTTTGCACCCTATGAAGCCTTAATGGGAAGGTCAATGCCATGGTGGGAAAATCTGCTGCATCCTTTTCTTCCAGAGGACCAGACCGTAATTCTTACCAATGAGTGGATGAAATCCCTGCAAGAACATCTAAAAAAATTCAGACCTTGCTAACACAGAAAAAGCTAGAGATTATTTGCAGGAGGTACATGCAAAAGGTTCCGATTTAAGGCCCCTCAAGGTTGGGAGTAAAGTGATGATTCTGAGACCTAGACCAAACCTCCCCTTTGGAACTGCAAAGTGGGAGGGACCGTACTTAGTTACTGATACCTTAGGCCCAAGCCTATACCAGATCCTAATGCCCGACAACCAGCAGTATTGGAAACACATCACCCAGTTGAAACCATATGGGTAATACGTGTTTTATCAGTATTTGTTTTCAGATACTTTCTGAAGACCGCACGGACAGCTGCTTTCTGAAGACAGCACGGACAGCTGCTTTCTGAACAAAAGTCGCTTGAGGATGGTAACTATTTACTTCTGCTGTATAGTTGAAGTGTCCTATATACTCGACATGTGTCTAATAGTTATTTAAATAAGTAGTAAAAATTATTTTTGTTGTTGCATAGTAAAAGTGGGGAACACTAGTTTACTCCCTAGTAGAGTGAAACGAGTTAGCTTTTATTATGTCTCGGTTTCCTGTTGTTCTTGTATCTGCTCTCTTCTACCCAAGTCTCATTACAGGAACTATCATCCGAATATGCACAATTGGCTGGGCTAACTCCACAGGTAGGGTATATCGCTATCAAGAAATACCCTCACCTTTCCCAGAAGGAAAGGATCTGGCCATCCTGAGTTTCTGTTCCGTACAGGACAAACCAGTGTCTTATTCATTAAACATCCCTCAAGTACAGTGGGCGCCACCAGTTTCCACTTCTCTAGAAAGGACACAAGGATTGAGGGCACCTCCAGAACATTACTTTCTAGGACCTCCTGCCTTGATTTTGTACAATATTTCCTGTCAGGACACAGGTACCTAGAAAATAACTTATACATGGGTTCTGAGTGATCAACAGCACATCACTGAGACTTCATTCCTTTTTGATGTATCTTGTTTACCTACCACCCCTCATCCCACCCCTCCTACCACTTCTGCTCCTCCTGTACTCTACCTTTCTGATATCCACCCATTTCAGGAAGGACATCCCTTTCAGATTAAATATGATGTACCACACGATGTTTTATATGATGTAGAATACCATTTCCTTACTTGGCATCTAAATTGTTTCTAGTTACTCACAAATATCCAAATTTTTCTCAGTTTGTTGCCAACCACATACAGATGCTCAATACTTGGTTTGATATGCAGTCAGTAACGCCCCGAGCCAAGGAATTTCGACACAAGCATGAATTAATTGATACAATTTTAGGTGGCACAGGGACTGCACTGGGTGCCCTTAATATAATTGATATAGAGGTGCTCCGCAATAAAATGGGATCCACTGCTCAGCATGCTGCTGATGGTTTTACCTCACAACATATTATTAATGAATCTTCCTCTAAACTGTCCAATGTAGTTGTAGATACCTTTGCTCTTATATCGCCCATTATAGAACAGAAAATTGTTACCTTAGCACATGCAGAATATAGATTGGGAAAGAATATTTCCTGGGCTCTTGCCTGTGATCAAGTACAGATCGAGCTTATTACTATATTAAAGGAAATTCTGATCACTGCTAAGTTAGGACACTGACCACCATCTCTCGTCCATATGGCTAGTACCAAAATACCTGAATTTGCTATAGCTCACCTTGATTGGTGGACAGTTAGTGTTCCCATTTGTTCACCACAAGTCTGCTCTATCTGTACTTTGATCCCATGGTCAGGACAACACACAGTTGTTTATCCTGTTGTTAATATTGGTGTGCAGTTTGATAATATGCTTATGTATCCTGTGGACCATCTCACCTGGGTGCAGCCACTGGATGATACCTGGACTTCATTCAAGCCGATGGACCCCAGTTTGTTTGAGCAGACTACATTTCAGTTCAAGTGTCAACCTCACCAATTTAAAGAGGCTGACACCTCCTGCTGGAACAATTCCTCCTCTTGCTCCCTGACTGTTAAGCTCTCATATTCCCTGACTACCTCACACAATTTGCATTACCTTGGAGCTGGACACTTTTGTTTTCATCTGTTCTTTCCCCAGAATGTTTCTTTTTCAGTTGCTCCCAGAATGCATGACATCCGCCTTCCTAAGAACACTTTGTTGTACAGTTCAAACTATTTACTAAACAATACCTGGTGCAGTCATACACCACTGGTCTCCATCACCATTAACGGGACAACTTATTCCACACCGCTGGTTACCAATGACTCTATTGATATTCCAGACTTTATCTCATATGCTGTGCATCCATTACCACTTGGCATGGGAGAAGAGACATTACATAAACTGCTCAACTTTACAGAACTCAATGCCTATATTGATCACCTTAAAACAACATCCACTGAAGTGAATCACACCATCACTTATGAGAATGGACACATTTGACAAATTGTTGGACACTTGCTACAAGATGCTCATGTGTCTGTGTGGGAATTATTTGGTTACTCACCTACTGCTGATCATGTCTTAAATGTTTTTATTCACCCTATTATTATTTTAACTGCTGTACAAATATTGCTATGTATTATCATAATTTTCCTGTGTTGTAAAATGAAACAAATGTACATCTCCTTGCAGCGCATGTCCTACAGAATATCTTCAACATTTTAAGGTACTTACACTTAATTTCTCCAGCATCTACCTCTACATCCGGGCTCATTTGGCCTGCTAATATGGCTAATTGGGCATTTCCTACTACATTGAATACCAGAGTCAGCTGCAGTCTAGTATTGCTTCCTACCCTCACTCATAGCATCCTGGTACCTTTCGGCTTTAACCTCCTCAGAAATTCCTGCATCCCTTATGCACTGTTCACTCTCTCTAAGACGGGCACTGAGGTGGCATATTGTGTTTCCCCACCCAGTAATGGCTGCTCTACCTAAAACACGAGGTTTGGACTCATAATGGGACTTGCTTATCTCTAGAACACTAGAGACAGTACTGTGCAGAACAGGGGACCTGCTGGACATAGCAAGGTATTTAATACAGGAGGTATTAGACAAGCTGCCTACTATCATGTATATAGTAATGGCAGCTGGGACAGGTACCACAGGTTTGCTTCCATCATTTCCCCCCCCCCCAAAAAAAAGAGAAAAAAGGTGTGGGAGATGTCAGCATACATCAGCATGACATTATGCCTAGCATAGGTGTCATGGCTTTTCCCAGACCTTGGATTGCAAGCAGCTTTGACCCTCTGGTGTTGTCAGTCTCCAGACTTAATGAGCATAGTTTACCTGATGAGATTAGCTCTGACCCCCTGATGATGTCAGTCTCCAGACTTAATGAGCATAGTTTGCCTGATTAGTCTGTAAGACAACAGCCCCTCCTTGCTAATCAGGAGAGATCAGATCAAACAGACCAAATTATGACAAAAGGGAGGTGCTGGAGAATTTCACTATAAAATACAGAGGACAAAAATATCTCTCTCTCTTCCTATTTCATCGGACACTCCTTACACCCACTTCTTACCCCCCACCCTTCTTGCTCTTCTCTTCCTATTCATTGAACACCCACTTCTGACTCCACCCTTCTCTCTCTCTCTCTTCCTATTCTCTCTCACACACAGACAGACACACAGACACACAGATTCATTGAAGTACACTGAAGCAGCTTTATAACAGCTTTTTACATCTGTTCTGTACCTACGTAATAAGCCTATTTCTATATAAAAACCTTTTTCCAAGCCACACCTGTTTGGTTGTCTTATTATGCTACAAACCCTACTGTCTCTGTGAAATGAACCCAGGACCAAACGGAGAGTAACCGAAAGAAGAGAGCGGTGAAAGATTACAGCACTCAGCAGGTAGGGCCACTCCACCTTATGAAAGGCTTTTTCAGTGTCCAGATTTAGGACAGCATACTGTCCCTCTGCCTTGCGGAGACTTACCATAATATCAAGCAGGCGACGCACATTTTCAAATCCATAACGGCCCTTTATAAAACTCGTTTGGTCTGGATGTATAATGGACTGTATGTGAGGTTCCAAGCATCGGGCCAGAATTTTTGCAAAGATTTTATAGTCTGAATTCAGCAATGAGATCGGCCTGTAATTATTACAAACTAGCGGATCTTTATCTCCTTAGGCAGGACCGTAATTAAAGCTTGATACATGGAATCTAGGAGATGCTGGTGATGTAGAATATCATTAAAAACCCGTCCTAGCACAGGAGCAAGAAAGTCCAAAAACGTTTTGCAGAATTCTGCCGGAAAGAGAACAGGGCCAGAAGCTTTCATATTCTTTAAGCACTTGATAGCTAGTTGTACCTCTGCCAATGAGATTTCTCTTTCAAGACCCTCCTGTTGCCTCTTGGGAGATCTGAAGCAGATTTACTTTTTCCAACTAATGAATACTTACAGAGTCTGCCGTTAGTTGTGAGTTATACAAAATTGAGCAAACTGTTGGGCAATATCACTCGATTTATGAAGCCTTTGCCCCTGTGCATCAGATATTACAGTTACTTGACAATGTAAATGCTGGCGTTTTAGCTGCCAAAGAAGAAGTTTGCTCACCTTATTTCCATGTTGATAGAAATAATGTTGTGTGCGTAACAACTGGGAAGCTATTTCTTCTGTTTCAAGAGCTGCTAATTCTTCCCGTAGTGCAGTAAACCTATGCCAAACCTTTAAAGTAGGCCAGCGTCGATGTTGCTGTTCTAATAACAAAATTTGTGCCCTTAGTGCTTCCTGATTTGCTAGTTTATGACGTTTAAAGGCTGTGGCCAGGGATATAGTGTGTCCTCTCAGAACCACTTTCCCTGCTTCCCAAAGAAAAAAGTGAGATGTTCCTTCACCCTCATTATGTTGGATATATTCAGTCCATGCCATTCACAATCATCCTACAAAAGCCATATTTTTCAGCAAATGCCGTGGGAAAGCCCAAGATCGAGGAGGTTTCTCCAAATCCCCAACCACCCATTCAAGAATAACCATATGATGATCTGAAGGTCCCCAAGTGCCTATGCTAACTTGAAAAAGTTGGGAGAAAATTGCTTTGGAAGTTAACCACATATTCAACCGAGAATAGAAATTATGTAAAGAAGAAAAAAAAGTGTTATGTCTTTCTCCTGGACGGAAGCAGCGCCAGGCATCTTCCAGGCCACAAGTGGAAGTTAGAGTGGAAAGAAGACCACTAGCCCCAGAGAACACACTAGAACCCAAGGACCTATCTAGCTCCGAGAAAACACAATTAAAATCCCCACCTAGTATCAAATCTCCTGATACCTGATTTGGCAATATTGCTAAAAGCTCCTTCAAGGACTGTATAATTTACATAGGAGGAAGGTAAACATTTACTAAAGAGATTGGTACACCAGAGATGGTACCAGAAAGAATGAGAAAACAACCCTTAGGGTCTTGAAATTGGTTGGAGAGCTGAAAAGGACAATTCTGTGAAATTCTTGAAGGACTAGAAAAAGGGACTGTTACTTCTGGAGAGAGATCTGCAACTGTGAGTATATACTTCTGGTAATTTTCTAAAAGGAATTCTTTGTATTAAAGCTAATTAATCTGTGAACCCACTATTTTTTGTTAAATCAGTCAGGGCCTAGTAGCAGCAGTTTAAGTTTAAATTTAAAACACAGAGGAGAACTTTCTGGTTACATTTCATACCCAACAGAGAGCTTGCAGTTTAAATTTAATAGTCACTTGGGGCCTAGCATCAGCAAAGTACTTTTAGCTTAAATTTAAAACACAAAAGAGAGCTTTCTGGTTAAATTTAGAACCCAGCAGAGAGCTTGTAGTTTAAATTTCATAAGACGTTAGAGCCTAGCAGCAGCTAAGAGCTATAATTTAAATCAAATCAGAATTTAGCTTAGCACAAAAGGCAAAACAGGGTCTGTACTCTTTGAGCAACAAATAAAGTCTTCTAGAGTCCTTTACAAAGAGGCCTTCTACCTAGGGGGCAAGAGACCTGTGAAACTTTTTCAATAGGTGTTAATACCAGGTGACAGATCAAAAGGCCATTTTGAAAGACTCCTCCTATCCAAGCAAGGACTGTTAATTACCAAGGAAGTTGGTCACAGCTTACTTCAGAAGCACAGGCATAAATAGCTCAAACAGAGCTCTGTGATCCTCTGTCTTGAAGGACTAGAAAAAGGAACTGTTACTTCTGGAGAGAGATCTGCAAATGTGAGTATATACTTCTGGTAATTTTCTAAAAGGAATTCTTTGTATTAAAGCTAATTAATCTGTGAACCCACTATTTTTTTTAAATCAGTCAGGGCCTAGTAGCAGCAGTTTAAGTTTAAATTTAAAACACAGAGGAGAACTTTCTGGTTACATTTCATACCCAGCAGAGAGTTGTAGTTGAAATTTAATGGTCACTCAGGGCCTAGTAACAGCAAAGTACTTTTAGTTTAAATTTAAAACACAGAAGAGAGCATTCTGGTTACATTTGGAACCCAGCAGAGAGCTTGTAGTTTATATTTAATAGTCACTCAGGGCCTAGCATCAGAAAAGTACTTTTAGTTTTAAAACACAGAGGAGAACTTTCTGGTTACATTTCATACCCAGCAGAGAGCTTGTAGTTTAAATTTAATAGTCACTCAGGGCCTAGCATCAGAAAAGTACTTTTAGCTTAAATTTAAAACACAGAAGAGAGCTTTCTGGTTAAATTTAGAACCCAGAAGAGAGCTTGTAGTTTAAATTTCATAAGACGTTAGAGCCTAGCAGCAGTTAAGTGCTATAATTTAAATCAAATCAGAATATAGCTTACCTCAGCAGCACAAGACAGGGTACTGTGTAGCAGCCCTCTTTTAATAAGTGCCTTCTTACCACATTCCCCCTCCATAATCCCTCGCATGCAGAATAACAACTCTGCCTCCACTCATTTCCCCTTAACAGTTAGGAACTAAGTATCCAAAGTCCACCCAACACTCCCTCCCCCTCAACCAGCAACCATCTGCATCACTCCAAAGTACAAAAGAGAAGAATGCATATCATTGGGTATCATATCATCAATATTACATGCTGAAAGATCACAATACTTCTGCCATAAAGACCCACTGATATCCCTCTCAAGAGGGGGCAGTAGTGTCCATTCCCTGGGAAGCGGTGCTATCTTGATCCATGCCAGAGGGTTGCCTGGAACCTGGAACCTTGAGTCTTTTGGGGGTGGAAACTTCCCAATCACCGTTTCCATTCCGCTGATGCTGAGGGTGATCCCCATACTGTAGAGAGTCCAGAAAGTCCATGCATTCAGGTAATTCTGTTATGCAATGTTTTATGTTGTTCCATTCAAAAGTCAGAGCGAATGGAAATCCCCAGCAAAAAGGCACCGAGTGTTTTTGAAGGGCTTGTGTGAGGGGTCTAAAGCTCTTGCGATGTTGCAATGTATGATGTGAAAGATCTTGAAAAATCTGAATCTCATGGCCATTATAAGAAAAGGATCTCTTATCCTGCTGGCTCAGTAATAGCAACATTTTGTCCTCAAAAAAACTGAAGCAGACAATAACTGGACGTGGTTGGGTGTTGGTAACTTTCTTGACCCCAGGACTGCGGTGCGCCCATTCATGTTTGACTGGTCGAGGAGAATCAGGTTCACAAAAGGCAAACAATTCTTAAATAAGAGTAGAGGTATCTTCCCGATCCTCCAAGTGCTCCGGCAGGCCTAGAATTCGGATGTTATTCCTTCTTTGTTGATTTTCTAGGTCTTCCTGACAGTCCTATAACTCTTTGGCGAGTTGATCTATTTTCTTAAATTTAGACTGAAACATTGCAGTAGAATCAATTTGGTTACGATTATCCAGAGCATTTAGATCTGAGCGTATATCACTCATAGCCTTAGTAAGTCCAATCTAAAGAGCTTCAGTTCTTTGAGGATTTCTATGAGATCATTTTTTGTTGCTAAGGATGATATTACTGATTCATCCACTGCCCTCGAGATAGAGCTCCCTTCGGCTTCAGAAGTGGGTTCAAGATCAGGATTAGTAGAACTGGAGTATTTGGAAAACGCAGCAGCATATGATTTTACCTTAGCCATGATGAGGGAGCAGTTATAAGAAAATTAAGAAGAACTATTCTTCTAGTAACCACAAGATGGCGGTCCAAGGCTACTTATAGATACTTCAGTAGAAAATACCAAAAGGGGTTTAATGCTGCTTTCTCTCTTCCCCTTGAGAGACCATACTTCTGAATTAGCTGAATCCCTATGAATTATTCATCCTCCATTCTTGAGAAGTATATCCTCCTGTTACAGTGTTCATTCACTTTGCTCATCAATCATCAATATTTTTTATACTACTTTCAGATGTATATTTATCATGGCCCCTTACTTCACTGAGTCAGGATTGAGCGATTCAGACGGGTATTGCCCCCACCATTAGAGATAATACCTGAAAAAACAAATATATCAAGTAGGAAAAGAGATTGAAAGGGACTTGGAAGTAGCGCAGGGTTTTTCTGTGGTAGCGGACTTTAAACTACAGATCCCATCCTCTTCTGCTTTTGCGTGTCAAATGTGCATTCCATTTATGCGTTTCAAGCGATGTCCCACCAAACAGTGCCTTCTTCTCCTGCGTTTCACTCTGAATTCCAAATAATTTCCTCACAAATAGAAAAGGAAAGAAGAAGAGAAAAGCAATGGGATGGTCGAGCCGCTTCCTCTATCTCGGTCTGCCACCATGGACGCTGCCCCTCAGTAATAAAAACAGTGGTAAGTTGAAGAGGTTTATTTCCCTGTCTATTTCCTATTGTGATGAAAGTGGAGCCTTAGATGGCATGAGACTCAAGTTATTCCATGTTCCCTCGCAACAATGCCTTTAGAGAGAGAGCTCCGAGTGCTAGAACACCGAGTGTGTACTGCACCTGCCAAAAGAAAGGCCACGGTCTCATTAGCTGCTTTGTTCTGTTGGCCATGTAGAAACAGTATTGGCAGCAGCGCAGTGAAGACAGCGGTTACAGGTCACTCTATGGTTTGGAGGTGGGCAACAAAGACAGACTGCCAGCCCAGCTCGGGGTGTGTGATCCTCAAAAATAAGCACAGCAAACTTCTTAATGCCCAAAAGCCATCCGATGATGGTATTTAAAGAGCCGTTAGGGAGCATGTCAGAAGGGTTATTTCTCCCAAAGACACCCAAGGTTGAGGAGCTCACTCAGAATGCAGCCATTTTCATTGGACTCACGAACACCCCCTCTTATATTTATATTTATTACATTTGATATACCACCCTTAACATATACAGCAGAAAGGAAAAGGAAAAGAATGTCTTATTTTTACAGGAAAGAGAGGGCAGTCATTCAAGAAGAGATCAGGGTTATAGGAGAGAGCAGTTAGAAAGGTCAGGGAGATGGTAAATCGCGGGGGGGGGGGTGTCTTGAGAAGTGACTTAAACTTGGTATAAGATGACTCGAGATGGAGGTCAGGGGCTAGAACATTCCAGAAGGAGGGTCCGAGGAAATAAAAAGCAAAGTGTCGGGTTATCTCTAGTCGAGCTCGAGTAGCGGGAGGTAGATGTAGACGGTTTGCATGGATAGAATAGAGTACCCAGTGAGGAACATGCAAATGAATGTTGTTGGAGAGGTAAAGAGGTGTACCGGAATGAAGGACTTTGTGAACCAATGTAAGGATTTTGAAGTGAATGCAGTAGTGGACTGGAAGACAATGAAAGTGGATAAGAAGTGGGGTGACATGATCAAAGCATGAGGCATGAGCAAGTATCCTGATGGCGGTGTTCTGGATGAGCTGCAGACATTATAGTTGGTAGTGAGGAAGAACAGCGAGAACAATATTGCAGTAATCTAAGCGTGACAAAACAAGTGTTAGTAAAAAAAGTAGTCAAAGAGGAAGCAGAGAGGAATGATCGCACAGCTTGAATCTGGCGGAGGGAATAGAAGGAACAGCAGACAATGGCAGAAAGGTGGTCCTGAAAAGTGAGAGAGAAGTCAAGTATGACACCTAAATAGCGAAGTGAGAGGACCAGGGGGATAGGATTAACCTCTATCATTGGAGAAAGTGAGAGACAAAGGCTACCACCAGTGAACCAGCTAGCAGACGTTTTCCCGCATCTTGAACATTGTGTGCAGTTCTAGTCGCCATATCTTAAAAAGGATATAGCGTTATTAGAAAAGTTACAGAGAAGAGCCACCAAAATGGTAAAGGGGAAGGAAGGATACCCCTATGAAGAGAGGCTAAAAAGGTTAGGGATCTTCAACCTGGAAAAGAGATGGCTGATAGAGGTATATAAATTAATGAATAGAGTGGAATGGGTAAATGTAGATTTATTGTTTATGCCATCAAAATATAGGAAGACTAGGGGACATGCAATGAAGCTACAGGGTAACTTATTTAAAACTAATAAGAGAAAATATTTTTTTCACTCAACGTGTAATCAAACTCTGGAAATCGTTACCGGAGGATGTAGTAAAAGCTGTTAGCGTAGTCGGGTTTAAAAAAGGTTTGGACAAGTTCCAGGAGGAAAGGTCCATAAACAGCAGGTGATGGACTATTGCCAAAAACATGGACTCACATTCTGAGCTCAGCAATCTCATTACTGATGTCATCATTGTGGTACCACAGGAACCTCAGGAAATTTCTGTAGTCCTTGTGGATGGTGACAGGCTCTTTTCTGAAATTGATCAAAACCTTCAACCGATTTTTGATCAGGTCAGGCCCAGCAAGGAGCACATTTGCTCAGAGATGTTGCTTGGAACTGAATGCTGGGATCAATACAATTCTGATTGGACTTGGATTCTGTGGGTGAGTAGGTACCAGCTCTCTTCATTCGCTTTCAAAGGTGGAGCTGACTCTGCATGGCCATTGGTGAGCATGTTGTTCATGAATGTTACAAAATGCTGTCTTGTCTCTGGCTTCCTTTCAGAGTTCTTTGCAGTGAAGCAAGATTTGAGACAACATGGCTCTTATTGTTAGGAAGTTGTAGTCTGGGCATTTGGAATGGAAGAGAAACTACTTAGCTGTTCAGGGGCATCCCAAGGGTTCTTGCCGTCCTAGGCAGGCCCAATGTGCAGCTCCCACCACACTCTCTGCTGCCACATACCATCACCATGCCATGCCTGGCAATCAGCCTCTCACCTGGGGTTGATGGGCGGCATGGCGATTACCTCTTTGAAGCCACAGCAGGTTTTAAAATGCGCACATGGGCATACTTATGTCCTGTTGCTCCTACCCCCTCTGACGCTTTAAAGGTTGCTGTGGCTTCAAAGAAGTGATCACAGTGCCATTCATCAACCCCAGGTGAGAGGCTGGATATTGTGGGCAGGATATTGTGATAATTGCACATGGAGCAGTGGAGTGGCACATTGGGACTGTCTAGGGCTGAGTTGCTGCTTAGAAGCAGAGGCGATCACCATGCCGCCCACCTGGTCTGCTACCCTAGGTGACTAGTTAGTTCGACTAGCGGATGGACTGGCCCTGCAGCTGTTTGACTCATCCTTAGACAATTCTTTGTTCATAATTCTCAAGAATCCTTTATCTTCTATAGAGAGAGTAGGTTTATCATCGTCTCTTGTGACCTGGAATACTGAGCTCCCCAGCTGCTCTCCTAAGTCTGACAGGGAGGTAGTCTGGAAGGTCTGAAAATCACAGCTTACTGGCTCCCTGCATTTGAGAACCTCTTTGGTAGAGAAATGGTTGGGGCATGATACAAATAAGGAGGTGCGCTCATTTTCCAGCATACTGGTTGCATATGTACTAAAGCTTGATTTATGTATTCTATTGAGGCAAGTATCACCTACTATCCCACATTCCAAATCAACACAATGGGCGAAGGGGGCATCATGAGGACTGTTGCACAGTTAATGAACTTTGTGCAAGGATAGTATAGGGATCATTCTGCACTGTGAATAGCAGGGATGCACGTCCAGTTTGGATGTACATCCCCCGCTATTCGCTGGCACCGTATTCCACTGCACTAACTCCCTGCACGCATAGGGCCTTTGTGCAGGGAGCACCGGATAGGGGCAGGAAGGGGCGATGACTGGGCAGAGCGGAGCATGGGTGGGCCCAGGCACCCAGATGTACAGGGCTTATTCTGGTCTGGGCCCTGTATGTCCAGCTGTAAGAGTTTTGACGTAGGACTTATTCCACCTCAGAGGTGGAATACATCCCTGCAAGGACGGTGATCTGGGCAGGCAGCCCTCCCAAACCTATGAGTCGGTGGCAGGTGAGGGCCCTCCGCCCGATCCCGGCACTGGCAGACCACACAGAGGGTTGGGCGGTGGGGAAGAGGGGTTTCTGTGCCAGACAGGCTTTTGGCGCTACTGCTGTGTGTCCCAGTGCCATGGTTCCATGAATAATTGTTGAGTTAAATGTAAACTGCTTTGATAACATTGAAAGGCGGTATATAAGAAATGTTAAATAAATAAACAAGTAAAATGGAGAGGCAGTAAAATAAATCCCATGTTCTAGGGAAATCATTTTATACTTAATCCTGCAAGAAATTGGTAACCTTGATAATTCCTTCAGTAAAGGGGAGACGTGATTAGTACGGTTGGACCAATACATGATTCTTGCTGCTATGTTTTGAACCAGTTGGAATCTTGTAAGCTATAGGAGGGAACACAGATTAGGAGAGAATTGCAATAATCCAATTTAGTAAAATAAGAGCAGGGATGAGGACATTCATGTCTGTATTATTGAGGCAGTGCCACAGTGAGTGAATTAACCAGAGAGAAGCAAAGGAATTCTTAACTACCAGAGAAATAAGTGATTGGAAAGACAAGGACAAGTCTAGCATTACGTCAAGTTAACAAATACGGTGTTTTATTAGTAAAGGGGTATTAGATACAACAGCTTGAAAAGCCAATATAATGTAGGGTAGATTAATGACTATGTGACAAAGCAATTTTCTTATTTAGTTCACCATATCACCCTTAGCCAGAAATTATCTTAGTAGTGCACACATCGACATTTCAAGTTGATTTCAAAAACAGCAAACTTCAAATACCATAGTTTTTACAGTAGCCACACAAAGGTCACACAAAATCGTGCCCCTTCCCCCAGTCACCCTCCTTTGTCGGTGTGCCTGCATTGTCACATCAGTGTTGGCATACTGCACTGCTGGAAGCACGTTATACTACAGAGAGTCACCTAGAGATGATGATGTCATTCGGAGGACAGGGGTTATTTATTTATTTACTTACTTAACTAGGTACATTCAGGTACTGTATATATATTTTCCCCTTGTTCCTGAAGGGCTCACATTCTGTTTATCACTTGATAATGCTGAAGGTAGCACTTTCTTACTGCAGAAATATTGCACAGTCCCAGTCCCAAGAAGAATCACATGCAGTGCATCCAACTTGAAAACTACTTTCACTGCTGGTACCGTCCTTCTATGAGGATATAGTTTTTCTTGATCCTTTTAAAAGTGCCTTAGGAAGGGATACTGTAGTTTTGCTCACTGATTGAAGTGCATTCCTCAGTGCCTTCGGGTGTTCCTATTTGGAGAATGGCCTTTCAGCCTTACTTTCTGCTTGTTGGCTCTGTTCAGGTGTTTTTGGGTCATCTAGCCTATCTTGCAGCTTTATTATCCTTCTTAAGGTGTTTTAGGGCTTTGAAGTCAACCTAGGTGACTTCAAAGGGTAGTTTTGGGACGTCCAGTCTGTCATGCATAGGTGCTTTCAGACCTTGAAGCCAATCAGAATTCCTTATTGGCCCTCTTCTGGTGTTCCATCCTGTGCCTTCCAGCCAATGCTTGCACCGCTGTAACCACCTCATGCTGCTTTGCGGTCTGCCTATGCCTTTGGGTCTTCCAGCCGGTATTGTTTCTCTGAAAGTGCTTTAGAGTTCTTCTGTCATTTTTTGTGAAGTTTTGTCCTCTTCCTTTCCCTTGGAGTGTTCATTCTGCTCTTACTGCCAGTTTGTCCTTATGATGGTGGTTTGCACTCTCTCTCCCTCTTCTGGTGTCATGGGCTTGATTTCTTATAGTGCTGTTGCCTCTGTTACAGATGTCTGCCAGGACGTTTCAAGGAAATTTGACTGAAAATGGATGTCAAGCCTCACTATTCCATTGTTAAATATCTTGCTGCATAGATTAGAATGAGGATGAATGAGATGAATGTATGAAAACTAACCAAAAAGGTTATAAAGATGAATATTAACAAACATGACATTTTTCAATGTGCACATCCCTAGAAGGAGGAGGTTTTTCTATAGTTTGCTTTTTTTATATGAATGAGGGCCTAATTGAACCCAGAGACCAGGAAGCAGTAAGTGGCATAGCAAATGACAACATCACAGCAAGACACTGAGAACAGAGACTGTGGGCAATTCATGCACTGTTTTTTTTTGTTTGTTTGTTTGTTTGTTTTTAGTTTCTTTATTTATATTTTCCAACAAAATACAAACAAAAGAGAAAACCAAATTGCAGTAAATCAAAATACACAATTCTTCTCTTTAACATGAGAAAAGAAAACCATCACATAGACGGTTCCAACTATCCCCTCCCATGCGGCCCACCTACCTCAAAAGCCTAAGCCTCATATGAACCTAATGCTCATATGATGTCCACTTCCATGATGATCAAAATGTCGATATGTATATAATTTCTCCTATCATGCCTTTATATATTGCGACTCTGTTGTATATTTACTCTGGTGTTCGAACTGTAATTTATGCCAATGATATATATAACTGTAATTGTGCCGTTGTTAATCACCCCCTTATCTTGTCCCCTCACCTATGTCTTGTACAATAATTTGTAATTCATACTGGTGTTTAAACAGTAATTTATTTGCCAATCAATTGTATAACTGTAATCTTCTCGTTGTTTATCCTTCCATTGTCTGTTCCCCTTTCCCTGTCTTGTACAACGATGGACCGCTTCTGATCGCTGGAAGGAGCGGTGTATAAATGTATGCCAAATAAATAAATAAATAAAAGGCTAAACATAGCCCACCCCACCCTGTCCCTCCCATCATCATGCGATCATCAGGGGCTATATAAAGAAACAAAACATCTGCGAGCCTGATAGGCCTACAAGGGCAATATAAGAGCAACCACGCCTCTACAAAGGAAATGAGGCAGATTTGTCTAATAACCCCTTATCATATATCCTACTTTAGAGATGTAAATCTGTAGGAGTTTCCATTTAAGAAAAAGGGAGGATGCAAGGGGAACTACTACACTATGATGTTTGCAGCTATATGTATCATAAGCACAAGTGTTCCACCATACGCGTCAACCAAGCTCTGCCGCATGTTTTCCAGTTAGAAATAACGAAAAATAGGGCCATTTCCAACATGAAGTTAATTAAAACGGACAATCTCGCTGTAACGACGAGATGCCAATTATTGATTGAAAAACGACCCCAGACCAGAAGAGATTGCCCAAAATCCCAGCTCCTCTTTAATACAATTCCATATTGAAACCCAATAAGACTGAATGTTAGGATAATCACACACCACTTGTCTCAAAGTGCCGACATCTCCTTGATGAGACTAACACTCATTCCCAGCTGTCTGAACCCATTTAGCTATCTTTCAACAGGCGATCCTCCTTAGGAGTTGCATTTACTAATTTTGAAAGGCCTTCTGAGTATCCAATATACCCTATGAGACTTCAGCCTCCCAACAGGCACCATGCCAGGAAGAAGGTTCTAGAGGAAGGGATTGCTTAACCTCTCTTCTAGTTCAAGCCATATTGAGCACAAACCTATAGCCCCCTCCACCCATCGCGAACCTTGCTTTAGTAAAAAATCACAGTACTAGGCCTGAAAATCAGAGAAAATCACCCCCCCCCCTTCCTCTTCTTAAGATTTAAGTTTCCTGAAAGCAATTCTGGGCGGTTATTGTCCTATAGAAACTGAGCTAGAATCCTTTCAATTTGATGATAGACTCTCCCTGTAAGGCGAACTATAACATTTCAACTATGCAATTCACTTTAGGAGTGATAGTCATATTTATAGCTTTAAGACGACCTCACCAATAAAACAGACCGGCGACCACTATGCTATTATACTGCTGAAAGCTCATTGAGTCAAATAGGGTAACTGAGATTGCAACATGAACAGAAATGTGAGCCTCAGGAATAGTAGACTCACTAGTTCTAGAACAAAGTTCCTGGAAACTAGGGAAATCAATATGTGATATTTGAAAATCCATAAGGGATAGAACTTTACTCATTAAGATGGCTACCCCATTGTTCTTATGATGGGCAGCTGAGAAAACCCTAAAGAGTATGCCTTTCTATTTAGCCTCAGCGACTCCTCTCCATTCAAGTGTGTCTCCTACAAAAGTAAGATGTCAGCACTTTCTTTCCGACCATACCGCAAAAAGCTTTTCCTCTTAGTGGGATTATTAATGCCCTAACATTCAGTTAAACGATCTTAAAGGAAAACATAGTGACAATATAGTTCCGATTAACAATCAAATGTTGCAGAAACATACCAAATTGTAGCATTTAGTTTACATTTTAGAACAACTTCTTAAGCGCCCTTAAAGTGTTAGCTGCCCCTATAGCCCAGAGAAGAAAACCCAACAAAAAAAAGGCACATTTTAGCCCCAGCCCTGTCATATGATCATTCCTAATAAGAACACCTAAAACTGGAAAAACATCTCCCCAAAACCACCTAAACCCAGGGGGCTATATAACACACAAAATCTTAGCGGGTGAGCCCACCAGGACAAGATGGACATGGAGGGCAAAAGACCTAATACTTCCGCTCTTCCATATCACTCAAAATATTGCGCTCTGTAAAAGAAAGAGAAAACACAAAAGAAACATCTCAGCCAAGATAGTACCCTGGAGCTCCTTCACGCAATACAGAATGGATGTCCCAGTATATAACAATGTTACATAATGAAATGTTGTTCCTGCGTGGATAAGTCACCTTTACACGACTTCAGACCAGTCAAACGCCCATAATAGCAAACGCCATAAAACTGTAGCAAATAAAAGTTGCAGAATGACTTTCACCGCATCGCCGCCAACTCCTTATCTTCCGGAAATGCATATAACTCCCTGGAATCATCAAAAGTCTTGGTCTGGTTATGCAGCGTGACTCTCATGCGGGCAGGATATAGCAGTCCAAAAGGGGCCTGCAGTTGCACCAAGCGTGGATGCAGCGCCAGAAAACCTTTTCTCCAATCCACCGTTGCCTTTGCGAAGTCCAGGAAGAACAGGAGTTTATGTCCCTGATATTCCAAAGTTGAAAGTGCTCTGGCTGCTCCCATTATTTGCAATACTTGCTGAAAATGTAAAACTTTCAAGATGATTGGGCATGGACGCTTGCCCATGACCACAGACTGAGTAGGCACTCTATGGGCGCACTCGATCTCAAACGGCATAGCAAACTGCAACCTTAACACACCTGGAATCATGGCCTGCAAAAAGGACACCAAGTCAGGACCCTCAGCTCCCTCAGGAACGCCTAGTATTCTTATGTTATTCCGCCGAGAGCGATTATTACCGTCTTCCACCTCTCTTTGTAATGAATGTATCAACTTGGCCTGCTTCTCAATTGCCTCGAACCTTTCTCCACGTGAAGCCACCACATTCTCCACCTTCTCCAAACAAGCCGTATTTGATTCCAAAGAGGATCGCAAAGCATTGATATCTTCCTGCATTGCACATAGTGATTCTCCATTAGCTTTGACTAAGTCCTTGACCGCCAGAATCTCCTGCGAGATCTCAGGACAATCTCAGATGACTGCCATCTTGTGAGGTGAGAGAGGTTCCATTTTGGTTCTCTTTGCACTAGCATTTTGTGATACTTGGTAATCCAGCCGCATCTGTTTGGAGCCAGACATATCCGGGATCGAATGGTATCAACGTAGGTTGGAACTATTTGATTAAAGATTGCCGAAGTCAGGATTCTTGTCTATTGCTCTCCGGAGCACAGCTCTTACACATCCATTTTGACCAGAAACCAGGCTCCGCCCCCATGCACTGCTTTAGTAGAGCTGTGTACTCAGTCGCATGGGACCTGAGGGGAGGTATGTCTCTAGGAGCATCCGCTTTTCTATTAGGTCTGGTGCTGGACATGCACTATGTGAAGTCACACTGTACTCTGCCATTGAGAATATTTGCTCACTGAGCACACTGGTTCATGGGCAGGAAAGGAAATGCTAGGCAACTTTGGCCAGATCTGTCCAGACTGACATATGCCCAGTGTTCTAATGAGTCTATGCTCATGGGTTCTGCAAAATATAGTATCTCAAAAGTTCAAGTAAAGGTCTTACTTTCAGCAGACTGATGCTGGTCTTTGACACTTATCACTGTAGAAAGGACCTGTGTCAACAAGGATAATTCAGTGCTGAACCTGTGGGACTGGCAGATAAAGGTGAGAGAACAAATGATAGATGACAGGATGCTGTTTATGCTGCCAGTACTGCCTGACAGTATGCTTACTCTTTCTCCTACCGCCCCCAGCCACTGGTGCTCCCTTTCCTCCACCTCAATCACCTGCTTATCACTCCAGATCCTGAGTACATTGCCCTGGAGGGAAATACTCCCTTTTTTTTTTTGTAAACTTTTATTTTCATTTTGCAACAAACAAAAGAAACAACACACCAAAGGAGACAAAACAAGTATACAATAAGGAAAAGCAAACCCAATTACCCCCCACCCCCATGCTTCTTCTCTAGCTGATTATGTCAGCATGTGAGCGCTTCCAAACAACAGTGATTATACATCAAAAACAATCAAAAGAGTATCTGCGATACAGAATAATCATGGGACAAAGATATATACAAATTTAGACAGTCAGATGAGAGCATTGAGCAGAATGTACATAGTCATTGAGCATCTTCCATTTAGACCGATGATGAGGAGTCTGAATGGGGGAAGCAAACATACGAGGTATTTGTTCATATTTACTGTAGAGACAGACATGATTCCACCATTCATTGGGGCTCAGCTGAGAGCTATTTTTCCAGTATTTCGTAATTAGGGAAATAGCAATGCCAAGCATAAAGTCCAAAAGGAAGTAAGCCGTTTTTGGAAGAGAGGGGATCCCCGCAGCTGAGCGAAGTCCCACTATCTTCCAAGAAAGGGGCTCTTGAAAGTGCAAAATAGACTGGATACGACCCCAGACCCGACGCCAGTAATACTGTAGTGCGGGGCATTCATACATAACATGAGGTAGTGAACCAATGGCCGCATGGCATGTCCAACAACTATTGCCCTGAGTAGTGTTCCATTTGGCTAATCTGTCAGGAGTGTAAAAACACCGGTGGGCTAGAAAGAAGAGTGTCTGAGTGAGTGAGGCGGATCGGGAGACCCGTGTCACTCTACTCCAGACAAGGCTCCATTGCTCCGGGGTCAAAGTCACATGCAATTCTCTCTCCCATGCTTTCTGCGCTATAGGGGTATCTCTAATTATAGCATTACATAAGGTTTTGTAAAAATTGGATGCTACACCCGGTGAACTACCGATAGATCGGATAGTCTCCAACCAACCTTGTGTAGGGGAGGCCGATGGCGGGAGCACCTTAGCACTCCGAAGGCAATGCTGAAGTTGCACCAACTGAAAATAGTGTTTCGCTGGGAGACCAAATTCAATTTGCAATTCACTAAAAGTTTTCCAGCGACCTTCATGGAACAACTGACTAGGAATCCAAATGCCCCTAGTGTACCAGGGGCTCCACGCCATCGGCTTATTTTGTATTCGAAATCGAGTGTTATACCAAAGTGGGAGCTTGTCTAACGGACAGAGTCGGGAGTCTAAAGAGTGCATAAGATTATTAAAGGCACCTAAGGTGTCTAAAAGCATTGGTGGAAAGTGGGAGTCTGATGGGAGAGTCATACCAGGGAGAAAAGTAAGAGGAATCGGTTTGCAAAGGTCCTCTTCTATGTCTAGCCACACAGGTCTACTTGGTACTGGATCTTCCAGCCAACGAGCGCCTTGTTTGAGAAGAAAAGATTGATGATACTTCAGGAAATCAGGGAATCTGACACCCCCATTTTCCTTATCTGCTTGCAGCTTATGTTTCGCTATCCTAGGTGTCTTGTTTTGCCACAAGTATCTAGTCAGAAGGCCCTCTATATCTTTATATATACGTCGAGGGAAGAGACAGGGCAACATTTCTAAGATATAATTCACTTTCGGAACAATCATCATTTTTATGGTTTCTAATCGACCCCACCAGGTAAGTGTTAAAGGAGTCCAGCGGTGAGTAAGCGCCCGGACTTTAGAGGTTAAGTCTTTGGCATTGAAGGAGATAGTGTCTTCCAAAGGAGAACAATAGTGAACCCCAAGGTATTTGACCATGCGAGGGTGCCATAGAAAGGGGAAGGGTTGCATATCTGCCTGATGAAGCAAAGGATTTAATGGAAAGGCTACCGACTTGGTCCAATTTATCTTATAACCGGACAGTTGTGAGTATTTACCAATTTGCTCTAGGACAGCCGGTACTGAGTCTATAGAGACAAAAAGCATAAGGTCATCAGCATACGCTGAAATTTTGAGTTCCCTATGGGTGAAGGGGACTCCATGAATCTCCTCCAATTGCCGGATTAGTAAAGCCAAGGGTTCAAGTGCAAGATCGAAGAGAAGTGGAGACAGTGGGCATCCCTGGCGAGTGCCGCGTTGAAGGGGAAAAGGCTGAGACTTTAAAGCATTGGCACATATACTGGCTGTAGGCTGTGCGTACATGGTGCGAAGACAACGGAGAAAACCTTCCCCGAATCCGTACCAGCGGAGGACTGCAAACAGGAAGGGCCACTCTAAGCGATCAAAGGCCTTCTCAGCATCAAGTGAGAGGCCAACAAATGGGCGATCAAGATTAACTGCGGTAGTCAGTACATGGCATAGAGTCCGAGCATTGTCAGCAGTTGATCTACCAGGAATGAAACCGCATTGATCTGGGTGTATTAAGGTAGGCATCCTATCCGAGAGCCGGGTAGAGAGAATGGTGGCAAATATTTTATAGTCCGCGTTTAGGAGGGAAATTGGACGATAATTAGCTGTTAGTTGCGGGTCTCTCCCCTCTTTCTCAAAAACCACTACATTTGCCATTGAAAAGGACCCAGAAGGAGAACCCTCCTCGGCCAGAGCAGAAAAATAAATTTTCAAAACTGGAGCTAAGTCAGCGTGAAAAGTTTTGTAGAATTCAGCAGGGAGACCGTCTGGGCCAGCGGCTCGACCTGAGGCACATTTCTTGATAGCAGAATGAATTTCTGAGACAGTAAATGGTGTGTCCAAGGCCACTCTATCTTCGTCAGATAGGGTCGGTCTTTGTACCCCTGAAAGTAAGCGTTCAAATACATCTGGCTCAAAATCACATTCAGATTGATAAAGCCGAGTATAAAAATCACGAAAGAGTTCTAAGATTTCGGTATCTTTAGTGACCAAGCCCCCCCCCGACGGATTACGGAGGGTGGTAACACGCTTGGCTTCTTTTTGACCTTTTAGGGCATTTGCTAATAATTTGCCAGCACGATTATTTTCCCGATAATATAGCCCTTGTTGTGATTCGATATTTTTAACAGCAGCAGTGTACAAAAGCTGATTGTATTGAAAACGCAAGCGTTGTAAACGGAGTAAAATACATGGGTCAGTACGGGACGTGAGGAGACGCTCCCCAGCTTGTATCTGCTGCTCTAGAATCAGTAAATGCTGCTTTCTTTGTTTCCCCTGCCGAATTTGATAGCTAGTTATAGTGGCGCGGATAGATGCTTTAAAACCCTCCCACCAAGCCCAGCTCGCTGTGTCATGGGGTGAGTTAAAATGAAAATAATCTTGGATAGCGGCCTTTATATCAACCTGAAAATCTTTTTGACCCAGTAGGGATCTATCAAAAAACCAAGCTCGGGGAGAATCGTCCCGCGCAGTGACACGTAATGATAAAGATATGGCAGCATGATCTGAAATATGGAGAGGATGAGTCCTAGTCGTGTCTACTTGAGAAATCAGTGCTTTGGAAATGAGAAAGAAATCTATTCTAGATTGGGAGTGATGGGGGGCAGAAAAGAAAGTGAACTCTAAGTCGGAGGGGTGAAGTAGCCTCCATATATCTACCAGCGCAAGATCTTGCATCAGAGCTGTAAGGGTAGCAAGACTCTTGGGTGGACTACTCATTCTAGGCGGCTGTCTATCTATCAGAGGGTCTAACACTTGATTAAAATCACCACCAAGTATTAATGGAGTATTGGCAGAGGCCTGTGCCAACTGCGCAATACTTGCATAGTAAGCAGGGTTGTCCACATTCGGGGCATAAATGCAAATACATGTAAATTCACTATCTCCAACCTTAAGATGTACGCGGGCCCATCTACCCTCCTTGTCAGCGCTAGTATCAATTACAGTAGCTTGCAAAGATTTCTTAACCAGAATGGCTACCCCGCACCGTTTGGAAACGGCGGGAGAATAGGCAGCCACCATGTAAGGCTTAACATTGAGTTTCAGTGTTTCAGCAGAGTTTAAGTGCGTTTCCTGAAGAAACGCTAAATCAGCATGCTCATGGCTAAGATAGCTAAGGATTTTCTTTCTCTTGATTGGACTATTAATGCCCTTTACGTTGAGTGATAAGATTTTACATAAAGCCATTCAGACAAGTTAAAAATTCGGAGCATGATAGCGCACATAATTTCACAATGTCCCTCATATTGACTGTATCTGGCTGTACATATGGCAGAAAAGAAAATAAGCTTAGATAATACAATGAAGCGCCCCACATGAAAAAAGAAAATCCGCAGCGCGGTAGAGAAGAAGCAGAACCCCAAAAATTACTGGCGACCATGTGTCTGCGGGGAGAAGCCCCAGAGAAGGCCGAAATTGAAAAAACACATAACCTGTAGGACTGTGCGTGCTCCGAATCCGACCGAGGCACACATCATGGAGGGATAGGAGACCACACAACAAAAGTCATAGAAAGAAAAAAAGAAAGTCCAGGCAGTCTCTGTACTGAACTATGACCGCCGCATCGGGCCCTTCAAAATGGCGGACAGAGCCGGCAAATAAAAGTCCAAGTCGTTGGATTAGCGCATCTGCTCTGCTTCTTTGGAGTCTAAAAATGTTGATAGTAGATCAGGATCTTCGAATGTCCTGGTTTGGTTGTGGAGAGTCACTCGGAGCTTCGCGGGATACAACAGGCCAAAGCGAGCCTGTAGCTGTTGAAGTCGAGGGCGAAAAGCAAGGAGTTTCTTCCGTCGGTCGACTGTAGGCTTTGCCAAATCAGGGAAGAAGGAGACTTTGTGACCTTCAGATTCCAAATGATGGTTCGCCCGGGCAGCATTTAAAATTTGTTCCACTTGTTGATATCGTAGCAAGCGAAAGATAATAGGCCGGGGGGTCGTTCGGTTGAGCGCCATGTGGGTAGGAACACGGTGTGCTCGATCGATTTCCAGTTCTTTATGAAAGGTGATCTTCAGCAAGGAAGGAAGAGTTTTGAGCAGGAATTCTCTCATATCTCCCGCTTCCACCCCCTCCGGTATTCCAATGAGCCTCACATTGTTGCGACGGGCTCGATTATTGCTATCTTCTAACTCCTTTTGAAGATTCTGTATCTGGCGCTCAGCCTTGTCCAGTGTGCTCAAGCGCACCGCGTGCGAGTCGAGGACCCCCGCCATATTGTCCTGCCGTAATGAGAGACCTTCAAGTCGGTCCTGGAGCACTCCAAAGTCTTCTCGCATGGCTCGAAGCGCTTCTCCATTGGACTGCACCAATTCCTTCACGCCGCGTATTTCCTCTAAAATCTCCAGGTGCATTTCGGGGTTCTCCCGAAATGGAACCATCTTCTGTGGGGAGGACACCTCTGTTTTGGAGCGTTTTCCGTGAGAAGAAGAAGGAGACCCGAAGTCCAAGCGCGCTGGTTTATGGGCCGCCATCCCCCCCGAGGTACCCCGGTCAGCCCGGAGCGAAATAGTAAGTTTGTATAGGTATTATGTCAGGATTCTAAGTAGGCCTCTCGGGAGCTTCAGCGCGAAGCGTCTTACCCGCTGGACATCAGGCTCCGCCCCGGAAATACTCCCTTTTAACAATGGGACATATAGGGAGACTAGAAGATTTCTACTTGTACATGCAAGGAGTCCAACAGCACCATCATCTCTGCTGAAAACCCTCAGACTTTGCCTCCAGGATATTTACTACTGGGATGACGAGACTCAACGTAGCTCCTCATGAACTCAGTTCTTTCATGGCGGCCTTGAAGGATTTCAGGAATTCTATGACCTGAGCCATTTTAGTCAAATCCTTGGGCCCCAGAGGACTTGCAATATAGATCTGTTTCCAGTGATATCTGCTGGAGGGCTACTCTTTGCTCTACTAACATCTCCATAATCACATAGATGGAATTCCTCCTGGCCCCAAATCTCAAATGAACTGGTAGGCTAGTGACCCTGTTGTTTCTTGATTCTTGTGCAGCTCATGCCCACCCCTCACAATCTAATAGAAATACCCAGTTATTTTTTGGCACTTTTTGATCAATAACGTCAGGACAGGGCTGCTGCTTTTCTTGTCCTACAGGCCAAGGCAGTCTCTTTATAGCAGGAGGAGCAAGAGTGCAGAACATCATAACCATAAAACCCCCTCTTTTACTCTCTGAACAATCTGCCTCTTGCCATCTGTTTCAAAGTAGCCAAGAAACATGATTCTCTCCCTCCAGATTAGTTGCCAGCCTCCTTCATTCCCCTTATTTTATGTATGGTATGCAGCACAGCCCATATGTACCATGCTCTGCTGATGTGCCCCCACTGTGCCAGCTGCAAGTGTTTAACATTCAAACTATGACTGATGTCACTCCATGAAATGCATATTACTGCCCTCTTCTTTGGCCAGCTCTGCTAGCAATTGGGTACATCACTGATGATACAATCTGAGAATCGCCCACTGACTAAAATTTGCCCTGGAGGGCACTTGGTAATTGAAGGCTAAGAGATGCAGTAACCTCTTGAACCCCACATTCTCAACGAGCTGCAGGAGCTGATCTTCAGGGTAATCATTTTGCCAATGCACTGCATCACCAACTTCACTGCTGCTTGTTGTGTGGTCTGGCATACAGATGCCAAACACAATCCCTAGCCTCTATGCTGGCCTGTTTAGATAGTTATCTGACAGCCAACCCTATGGGGACTCAGTTCAGGAAGTGGAATTCCTCTGTTTTGTACCTTTGCCAGTGATTCTTTCTCTCCTGGATGGAGGCCTTAGCCTAACTATCAGAACTTTCCCCTGAACCTAGCTCAAAAGGATGTTTTTTTCTGAAAATGATGTAACTCATGGAAACTTTGCCCATTAACTTTCCATTACTAATGACTGACAGTACATGTACTCTGCAATAAACAGATCTTCAAGCACTTTAAAATGCCCCCACACCTCTGTAGTTTTCAATGACTTCCTCTCTGCTTTTGGTAACAAGGATGAGAAAGTTACAAGGTTGCTCAGTATTGTCAACACCCTGTTCTGAAACGCAGAGGAAGTAAATTTCTATAATCAGAGAACATAAGATATGCCATACTGGGTCAGACCAAGGTCTATCAAGCCCAGTATCCTGTTTCCAACAGTGGCCAATCTAGGTCATATGTACCTAGCAGTATCCCCAAAAGAGACAGGTTCCACAATGCTTGTATTGGGTCAAGCACTGATATCCTGGGTCCCTTTTTAATAATGGTTTATGGACCTTTCCTCCAGGAACTTGTCCAAACCTTTTTTTAAACCCAGCTACACTAACAGCTCTTACTACATCCTCCAGTAACAAATTCCAGAGTTTGATTACACGTTGAGTGAAAAAATATTTTCTCTTATTTGTCTTAGTTTACCCTGTAGCTTCATTACATGTCCCCTAGTTTTTCTATATTCTGATAGCGTAAACAATCGATCTACGTTTACCCGTTCCACTCCATTCATTAATTTATAGACCTCTATCATATCTCCCCTCAGCCGTCTCTTTTCCAGGTTGAAGAGCCCTAACCTTTGTAGCCTCTCTTCATAGGAGTAGTCTTCATGTTTATGTTTATGTTTATTTCACTTGATATACCGCCCTTCTGGGGAAGCAGAGCGGTTCACAAAATACAAATAGTTAAAGAAAGTACTAGGTTAGAGGGAAGGAAAAGGAAGTTACAATCTTTGAGAGGAAAGCGGGAGAAAGAAGGGATACGACACGAGACTTAGAGATTGGAATCACACAAAAGGGGAGGGAAGGTCAAAGGCCAGGGAGAAGAGGTGGGTTTTTTATATCACACTTAATGGAGGGGAGATGGGGCTCGAGTCGGAGGGAGGTGGGGAGGGAATTCCAAAGGGTGGGGCCTGCAAAGAAAAAGGCTGAGGAGCGGGTGGACTGTAGATGAGCAAGAGAGGGGGAAGGGAGAGTGAGACGGTTAAGATGGAATGAACGAGGTGTGTGTCTAGGGGTATGAAAGGTGATGAGGTCTGCCAGGTATTGCGGGGTGCTGGTGTGGATGGCTCGGTGGACAAGAGTAAGTAGTTTAAACTGGGAGTGGAAGGGAAGTGGTAGCCAGTGAAGTTGAAGAAGGAGGGGTGAGACATGATCACGCTGGGAAGAGTGAGTGACAATACGAGCAGCAGTATTTTGGATCCTTTGTAATCTGTTGAGTTGGGATTTAGGGAGACCGGTGAAGACGGAGTTAGAGAAATCAACGCGAGATAGGACTAGAGACAAAAGTAATGTAAGAGCGGACAGAGTGAGAAAAGGGCGAATTGCACGAATTTGACGTAGGAAGAAGAAGGAGGTTTTAGTGAGATGTGAGATGTGGGATCGAAAGGAGAGATCGGAGTCGAAGAGTACACCTAGGTAGCAGAAGGTAGAAACCAGGGGTATAGGAGAGTCTGAGAAAGATGGGGCTAACGGAGGGGGGGGGGGGACTGCCGTGGGAGAACCAGATTGCGATAGTTTTAGTGAGGTTAAGGTGAAGGCAGTTTTGGGTTAGCCAGCTTGCAACAGTGGAAAGACACGAGTTGAGTGGGGAGAGATCGGGATGAGAGTGGGAGGTGTGATGAAGGAGGACAATATCATCTGCATTGGTGGCTCTTCTCTGTACCTTTTCTAATAACGCTATATCCTTTTTAAGATACGGCGACCAGAATTGCACACAATATTCAAGGTGCGGTCGTAACATGGAACGATACAGAGGCATTATAATATCCTTTGTTTTATTTTCCATTCCTTTCCTTATGATACCTAGCATTCTATTTGCTTTCTTGGCCGCTGTTGCACACTGGGCAGAGGGTTTTAAGATGTTATCCACGATGACTCCTAAATCTTTTTCCTGGGTGGTGGTTCCCAATGTGGAACCTTGCATTGTGTAACCATAATGTGAGTTGTTCTTTCCTAGGTGCATAACTTTGCACTTGTCCACATTAAATTTCATCTGCCATTTGGATGCCCAGTCTTCCAATTTATCCAGTTCCTCCTGCAGTTTTCCACAGTCCTCTTGGGTTTTAACAACTTTAAATAGTTTTGTGTTATCTGCAAATTTGATATCCTCACTAGTTATTCCCTTTTCCAGGTCATTTATGAATAAGTCAAAAAGTTGCGGACCCAGTATAGATCCCTGGGGTACTCCACTATTCACCTTTTTCCATTGGGAAAATTGGCCATTTAGCCCTACCCTCTGCTTTCTATCTTTTAACCAGTTCCCGATCCACAATAGTACACTGCCTCCTATCACATGACTTTTTAGTTTTGCCAAAAGTCTCTGATGAGGGACCTTGTAAAATGCTTTCTGAAAGTCCAGATACACTATATCAACTGACTCACCTTTGTCTACCTGTTTATTCACACCTTCAAAAAAACATATCAGATTAGTAAGACAAGATCTTCCTTGTCTAAAGCCAAGTTGGCTGTCTCCCATTAGGCTATGACTATCCACATGCTGTGTAATTTTGTTCTTTATGATGGTTTCTACCATTTTCCCCAGTACTGACGTCAGGCTCACCGGTCTGTAATTTCCCAGATCCCACCCCTGGAACCCTTTTTAAAAATTGGCGTTACATTGGCGATCCTCCAATCTTCAGGTATTACAGATGATTTTAATGAAAGTTCACAGATTACTAATAGCGGGTCTGCAATCTCATATTTCAGTTCTTTCAACACTCTTGGATGTATACCATCCAGTCCAGGTGATTTGCTACTATACAGTTTATCAAATAGTTGTAATACATCTTCCCGATGTAGCGATATTTCTCTCAATTCCCCTGCAGTATCACCTTTAAATACCACTTCAGTCTTGTGTAGCATCCCTACATCTTCCTCAGTAAAGACCGAAGCAAAGAATTCATTCAGTCTCTCCGCTATAGCCTTGTCTCCTCTTACTGCCCCTTTTACCCCTCTATCATCTAATGGTCCAATTGACTCTCTCACAGGCCTTTTGCTACGAATGTACTTGAAAAAGTCTTTATTTCGTGTTTTTGCTTCCGTAGCAAGTTCCTTCTCAAATTCTCGCTTTGCCTGCCTTATCAATGCTTTGCATTTAACTTGCCAGTGCTTGTGCTGTTTCCAGTTTTCGTCGTTTGACTCTTTTTGCCATTTCCTGAAAGATGCTTTTTTGGCAGCAACAGCACCTCTGACCTCACCTTTAAACCATGCTGGCAGTTTTTTGGACTTTCTTCCACTTTTCTTAATGCGTGGAATACAGCTGGTCTGGGCTTCCAGGATAGTATTTTTAAACAACACCCAAGCTTGATGTAAGTCTTTAACCTTTGCAACCACTCCCTTTAGTTTTTTCTTAACTATATTCCTCATTTTATCATAGTCTCCCTTTCAAAAGTTAAAAGGTAGTACTGTGGTCTCTTTACTATCCCTCCTCCACTAATTAAATCAAACACGATCATGCTATGATCACTACTGCCAAGTGGGCCCAACACCCTTATTTCTTGCACCATATCTGGTGTTCCACTAAGAACTAGGTCCATTATGGCTTCCCCTCTGGTCGGTTCATGAACCAGCTGCTCCAAGAAGCAGTCATTTATTTCATCTAGAAACTTTATCTCCCTAGCATGTCCTGCCGTGACACTGACCCAGTCGATACTGGGGTAATTGAAATCACCCATTATTACTACTCTGCTGTGACTTTTGCTAGCTTCCTTGATTTCTTTGAGCATTTCATCATCCATTTGTTCATTCTGGCCAGGCGGTCGATAGTACACCCCCACTGCCATCACCTTCCCCTTCATACATGGAATTTTAATCCATAGAGATTCTACAGCAAATTTTGTTCCCTGCAAAACTTTAATCCTTTCTGACTCAATGCCCTCTCTAACATAGAGCGCAACCCCTCCACCAATTTGATCAGTTCTATCATTACGATACAGATTGTATCCAGGTATCACAATGTCCCACTGGTTATCCTTCTTCCACCATGTCTCTGAGATTGCAATCATATCTAACCTCTCATTTAGTGCTATATATTATAACTCTCCCATCTTATTGTTTAGACTTCTAGCATTTGCATACAAGCATTTTAGAGACTGTATTTTATTAATATTAATCTGGCTATTGGTAGGCATGGGTAATTTGGAATCTTTACGCTCTATCTGCACCATACTCAAGAGTATTTGGGCTACTTTACTCTTTTTTGGAACCTCACTGCTTTTGGTAGTATCCTTCAGGGATACCTTCTTCCGAACCATGCGCTATTGGGCGACTGTCGTCTTTCCCCTATTTTCTAGTTTAAAAGCTTCTCTATCTCCTTTTTAAAGGTTAATGCCAGGAGTCTAGTTCCATCCTGGAGTGGAGTGGAGGAGTGGCCTAGTGGTTGGGGCAAGGTACTTCAGGCCAGAAGATCAGGGGTTCAAATCCCACTAGAGGACAGCAACCTTGGGCCAGAAGTACTGGGGTTTCTAGTCCCACAGGTGCTCCTTGTGGTCTTGGGCAAGCCACTTAACCCTCCATAGCCCATGTTCCCTGTAAAATAGTTATCTCCAAGTTATAATGCCCTGTTCAATGTAATTTCAGTTTGTTCAATGTTAACTGCACTGATGCAGAATAGCACAGTATATAAGAGAATGTAAATAAATAAATCCTGCTTAAGTTAAAGCCCTTCCTTTCCCCAGTTCCTAACAAATCCAAAACACTCATCCTTGCACCATCATCTCATCCACACATTGAGACTCCAGAGCTCTGCCTGCCTTTTGGGTCCTGCACATGGAATGGGAAGCATTTCGGAGAACGCTACCCTGGAAATTCTGGATTTCAACTTCCTACCTAAAAGTCTAAATTTAGCCTCCAGAACTTCCCTACCACATTTTCCTGTCATTGGTACCGACATGTACCAAGACAGCAGACTCCTCCCCAGCACTATCTAAGATCTTATCTAGGCGGTGCGTGAGGTCCGCTACCTTCGCACCAGGCAGGCATGTTACCAGGCGATCCTCACGTCCATCAGCCACCCAGCTATCTACATGTCTAATGATTGAATCACCAACTATAACTGCTGTCCTAACCCTCCCCTCATGGGCGCATGGCCCTGGAGAAACATCCTCAGTGCAAGAGGGCTTTATATCACCTGGAGGACAGGTCCTAGTTACAGGATCACGTCCTACCACACCAGGGTGATGCTCTCCTGTCACATGACCTCTCTCCTTCAAGGCAACAGGGATGCTGCCAGACTGGAGGTGGGACTTCAGGACTATATCCCTGTAGGTCTCGTCCATGTACTTCTCTGTCTTTCTTATGTCTTCCAGGTCTGCTACTCTAGCCTCTAGAGAACAGACTTGTTCCCTGAGAGCAAAGAGCTCCTTGCACATAGTGCATACGTAAGACCTCTCACCAACTGGGAGAAAATCATACATGTGACATGCAATGCAAAATACTGGAAAGCCCCCATCTCGCTGCTGGACTGTTGTCTACATCTTAGTTTAAAGCTTGTGTTTAGGTCTTTAAATTCTGTACTTACTAAGGGTTGGTGTAGATGCTTATACTAATAAAAGTGTATCTAATACCTCTAATATACCTTGTTCACGTCAAGCTTAATTAATCTCAGGTCCTCAATGTATGACTGATTTGGATAAAGAGCTGCACCTGAGAGCAGCCCCTTTCCTCTAAGACGTGTAAGTACCTATAAAGCTACAATCACCCCAGGGGCGGGTGGGTGTTGGGGAGGGAGAGAGGGAAATAAGACCTATTAAAAGAGGGCTGTTACAAAGTACCCTGTCCTGTACCCTCAGCAGGGGGGGGGGGAGGGGGCTAGTCCCTCAGGTATGCTAGAGCAGGAAAAAAAGTTTAAAATGCAGCACATTCTGGGGACAGAGCAGGGAGAGAAATTTAATTTTAAGTAACAGTTAACCTGGCTACCACACAAAGGTCAGTTAGTTGAGAGAAGCCAGGTAAGTTATACAGCTGAGAAAGCTGAAGTGCAAAACTAAAGGGAACAGGGAGGTGAAGTAGCACACCAATAAAGACAACAATAAAGAAATAAATAGACAGCTAGAACTCACAGCAAAGTTGTCACAGGAGTTAAATATCCACCTCTCTAGCAGAGCACTGTGAGGGCACTGCTCTTTCCAGAGCAGAGAGAGGCAAACAGGAGGTTTTGCATATTCTCCTGCAGGTGTCTCTCCTCACTGCTCAGTGCCGTTATAAAAGTTTCGTTCAGCACATGAAAGTTTAGAATTGATTCTAAACCTTTAATTCTTGCTGTTCCTCCAAACGTTTGCGCTTTTCAGCTCCAGTCCCGACTGATTCAGCCTCTTGTCTGCTGTCTGATCTCAGAAGCTTGATCCCCGCTTCTTGGAGTGCTGCCTTCGCCTCCTCTACGGACTGCACCCTCCAAGTTTTTCCCTTTAGAGTAAATGAAAGTCCAAAGGGATGCAGCCATCTATACTTAATATCCCCACTTGGTAGAGTCTGTGTCAGGTTGCATTGCTCTTCGCCATTGTAATGTTCCTATGGATAGCTCCTCATAGATAGTCACTGGGTAGCCTTGCCAGTTTAAAGTCCTCAAACTCTGCATTTTTGTTACAATCCTTTCTTTCATTTTATATCCTGTTAGACAGATAATAATATCTCTGGGTCTGTTTGCTCTCGACATCCGCAATGCTCTGTGCACTCTGTCCATCAATATTTACTCGGGAGCCACTTCCTCTCCCCCCTTCTTGAGCACTTCCGAGCATATTAGAGCCGCCACCTTCGCACTGTCTTGGAATTCTTTCTCCTCCGGAATGCCTCAAATCCTCAGATTGTTCCTGCGAGATCTGCTTTCTAAGTCTTCCATTTTATATTGCAGGGTGTTTTGCCATTTCTGTATTTCCAAATGCCAATGCTGTTCTTCTCCTTGTTGCTGTTCAATGCTTTGTAGACGATTCTCATGATTTCCCGCTGTATGAGTCAATTCAGCTATATCTTCCTTCAAGTTGCCTATAAGTTCGTTGAGCTCAGTTTTTTTTTTTTTAAACTTTTATTTTCATTTTGCAACAAACAAAAGAAACAACACACCAAAGGAGACAAAACAAGTATACAATAAAGAAAAGTAAACCCAATTACCCCCCACCCCCACGCTTCTTCTCTAGCTGATTATGTCAGCATGTGAGCGCTTCCAAACAACAGTGATTATACATCAAAACAATCAAAAGAGGATCTGCGATACAGAATAATCATGGGACAAAGATATATACAAATTTAGACAGTCAGATGAGAGCATTGAGCAGAATGTACATAGTCATTGAGCATCTTCCATTTAGACCGATGATGAGGAGTCTGAATGGGGGAAGCAAACATACGAGGTATTTGTTCATATTTACTGTAGAGACAGACATGATTCCACCATTCATTGGGGCTCAGCTGAGAGCTATTTTTCCAGTATTTCGTGATTAGGGAAATAGCAATGCCAAGCATAAAGTCCAAAAGGAAGTAAGCCGTTTTTGGAAGAGAGGGGATCCCCGCAGCTGAGCGAAGTCCCACTATCCTCCAAGAAAGGGGCTCTTGAAAGTGCAAAATAGACTGGATACAACCCCAGACCCGACGCCAGTAATACTGTAGTGCGGGGCATTCATACACAACATGAGGTAGTGAACCAATGGCCGCATGGCATGTCCAACAACTATTGCCCTGAGTAGTGTTCCATTTGGCTAATCTGTCAGGAGTGTAAAAACACCGGTGGGCTAGAAAGAAGAGTGTCTGAGTGAGTGAGGCGGATCGGGAGACCCGTGTCACTCTACTCCAGACAAGGCTCCATTGCTCCGGGGTCAAAGTCACATGCAATTCTCTCTCCCATGCTTTCTGCGCTATAGGGGTATCTCTAATTATAGCATTACATAAGGTTTTGTAGAAATTGGATGCTACACACGGTGAACTACCGATAGATCGGATAGTCTCCAACCAACCTTGTGTAGGGGAGGCCGATGGCGGGAGCACCTTAGCACTCCGAAGGCAATGCTGAAGTTGTACCAGCTGAAAATAGTGTTTCGCTGGGAGACCAAATTCAATTTGCAATTCACTAAAAGTTTTCCAGCGACCTTCATGGAACAACTGACTAGGGATCCAAATGCCCCTAGTGTACCAGGGGCTCCACGCCATCGGCTTATTTTGTATTCGAAATCGAGTGTTATACCAAAGTGGGAGCTTGTCTAACGGACAGAGTCGGGAGTCTAAAGAGTGCATAAGATTATTAAAGGCACCTAAGGTGTCTAAAAGCATTGGTGGAAAGTGGGAGTCTGATGGGAGAGTCATACCAGGGAGAAAAGTAAGAGGAATCGGTTTGCAAAGGTCCTCTTCTATGTCTAGCCACACAGGTCTACTCGGTACTGGATCTTCCAGCCAGCGAGCGCCTTGTTTGAGAAGAAAAGATTGATGATACTTCAGGAAATCAGGGAATCTGACACCCCCATTTTCCTTATCTGCTTGCAGCTTATGTTTCGCTATCCTAGGTGTCTTGTTTTGCCACAAGTATCTAGTCAGAAGGCCCTCTATATCTTTATATATACGTCGAGGGAAGAGACAGGGCAACATTTCTAAGATATAATTCACTTTCGGAACAATCATCATTTTTATGGTTTCTAATCGACCCCACCAGGTAAGTGTTAAAGGAGTCCAGCGGTGAGTAAGCGCCCGGACTTTAGAGGTTAAGTCTTTGGCATTGAAGGAGATAGTGTCTTCCAAAGGAGAACAATAGTGAACCCCAAGGTATTTAACCATGCGAGGTTGCCATAAAAAGGGGAAGGGTTGCATATCTGCCTGATGAAGCAAAGGATTTAATGGAAAGGCTACCGACTTGGTCCAATTTATCTTATAACCGGACAATTGTGAGTATTTACCAATTTGCTCTAGGACAGCCGGTACTGAGTCTATAGAGACAAAAAGCATAAGGTCATCAGCATACGCTGAAATTTTGATTTCCCTATGGGTGAAGGGGACTCCATGAATCTCCTCCGATTGCCGGATTAGTAAAGCCAAGGGTTCAAGTGCAAGATCGAAGAGAAGTGGAGACAGTGGGCATCCCTGGCGAGTGCCGCGTTGAAGGGGAAAAGGCTGAGACTTTAAAGCATTGGCACATATACTGGCTGTAGGCTGTGCGTACATGGTGCGAAGACAACGGAGAAAACCTTCCCCGAATCCGTACCAGCGGAGGACTGCAAACAGGAAGGGCCACTCTAAGCGATCAAAGGCCTTCTCAGCATCAAGTGAGAGGCCAACAAATGGGCGATCAAGATTAACTGCGGTAGTCAGTACATGGCATAGAGTCCGAGCATTGTCGGCAGTTGATCTACCAGGAATAAAACCGCATTGATCTGGGTGTATTAAGGTAGGCATCCTATCCGAGAGCCGGGTAGAGAGAATGGTGGCAAATATTTTATAGTCCGCGTTTAGGAGGGAAATTGGACGATAATTAGCTGCTAGTTGCGGGTCTCTCCCCTCTTTCTCAAAAACTACTACATTGGCCATGGAAAAGGACCCAGAAGGAGAACCCTCCTCGGCCAGAGCAGAAAAATAAATTTTCAAAACTGGAGCTAAGTCAGCGTGAAAAGTTTTGTAGAATTCAGCAGGGAGACCGTCTGGGCCAGCGGCTCGACCTGAGGCACATTTCTTGATAGCAGAATGAATTTCTGAGACAGTAAATGGTGTGTCCAAGGCCACTCTATCTTCGTCAGATAGGGTCGGTCTTTGTACCCCTGAAAGTAAGCGTTCAAATACATCTGGCTCAAAATCACATTCAGATTGATAAAGCCGAGTATAAAAATCACGAAAGAGTTCTAAGATTTCGGTATCTTTAGTGACCAAGCCCCCCCCCCCGACGGATTACGGAGGGCGGTAACACGCTTGGCTTCTTTTTGACCTTTTAGGGCATTTGCTAATAATTTGCCAGCACGATTATTTTCCCGATAATATAGCCCTTGTTGTGATTCGATATTTTTAACAGCAGCAGTGTACAAAAGCTGATTGTATTGAAAACGCAAGCGTTGTAAACGGAGTAAAATACATGGGTCAGTACGAGACGTGAGGAGACGCTCCCCAGCTTGTATCTGCTGCTCTAGAGTCAGTAAATGCTGCTTTCTTTGTTTCCCCTGCCGAATTTGATAGCTAGTTATAGTGGCGCGGATAGATGCTTTAAAACCCTCCCACCAAGCCCAGCTCGCTGTGTCATGGGGTGAGTTAAAATGAAAATAATCTTGGATAGCGGCCTTTATATCAACCTGAAAATCTTTTTGACCCAGTAGGGATCTATCAAAAAACCAAGCTCGGGGAGAATCGTCCCGCGCAGTGACACGTAATGATAAAGATATGGCAGCATGATCTGAAATATGGAGAGGATGAGTCCTAGTCGTGTCTACTTGAGAAATCAGTGCTTTGGAAATGAGAAAGAAATCTATTCTAGATTGGGAGTGATGGGGGGCAGAAAAGAAAGTGAACTCTAAGTCGGAGGGGTGAAGTAGCCTCCATATATCTACCAGCGCAAGATCTTGCATCAGAGCTGTAAGGGTAGCAAGACTCTTGGGTGGACTACTCGTTCTAGGCGGCTGTCTATCTATCAGAGGGTCTAACACTTGATTAAAATCACCACCAAGTATTAAGGGAGTATTGGCAGAGGCCTGTGCCAACTGCGCAATACTTGCATAGTAAGCAGGGTTGTCCACATTCGGGGCATAAATGCAAATACATGTAAATTCACTATCTCCAACCTTAAGATGTACGCGGGCCCATCTACCCTCCTTGTCAGCGCTAGTATCAATTACAGTAGCTTGCAAAGATTTCTTAACCAGAATGGCTACCCCGCACCGTTTGGAAACGACGGGAGAATAGGCAGCCACCATGTAAGGCTTAACATTGAGTTTCAGTGTTTCAGCAGAGTTTAAGTGCGTTTCCTGAAGAAACGCTAAATCAGCATGCTCATGGCTAAGATAGCTAAGGATTTTCTTTCTCTTGATTGGACTATTAATGCCCTTTACGTTGAGTGATAAGATTTTACATAAAGCCATTCAGACAAGTTAAAAATTCGGAGCATGATAGCGCACATAATTTCACAATGTCCCTCATATTGACTGTATCTGGCTGTACATATGGCATAAAAGAAAATAAGCTTAGATAATACAATGAAGCGCCCCACATGAAAAAAGAAAAACCGCAGCGCGGTAGAGAAGAAGCAGAACCCCAAAAATTACTGGCGACCATGTGTCTGCGGGGAGAAGCCCCGGAGAAGGCCGAAATTGAAAAAACACATAACCTGTAGGACTGTGCGTGCTCCGAATCCGACCGAGGCACACATCATGGAGGGATAGGAGACCACATAACAAAAGTCATAGAAAGAAAGAAAGAAAGTCCAGGCAGTCTCTGTACTGAACTATGACCGCCGCATCGGGCCCTTCAAAATGGCGGACAGAGCCGGCAAATAAAAGTCCAAGTCGTTGGATTAGCGCATCTGCTCTGCTTCTTTGGAGTCTAAAAATGTTGATAGTAGATCAGGATCTTCGAATGTCCTGGTTTGATTGTGGAGAGTCACTCGGAGCTTCGCGGGATACAACAGGCCAAAGCGAGCCTGTAGCTGTTGAAGTCGAGGGCGAAAAGCAAGGAGTTTCTTCCGTCGGTCGACTGTAGGCTTTGCCAAATCAGGGAAGAAGGAGACTTTGTGACCTTCAAATTCCAAATGATGGTTCGCCCGGGCAGCATTTAAAATTTGTTCCACTTGTTGATATCGTAGCAAACGAAAGATAATAGGCCGAGGGGTCGTTCGGTTGAGCGCCATGTGGGTAGGAACACGGTGTGCTCGATCGATTTCCAGTTCTTTATGAAAGGTGATCTTCAGCAAGGAGGGAAGAGTTTTGAGCAGGAATTCTCTCATATCTCCCGCTTCCACCCCCTCCGGTATTCCAATGAGCCTCACATTGTTGCGACGGGCTCGATTATTGCTATCTTCTAACTCCTTTTGAAGATTCTGTATCTGGCGCTCAGCCTTGTCCAGTGTGCCCAAGCGCACCGCGTGCGAGTCGAGGACCCCCGCCATATTGTCCTGCCGTAATGAGAGACCTTCAAGTCGGTCCTGGAGCACTCCAAAGTCTTCTCGCATGGCTCTAAGCGCTTCTCCATTGGACTGCACCAATTCCTTCACGCCGCGTATTTCCTCTAGAATCTCCAGGTGCATTTCGGGGTTCTCCCGAAATGGAACCATCTTCTGTGGGGAGGACACCTCTGTTTTGGAGCGTTTTCCGTGAGAAGAAGAAGGAGACCCGAAGTCCAAGCGCGCTGGTTTATGGGCCGCCATCCCCCCCGAGGTACCCCGGTCAGCCCGGAGCGAAATAGTAAGTTTGTATAGGTATTATGTCAGGATTCTAAGTAGGCCTCTCGGGAGCTTCAGCGCGAAGCGTCTTACCAGCTGGACATCAGGCTCCGCCCCCCGAGCTCAGTTTTTACTGCTTGCAGCTCCTTTTTTATTTCTGTAAACCATTCTTTTAGTTCTGCTTTGGTTATTTCCCTTATAGTCTCTTTCTCTTGTTCCTGATTGCTTCTGTGTGCAAGCACCTCTGTTCGCTCTGTTTGCTCAGTCTGCCTAACATAGAAACATAGAAACATGATGACAGAAAAAAACCACATGGCTTATCTAGTCTGTCCTTCCATATCAACAACTACAACAGTCCACTTTTTACCTTTAGAGATCCTCTGTGTTTGTCCCATGCTTTTTTGAATTCAGTTACTGTCCTCATCTCTACCACCTCCACTGGGAGACTATTCCATGGATACACTACTCTTTCCGTAAAGAAATATTTCCGCATATCACTCCTGAATCTATCTTCCTTAACCCTCATCCCATGTCCCCTCGTAGCAGAACTTGCTTTCAATTGAAAGAGGCTCTCTCCCTGAACATTTATGCCACGGAGGTATTTAAACATCTCAATCATATCACCTCTATCCCGCCTTTCCTCTAAGGTGTACATATTAAGATCCTTAAGTCTGTCCTCATATGCTTTATAATGAAGCCCACTAATCATTTTAGTAGCCACCCTCTGCACCGACTCCATCCTGTTCACATCCTTTTGAAGGTGCGGTCTCCAGAATTGCACACTATACTCCAAATGAGGTTGCACCAAAGACTTATACAGAGGCATTATCACCTCCTTTTTTCTGCTAGCCATTCCTCTCCGTATGCACCCAAGCATCCTTCTAGCTTTTGCCGTCGCCTTTTCTACCTGTTTAGCTACTTTAAGATCATCAGACACAACCACGCCTAGGTCCCGCTCTTCTTTAGTGGACAAAAGTACTTCACCTCCTATACTGTATTGCTCACTTGGATTGCTGCAGCCCAAATGCATGACCTTACATTTTTTAACATTAAATCCCAGCTGCCAAATTCTACACCATTCTTCAAGCTTAGCTAGATCCCTCCTCATGTTATCTACACCTTCCTGGGTGTCTACTCTATTGCAGATTTTGGTATCATCCGCAAAGAGGCAAACCTTACCCGACAGCCCTTCCACTATATCACTAACAAAGATGTTAAAAAGAATCGGACCAAGGACAGATCCCTGGGGCACACCACTGGTAACATCCTTCTCCTCAGAGTGAGCTCCATTTACTTGTACTCTGTTTTATTTTCCTGTGCAATGTGTTCACTATTGCTTGCCCCTGCCCCTGCAAAGGCATATTCCCTCAAGTCCATAGTTTTCCTTCTCATGACCATACTGCCATGGTGTGGTCCTCTTCCCCACTGCTCCTTCTAGGCACTGCTCCTTTATTGATACTCAAACTTTTGCTGTGTTAGGCTTTTTTTTTTTTTTACAGGGAAACCAACGTGCAGTCCTACTTCCACTCCAAAGTGATCCCTCTTTGCCCACTCAGTCTCTTCCCACTGACTGACAGGCTTTTGGCTTCTGTTTTTTCCTTTTTTTTTGTTTTAAGTCTATTTCTGCTCTCTTGGCTCCCTTTCCCCTCCTTCTTCTTGTAACATTTAAATTTTTTGGTCTAGCAGGGCTCACAGCATTGCATTCTGCTTGTTCCCACCAACTTGCGCTCTCTCACATTCTGTCCTCTTTAATTCTGCCCAACAGAAAAAGCACGAATCCACGTGCAAAAAGCCAAAACCAGTACAATCAAATAAAACAGTTTCTCTTTAATTCTGCCTCCATTCATTTATCAGCGTCAGCCCTGCTGCGTCCGTCCGCCGCACCAGTTTACTTTGCCTCCCTCTGTTCAAAGCGGCTGCCAGTCGCCATCTTTGCCTCTTTCTTGTCTCTGCATCTGATTCTCCTACCCCTCTGCTCTCAAACCGCCGCTCTCTGACACTCGGTTCTCCACTCCCCTGCCGACCCTGGGGTTCTCAGTGCCATTTTGCACCGCTTTCCGCTTCTCCTCTGAAGGTGGTATTTGCCGTTTCAGCAGGATTAGCCCCGGAGTGGTGCCTTCACACCACCATCAGGATCGGTGACGTCACTTCCTCCTTGTGTGGTAATTTTATGCTCTTATTCAACATAGAATTTTTACATTTTAATGATATGGAAAAATAATATTTTTTCTTTTTTTTTTTGTCTTATGCAAAAAAATAGGCTCTGGGACTTGATCAGAACCAAATAGGCAGTCTCTTGCGTTTGCAATTTTAAGGCACACTGGCAGACATTTTGCAAGCAGCCAGTAAATGAAGGACTTGTGATACTTCCTTGGACATGCCAAATCTGCACTCAATAGGTGATTTAGGTGCAACCACGATAACGTGGTCCATATAAGGGGACAGGGCTCCGTGTTAACTGTCAGAACAATGCTGTCCACACCCCCAGCAGTTAACACAATGGTGTTCCACCTAATGCGTCATAGGTTTGGAGCTATGGGATGCGTTAAGTGCAACACTTTAGCGCCCTTTCATAAAAGACTCCCAGAATATAATTTTGTTTTATTTATTACACTTAGCAGATGCTTCTGTATAAATCAACTCATAGCAACATACCAATATATACCAACAATGCATTAACAATTCCTAACTCCCTCATAAAGAAAAATATCAATAAATGAAGTCAGAAAAACAAAACCTCTGTATCCTCTACCAGGAACTACTTGAATAAAAAGTATATTCCAGTGAATTGAGCAGAGTCCTTTTTAGCTTAAGCAACAGAGATCCTGCACAGGACATGGACACTCCCCAGTTTTGACCCCAGATGCAGCAGTCATCCTCACAGTTAAGGCCAATTCTATAAAAAACAAAATTACTGAACATATAGGTAGCCATAGATTAATGGCAGAAAGTCAACATGGATTTAGCCAGTGAATGTCTTGTATTTTTTGAAGATATGAATAAACAGGTAGATAAAGGTGAGCTGGTTGATATAGTTTATCTTGATTTTCAGAAAGCTTTTGACAAAGTCCCTCATGAGAGACTCTTGGGGAAATTAAAAAGTCATGGGATAGGAGGCAGTGCACTACTGTGGATCAGGAACTGGTTAAAAGATAGAAAACAGAGAGAAGGCTTAAATGGCCAGTTTTCTTAATGGAGAAAGGTGAATAGTAGAATGTATCCCAGGGATCTGTGCTGGGTCCGCTGCTTTTTAACATATTTATAAATGATCAGGAAATGGGAGTAACAAAGGAGGTGATCAAATTTGCAGATGACACAAAATTATTCAAAGTTGTTAAAACACAAGACAATTGTTAAAAATTGCACGAGGACCTCGAAAAATTGGGAGACCGGGCATCCAAATGGCAAATGAAAGTTATGAACTTTGAGAAGAACAACACAAACTACAGTTAAATGATGCAAGGCTCCACATTAGGAATCATCACCCAAGAAAAGGATCTGGGCATAATCGTGGATAATACCATGAAACTCTCTGCCCAATGTTGCAGTCTCAGGCAAAAAAGCAGATAGAATGCTAGGAATCATAAAGAAAGGAATGGAGAATAAAACGAAGGATATTTTAATGCCGCTGTATCACTCCAAGGTGCGACCACACCTTGAATATTGTGTGCAATTCTGGTCACCATATTATAAAAAGGATTTAGCAGAATTAGAAAAGGTCGGAGAAGAGCGACAAAAATGGTAAAGGGGATGGAAGGATATCCCTACAAGAAAGTCGTAAAAGGTTAGGGCTCTTCAAATTGGAAAAGAGAAGGCTGAGGGTAGATATGAGAGAGGGTCGTTTTCTCCTTCAAAAAGTAGGAAGACTAAAGGACAGTCAATGAATCTACAATGTAGCATATTTAAGACTAATTGGAGAACATTTTTTTCACTCGAATCGTAATCAAATTCTGGAATTTGTTTCCCAGAATGTAGTAACAGCTTTTAGTGTAGCTGGATATAAAGAGGTTTGGATGAGTTTCTGGAGGAAAAGGCCATAAATCATTATTAAAGAGGAGTGGGGAAATCTACTTCTTACCCATGGGACATGCAGCATGGAATATGTAAACATTTTGGGAACCTGACAGGTACTCGTCATCTGAATTGGCCACTGTTGAAAATAGGATACTTGGCTTGCTGGACCCTTGGTCTGACCCAGTATGGCATTTCTTATGTTCTTATGAATATGAATTCCAGGGGTTTGAGGTTTTCTTTTTGTACCTAACACCACAAACACTATTAACACCTTGATTCTGCATAAACGGACTAGAAATAGTTTATTCTTCATTTCATAACGGTCTTGAAGCCCCATTTTGCATGGAATGGTGCTGGGAATCTGCTTCTAAACGAGATGCACATAGAAAGGGACATTAAACAGTTTACAAAGCCATTCAAAGCATTACTATTTAGTCTGTGGTATGTAAGATGATATTATTGGGATGTATAGTGTAGAGTTAGGAATTGATCTAATTGTCTCTGAGTACAGTACGTGACTATAACTGTCAAGGTTTGATGTGCAGTGTGACATGCAGGAGTAGCCTAGTGGTTAGAGCAGTGTCCTGGAGACCAAAGAGACCAGCATTTGAATCTCACTGGCACTCTTTGTGGCCAGGTTCAAGTTACTTAATCCTCCAATGCCTCACGTACAAACGTAGGGCTTGATGTAGGAACACATACATACACATGGCTTCAGGGGGAGCCGGTGAGGACCGAAGCCCAGCTCCCTGACTCACCTCTGCACAGCTGCGGGAGTAAAGACAGGCCAAAGCAGTTTCTTTTTTCTCCAATGGCTGTATTAAGTTGTCAACGTGGATTACTATATAGAGGTTAAACAGGGGCATTTTGTGTCTCTTGTGCTCCCCCTTGCCATCCAGGTATGCAAAGGTCCCTCGAGGTGAGGGGCCATGTGCGTACAACATTTCCGCACATGTCTTAGGCCAACCCTGCTATAGACACCTCCGCAGACATCCATATCAGGCATGTCCCCCCTTTGGGAAATCATGTCTGTACCTGGAAGTGACTTTTTATTCAGACATTCTGGTTTAGATGTCCCAGATTGCACTCGGACCTCCCTTCTAAAATTCCCCTCAATATGTCCAATATGTTCCATGCAATACTCCAGAGCTAGTCTAAATATCCAGGCAAGTCCGGCCCTAGGACTAGGTCTACTAGGCAGTCATCTAGGGTGGCAGCATTTTAAGAGCAGGCAAACACAAAGAATAAGTCTAATCATTGCACAGTTTAATAAGGAGAAACTGAATCAATGCATAATTGAATTGCTGATTGCATAGGCAGTACAGAGTGAGTCATCAGCAGCCACGTGAGAATCGCACATGACACCAAACTCACCAGAGGGAATCAGATAAGACAGATATCCACACAAACAACAAGGGGCCCTCTTTTAAAGGAGTTTAATACTTGATTTTAAAGCATTTTTAGCATTTTTAAGTGCACCCAAGGTGACCTTTGAACCTTCAAAAGGGTGGGGAAAATCAAAGTTAAAAATAGCACTTTTCTATTTTTACAGTTAGGCCAGTAGATGTCACCATTGTCTGATCCTTAGAAGACACCTTCCATTTCTCCTCATATATTTTCCAACATGCATGTATTTTAGCTCAGAAAAGTTAGACATCCAAAATAGAAGGTAAAAATGGTTTTGCATAGAACAACAAGTAATATCTCTGACTGACCATATACACTACAGGGTAATTTTCAAAGTCATTTTTATGGGTAGAACAGTTCTGTACCCATAGAAATGGGCCTTTACACAATTGCCTGCTCTAGGTGTGATTACACGTATGTGTAGATCCTTTATGCCTGCAACTTTACAACTGAAAACAAAACAATGTGTAGCACGACCCAACCAAATATACACCAGGAGAGCGACCTTTGTGTGGTAGCGATGCTACAGTGAGTGTTTTGCTATCAGAATTTACAGAAGTCTACTTGTGACGCCTCTGCCCTAGACATAGTATAAGTGTCCATTTTTGGTTGGGACCTTTTGGGATTGATAATTTTATTCATACAAAACTATTTTGAAAAACTTAATACACTTTTTGGAACTGCATAAATAAAAAGTTAAAAAATATTCCTATATTTTGTTAGTGATGGGAAGCGGAGACAGATGATTAGACTCTGGCTATCAAAGACCTGAGGTGCTGGGTCTCTATTGACACCTGTTGATGTGTTTGCTACTGCCTTCACAAATTTTTGATAGTCTGTAGCTTAGCTATATTGTTGTGATCCATATTTTGTTTTTTTGTGCAACTTTAAAAGGGTAGGGAATGAACTTAAGCATACTTTTGGATTTTGAAAAACAAGCATGTATTTTAGCTCAGAAAAATTAAACATCCAAAATAGAAGGTAAAAATGGTTTTGTATAGCCTATCCAGGGTAATTTTGAAAGAGCAAGTATATGTCTGCTTTTGAATCTAGAGATCTAGAAAATGACAGCAGATAAAGACAAGACGGCCTGTCCAGTCACCCATCCATAAGAACTCTTAAGCTCTCATAGTAAAAAGTATGGGTGTCCTTTCAGTAGTGCAAGCCGTTATAAAATTAGCCAAATCATGAAGCTAAACTCCTTAAAATCATATGAAATGCTGTAGAAATGGAAGCAAGGAACCTGCAGGCAGAGGCTGGAAGCATATTCTACTGGGAGTTAACAGGGTCAGTAGTGAGAGTGAAAGGGGAATGCTAGAAAGGTTTCCTTATTGCTCAGGTAGTGTGTTTTGTTTTTTAAAGATTGCTGCGTAACATCCAAAATCCTGCTGAGAGCATCACATGAGAACAAAATAAATAACTAAGGGGTATATTTACTAAAGCACAATAAGCACGTGGTGCTGATTTTACTACGTGGTAAGTGTTAGCTCAGGGCAGCACTAATAGTTACCGAATGCTGGAAACACTGCCATGATTGAAAAAAGACTCCAAGGACCTGATATCCTAAAGGTATTTACACCATTTACTGATCTGTAAACCATTTACACCATTTACTGATCTGTAAACCGTGCTACCGGCAGCCCCGCAGAGTGGCAGCTTCCAGATCCTTGGGAAAAATAACTGGCAGCCACAATTACCCCAGAACTCGCCCCCCACTGATCAATCACTCCCCAAAAGAAGCCCCTGTGAACTAAATGCAGGGTGCGATGCTGGGCACTCCCTCTGTATTCACTGCACAGTCTTTGCATTACTGTATATTCATATTTCCACATAACAAGCAATAAGTGCAAAGACACACTGCACTTTAGTAAATATGCCCCTAAAGCAGGGCTTGACTAACTCTCAGCACCAGGTCACCATAGTGCCTGCAAATTGCACCCTGGTGTCTGGGATTTCATGGTCCTGAAAGTTGGGCCCCAGTCCTTCCTCACTCCACCAGGATTAGCTGTCTGCAAGTAGAATGAGGGGACAGTGAGGACGTTCCTGCTGATCTTCCTGTTTCAGATCTCACGAGATCAGCACAGACCTCCTGCTCCACACCTGCTAGCACTGTTATAAGTAATAGCGGTAGCGGTAGACGTAGTAGTACTAGTAGGAGCAGTTATGGTTTAGTTTGTCTGTCCATCTGCTCATTTGTCATTTTTCGGCAAGAAGCAGCAGCAGCAGCAGACAGGCAGAAAAAAGGAAAGCAGGAGCACTGGACTCCTATGTTTCTATATTTATTTGTTGTCTTCTACTACGTTAATATGAGTGGGTGAGAAGAAGAAAGAAATGTGGAAAGGAGAGTGTTTGGGGAGAACAGATGGAAGAGAGAGGGGAGAGATGAAATGGAGAAAAGGAAAGGATTGAGAGATACTGGTTGCATAGAGACAGAAGTGAGCCTGAGGAGAAGAGGTTGTGAGAATGCATGGGTCCGAGAGAGAGCACCACACTCACAATCCCACATGATCCCTATGTCTATGTCCATCCTTCCCCCCTACATACACACACATATGGCCCCTCATATCCACAGAATAAGTGGAAGACACACACACACACACACACATCTGGTGCAACTGTAGTCCATGCAGGAAAGTCAAGACTCTACACTTCTTTCTACTGATGGCTCTTCTTGTTTCCCACCTTTGTGACATCCCTCTGTTTGAAGCAAAAGGAGCTTCTCCCAGCAATGCCCCTACTGCAGCTGGAGAAGGCAGAGCTGATCCTATCCCTTGGGACTTGATTCTGACCAGCAGGAAAAGGAGGAACCTTGTTGGACGAGTGTCATCTGCAGGGCCAGCCCCAGAGTTGGTTCATGTGTTGGCACTCTTGGCGAAGCTTAAATCTTAAACTTTGCAGCCCACCTTGGTTGATAAGCTCTACTATTTAGCTTCTCCTAGTTTGCTTCATGGTTATGACGGCCCTGATCATCTGGGTACAAAGCAGCACTAATGGGAACCTCTTCCTGAGCATTCTCAGCACCACGGCTCTCTTCACAAGGGCATTACTTTACTCATTGCAAAATGATGTCAGAGTATTTTGGCAAGATGAAGCGTAGGTAACACAGGAGGAGTCTGTAATTGTTCAGGCTGCCGTACCTGACAGGGAGCCTCCTGTGATGGTGTGAGCTCTTTGTCTACACCATATTTTCTCTTTCTGTGACATGATAGGCTTATAGAGGACAAGGAACACAAAGAGCAGGTAGAGCGTTTTCTATCACGACTAATAGGAAGAGCCATTTTGACTCTCTTACATGTTGCTGCATTCTTAAATCTATCACTAGGACAGCATTGGCCTGACTTGCTAGTAGCATTTTATGCCTTAAAAACACAGATGCTAGTTTTTCTCATATTTCCAACCTGTTTATTGTTATATATTGACATAACCACTCTCTTAAAGCTGGAAGATCACCCAATAGTTACATCAGTCACTTTTAAATGATTTATGTATTTGTTCATTGCAAGCATTTGATATACCGTGATTCAGAAACAAGCAAGCCCCCCCCCCCCCCCCCACCCCTTAAACAGCTCTATGGATTATGGAGACCATCCCCATGCAGACTCTAACTTCTTACAGGCTGCTCATATAGAGTCTTAATTGGCCTCACTGCACTACTACTTGCCAGAAAAGGCAGAGATTCAACCCTTCGCCTCCTCTTCCCCATGTGGAAATTCAGTCCCCCTAGAAGGGGCTGATCAAGGGATGGACTGCATACTTCTAATACTTCTAGGACTGCAGGCAAAAAGCTTTTGCTAGAAGAGGATGACACTGCTTGCAAGACAGACACTGCCAGGAGAGCACGAGAGAAGTTCTTCCTGGCCTTGTCTCTTTGAGACATACAAGAGTACAGCTCAGAGACCAGCCAATGTGCTATAGTGCATTAACATCAGCCAGTTATGTGTGTTAATTAGCTCCCACAATGGCCAGCTTAATGATGTTCCAGGGATGATCCGGTAAACTACAGACCGGTGACCCTGACGTCAGTACCGGTAAAAATGGTAGAAACCATCATAAAGAACAAAATTACTCAGCATGTAGATAGTCATGGCCTACTGGGAGACAGCCAACATGGCCTTAGACAAGGAAGATCTTGTCTTACTAATCTATTATGTTTTTTTGAAGGTGTGAATAAACAGGTAGACAAAGGTGAGTCGGTTGATATAGTGTATCTGGACTTTCAGAATACCTTTGACAAGGTCCCTCATCAGAGACTTTTGGCAAAACTAAAAAGTCATGGGATAGGAGGCAGTGTACTATTGTGGAACAGGAACTGGTTAAAAGATAGAAAGCAGAGGGTAGGGCTAAATGGCCAATTTTCCCAAGGGAAAAAGGTGAATAGTGGAGTACTCCAGGGATCTGTACTGGGTCCGCTGTGTGAGGCCCTGTTACTCACAAGAGACCGATTACTAATTATCACTAATTTCCTGTATAGTCCAGATCCAAAAGTCAGTACAGGTGCAATCAGAATCTCTGTTTATTAGATAACTGATGGACAAATACAGGCAGGGGAGAGGAGAGTTTCTGTCAGTCATCAGACACCAGACACTTCCAGAATTCCTCCTCCCCCGAGTATAATAGTCATGTTACATATATACATTTTTTGCTTCCGTGTATTGCTTCCGTATATGCATACAGTCTCCAAATCCATCCCTCTGTGAGGCCCCCTCTCCTCCCTCCTTCTGTTTCCTGTCATTGACCTTTCTGTCCCCTCTGTTCCTGTTTCAACATTCCTCCAGGCCTCTCTGTCTTGCTTATACTCACCAACTGTCAAAACCATCTACTGTCTTCAGGTCTAACAGCTCAGCTTATACTTTTTTTCATGGTTTCCTGTGTACGTGCCCTCTGCACAAAGTCTCTGCATGGATTCTCCAGTCCATGCATACACTTCTGCCAAGGCTTATGATATCCTTATGCTGGCCTGGGTTTTTTCCTTTGTCCACAATATAGTAGTTTGGTTGACATATTTTTATTAGAGCAGAATAAAGGCCATTGAGTGATTATGAACCAGGAACATATCCCTAAACCTTATAATCCCTACAGCTGCTTTTTGACATATTCATAAATGACCTGGAAAACGGAATAACTAGTGAGGTTATCAAATTTGCAGATGACACAAAATTGTTTAAAGTTGTTAAAACCCAAGGGGATTGTTGAAAACTGGAGGAGGATCTGGATAAATTGGAAGCCTGGGCATCCAAATGGCAGATGAAATTTAATGTGGACAAGTGCAAAGTTATGCACCTAGGAAAGAACAACCCAAACTATGGTTACACAATGCAAGGTTCCACATTAGGAACCACCACCCAGATAAAAGATTTAGGCGTCATCATGGATAACATGTTAAAACCCTCCGCCCAGTGTGCAGCGCCGGACAAGAAAGCAAATAGAATGCTAAGTATCATAAGGAAAGGAATAGAAAATAAAACAAAGGATATTATAATGCCTCTGTATCGTTCCATGGTACGACCGCATATTGAATATTGTGTGCAATTCTGGTCGCCGTATCTTAAAAAGGATATAGCGTTATTAGAAAAGGTACAGAGAAGAGCCACCAAAATGGTAAAGGGGATGGAAGGCTACAAAGTTTAGGGCTCTTCAACCTAGAAAACAGACAGCTGAGGGGAGATATGATAGAGGTCTATAAATTAATGAATGGAGTGGAACGGGTAAACATAGATCGATTGTTTACGCTATCAGAATATAGAAAGACTAGGGGACATGTAATGAAGCTACAGGGTAAACTATTTAAGACAAATAAGAGAAAATATTTTTCCACTCAATGTAATCAACTCTGGAATTTGTTACTGGAGGATGTAGTAAAGGCTGTTAGTGTAGCTGGGTTTAAAAAGGTTTGGACAAGTTCCTGGAGGAAAGGTCCATAAACCATTATTAAAAAGGGACCCAGGATATCAATGCTTGACCCAATACAAGCATTGTGGAACCTGTGTCTCTTGGGGATACTGCTAGCTACGTATGACCTTGACTGGCCACTGTTGGAAACAGGATACTGGGCTTGATGGACATTGGTTTGACCCAGTATGGCATATCTTATGTTCTTATGAATAGAAAAGCCAGCACGTTAACTAAAACCCGACAAGGTAATGTTTCCTCATGCACATCTGTGTCAGCGGCAACAAACTGTTTACTAAGCATTTTGTCCAATAGACATGGGAGAAGACCTTCAGGAAACAGGGTCTTACAACAGCCATTCACAAATAAATACTGCTCAAACAGTTTGATCAGATAATCCTAGAAGGTCAGGGAAAAAAAGAGGGTGAGGCGAAAAAAAAAATGAAAAAAAGTTTAGCTAACATTCAAAAAACGTATTACTGTGTCTAGATATGTACTGGTAACATATGGTAATTCTCTATTTATTCACAATGTGATGCACTTTCATGCAAACAATGGATCCTTAAACTCAAGTCTTATAATGTCTCCCTAACCTTCAATTAGATGTAAAAAAATTTAAATAAATAAATAAATAAATAAGCCATTCCAAATGTTATGTGTTATCATATCTCATATTGGAGGTCACTGGCATTTAGCATAGTGGGACCTGTACACTGGAACTACCATTATATTTGCGCTTGGAAACTGATTTATTAACCCTTACAAAGGGAGTGAAGACCTTTTTGTTTTCCTTTCTGTTTGTGGCTTGTGGTGTTATAGTAATTTTGTAAGAGGACTGTAGTAATTCTGTTTGTACTTTGTAATTGTTCTATCTCTCTTACTGTTAAAATAAATAAATTACTGAAGCTCAAAAAAAGATTCATTAAAGAATGCGACTATCAGGGCATTTTGGAAAAAAAATGTAATTAAAAAATGTCACACTAATAAGAATAATAAAAATAATAATAATAAAATTATATATAAAACAACTTTGGGGAATGTTTATTAAGGGGTATGTTTACTAAACTGCGGTAATGTAATTCGCATTAGGTTCCGCGGTAAAGGTAGAGATGCCCATATAAAGGTGTGGGCATTGCATCGTTACAGCAAGCTGTAGCAGCTAACGCGCATTACAAGGCGCCTTAGACTAATGAGCATTACAAGGCGCCTTGTAAAGCACCTTGTAAGGTGCCCAGTAAGGTGCCATGTAAGGTGCCTTATAAGGTGCCTAGTAAGGTGTCCTGTAAGGTGCCTCATAAGGCGCCCTATAGGGCTTCCTAAGCTAAGCGCCATATTAGGCACCCTTGGACAAGGCACCGCAGAAGGCATCCTAGGCTATAGAACCATAGGTTAAGGTGGCCTAACAAGGTTATGGTGTCCTAGGTTAGTGTGCCCTAGGGACTGCAAGGTGCCTCAGGATGACATGCATGACCTGTGCGGAACAGAGACAGATGTAGCCTTAACACTAGATAGAGCACTCAGGAAAGGCAATGAACAGGTGAGTGAAGGAGGGAGAGCTGGGAGCCGCTGGACCTGCCATATCTGCATGCATACCATGTGCCTGCCAGTACTGATGACAAACATGGTGGGGCACCTGTACCACAGCACAGGGTGTTGGCAATGTAAAGTACTGGAAAAACAGTTGGTGGCAGACGATGGGAATACGTGTCCCCCAGTGGAGGTGGAGGTGGCAGGATAGTTACAATGATGGGTGGACAGAGGAGTGGTGGTGCCATGCAGATCAGGCACAGTCGAGGCAAGCATGAAGAGGCACAATGCAGGAAAGGGTAGCAGTGCATGACATGGGGTGGCAGCCTGCACTGGCAGACAGGACTCTACACAGCTGGCAGACACAGATAAACGGACCGAGGGAATGTTGGCAATTGTGGCGAGAGTATTATGGGCTGGCAGCACAGATCTGCAAAAATATGACCTCTACAGGCATGCACACTATTTGAGTAGGACAGGCATGCGAGGAAGGAACAATGAGGAACTGAACCCATGAACACTGCCAAGAATGGCATTGTATTAACCAGTAGGCTATACCTCCATGGTGTATGTCACAGCAGTGGCTGGGTACAGAAGGCACCGCACAAACTGTCTGCTCTGAGTGCCAGGATAGGGTAACCCCACCAGTACCCATGATGCAATGTACATGCTGAATAGCAGTCTACAGTTGATCACCAAATGGGATCTGCACCTCTCCGGTACCTCAGCTTGGAACGACGAACTGACAGTGCGTGATACTGGCACAGAGTAGCTACAGACCATGCCATTGTGCAGGTTCTGTGTTCACCCTGAGGGATAGGATGAATGTCCAGCACTAGGTCCGCAGTACATGTGGTGCTAGAGATAGATCCTGTTGTACATCCCCATCACTACTAGTGTGTGACAGGTGTTCCTTCCAGTGCAGCCGAAGGTAATTTGGTGTTCATCTGTATCCTGCAGTCACATGTGGCCCTGTGGGAACAGACACCAGCCAGATTAGTGTGTTCCCCGTGTTAGGGTCTGGCTGACATGGGCAACTGTTATCAGGGCAGAGGGGTTAATAGAATTGCATGAGGTGTGTGCAGCAGTGCCTTTATAGGTCACAGTAGTATACACTACATATCCCAAAGGGCCCACATCACCCTTTTTGTAGGTAAAGAACAGGTGCCCCCGCCCCGGGGAAGCAACCTCCATCCTGTTTGTATGAGACAGCCCTCCAGGGTTGGTGGGCCAGAGCCATACCTATGTTATGTTCTTATCCATTATTATCTTATGTTCTTATCCATTATTAAGAAGGGACCCAGGATATCAATGCTTGAACCAATACAAGCATTGTGGAACCTGTGTCCCTTGGGGAAACTGCTAGGTACGTATGACCTAGATTGGCCACTGTTGGAAACAGAATACTGGGCTTGATGGACCTTGGTCTGACCCAGTATGGCATATCTTATGTTCTTATGTACTGGGGCAGTGGCAGACCAGCAGCAATGCTGGGGTTAGGTCTGGAAAACCCCAACTGCCTCCCACCACTGTCTGCCAGTCACCAGCAGGTACCAACAAAGGGCACGGCCCATGTGCTATGAGGACCCCAGTAAAAAACGTGGAAAGCAATTGGAAGAACAAACTTTATTAATATAAACAAACCTATGGCCCTTTTTGACACAGGCCGTGTTTCGTTGCCTTCTTCAGGGGCAGGCTATATAAAACAACAAAAAATAAATAAATAAATAATTAAAAACACACTATAATCATATAAGTAGAATATAAAACATATAAAACTCTCAAATTAAGGAATGACAAAGAGAACCACTCAATAATATAAATACATACATATCATATAAAAATATAAAAATACATTGACAAAAATGATGATATAAAAGATCAGCAACAGCATAAAAAGGACAAAAAGTCTAATTAATACATGTGTAAATATGTTATATATAAATAGATAAATATATAAATAAATAATAAATAGTAAACCAAATATGCAAGAGGTGTCTAAAAACATACCAAACACATAGGGATTGCTATCACATCATAATCACATGTAAAACCATATATATGGAGAGTAATGAATAATAAATAGAACAAATAGACAAACATTCCATACCTTATATAAACAATCACACTTTCATGGTGCTTTAAACTCTGTAAAGGGACAAGGATGAGAACCAATTGGATAAGTACTGTATCCGTCACTCTAAAGGAATCTACTAAACAAATACACCCACCATTGTTTTTTTAAAAAACTATCATTTAAGAGCGAATGACGCTAAAAACAAGGGGGGAACCTTATCTCACATGGCAAGCAACAACGGTAGGGAATTCCTATGGACAAACATTACAACAATTCATGAATCTACCTTTGCAGGAAAACGCAACAACCATGCAAGTGAAGGAATAAACCCTAAAAAAAGTGCATACCCAAAACTCATACCAGACATAAACAGTGCCTTACTTTACATTAAGGGTGGAGCGAGGCTCTCATGAATGATATAGACACCATACCACCCTACAACCCTCAAAAGTGAAGGGGCATAAACAGTAAATGTATTTCTCCTTACTACTTAATCCAAGGGGAATGCAGCAGTAATATTCACCAAATCGTTCGTTTCGTAACGCTGAACCAAGGTCTTTCAGCAGTATGATCCTAAAAATTGCATGTTTGTGAAATGTCACTAGAGAAAATAGCGAAATTTACACAGCCCTTTAAAACAACCTGTAAGCCAGGACCCAGGGCACCAGGACATTGATACACGACCCATTATTATAGGTGCAGCTTCAAAACTTAAAGTTTAAAGACTTTAAAACTATTCTTCTATTATATACAGGCCATTCCAACAAGAAATCCCCTTAAAACTCACTTTTGATTAGCAGGGCGCTGTGCATCCGCATCAAGGATCCATTCCATACACGAAATCGAAAGTAAAACGCCGGCGTCTGCGCATTGTAACTATTTGTCTCCCGCGTTATGTAAAGGAGAGTGACATCACTCCGGTGCAATGAAACAAGTTTCACGGACCTCCGAAGAGAGACATCCAACATTCTTAATGCTTATTCCAAATCAACTTTAAAGGATACAAAAACTTTGAACACCCAAACTGAAACAGGAGGAAAAAACCCCATTAGTTTCCTAAAACACAGCAGGGAATGTAGAAGTATCTGGCTATGATTAAAGTCTAAGATAAATTTTGTCTTTCCTCTCCACTCCGCCGAACTGCAACCCCAAGCGATCTGTAGTCGGCAATGTATTTTGCAAAATTAAGTACTACTGTACAGCCACAAGAAAACTAGGTTGTGCTATTTTAACTCTCTTAAGAGCCTGCCGAAATCATAAATACAAGGCATTAAATGTTTCCTATTGGGCCAAGTCTGCTCCATAACGTTACTGAATTAAAATTCAATAAGAAACATGTTAAAAAACCTTTCTGACGTGTGGAGCTGAGCGGTGCATGTTCACGTTGATGCTCCCTAACTTAGGGGTGTGTTTTAACTATTATTTCTATGGCAGAATAAGACAAATCTCACATGAGTTATTTGCATACTCTCAGGAGATAGGGAATCTCTGTTAACAATTAATCAAACGTATATCAGTCTAATGATAAAAAATAGACTTATAAAAACACTGATAAGTCTTTATCCATATTCAGACCATTAGGAGATAAGCTATTGAACATAAAAATGTAACGCTCCTCCAAACGACGAATGGTAGCATCCACATCTCCTCCTCTCCAGTTCATCTTAACTTTTTTAATTACAAAATACTTCAAATCCGAGATCTTATGCGACATCTCTTGCCAATGAGAAACAAGAGGCTTTTCAACTGCGCCCCTCTTAATACAACTCCTGTGTTCGATGATCCGGTTGCGGACAGGGCGAGTAGTTTTGCCTACATATAACTTCATGCAGGGACATAGAACCACGTAAACCACGTGGCTAGTGGAACAGTTAGTAAAATCATCCAACGAAAATGCCTGGCCAGTAGTGGGATGAATGTATTGTTTCCTAACCACCAGTACATGACAACACACAGAGCACCTGCCACACTGAAAATGACCCTTGTGGCAGGACAAAGGTGCTCTCTCTGTGAAAGCTGATGGAACAAGTAAATTTTTTAAATTCGCGTTGCGTTTATATGCTATCGTGAGCTTAGAATCCTGAAACGCAGGGATCGCTTGGATCAGACTCCAATATTTCTTAATAATCTTAACTATTCTTTGTGATTGGTAGGAATACAGTAATGGGCACACCATACCCACATCGCTCACTTTTTTCTTTTTACATAACAATTCTTTCCGGGGGCATTGCATTGCTCTATTAATTGCCTTTTTTAGAGGAAAAGATGGATAACCTCTGGCCAAAACCCTGCCTGTCATCATCTTGGCTTGTTCTTCAAATTCCCGGTCCGAGGTACAAACTCTACGTATCCTCAGAAACTGACCAACTGGAAGGTTATGTTTGAGTGATGAATTGTGGAAACTCTGAAAATGAAGCAACTGATTTCGATCTGTTGGTTTCTTATACAATGTGGTGACAAATTCGCTATCAGTTTTCACAATAAGTAGATCTAAGTAAGAAATCTTTTTATCATGAAAAGTTAGTTGGAACCGTAGGTTGTCATCAAGAGTGTTAATCCAAATATTAAATTCTTCCAAACAAGATACTGAACCTTCCCATAACATAAGAACATCATCTATGTACCTTAGCCAAAGTTTCATATTACTTTTAAACGGACCATCTTTGATGAATGATTCTTCAAAATTAAAAACGTACAGGTTTGCAATATCGGGGGCCATGGAGGACCCCATGGCCACCCCTTTTATCTGCTTATAAAAAAGGCCCATCATGAGTTTGTGCCTGAAGGTCAGACATTCAACCAGCACTTCTACCAGCAAGTTCTCAATTGCCTCCATGTCTGGGTTCGGCACAGCAGGCGGGCTCTGTGTAGAGACAAGTCATGGCTGCTCCACCACGACAATGCACCCGCACACACCACACTCAGTGTGAGGCAGTTCTTGGCCAACAAACAGATCACAGCTCTTGATCGCCCTCCTTATTCCCCAGATCTTGCACCATGAAACTTTTGGCTCTTCCCCAGGCTGAAGACTGTGCTCAAAGGAACTCATTTTGCCTCTGTAGAAGAGATCAAGGCCACTGTGATGAGGGAGTTGAGGGACCTCAAGGAGGAGGACTTTACCGAGTGCTTCCATATGTGGCAGAAGTAAATGCAGAAGTGCATTAACTCTAGGGGGGATTACCTTGAAGGGGAAATATGTAATTTCTCTGTAGATTTTGTAATAAAACATTTATGGGATAGTTTCATTTCTTTTTTGTCACACCTCATATGATGTGGTTGGATCTGCTGATGTATCTGCACATGAAATTAGAGTCAGAAGTTGCGAAGATGTCTTACATATTGGGACATGGTATGTAGGAAGCATGAACTAAGGAAGCTGGAGGTAGTCAAGAATGAAATGGAACATGTACAACTCGATCTGTTGGGTGTCAGCAAACTGAAATGGACTGGCATCTGGCACTTTGCATGGTCTACTATGCTGGAAATGAAAGACAAAGAATAAATGATGTCGCATATAATTTATAATTAAGAATAAACTTGCAAGTACTGTAATGAAATACAGTGCAGTCAGTGAATGCTTAATTTCTATTTGTCTACGAGGAGTGACCATCAACACAACTATAATTCAGGTATATGCCCCAACAACAAATGCAGAAGAGGATGAAGTTGATGAATTCTATGACCTGACCTTGCCCTGATACCGACTGGCAGTGGATGTAACAGCAGCGGATGTAACAGCAGGGGAATTCAAATTGAAGAACACAAAGACAAAACCAAGTAAGCAACAAACGCTACAGCACACAAGACTATGATATAGACAAATCAGATACTAGATCTGCTCTGCTCTTTACCTGCTAGAATTACCATCATTGTATTAACTGCTAGAGATACTACCCTTATGTGCACTGCTAGTCTATACCTAGAGATTGTATGATCTGCTAGAGTTACTGTCATTGTACTGAACTGCGAGAGATACTATCCTGTAATCGCACCGCTAGAATCACTGTTAGACTGTACCTGCTAGAAACACTAGCCTTGAAGTCTACCCTTTGCCACAAAGCATACACCTAAAATGGCACCAGCCTTTCTAGCCCTAATTTTATTTATTTAACATTTCTTATATATCGCCTTTCATGATATCAAGGCGGTTTACATTGAACAAACTGAAATTACATTGAACTGGGCATTATAACTTGGAGATAACTATTTTACAGGGAACATGGGCAATGGAGGGTTAAATAGCTTGCCCAAGACCACAAGGAGCACCTGTGGGACTAATCAGCGGTTACCTCCTCAGTGGTCTACTCCACTGCACCCTTGCCCTCACCACCACCCATACCTGTCCTACAAAGCTCAAGGAGGAGCTGGTTGGGTACCTCCCGTCAACCAGAAAAGGAAGCGAAGCACACCTTACACCCACACCTACTCTACATCTCATTTCAACACACGAATAAACTCCAGCTAGAGAAGCATCCACGACCCCACAAGCTGAAATGCGCCCTTATAAATGCACCCTCAATCCATAAGAAATGGCCAGCCATTTCCGACCTGATATCCAAACATGACCTGGACATCCTAATGGTCACCGAGACGTGGCTTTCCAACTCAGATATGGTACTACTCAACCAGCTCATCCCACCCAACTTCACAACCCACACCTGCCACAGAGCTGACCGTAGGGTTGGAGGAGCACTCATCCTTACCAAAACAGAACTCCAGTTTCATATGATCACTGCTACTAACACAATGCACCTCGACTCAATCACCATAGCCAACAAGTACAGCTCCATCAACCTGATTTACAGATCCCCGTCGCCCTCCCCTGATGACCTCTCAACGATAATTGAATTCACCTGCAACGTCAAGAACCCACGCACACCAAACTGGATAATGCGCAATTTCAACCTCCCTGCTCTACAAGACACCCACGCCAAAGCCTTCCTCAAGGCGCTTAATGAGTTGGGCTACAAACAAGTAATAAGTGCACCCACTCACCTAAGAGGAAATATGCTGGACCTGGTCTTCGCCCAAGATCAGCCATAGGCCTGAATCACGACCTCGTCATATCCATTACCCCAGCACTATGGTCCGACCCAGTCTGATCAGATTTCAAATGCTTTCGCATCCTGATAACAAAAATTCCCACACTTCAGCCAAGGCCTGTACAGCACTAACAGGACGTTTCTGACCATTCGACAAAGAAGAGATCCTCAACAAAACCCTCCCACTCTTCAACATGTCAGCCCCTAACCTCGAGGAAATGATCTCCACCTGGAACAATAGCTTGGATTCCATCGCTCACCTACCAGCCTCAAATAAACCAAACAAACCACCAAGGAAAAGAAAGACCGCTCCATGGTACTCTACTGAGCTACGAACATCACTCCTCCACCTAAGGAAGCTTGAAAGGCGATGGCGTCGCACACGCTCCACTGACGACCAGCGAGCATACACTTCCTACCTAAAGAAACACCGCAAAGCAGTCATGGAGAAAATGAGACAATATCATACAGAGCTCCTGCAGCGCTCCTTAAACAAACCACATGACCTGTTTAACCTAGTGAAGACCCTAACAAAGGAACCTTCTGCCACCCAACAAAACATAATACAACCACAGGAATTTGCGGATTACCTACAATCCAAAACAAGCTAGACCAATATAACCACAAACCCCATTCCTTTAGACGAGTCACACCATCCAACACCACTGACCGTCTTCTCAACCCCATCAGAGAAAGGCACCGAAGATATCATCACCGCCATCAACACCACCACAGCGCCAAATGACCCTTGCCCAGCTTTCTGGATAAAGTCATTGCGCATGGAATTCAGCCCATCCCTATCCAAACTCATGGACCTTTCCTTCTCAACAGGGACATTCCCATGAAGTCTGAAAAAAACATCCATCAGGCCACTTCTAAAGAATCACAAACTAGACCCCCAGAAGGTGGATTCATACAGACCAATATCAAGCATTCCACTACTGGCCAAAATAATTGAAAAGATGGTCCAACGCCAGATCCAACACCACATCGAGACCATCGCCCCTCTCAACCCATGTCAACACGGATTCAGAGAATCACATGGCGTCAAGACTCTCCTGACCACCCTCTTCAGTACCCTAATCACCGGAATGGACAACATTAGACAAGGATTTGCACTAATTTTCTTGGATATTGCCGCAGCATTTGACTCTGTCAATCATGATCTATTCATAGGGCGCCTCAAGGAAAAGGGAATCCATGCCGCAGCTCTAAACTGGTGTAAGTCATACATTACAGACAGATGGCAACATGTAAGAACAGGCTCCACGACCTCCAAACCTTTCCAACTAAAACAAGGCGTACCACAGGGATCCTCGCTTTTGGCCCTGCTGTTCAATATATACATGCAACCCATCTGCTCACTCATCTGCTCATTCAACGTCGCCTGCCTGGTATACGCCGACGATGTACTGCTCTACATGCCATTCTCAACCGACCAGCCAGATTTTTCACCACTAACAACCTGCTTCGATGCTGTCACTGACTGGCTCCACAAACAAAACCTCAGAATAAACTTAAAAAAAAAACGGATGCCCTATTCATAACCAGGAGCCAAATGTTTACACCTCCCACATCATTAAAAGTAAGAGATGCTGAGCTCCTAAGCAAACCCACGATCTGCTATCTAGGAGTCACAATAGACCAACATCTGAACATGAAAGCCCATATAAATAACAATGTCAAGGCAGTCTACCACAAGATATGGACAATTCGGCACCTACGTCCAAAACTGGAGCCAGACGACTTCAGGACAATTTATCAAGCACTCATTATCCCCCACTTCGACTACGCCAATTCAATTCTACATGGACTCCCGAAGAACACACTGAACCCACTTCAGCTGGCAATGAACGCCGCCGCCAGAGTACTACATGGAGCTTCAAGGAGGGATTGCATAACCCCAATCTTGAAACACCTCCACTGGTTGCCTGTCCACTGCCGAATCTCCTTCAAAATACTAATACTAACCTTCAAAGCCATCAACAATTGCTCATCCGCCTCACTCACGGACCTCATCCGCCCCACTCCCTCCAACAGATCCAGAAGGTCTTTTGCTGCCAACACACTGATAATCCCAAATGCAATCACGAAATGCTCACAAGCAACAAGGAACAGAGCCTTCGTGTTCTATGCACCCACAAGCTGGAATGCCCTACCAAGCACCATCTGGTCCATTACGGACCTTGCTCAGTTTAGCAAAGCACTGAAGCACCATCTCTTCCTCCTACACTACTCCCAGGCAAGTGACAGGCCACAATCAGACATACCCAACCACCAGAACAGCGCCCCCTGCACAATCATGCCCAACTGATACAGCACCACTCGAACAACTGCATAACCTGTAAATAGCAAAATGTATATAGCTATCTACTCTGTAAATAGTTGCTAAGCAACGATGGTCACTACTATATTTGTGACCTGTGTGTCCAGCCTGTATATAGTTACCCACGTTAGCCCCCAAGTTACACTACTTGTTCATTGTAAAGTAGAGTGCAGGCCCCCACCGCATCATACAGGCTACTGTTTACCTGTAAACTGCACTGATGATAAAGAGCATGGTATAGAAAAGATATTAAATAAATAAATAAATAACAAGTAGAAGCTGAAATTGACAGAACATGCAAGCAGGATATCCTGATAGTCATGGGTGACTGGAATGCAAAGGTTGGCAACAAAGAGGAAGGCAAAGTGGTTGGAAAATATGGACTTGGCAAAAGAAATGAAACTGGAGAATGACTGATAGAATTCTGTAAGACCAATGATCTGTTCATCGCGAAAATCTTCTTCCAGCAACACAAGCTCCAATTGTACACGTGGACTTAATCCAGTGGATTGTATAGGAATCAAATTGACTACATCTATGGAAAACAACGATGGAAAAGCTTGATAACATCAACAAAGACAAACCCTGGAGCTGACTGTGGGTACAGATCACCAACTACTACAATGCAAACTAAAGCTAAAGTTGAAAAAGGGTACGCCACTCATGAATGTAGCAAAATATGACCTTGAAAATATACCACTAGAATTTAAAGATGACCTGCAAAATTGATTTGCTGCTTTAAATACAAATGATAGAGTTCCAGAAGAGTTATGAGATGACATCAAGAAGGATGTGTTGGATGAATGCAAGAAGTCTCTATCAAAGGTGAAAAAGCAAAAACGGCCAAAATGGATGACTTAAGAAACTCTGAATATTGCCCAAAATGCAGAGAAGCTAAAGCCAGAGGAAAAAGACAGACAATCATAGAACTCAACAGAGATTTCCAACGTGCAGCAAGACAAGACAAGGAGGAGTACTGCAATGATGCATGCAAGGAAATAGAATCAGAAACTTTTAGAGGAAGAACAAGATTGGCTTTCGTAAAGCTATGAGAGTCAAAGAAAAAAATTCCAGCCTCAAATTGGAATGCTACAAGAGGCTCAAGGATCCATGTTGAATGATACTGAAAAGATCATGAAAAGATGAAAAGAATATGCAGAGTCATTATACCATAAAGATCAAGTGGACCAACAGCATTTTCAACCTGAACATTATGATCAGGAAACATTGGTGATGAAAGAAGAAGTCGAAGCAGCATTGAAGGCCTTATCAAAGAACAAAGCACTGGGCATTGATGGCATTCACATTGAAGTACACAGAAGAAGCAGGCAAAGAAGAAACCCTTGGAAGACAAAACTTTATTGATTGATCAGCCCAACACATGTTTCAGCCAATTAGGCCTTCATCAGGGGACTATGACCACAATGGATGAATAACAATCAGCATCTTGACAGTGATTGCTATAGGCACTAGATAACAACTCTGAAAATGGCACCGATTAAACTAAGCATGTCCTTTCAAGGGGTGAACAAGTCTAGCACCCTTGGGATCAGAATTGAGTCTACCTCTGGGTATCCCCATTCCGATCAGCTGCACAGGGGCCTGGACGGCAACATTGGAATGTGCCTCTACATCTTTACACAAAAGATAAAACTGCAAATAGTTTAACGCTTAACATTTCCATCCATATTAGTCAGTGTCGGTGAAATCTAAGGCAATATTTCCCTGCAGCATGAATGAATACATAGCAAGATTAGGTCACCTCCCACAGGTCAAGATTTGCCAGTGCCCTAATTCCCTGCAGAGGATTTGCTGTCTGTGCATCTATTTCCTTTGGTACTGTGTAATCAGACCCATAAACTTTATACTCGCTTTAGATGCAGAATACACACACTCTCCTACCAAACAGTGGTTCTGCAGGTTCTGGGGCCATGATTAGCCTGGCTGATATTTATGGTGGTGAGGTGGGTCATGATCTCTGTGAAATGCAATTGTCCCCAGTTTTAACTTTGCCACATTCAGCAGCTCTCATCCTTCCACTACTAAATTTGGTCCTGCTTTACCTTTTCTGCATACAATGGCTATCCTTCTACCTGGGCTGTGTTTGAACCCTCTTTTAACTTTGCAGTGGATTTTCCTTGTTTGCTTCTGCAGGGGTGAGGAAGGGCAGCTCCATCATATCTCCATCCTGTTTTGATAGGTGATATCCGGCAGCCATCCAAAAGAGTTCCAGGATGGTGACCAGGCACAAGATCCACCTCTTAACGCCTGTACTTTCTTCTTCACCTATCCCTCTGGTCTCTTCCCTTAGATATTTAGGTGTCACTCTCGACTCTGCTCTCACCTTTAAAGGTCATATTTCATCCATTGTTCAACGTTCCTTTTCTGCTCTAAGACAACTTCGTGCTGTCCGTCCTTTCCTTTCTTCATCTTCTATGGTTAGATTACTTCTCTCTTTAGTCCTCTCACGTCTTGATTACTGCAATGTCTGCTTGGCTGGTCTTCCTCAATCTCAGCTTTCTCGCATCCAACGTGTTCAGAATACCGCTGTCCGCATCCTTACCCATGCATCCCGCTTCAATCATTTTACCCCTCTTCTCTTACATCAGCACTGGCTCCCCATTCCATATCGTATACAGTTTAAAATTCTTATTTTTGTGCACAGAACTATTCACACTGGGGTTCCTTTATATCTTGACGACCAGGTACATCTTCACACTCCCCACCGTTCCCTCCGCTCTATTCACACTAACCGTATGTTCCTTCCTTCCCCGTCTCAGGCCCACTTAGAGTCCACACGATCCTCCGCCTTCTACTTCCTTGGACCGCGACTCTGGAACTCGCTCCCCCCCCCCCCACCTTCCGATTGGACCCCTCCTTCAAATCATTTAAAACTCAGTTAAAAACACACCTCTTCTGCACAGCTTTTGATCTTCCTCCCCTTCTTCTCTTCCCTCCCCAGTAGCAAGAATAAAATAAACCAACATCTCTCTCTTCTTTTTTTATTACTGGTTGTCTTATCCTTTTCTTCTCCGACTCTGTCCTTTCTCCCCCTTTTGAAATGTTTAAATTGGCGTTCTCTTGTCTCTTTCTGCAGCGCTTTTTGTGATTTTTAATTTGTAAACCGCTCTGATACCCTGTAATGGGCGGTATATAAAGTTTTAAATAAACATAAACATAAACACTGACATCTTATAATAAATAGCACTTATGTTTTAGTTTGTCTGTCTGTTCATTTGTCATACTGATTTTCCAGAGAAGGAATAGCAGCAGGTAGGCAGAAAAAAGGAAAACAGGAGCACTGGACCCTCTATGTTTCTATATTTATTTGTTGTCTTCTACTACGTTAATATGAGAAGAAGAAAGAAATGTGGAGGGGAGAGTGTTTGGGGAGAACAGATGGAAGGGAGAGGGGAGAGATGAAATGGAGAAAAGGAAAGGGTTGAGAGATACTGTTTGCATAGAGAGGGAAGAGAGACTGAGTAGAAGAGGTTGTGAGAATGCGTGAGCCCAAGAGAGCATAAGATATTAAAAAATGTACGCCACACTCACATTCCCCACATGCTCCCTATGTGGTGGTCTATCCACACACACACACACATACACACACACACACACACATATGGCCCCCCTCACATCCACAGAATAACCTGAAGGCGCGCACACATCTGGTGCAAATGTTATCCGTACATGAAAGTCAAGACTCTTTCAAGGCGTCATGCTGCTCTACACTTCTTTCTGCTGATGGCTCTTCTTGTTTCCCACCCTTGTGACATCCCTCTGTTTGAAGCAACAGGAGCTTCTCCCAGTAACACCCCTACTGTAGCTGGAGAAGGCAGAGCTGACCGTATCCCTTGGGACTTGTTTCTGACCGGGAGGAGAAGGAGGAACCTTGCTGGACGAGTGTCATCTGCAGGGCCAGTCCCAGAGTAGGTTCAGGTGTTGGCACTCTTGGCAAAGCTTAAATCTTAAGCTTTGCAGTCCACCTTGACTAACAAGCTCTATTGTTTAGCTTTGAATGTCCTTCTTTTTGTGGCCCCAGGAAGTTGCCTCCCTGGGTGACTACCTAACTTGCTTCTTGTTTGTGATGGCCCAAAGCAGCACTAAGGGGAGCCCATTCCTGAGCATTCTCAGCGCCCACAGCTCTATCCAGCTAGAAGCGAGTGCAAGATGTCAGCTCGCAGCCCTGCTCTTTCTGGCACTGATGGTTGCCACCTTTCTGCAGACCCTACTAGTTAAAACAGGAAGATGGGGGAAGGATATTTGCATTTTTCTGAACAATAAAGATGTCAGTACTCATACGCAGGGCCCTGTCACTCTCTTACAGCTGGATGACCGCCCAATTGTTACACCAGTTGCTTTTAAATTATTTATGTATTTATTCAATGCAAGCATTTGATATACTGCAATTCAGAAACAAGCCAGCAAAGTGGTTAAGAGGAATGATAAAGTAAAAACCGGGAAGAAAGAGAAGAATATAAAGAAAGAAGTAACCAGGAGGCAGGACTGGGAGAAGTTACAAAATCATCAGAAGCAATAAAAGAGGGTGGGGTGGGCAAAAAAGATAAAGAAGCAAGGCACTGCCCAGGAAGGAGGAGATTTCATTAACGGAGGGAAGGGCAGGGGGGGGGGGGGTGAAATCAGAGAAGAGGAGATGGAAGAGCCAGGCTTTGAGGGGCTTCTTGACTTTAGTGAAAGAGGGTTCCTGTCAAAGGGCAGGTGGGAGACAATTCCAGATAGGAGAAGGAAGATTTTCTGAAGATAACAAGCAAGAGAGTGGGGGAGGGGGAGAGGCCTTTATGGAAGAAAGGGATCAGGCAGGGAGGTAAGGGGAGATCAGGGAGGGAGAAGAGGCATTTATGTAGATGATGCTAGTTGCTTCCAACAGAGCTGCCTCTGCAGGTTGCTAAATAACTTCCTGAAGTATTTAAAACAAACATAATGTTTTGAAGAAAACAAACATAATGTTTTCAAGAACAGCATCCCCCTCCCCCTTTTAACAGCTCTATGGATTATGGAGACCATCCCCATGCAGACTCTAACTTCTTACAGGCTGCTCATGTAGAGTCATAATTGGCCTCACTGCACTACTACTTGCCAGAAAAGGCAGAGTATCAACCCTTCGCCTCCTGTTCCCCATGTGGGAATTCAGTCCCCCTAGAAGAGGCTGATCAAAGGATGGACTGCATACTTCTAGGACTGCAAGCAAGATGCTTTTGCTAGAGGAAGAGGATGGCACTTGTAGGCGGGTTCTTACCTACAAAAGCATCCTTAACATTTATCAAGATTGCCTGGGCACATGGGACCCGTGCACCAGGGGAAAAACCAAAAAAAAGAACTCAGATCACAGTTACTTGTCAGCAAAAATCTTTTATTAGTACAAGAAGGAAAAAACCATAAGCACAGAAAAAAGGTCTGTCTCAGGGAATCTGAGTTTGGGCAGACGTTCTTCCCCTGAATAGAGAGAGAAAGTCATGCCCCTGAGCTCTGTAGCTTACTCTCTTATATATCCTATATCCTCCATAGCAATTCCTGCACAAAGCCTTAGTTCCGTGTGCAAAAATCTGCTATACTTCCTACAAAAAGTTGTAGAGCCGTCTGCACAATTTTGAACCTTCTGCAAAAATCTGATAGCACTGCTTGCAAAAATTAGAGTACCGCTTGCAGAAGTTTGCAAAAGCTCTCCAGGTAGGACCCCCTCCCTCATGATTATGTCTTAGGGTCTGCAGCTGTATTCCAAGGTCTTCCTTATCTGTGCTGTGGAGCGTATCTCTCTTGCATTCCTTGGGGCCCACTTATGGTCTTCTATTTCCCGGCACTGATTGCATTCATTCTTCAGGGCTAGAGAATTTTCTTTTAATTATTTTTCTGTTAATTATTTTCTGGCCTGGCCTGTATTTGCTTTCTGGGCCTAACACCACATATTCCTATGCAGAGTGAGGTTTCTTCCAGACTGTACTAGGCCACAGACACCTTCTTGTTCCTGGATAGCCCACTTGCTCTGTCTTCTTGTGCCATTCATGCAGGGTGCTCATGCAAGCCACAGGCGGCAGGATTACAGTCACCAACAGCACATAAGGCAAAACATGAGCAGACCTATTCCTAAGCCAGAATATCCCAACATTCCCCAATTTGTCTTTTTCTTTTCTCTGGGGGGGGGAAGGAGGTAAGGAAACCCAAATTTAAGGGCCACGGACAACAACCAATTGAGACAGGGAAGGATCATGGAGAGGCAAGAGCTCGTACTGGTCCCTAGAGACAATATACAGAGCTTTAGTGCTTTGCAGTATCATACATTTACAACAGGCAAGTATAATGGATAAGACACAACATGCAATGATTGCAAAACAAGCTATACTTAAAAGCGTAATAAAGAAAGCCTTAAGTCCTACACCTAAACTAGCAAACCAGGATGCAATACTACCCCAAATACTATCATGCTCAAGCCCCCCCCCCCCTAAAATCATTAATATGTAGCTCAGAAAGGTGTTTTATTTTATTCATAGCATCAAGAACAAAAATAGAGTGGTTAGCGATGACAGTACAACAATTGGTAGCATTAATAAAAGTACACGTGCCACCTTCAGCAGCCAAGAGCAAATCTAAAGTTTGCCTATTCTGCAGAGTCATTTGCGTATTTTGCTCAAGGGATTCAGCTAAGCGTGAAATAGATTCAGTTACAGCTTTCATCTGAATATGTAGTAAACATTAAAGGCGACGTATAGCCATACCGAGTTCAGCAGTAAGGGCAGGGGTTGCAAAGGGGATCCAGGCAGTTGCACTAAGGGCATCCAAACGGGTTTTGGTCATGGGATAAGTGGAATTGATGTACTGATATGAAGCCTGGATAGCATCATTCTCAGCTACAGAGGAATCCCAAGGGCTTGAGTCAGGAGAAAAACTACGCTTCAATCTGTGCAAAGGGGAGTGGGCAGCAGAATGATGGGTAAAATTAAGAGGGATTAAAAGAGAAAAAGAGGAAGTTTTAACTAAAGCACATGGCAAAAGAGAAAGGTTGGCAGTTTGATACAGGGTATGTCCACATAACCAGTAGTGACCAACCACCGCCTCAAGGAATGAGGACGGAGTCCACCTATGGGTCATATGATAACCAGAATACAAAGAGCCACCATTTGGGGGAGCTCATCGACATTGTCATGTAAAATGAATTCGTAGGCATATAACAGGACCTGTAAGGGGCGGGGGACACTCTACCTAACGAAACCATTACAGTGCCGTTGGCATACATGGGGCCAATGTTAAAAATGTTATTCCAGTATGTGGCATCTACAACAAAATCAACTGCAGAAGTATTTTTCCATAAGTCACGGGAGCGCAAGAGTGAGTACAGTAGGGTAAGGTTAGTAAAGTTGGGACCCCTCCATAGAGGTAAGGTAGTATGGGCGCGTATATGCCACGAAGCATTTTGCACATTATAGGACATGTTACACCTAGCAGAGAAAGAAACAGAGGCATTAGAGATTAAACAGTAGACATAAGTCTGAGATTCTGGTGTAAAGACTGGTATGGGTTCATTAGAAGCATTCTGGGAGCGCCAGGATTGGTTACATTGTATGGGTTCAAAACAACCAGGGGTTCTGTCGTCATTGTCCCAACACGGCACTCGTCCCATGATCTCAGAGAGCGATACCGAGGAGACAACAACTGGGGCGTACCCAACCCCTTTAGGCAAAGGAGTACATATAATACAATCTGAGACATTTAATAAAGAAACAATCTGCAACACTGACTGCTTCCACGAGTTCTGAGAAACAACAGGAACAGCTCGGGGTACCCGCAGTAGCGGTTGGGTAGTCAGATTAATCTGGTTTTGCTCCTGGAGGTACAGGGCCTGCTGTCCATTCAGAGGTAGACACCGGATAAAAAGAACAAGAACAATTGAAAGTCCCAAAAGAAAACTCAAAGGTAAAGGAAACATGGTACTTATCTGACTGGAGGGGAGAAAATCCAAACAGTATAAAAGGAGTAATATCACAGAAGACCAAGTGATCAACAGAATGTCCAATGTCTAAATAAGAGTTCAGTTCAAGGCAAGGAGCAGGGCCGGATTTACCTATACGCCATGTACGCCATGGCGTAGGGCCCACAGCTGGCAAGGGCCCACAAAAATGGAACAAGTTAGGCTTTTTTTTTAAAATAAAATTTAAAAAAATACCTGCTGGCTGCCGCCGCGGGACCCCCTCTGCTGCCGCGGCAGCATGGACTGACCCGCGGGGGCCCCCTCTGCAAGCTCGGTCCCTCCCTCCGTGCCTCCCTCCCTCCCTCCCTCCCTCCGTGCAGGCTGTTAGAGACGCGAAGGCAGACTGTCTCCCTCGCGTCTCTGTTAAGCCATCAGCCCCTGCGGGCTTAACAGAGACGCGAGGGAGACAGTCTGCCTTCGCGCCTCTCACAGCCTGCACGGAGGGAGGGAGGGAGGGACCGACCAACCGACCGACCGACCAAGCTTGCAGAGGGGGCCCCCGCGGGTCAGTCCATGCTGCCGCGGCAGCAGAGGGGGCCCTGCGGCGGTAGCCAGCAGGTTTTTTTTTAAAATTAAATTTTACTTTAGGCCGGGGGGGGGGGGGTAGGACTGGTTATGGGTTATTGGGGGGGCTGGGGCTGGGGATGGGACTGGGACTGGAAATGGGTTGGGGGATTAAGGCTGGAGGTGGGCTGAGGGGGTTAGGACTGGTAATGGGCTGTGGGCTGTTGGGGGGGTTAGAACTGGTAATGGGCTTTGTGGGGGTTAAGACTGGTAATGGGCTGTGGGCTGATGGGGGCTGTCTGGTAATGGGCTATGGGGGGGCTAGGACTGGAAATGGGCTGGGGGGGTTAAGACTGGAGGTGGGCTGATGGCGTTAGGACTGGTAATGGGCTGTTGGGGGGGGGTTTAGAACTGGTAATGGGCTTTGCGGGGGGGTTAAGACTGGTAATGGGCTGATGGGAGCTGTCTGGTAATGGGCTATGGGGGGGCTAGAACTGGAAAGGGGCTGGGGGGGTTAAGACTGGAGGTGGGCTGAGGGGGTTAGGACTGGTAATGGGCTGTGGGGGGGGTTTAGAACTGGTAATGGGCTTTGGGGGGGTTAAGACTGGTAATGGGCTGTGGGCTGATGGGGGCTGTCTGGTAATGGGCTATGGGGGGCTAGGACTGGAAATGGGCTGGGGGGGTTAAGACTGGAGGTGGGCTGATGGGGTTAGGACTGGTAATGGGCTGTGGGCTGATGGGGGGGGTTAGGACTGGGCTATGGGGGGCTGACTGGAAATGGGTTGATGGGGTTAGGACTGGAAGTGGGCTGATGGGGGGTTAGGACTGGTAATGGGTTATAGGGGGGGCTTAAACTGAAAATGGGGTGATGGGGGGATAGGACTGTAAGTGGGTTGATGGGGGGCTAGGACTGGTATTGGGTTGGGGGGTTGCTAGGACTGGAAATGGGCTGATGGGTGGCTAGGACTGGAAATGGGCTGATGCAGGGACTAGAAGGGAATGGATGCTGGGTGAGGCTGGAACTAGAAGGGAGCTGATGTTGGGGGAGGATTAGAATGGGATGGGGCTGGAAGAGTAAAATGGAGAAGGGAAAAATATTTTGTGTGGGAGGGATAAAAAATCTACAATTGGCCGGGTATTGGGAGAGTAAGTGGGGATTGAGGATGGAGGGGTAAAATTTGAGTGGATGAAATAGGAATGAGGAAAGAGCAAAAGGAGAAAGATTAGTATGTTAAAGCAGATGTAGAGAGAGAATGGAAAAAAAACTAGAAGAGAGAAGAAAGGACAAATGGACAGCAGACGATGGAGAGTTAGCAGAAGACACGAAGAAACCAGAAGAAAGTGGCTGGAGCAATTGCAGCTGAAAAAAATGCACAAAAGGTAGAAAAATATCTCTTTATTTTGAATTTATTAATTGGAATATGTCAGCTCTGGTAAATGTGCATCATTAACGTCTGCGCTTTGTTTAGTATAAGAGCAAATTAATGTATAGTTTTATTTCTACAGTGTTGTACATTCCAAGTTTGACTTTTGGGATTCCCAGTTTAATTATTGTCTTCCTGTTTCTAAATTGTGATTACTTGTTTGGTGATGGTCTATGTTCTGCATGTGTAACTGAGCTGAGGTGTTCTGTTTATATAATTCCTATTTGACATTGCCACTTGTTCTCTTTCCCCAGTAGGTCATGTATTGTTGTTCTCTGAAATGTATTGGTTTAATATTTGCAGTGTTGTCTTTTGATTGGTAGAGTATGGTGCTTTGTGAGTCCTGGTAGTGCTGTTAGGATACGGCGGGTTTGCTATGGGTTCTAAATGGGCAGTGTTTGTAGTAGTTCCTAATGTGTCTGGCAGTTGGCACTGGATTATAGTAATGTAGAAATCTTTTAGTCTTTCTTTATCCATACACTCATTAAGAGGCACGTTTACTAAAAGTTAGTATATGGTAACATTATGCAAATATTTATGCAAATGAGGCCCCTTATGCAAATGAGGCCCCGCACCCCCCTTGGGCCGCCCCTGCTGGGGGCCCACAATTTTTGTTGGCGTAGGGCCTCACTCAAGGTAAATCCGGCCCTGGCAAGGAGTGATTGCGGGCAGACAGGAAAAAAGCAAAAGGTCCATCCGAATGAAATAACTCAATAATCAATACAAGGACAATGGAGGCACAAAGGAGAAAACACATGGTGGCCCAAGGGGCAGGTTTGGAAGCAATCATCATGATCTAGTTTGAGGCAGGGTTTGATTATAAACTCGTAGAAGGAAAGCAAATTCTCCAGCAGGATGAAAGAATTGAATAAACAATACCTCCACAATAGAGATAAAGAGAAGTAAGCACAGGGATGCCCCAGGAGAGAGTGGGTAGATAGCAATCATTCTGATCAACGGAGCAGTCTCATGGTGTAAGTCTTAGTTAGAGGAATAAGATTGGTCACGCAGGTGAGACAGCGGGGACAGCTTTCAGATGACTGACGTGTATCCAGGTGTCTGCGTCGTTCAGTTGAGCAGCGAAAGGTGAGGCAGCAGTAAGAATGTGAGGTCCTGAGAAAGTTGGGCAGTCCCAGGATGTGCGAACACAATTTCTCTTATAAACAGTGGTTCCTATTGGAAAACAAGGTGACAAAGGTGAACTGGATACAGACTGTGCAGTTGCTACATGGTCAGCAATTTTTTGAAGTGCGATCCGGAGTCCTGCAAGGTAAGAAGAGAGACTATCATGGACCGGGACCAATGACTGCGAAAGCTGAGATGTGCGCATGCGCCGACCAGTAGCCATTTCATGAGGCATCAGATGCAGCCGCTTGATGGGGCTGTTGCGTAGCTGGAACAAACACATTAGTAAAGCCTGTAACCAGGTCATGTGACCAGAAGCACAAATCTTTCTGAGTTGGGTTTTCAAAATACCATTACATCTCTTAACAAGACCATTGGAAGTAGGTTTATACACAGAAACATATTTCCATTGAACAGGGAGATGCTGAGTGATTGCAGAGACAAGAGCATTGCGGAAGTGAGAACCATTGTCAGAATATATTACTTTAGGAATACCAAATTGGGGTATTATCTGTGTTAGCAGAACCTGCACAACTTCTTCGGCAGTTTCTTTATCGCAGGGAAAAGCCTCAATCCATTTAGACCAGGGGCAAACCCACATCAAAAGGTACCACTTCTGAGCACATCTGTGGATCATGTCAGTGAAATCTACATACCAGGATTCAAAAGGACCACTCAGAACCGGAAGGTGGCCCTTGGCTAGGGCTTTTCCCCCTGGTTGAGAATTCAGGATACACACGGTACATTTTGCAACTAGTTCCTGAATGTGGTTTTTCATGTTAGGGCACCAAAAAGTATCCTCTAGCATCCCATAAACATGTGCAGCACCAGAATGGTAGACATCATGTATGAGACTTGTTAGGCGTCTCAGTGCTACAAAACAGATACAAAGTTTCCCAGACGGGGTGCACCCACATTTTCTTGACTTGAGTACAACCCAGTCTCTCCCAATTTCCTATCTCATAAGCGATGGCATCCTTTTGATAGTCAGATAGGTCAGGCACTGGGTAGGTCTGAGATCGAATAACAGGTAAAGTTAGTGGTGCAGTTTTTGTCACTTCTTTGGCTAACCGATCAGCTAAAGCATTGCCGGATTGAAGAAAAGAGTCCCCTTGTGTGTGTGCAGGAACCCACTCGCAACACAAAAACAAATTATTGAGCCTGCGTTTCTCTAGGCACTCATAGATTTCATATATTTCTTCAAGATGTGATACAGTGCTGGCTGAAGAGGTAATGAAGCCTCTTTGTGACCATTTTTGATGGAGTTCCGTTAGTACTTGGGCTGCATAATGTGAATCAGTGAAGATGACAAGGTTATGTTTTTCCTGATACAGTAAAACAGCTAAAATTGCACAGAGTTCAGCACCTTGGGCGCTGTAGTCACTTGGTAATTGGTACTGTAATACATCCAGAATATCACCACAGGGGGATATCTGCACTGCACTGAAACCAGAGCAAAGAGATGTCTCAGATCCATCAGTAAACCAGATAACGGAGTCTGAAGGCATTTCTTGAAACGGTAGAATAGTGTCTGTAAAAGCGAAAGAGGGGACCCTGTTTCCTTCCTCACCAGCAGTGACAGAAACTAAGTTCTGTAAATAGGCAAAAGGATGACTTGCAGGGGAATGGCTTCAGGAGGATGTGACTGCGCAAAAGAGTAGCACAAACCTGATGTACTCGACGTGGGGTGAAATGGAGAGTATCACTACTTAATAATGCCTCCACATCACCGGTACAATGCACCGTGAGCTGTAGTGGGTGGAAGGAATTATAAGTCTTTCGGACTGCCTCACTGTTAGCTACTAATCCCTTCTCAATTTCAGGCAGCACCAATTCGGTAACTGAGAAAGTTCCTGACAAGTAAGATATGATTTTACCATTGTCCTGGTAAACCACAGCAGCCCACGTATGATGTCCGTGGAAGGTAATCAAAAACATTTCTTTGGAATAGTCAGGGAGACAGACACTTGGCAAGTTTGACACATTGGTCAAAAGGGACTGAAGCAAGGTCTGATCAGGGTCAGACAAGCTGATAGCAGCAGACCCTTTAACCCCCCCTTTCAAGTATTTGCGAAAGGGATGTGTGCGCTGACTGTGACCGGGGATCCAATTTCGGCAGAAGTTGATCATGCCGAGGAGTGATCGTAATTCCTTAACAGTTTTAGGTAGCTGCAGTTGCAAACAGTGTTGTTTGGTCTTTTCTGTGAGAGACAGCACTCCCTCACCTACCGAGAAGCCCAGGAAAGTGACTTCAGTTTGGCAGATCTGTGCCTTGTCCATGTTAATTTGGTAACCACTTTCCCTGAGATAACAAATAAGTCTATCTGTGAGGGTTAAGTTTGTCTCAGCTTCAGTAGTGGAGAGCAATAAATCATCTACATACTGCAACAGGGATGCCTCAGAGGGCAAGTCAGCTCTGAATGATTGTAGGTCTGCTACCAATGCTTGGGAAAAAATGGAAGGACTTTCCACATATCCTTGGGGTAGTCTGGTCCACTGATAGTGTTGGCCCTCATAGGTAAAAGCCAGGAACCACTGAGATGCAGGCTCAACAATGATCCCAAAAAAGGCATGGGAAAGGTCCAAAACAGTGTGGTATTTGTACAAGGTAGTTGTTGTTAGCAATGTAGCAGGATTTGAAACAACTGGGAACTGGGATTCAACAACACTATTGAGTGCTCGTAAGTCATGAACTATACACCACTTCCCATTAGGCTTTTTTACAGGGAACAATGGGGTGTTGTAAGGAGAGTTGCTGATTTCAATAATGCCATGCTGTAACAGTTCCTGAATCTCTTGGCGAGACCCCTGAAGGGCATCTGGCTGTAGGGGATACTGTGGAATCTTTGGTTGTTTGCAACCAGATTTAATATGAATGGAAACAGGTGGATGCAACTTGACCCGCCCATAGGGGCTAAGGAGTAATGACCGTTCTGGGCCCTTCTCTCCAAGTGGGCCATAGGTGAATTGGACTTGTAATTTCACCAACAAATCTCGCCCCAACAAATTCACAGGGCAATGCGGGGCAAATAGAAAAGAATGGCAAATCTGCTGATCTCCTACTCTCAGGGAAACTGGCGTGGTCATGTAAGATGTAAGGGGTTTACCATCAAAACCAGTGGTAGTCATTTTCTTTTTACTTAGCTGACAGCCGTGTGGTAATGCAGTTAACACAGAGGAAGTAGCTCCCGTATCTAGTAACATTTCGGTGGGCTCATCATTAAGGTATACTGTGATTATGGGTTCCTGGTATGTGAGCCTTGCCTGCAAAAGACAAATTCTCAGTCATTGTTGTGGTGAGGGTCCAGAACCTCGGGGAGAATTCCACACAGGGAAGCGTCTCTGGTCCTGGTAGCCTCCTTCACGACGGGGAAACTTACAGACCCGCTGGAAGTGACCATACTCACCACAATTCCAGCATTGTGGTATAGGGTCCCGGTTGGGGTTATATCCAGTGGCATAAGGGCCCGAGGGTCCCCTTCTATTTGGAAAAGACTGTGGGCGGGAGGAACGACCATATCCCCCATTATTATAACAGGTCAGGTCGGGATCTTGATCTCGTGGATCAGCCTCGTAAGGATCAAAGTATTTAAGATCATCGATCTTATTCTGTTGCTCCCTAATCTTTTGTTTAAGTCGTTTAATGAGTTCCTCATCATCACTCTTATTGTCCTGAGCTTGCGACTTGATGGAAGTCGACAGCTCTTTAGCTTCTTGTGAACCTTTAAGTTGAAGGCTCAAAAGACGGGCCTGTGCCTGTTTAAAATCTTTTTCAGGCTTTAGGGTTTCTTCTTCTAAAGCACGAATATAGTGGAAAATATGGGCCTGCTGTCTAGGCCATAAGTCAGTCTCGAGACCAACTACAGATTTAAGCTTTGCCGCTACTGAAGGAGGTAAGGTGTTGCAAAGAGTCTGGAAAAACATGGATGACATACTTGGGTCATCATATGGGACCTCCATCTGTGCTTCCCACAAATCCTGAAACTTCGCGAGGTATGCACTGGTATCCTCGCCAGGTTGGAAACGCATAGTAGTAAGGGGAGTCAAACTATGCTGCGTTGGATAAGTTTCCCGTAGAGAAGCCCAAATTTGGGGATGCTAATCATTAAAGGATGCACCGTCAAACTTGTTGGTAGCTACATTGACTTGCTTAAGGCCTGCCCCGTAAAGATCTGGTTTGTGGCATTATTACCAAGTATCTTTGCAAGTAAAGCCTTTACATCCCCTAGGGCCAGACTGTATCCAGCTGTTACCCTTTCAAACTTCTGAATCCATGCTCCACCCCCTCGGCTCAAGGGAGGTAGGCTTGAAGCAATATTTGTCATGTCAGTAAAATTTCACGGAACATATTTCTGTCTGTTAGTAGTATGTATGATGGGAAACATTAAGCTATGTTTGGGCTCCTGTCCCTCATATTTCTCCCAAACTCTTAGACCAGCTTCCATGTAGGTGGGGTCCCAGCCGGGATCTCCGACACCGCCACGGACACAAAGGCGAGCTGTATTAAGATGTACTGTATCAGGTGAGCCTGTTGGAGGCCACTGTAACATCTGAGGCTGATTGTTTTTCGTCCAGCTGTACATATTTGCACTCCATAGGTAAACATAATAGCCATTACCACCTTCTTGTTCAGCTATGAATGACAAAATGTTTTTATCCTTACTTTGGGCAAGCATCATGCTCGGGGAGGGATCAATATTAAAAGTGGGTATACCACCTACGCCATTCGGCGTTTCATTTGAGGTTGTATCTGACTTAGCAATTACATGGGACCTGAGGACCATTCGGGATTTCTGCAGCTGCGGGGTGACCTTCAGACACCCTTCATCAGCAGCCGTACCATCAGTTTGAGCTAGGTTGTCAAATTTAACTAGGAGATCATTGTAATATTTACGTAGGCGTGCACCCTGTAATTTTAATTGGTGCTCTCGCTGCTCAAACTCGTGGTCCAGGCGTTTGTTTGTTGTACTCAGTGCCTCCTTTTCTATTGCTACTTCAACCCTACTTTGTTCAACCTGGGATCGTACTTTATCTAATTCTGCGAGAGAGTCTGCCTAATCCTGAGGGTCAACAGATTCTGGAGGTGCAGACGGTTGCAAATTTATGTGACCTTCTATTTTTGCCCATGTACCACTACCCTCTCTAGATGCATCATCAATAGCATCTATAATCTCTTTGTCAGGGACAGAGGGGGGTATAGACACCCGTTTGGGTTGCAAGACTGGATCAGAGTAGCCAATGGCTGCCATGGTCTTATTTTATGATGCGCAGTAAGGTGGTGGAGGGGCCGCTGCTGTAGGTGCCGGGTCAGGACCCGCTTGCATCCACAGAGAAACATGCCTTAGGTGCTCTAATTGGGCTTTGCCACATTTATGGAAAAGAATGTGTTCCGTAATTTTCACTAAAATGAGCGGATCGAATGATCCTCCCACTGGCCAAGCGAGAGTAGAATCCTTTTTCGCCCATTTCTCCCATTTCTTAGAACAATCTTTTATTGAGGATTCCAACAAGGGGTTCTGTTTAATGAGGCAATCTATGGGGTTAGGACCGGGCTCAGTCCCTTTCGGACTAGCTATCCCCTCGTTGGATTTTTTCTTAAACATCCCCTTAACTGTCCCTCTTCCTTTAATCCGTAAGCCTGGTGTTTTCACTGTTTGGGGACACTGTAATTACAGGAAAGATCCTGTAAACAATTTGGCTTTTACCGATATGAAAATCGAACCTCTGTATATGCAGAGGAGCTGGTAAATTCGCTGGTAACTTCACCTATTTTACTTTTTTTTTTTTCTTTTTTTGTGTGTTTGTTGTTTCAAAACCTCTTTATGTACAGAGGGATGAAGTTACAAAATCCAGGATACACACAAACACGCAATCCTTGCGCTTTGTCCAAACCCAGTCAATCCCCTCGCAGTGATGGGGGTATGGAAACGTGGATAAGAACTCTACAATCGCTTCGTACCCTAGTTAGGGCACGTACAGTCTCACACATACACCAATCAATCCTGGAGACAGAAAGACCTAAGGTCTAGGCAAAAACTTTCTTTCCCTAATATTTACAACTAGGTACAAAACAATGCAAAATTCTCTACATAGCAGCATACTATATAAAAGACATATATACAGGTGTGAATTAACTACTCACCCACCGGTTGAAACAGGCAAGTCTTCTGTCCTCGCTGGTAGACAGGAAAGCAATACTTACCACGGAAGTTTTCTTAGGATCCCAAAGTTCTCATTCGCCCTGTTTTCTCTTCGTCCAGGGAGACGGTTCCTGTTTTCTCATCGTCCAGGTAGACGGGTACCTGTTTTCTCTTCGTCCAGGTAGACGGTACCTGTTTTCTTGTCGTCCAGGTAGACGGGGACCTGTTTTCTCTTCGTCCATGTAGACGGTACACTCTCTGACCCAAAAAAAAATGAGCCAGAGAAAACGCTGGGCAATTTAGAATTTAGGAGTTGTAAAAAGCAAAAAAAACTCGGGAGGCCTGTTCGGGCGCCAATTGTAGGCGGGTTCTTACCTACAAAAGCATCCATAACATTTATCAAGATTGCCTGGGCACATGGGACCCGTGCACCAGGGGAAAAACCAAAAAAAGAATTCAGATCACAGTTACTTGTCAGCAAAAATCTTTTATTAGTACAAGAAGGAAAAAACCATAAGCACAGAAAAAAGGTCTGTCTCAGGGAATCTGAGTTTGGGCAGACGTTCTTCCCCTGAATAGAGAGAGAAAGTCACGCCCCTGAGCTCTGTAGTTTACTCTCTTATATATCCTATACCCTCCATAGCAATTCCTGCACAAAGCCTTAGTTCCCTGTGCAAAAATCTGCTATACTTCCTACAAAAGGTTGTAGAGCCGTCTGCACAATTTTGAACCTTCTGCAAAAATCTGCTAGCACTGCTTGCAAAAATTAGAGTACCACTTGCAGAAGTTTGCAAAAGCTCTCCAGGTAGGACCCCCTCCCTCATGATTATGTCTTAGGGTCTGCAGCTGTATTCCAAGGTCTTCCTTATCTGTGCTGTGGAGCGTATCTCTCCTGCATTCCTTGGGGCCCACTTATGGTCTTCTATTTCCCGGCACTGATTGCATTCATTCTTCAGGGCTAGAGAATTTTCTTTTAATTATTTTTCTGTTAATTATTTTCTGGCCTGGCCTGTATTTGCTTTCTGGGCCTAACACCGCATATTCCTATGCAGAGTGAGGTTTCTTCCAGACTGTACTAGGCCACAGACACCTTCTTGTTCCTGGATAGCCCACTTGCTCTGTCTTCTTGTGCCATTCATGCAGGGTGCTCGTGCAAGCCACAGGCGGCAGGAATACAGTCACCAACAGCACATAAGGCAAAACCTAAGCAGACCTATTCCTAAGCCAGAATATCCCAACACACTGTTTGGGACATTTATTTATTTATTTAGACAGTTTTGTATACCGCCTTATCCTTCAATCAAAGCGGTCACAACACAATTTGGGGATACACTTAACACACGGGGATATGAGAAACATACACTAATACTTACAGGGAACATGGGCAATGGAGGGTTAAGTGGCTTGTCCAAGACCACAAGGAGCATCTGTGGGACTAGAAACCCCAGTCCTTCCGGCCCAAGGTTGCTGTCCTCTAGTGGGATTTGAACCCCCGACCTTCCGGCCTGAAGAACCTTGCCCCAACCACTAGGCTACTCCTCCCTATCATACATAGATACATAGAAGTTCTTCCTGGCCTTTTCTCTTTGAGGCATACAAGAGTACAGCTCAGAGACCAGCCAATGTGCTATAGTGCATTAACATCATCCAGTTATGTGTGTTAATTAGCTCCCATAAGGGCCAGCTTAATGACATTCCAGTAAGCTTTGTGTAAATATACTAGTGTTAATTTTAGTGAGCTAGAGTGGGCAAGAGCAAAAATTAACTGCAGCTCTCTGAGCTACTCTCTGAGTAAGTTGCCTTTCCATTATGGGCCTGTGCTCACAGTAACATGTCTGTTCAAAGTCTCCTGAGCTTATTAACAGCACTTTTAACCCGTGTAAACACTTGCAATGGTATTAGCAAAGTTTAGATCTGTGAGTCATCTGTATAAAGATGATACATGTAGTCATCAGAAGATGCAAATTACCACTGAAGAGAGACCCAGTACGGAGCCCTATGGTACACCAACTGATAGTGGGATAACAATGGCAGAGGATTCTTGAAAAAATACCCTGAAAGTGCGTTGGGAGAGGTTAGAAGAGAATCAAGTTAGAAATAAATCATGGAGTCATGTGAGGAAAGGCTGTTATGGGATAAATTTGGTTCATTGTGCCAAAAGAGGAAAATACGACAAGGAGGATAAATATAGGGTAGAATAGAGTAAAGTCCCTTGGCTATGGCCATAAAGCAGTCATAGGGGACATTAATGAGGACTGCCTCTGTGAAGCTTAAGGGGCAAAACACAAACTGAAGCAGGTTGAGGATATTTTGTGATAGGAGAAAATCAAAACAGTGCAGGTAAATGGCTCATTCGAGTACTTTAGAGAAGAAGGGGAGAAGAAAGACAGCACAGTTGTTAGCAAAGTACGAAGGGTCAATTAAATAGTTTTTGGAGATTGAAGTCACAACACTATGTCAATCAGGACAGGTGCAAACATGTTGGGCACTATAGGCAAATCCTCATTGCTACATTTGCCATTACACACCTTTACATAGACTATAAATACTAAAGCATTGCGGGGGGTAAGGACTAGCTGAGCATGTACGGGTGAAGAGATCATAGGTAGCATGTGAGAGCATGATGTAATGAAAGAACATGAAGCAAACACACACAGCCCACACTTCCTCACACACTGCTCCCCCACCTCACCTATGCACATATATGTACAGCCCCACCCACATCCTAACTCCACAGAATAACTGCAAGACACACACTTCTCGCTAATCTATGCTTTTTCCTGCTGGTGACTGTTGCTTATTCTCATTCTTGCCACATCCATCTGGAACAACAGGAGATTCTCTTGCCAGCTGGGGAAGGTGGGGTTGGCCATGTTCCTTGTGACTCGTTGCTTATTGAGAGGAGAAGGAGGAGCCTGTTGGACTAGTCCCACATAAGAGCAAAGCAGCACTGAAGAATGAGTCTTCCTGAGCATTCTCAGCGCCAGCGGCTCTGTCCAGATAGATTCAAGCATGATACTTCAGGTGGCAGCCCTGCTGTTCCCAGCGCTGACAGCTGCTGCCCCTGTGCAGAAACCAGCAGGTAAGGGAGGGAGGGGAAGGACTGTGTTCACACCAGGGATATTGCTATGTAAATATCAGCATTGTGTAGGTTGACATCCTCTTCCTTGGAGAATGTTATATCCACTTTTCCTGCTGCTAAACTGCTGCCACTTGACCAGTGCTCTGTATATAGATATACCAATAAGACTTCTAGAAGTTCTTAAACATATGGGGAGTAATTTCATATAGTATTTTCCACATGTAATGCAAGTTTTACATACAGAAAATGACTTTTATAAATGTAGGCTTCATTGCACATGCCTATGACTGCATACACCTGAAAAATCACATGCACTCCATAGGCAAACATTTCCCAAGGCATAGTTTGGGTGAAGCAGTGAGGAAGTTGTGATATGTGTGCATATTTTATAAAACAGACAGGTTCAGCACTGACTCTAAGGCACATTTCTTCTTTCTAGTGACACAATGTTTCCTTTACAAAAGGAGCATTGTTCCAGACTTTGAAATGAGTGCCCTGTTATAAAGCCAACTCTCTTAGGCTGTGGTTCTGGTAAGGCATCTAATTCTACCCTTGACAAAACAATCTATTGTTAGGAGCAGGAAACACAGAAACTTACAAAATGATTGCATATACAGATTATACAGCCTGCCTAATCTGCCTATCCATACCTATTAATAAGCACTACAATCTCTTCCAGTCCCTTAGAGATCCTCTGTGCTTGGTTTATGCCATCCTGGATTTAAATACAGTCCCTGTCTCCACCTCCTCTGCTGAGGTTCCCTGCATCCCTGCATCCACCACCCTTTCCATAAAGAAATATTTCCTTAGATTACTCCTGAGTCTATCCCCTTTCACCTTCATCCTATGCCCACTCATTCCAGAGCTTGCTTTCAGTTGCAAGAGGCCCATTTCATGTGCTTTTTATGTCATGGAAGTATTTAAATATCTCTGTCATATCTCCCTTCTCCCACCTTTCTTCTGAAATATACATATTGAGATATTTAACGTAGTTTCCCATAGACTTTCTGATGAAAGCCACTGACCATTTTATTAGCCACCCTCTGGTTTCGGTGGCATGAATCGAGAGACTTCTTCTGGGAGAGAAGACCAGCTGGCCCTTGCAGCTCAAGGCACCGCAGCAAGCCAACTTAACCGTAAATTTACCATAATGCACACGCTGGGCTGGCTGGGGTGGGGTGTGTGCATCACAGCGTGCATTGCCGTGACGTTTAGGGACAACGGCAGCGTGGGCAGACGCCCACCTTGAGTGATGAGGAGAGCTGTGTACACCACTGTCTGAATAGACTCCATTCTGTTTATATTTTTTGAAGTTGGAATCTCCAGAATTGTATACAGTATTCCAAATGAGCTCTCACCAAGGTTTTAAGCAAATGAACTATCACCGCCTTATCTTGCTGTCCATTCCTTACCCTATGTACTCAAGCATACTTTAGGCCAATTCTACCTTTCTGGGACTACTAAGATCATCAAATATGATCACCCCCAGGTCTTGCTATTCTTTCATGCACAGAAGTATTGCTCCCTTAAGTTTTTGCAGCCCAAAGGCATGGCTTTGCAATTTTTAGCATTAAATCTTAATTGCCAAATTCTAAATTATCATTCAAGTTTCTCTAGATCCTGCCTTAAATTAGCCACACCTTTCAGGACATCTACCCTATTGCAGATATTGGTATCATCCACAGATAGGCCAGCCTTGCTGAATAGCCCTTCCTCAATATCACTTAAAAAAATGTTAAAAAGAACCAGACCATGGATCAATCCCTTTGTCACACCACTGGTAATGCCTTTAACCTCAGAGTATGCTTCATTTATCACTGCCCTATGTTGCCTCCCACTCAACAAGTTTCTAAATCAGTCAATGACTAGGGCTAACACCAAGGGCACTGAATTTATAAGTTGCCCTGTGGAACCATATCAAAGGACTATCCGAGACCTAGCACTCTGCCGCTATCCAACTCTCTGGTCACCCAGTCAAAGAAATTAATCAGTTTCATCTGACAAGACCTACCTCTAGAAAATCAGCCAAAAAACCAGAAACAAATAGAAAAACAAACACTCAATGGACCATAAAATTGCATAATATGATTGAAATTTGATTTACATATCACCTTAACAAGACAAAAGTCAGCCCATTCGCTTCTGTAAAACTCAACATGGTCATATTTCCTTTTGCAACTAGATTTAAACATTTTTAAATAAATAAATCTGTGCTTACCATCATGCCTGGACAGGCAGCACAGTAGCTGTAGACATGGAATACATTGTCATGAGGCTGGTATCAATAAAGATGCAAAGTTGAAAAGAAACCCTGTTTCTAAGAGAGATCTAGTGGTGCAATTACCGCAAAGCACAGCTAGAGGGGGCAGGAGTGATCATACAGGAGCTAATGAGGCTAAGAGAGCTAACTACTTGCACCTGGAAATGAGCCCGGGAGATTCAAAGGAAAGATTCCTTTATAAGCAGAAGCTGAATGCTAGCAAAGGAGGAACAGCTCCAAGGGCAGGAGAAGGGGGAACAGCTCCAAGGGCAGGAGAAAGAGGAACAGCTCCAAGGGCAGGAGAAAGAGGAAAAGCTCTGAGGGAAGGAGCAACTCTAAGAGAAGGAGAAGGACTTGGAGAAGGAACAAGGAGCACGGCTAAGGAAAGAAGGAGAGACCTGAGGGAAGGAATACTCCTTGAGCAAGCCCAAAGGAACAGAGTTCACAGAGGTGGAGTTCAGAGGGGCCAAGCTACAAGAGCTGCTGTTCAGAGAGAGTCTGCTTTTACCAGGTACTCGAGGAAAAGGAGTTTTTAGCAAGGCTACTTTATCACTGAAGCATAGAGTTGAATCCATACCAGGGTTTTCTAAGTTGCCAGAAAGCACAGCCCTGCCCAGAGAACCTGTTGCAAGAGAGACATTCTTGGGAGAGAAAGCTCCAGGGATTCAAACTACAGAAACTCAAGGTATGAAAGCTTTATTCCTGATAAGGAATTCTTAACTCCTAGAAGCCCTGCTAAAACAAGTATTCAGTTTGTAAGAAGGAAGAAACCAGAGTGGTTTCAGGAAATACCAAGAGAACTTAAAACACAGTCTTATTGGAGGCAAGAGCCTAGAGACACTCCACGTAGAGCTGTAACAGCCAGGGACAGTATTTACTCAGAGGGGGAATGTAGTGGAGCAGAATCTATGGAAATTGAAGATATAAATGCTATTCCCATTCCTCAGGCAGAAGATATGGATTGTGGTTTGTGCATGGCCACCAGTCTAGAATCTATAGCCACTGTATAAATGAGAAGAAGCTTGTTTAATTGTTGATGCTTTAGAATGAAGTGAATTCCTCCAGTTAACCTTTGCACTAATGGTGAAGATACTAACAATTAGTTAACCTGTTTAATACTGGCACCTTTACAAACAAAGGACATTCTTTAATTTTCTAGTGTCTTAATGAACCCTTGCACAGAGGGGAAATAAAAGCCTTGTTTCCCTACACTCTTGGCTTGATTATTGAGTTCACACCAGGAGCTGAAATACCTAAGGCCAATCTCCATTTTTGCCTTACATAAACCCCACGCTCCTGGAAAATGTATCGTGGAGCATGCCCTTACTGCCTTTGGCCACTAGGGGCTGCCACCATGACAACATCTAGGGGGAAATATTAGGAAACACAAAGGGGGTCAAGAGAGTCAGGATCCAACATTGGCAGCGCTGTGGTGGATCTTCTTCCTGTTTATTTATTTATTTAGACAGTTTTTGTATACCACCTTATCCTTCAATCAAAGTGGTCACAACACAATTGGGGGATACATTTAACACATGGGGATATGAGACACATACACTAATATTTACAGGGAACATGGGCAATGGAGGGTTAAGTGGCTTGCCCAAGACCACAAGGAGCATCTGTGGGACTAGAAACCCCAGTCCTTCCGGCCCAAGGTTGCTGTCCTCTAGTGGGATTTGAACCCCCGACCTTCCGGCCTGAAGTACCTTGCCCCAACCACTAGGCTACTCCTCCTCCTGTATTGGGGAGGGGTCAGAGATGGCACCGGACAAACAGACTCTGGTAGTTTGATATATGCATGAGGGGCAGGAAGGTGAATGCTGCAAGACCTGACTTTAGCTATGGAAGGGTAGGCCACAGATACAAGTGCTTTGGCAGAGGAGCTGTGTTACCAAGGGGAGGTGTAGGGGGAGTTACATGAGGAAAGGTCCTAAGGAGCTGTAGTGTGACTGCTCTTCTAGGTCAGCAGGAGATTTTAGAAGTGGACGCTGGCAAGGGTAGGGAGCCAATGACATGACTTTGCGGATGGGGTTATATGGGCATGGCAAGGCTGCAAGATGCTTAGCAGCACAACTGAGTGTTGCACACTATCAAGGGGGGGTGGGGGGATGTTTGAATCATAAGGAGGCCAGAAAGGTGTTGGTTAATGGGTGCAGACGTGAAGTGACCAAGGAGTGGATAGGTGTCTTTGTTGTGTGCACAGCAAGGACTTGTCAAATAGCGTGGATGTTGTTGACACAGACACATAAGGTTATATGGGGTCGGGGTTATATGGGCATGGCAAGACTGAAAGATGCTTAGCAGCACAACTTATTGCACAGAATCAAGGGGGGGGGAGATGAATCATAGGGGGACCAGCAAGGCGTTGGTTAATGGGTGCAGATGTGAGGTGACCAAGGAGTGGATAGGTATCTTTATTGTGTGCTCAGCAAGGACTTGTCAAATAGCGTGGATGTTGTTGACACAGACACATAAGGTTTCAGCTATCAGTTGGTTGTGGGTGTGGAGGGGGAGAGGGAAATCCAGGACAGCCCTAGGTTTGCGAGCTGCGGAGACGGGGAGGGGTAGGGAGTTATCCACAGAGAGTGAGAAAGGAGGAAGGGTAGAGGAGGGGAGGGTTTAGGAGGAAAGGTAACAGGCTCTGTTTTTCCCAAGTTCAGTCTCAGGCATCAGCGAGACATCCAGGCAGCAATGTCAGGGACAGGCAGAGAGCCAGACCTGGATCGCCAGTGAGATATTGAGGTGAACATAAGAATATAAGAAATCCCATATTGAGTCAGACCAAGGTCCATCAAGCCCAGTGTCCTGTTTCCAGCAGTGGCCAATCCAGATCACAAGTACTTAACAGTTTCTCAAAAAGACACACAGGTTCCACAATGTTTGTATTGGGGTAAGCAGAGAATCGCCCTAGTCCTCTTTAATAATGGTTTATGGACCTTTCCTCCAGGAACTTGTTCAAACCTTTTTTTAAACCCAGCTACACTAACAGCTTTTACTACATCCTCTGAATTCCAAAGTCTGATTACAAGTTAAGTGAAAAAATGTTTTCTCTTATTAGACTTAAATGGGTTACATTGTAGCTTCATTGTGTGTCCTCTAGTCCTACTTTTTGATGGCATAAACAACCGATCTGCGTTAACCCATTCTATTCTATACATTAATTAATAGACTTCTATCATATCTCCCCTCAGCCTTCTCTTTTATAAATTGAAGAGCCTTAACCTTTTAAGTCTTTCCTCATAGGGGTATCCTTCCATCCCCTTTGCCATTTAGCTGGTTCTTCTCTGTACCTTTTCTAATTCTGCAATATCCTTTTTAAGATATGGCGACCAGAACTGCACACAATATTCAAGGTGCAGTCGAACTATGTAGCGATACAGAGGCATTATAATATCCAGACCTGGATTGCCAGTGAGATATCAGGTGTGGAGAGAAAGATCGGGGAGTTATCAGCGTAACGCTTGTACTGAAAACCATGGAGAGAGATTTATTTATTTATTTAACAATTCTTATATACCGCACTATTTATGATCAGCGCGGTTTACATATAACAACAACATCCGACACTATACAATGTCTGGTCATTACATTGAACAGGGAATGAAACTTGGAGAGAGGGGGCAACTATATACATATGAAGTTAATAGGGGAGGAACCTGTTTGGTGTTTACATATTTGAGGACGAGCTATACGAGGGTTCAGAGCCGTCAGTAAGATATTTGACAAAAAGGAAGTGTTTCAGGGCTTTCCTGAACTGGCTCAGTTTAGGGATTGCTCTTATGTGTGGTGGTAGGGTGTTCCATAGCGCTGGAGCGCAGAGACTGAAGGCTCGGTTGGATGTTGTTTTGGTGCAGTTTGTCATTTCTTTTGGTATTGCTAACATATTGGTCTCCGCGGTTCTTCTTTGTCTGGTGGTGGCACGTGGTTGTATGAATTCAGATAGAGAGGAGGAGGAGAGCCTGTTGATGGCCTTGAACGTCAACAACAAGGTCTTGAAACTGATCCGGGCTTGAATGGGGAGCCAGTGCAGCTGATTCAGGAGGGGTGTGATATGTTCCCTTCTGGAGGCTCCAAACAGTATCCGCGCTGCACTGTTCATAGCCAGTTGCAGGGGGTTTAAGGTTGATCGGGGGAGTCCTTGTAGGATGGCGTTAGAGTAATCAAAATGAGGTATGATGAGGGCTTGGTAAATGGTGCGGAAATCATCTGGTTCTAGTAACGGGCGTAGGTGCCTGAGGGATCTGATTTTGAAGTATATCGCTCTAACAGTGTTGGCAATGTGTTGCTTCATATCGAGATGTTGGTCCAGTGTCACCCCAAGGTACCGTATAGCTGGTTTCACTTGTAGCTCGGCATTATTTACCTTCAAAACGCTGGGTGGTGCGAAGTTAGGGTTTCTAGAGATGAAAAGCACCTCTGTTTTCTTGTGTTGAATTCGTAAGTTCTGTGATAGTAGCCAATCGGATATGGTGTTGAAACATGTAGTCATGGGGGTAAGGTCTGGGCTGTCGAGTGATATTGGCATGTATAACAGCACATCGTCAGCATATAGCATACAACTCACATTGAACGACCTGATGATGTTGCAGATTGGTTGAAGGTATATGTTAAACATCAAGGATGATAAGGACTGTACTAAGGGGCTGGGTATCACAAGAGGAAGGGAGTGGACCCAAAACTGATCCTTGGGATAAAAAACTGTGAGCAGAATGGCAATAGAGGGGGATACACCAGGACAGACACTGTATGAGCATTGGGAGAGATAAGACAGGGCACAGGATAGCACAGGGCCCTTAAAGCCAAGTGGGGATATGGAATCATGGAGAGGGTTATGGTCTACAGTGTGAAGGGCAGCAGACAGGTCAGGGGGGATGAGGGTTGCATATTGGCCCTGAGATGCTCTGTCAGATCCATCAGCTCCCACCTGTCTGTCCTTCCATCACCTTTACTTTGCCTTTCCCTGGTGCTCCCTTATCCAGCTTTAGGGTGACATACATTTTCAGGCGTTATGGTGCACGCGTGGCACCTTAATATCTAGTGTCCTGATGGTGCACCCATTGCGCCCTTACCGCCGGAACGCCTCCTACATGCCCAGAGCCTTTTAAATATACATAGCTAAAAATGATATTTTTCTGAATTATAGTGAGAAGTATTTCCATATAATGTACAGAGTTAACAATATCTGTTTGTTTTTAACACTAAAAAAATAGACTTTAGGTAAAGTTGAAGGGTTTTGTTTTGTAAAAATAAATAACTAGATAAATAATAGTAGAGTTTATTACAGTTTGCATCAAACAATTGATATTCATGACATTCAACTTTGTAAAAGACAGTGAAGCAATCAGATCTCTTGTTAAATAAGACCTTCAATATAAGTAATAAAACATGCTAGTAATATGACATTTTACATCTGTTTGTTATATCTGTTTTGCATGTAGTTTAGACAGACATTTTTCAATATAAGCACTTTACTTTTAAATACAATGCAGTATTTTCCATACCTCTTTCTGTCTCCAGAGGTCGTCAGGTTGTGCTGACTCCGTTTCCAGAATCCTCATCGGTGTCTATGGGAGACAAATTCAGCCTTATCTGTGAAGCCAGTTTCAGAAACAACCTACACAGGTAGCGGCAAGAACACAAAGCGGCTCCCAAGCTTCTGATTTACGTTGCTTCCTCCCGCGCCTCTGGGATCGCAGAGCGGTTCAGCAGAAGTGCATCTGGGACTGATTTCGCTCTCAAAGGCATAGAAGATGATGACGTTTATTCCTGTCAGCAGAATGTTAACAATTTTGGGAATGGAGTCATACTAACGATAAAACGTAAGTAAATCTATTTTGCCGTCTTATTATTTCTCAGGCTTGAACAGTTCACAATCACTTTTTTTTTTTAATTCATGAGCTAATCTGCATCATCTCAGTGGTCTCAGTGGTGGCTCAATATTAGTTTTAAATGACAGTTTTTGATCTATTTTAATTAGATATTTAAAAGAAAATTTTAAGACATTTTCCCTAAAGCACACACCAAGTGAACTGATCTGAAAATAGAGCCTTAAGCCCATGTTTACTAAATGTTAGCACGCGCTATCTGCCACCATCCCCGTAGGAATGGCACAGACCAAGGTCCATCATGTCCAGTATCCTGTGTCCACCAATGGCCAATCTAGGTCACAAGTACCCAGTGGACACACAGGTTCCACAATACCTTTATTGGGGCAAGCAGTGGATTTCCTGGGTCCCCTTGAATAATGGGTTATGGACCTTTCCTCCAGGAACCTGTCCAAACCTTGATGAAACCCAGCTACATGTACAGCTGCTACTACATCCTCCGGTAATGAATTCCAGAGTTTGATGACGCATTGACTGACAAGATATTTTCTTGTATTAGTCTCAAATGGGTCACAATGTAGCATCATTGCATGTCCTCTAGTCTCTTTACATATTTATAGCGTAAACAATCAATCTACATGTACCTGTTCCACTCCATTCATTACATGATAGGCCGCTATCATATCTCCCCTCCACCGTCTCTTCTCCATGTTGAGGAGCCTAATCGTTTACCTTCCCCTCATAGGGGTATCCTTCCATCCGCATTACCATCTGTGATGTCCAGCGTGATCCCACAGTGACAGTGGTGGCACACTGACATGCTGCTGCTGCAGAAAGGGGATGTGCCACCTGGGGCAGTCCAAGGGTCCAGGTACCCTAGACAGAGATCCTGGCTGCCCTCCCCCTGCTGCTGAACTCAGCCATGGATGAAGAGATCAAATATGCACCAGCAGCGGTAGCCCTCCATATATCTGTGACTTGCAGGTGCACGGGAACTACCATAGCAGTGTCTGTCTTCTTTTCCCCAAAAAGCATCAGTGGCAGGTAGGATGGGATTCCTGCAAAGGCAGATAGTGGGAGGGGAACTGTGTGGCCATCCATGTGTATCTCTCCCAGCCCCTGGATCTTGCACCCTAGGCACTCGCCAAACCACATGTTGTACGGGCTGGGGATGCACACCTCCACCACCTCTGACAGCACATAGTCATGTCATCATGGTGTGGAGGTGTTGGTGGAGGGGGAAATGGCACCCGGCCAGCAGCAGACCAAAGCCATGTCCTGGTCCTGTGTGCCGTGTGCACTGCAACATGCGCCAGGGTCTGTCTAATGGGGAGCATGTCAGCCCCAGGGACTGTCCGAGTCACAGGGAAGCATTGTGGTGCAACATGCACAACTGGTTTGTGTATGAGCAGAGGGTCCCAGGTTTCAAGGCCTGGCTGTGGATCATGCATTGCATGTCCCTGTGGCTAAACCTTAGTGTACAGTGCAAGTACAGCACCAGTATGTGTAACCCCCATTGAACCTGCCAACAAGGGTACAAACAATCATCAGCCACAAAGACAGGCTCCACTATCCAAAGCTAGATGGAGAGGCAGGCTGATAGCACAGGTACACTGAGTGGGTGCTAGCAATGGACAATTATGTCAGAGTGCACTAATAGCAGCTGCACAATGAGCTCACTTAACAATGCCTAACCTCATATGAAGACCAAAGTGGCAGGCAAGACTGTCTCCCATGAGAGAGGTGTGGCCTAGTGGCTGGGGCAAGTTACCTGAAACCAGAGGGCCAGGAGTTCAAATCCCACTAATGGACTGTATCTTTGGGCTGGAACAGATGGGGTTTCTAGCCCTATGTGTGCTCATTCTATAAACTACTTAACCCTCTATTGCCTTAGGTACAAAAATATGGATTGTGGGGTTGCTCATGAGCCCAACAAGATGGCCACAAATCTGTGAGGCTCCTCAGCCTCCTGTCCTGACTAAAGAACAACCTGCTGTATTTCTTCCTCCACCAGGTCAAAAATAACTGCAGAAACAGAGCTGAGGCAGACTGATGAAATGATCAACTTACATTTGAAATCAGCAGCTCAGATGGCATAAAAAAACCCTCTCTCCTACCTCTGCCAACGGTCGTGGGGGACACAGCACTGGAGGGAGAGTGTCTGCGCTGCCGCTGCTCTCTGCTTATCTCCGGCCTGTTGGTGCACTGGGCGCTCGGTCTGAAGACCCTCCAGACACCCATCCATGCTGCTTCCTAGCCCCCTGATGCTCTAATGAAAGGGGTGAGTACAAGCTCTGCAACCTCTGAGTGCATCGGGGAAATGGCTGCCCGAGTCTCCCCCTAACATCACGGCAATAATTAAAACTAAAAAGGAGCCTGTCTCCTTGCTAGCCATTTTCTGTGAAATCAGGCTACAATAAAGTTACTCACAGCGTGATTGATGCAATTTCCGGTGGTCTCTGAGTCTCCATTACTGATCTCCTTGTCTGGAATGCAGGAGGGAAAAGCTTCTTCGGTGGGAAAAGTGTTGGAACGCACAAATGCAATGCATGAAAGTGCAGCTAATATGGCTGATAAGATTTTGAAACGCATAACTGGAAGGCATGTTACTGCCGATTTACATGAGGCTTTTTCATTCCTCCCGATCTCACAAAACCTGTACGGATGTCTCCTTAATCACAGGCAAGAGATGCAAGCACAAGAGGAGCAAGTGAGAACAACTGCAGGATTGCTAATCTTAGGGGTATGTTTACTAAACCGCGCACACGTGCGCGGCGCACAGTAGTGTACGCTAATGATGCACTTAAGTGCTCTTAAGTGCCCCGCATGCGTGCGCGTCACACTAATGGGCCCGCGCAAGTGTGCGGGGTGCTGATGTGCGATAGAGGCGGGGAAAGGCGTACGGAGGGCGGAGGAAGGCCCCCCGAGGGGCGGAGGGACGGGGTCAATGGGTGGAGAGTGGGAGGGGAGAGGCTCCCCGCACAGGAGCATGGCTGAATTTCGGCAAAAACATACCGCGAGTGAAAACCTCGCGTTAGAGCCGATTTAAAGGGAAGAGAAACCATTTCCGTCAGCAATGTACAGCAACACCGGGGAAACCTGCAAAACGTGAGCAGTGTGATACATGTGCACAGAACAAAATAGCAAATATAAATTGAAAATGACCACAACAAATTCCAAATAAATTATAATCCAGCTGGGCAACAGTGATATTAATGGGCAACCATAAAAAACACTCCCAGGAAAGCTCCAAAAAAAAGAAATGATTTTTGGAAGGGTCTACGCTCCGTAGACTCTTTCAAAAGCACTGCATTGTAATGGAGCTTTCCTGGGAGTGTTTTGCAGGTTGCCCATTGATATCACTGTTGCGCAGCTTGGTTTTGTTTTTTATCCCCTTTTGTGGAGGTCATTTTTGAGGTTTATTTGCACCTTTGTCCCCATACAAGGTAAACGAGCCCACAGTAAAATTGTGCAGAGCAGGGTGTCTGACTCGTGCGGCCAGGTTTCCTATCTCCAGAGACTACACTGTCTCTGTGGCCACAGTGTGGTGCAGCAGACACAACCAGTGCCTGTAGGACCAGAGGGTCACAGGTTCAAATCCCAGCTGGGGCTCCTGCCAACCCAGTCCCCATAGTTTTACCCACCACTAAACAGTGATAGTACAGACACTCCTTTATTGCAGAGAACATAAGCATGGTTCCAACACCTATATTTTACCCTACACCGCACACAAACCATAACAATGGGCATTACCTACAGCCGAGTCCCCCAAATTCAGTCCTGGAGTGCTACAACTCAATCAGGTCATATGCTTTTCCCAGATAGGGACATGTCTGCATGTTGGCGGAAGGGTACAGGTGGTGGAGGGGGCAGTGGCTGCAAACCACAGCAGACAGTGGCCTAGGCCTGTGCAGGCTGGCACCGTCCACCGCAACAGACAGGCTCTGTCGGATGTACAGTCACGGACTCCCCAGGGAACACAGCATATCTGTGGCAAAATGGTGGTGCAGTGCACACAGACAGTGTGTGCAGGAACAGAGGGTCACAGGTTCAAAGCCCAGCTGGGGCTACTGCCAATCCAGTCCACATATTTTTCCCACAACTAAACCGTGATAGTAAGGACAAACCTTTATTGCTGAGAACATACGCATGGTTCATACGCCTATATTTTACCACACCAAACACAGACACCATAAACAGCCGCATTACCTAGAGCAGAGTCTCCCAAATGCAGTCCTGGAGGGCCCCACACCATTCAGGATCCATGCTGCCTCTAATAAAGATGCCTGTGCTGCATATCTATGCACCACCCCCATGGTATGCTGATGTAGCTCATGCATATGCATGAGGGACAGCATGAAAACCCAAACAGTGGTTGGAACACCAGGACTGGAGTTGGGACACTCTGCCGTAAAGCAGCAGCCAACAGGGCCAGACACACCCACACACACCCCCACAGGCCCCATTGGCCAATGCCTCATGGAGAGGCAGGACATTGGGCCCTGCCTGTATCTCCAAATACTAGCAGTTGCATACCTTAGCACTGCCACCCTACACCTGGGTATATGGTACACAGCTATCAAACGTTGCCCATGATAACTGGCAGATATCAATTCCTACGTTAAGCACATTTTGCTCATTGATCTCCACCATAACAATCATTGTGATGTCTGCGGTGTGCGCTGCAGGTCTGGTCTCTGACAGAGTTTACCACCCTGGGGAGTGACCCCCAACAGTATTGCGTACCATATCCATGCCTGTACTGTGCCCAGGACTGGTGTGGTGGGTATGGCTGCTGGACTCCTCTATAGTAGCACAATGCTGGCATAGGTGTTGTGGTGGCTGTCTGTCTATCCAGTGTGTGGTGGCTGCAAACACCTTCCACAGCCCACACTGCCAGCAATGTTGCCAGTATTGGGCTGCCAATATGCATAATGAGGAGCAAGGTACCATGGGTATAGGCCGGACAGGGTGGCCTGGCCAGGGTGCATCTGCACAGGGCATAGGGCACTGACTGGGACATTTTAGTGCCCGGCCACCACCTACCCAGCTCAGTATGTCTTGCTGAGAGATCACTCTCACCCTGACTGTGCAGTGACCACAGCATGCCTAGGCACCCCCATAGTGTTAGATAGTAGTTCTCTCATGTGATAGATATGGGTTTTCTTTTTGGGCCCAGTCACTGATTTATCTGCTTGCTGAGTATGCTGACATCCCAGTTATGGGTGCATGCACCTCCACTGGGAACATGCACTATGAACTAGCTAGCAGACTGTTTGCAGCTGGTATGTGTCTTGATGGAGTGCCTTGCAGGGTGCAGTGGCTGATGGCTTGCTGCAGGAGACTATCAGATAGTGGTGGGGTGCTGCTTAGCATATACAGGCCTAATGTCTGTCTGATATTGTGTTATGGATATATATATAGAGCTGCATTGACTGCCCTGTGAGGTGTCTGTTCCTCAGCAGGAATGGGGTTGATGTTCTCCTCTACTGCCACCTTTGCAGAGAGGTAGAATGTGGATCTATGGATAAGAGACCCTGTTTGCCACCCTCAGCCCTGGAGGAGGGGGGGGTGGTGGTGCATAGCCCACCTGGGAGTCCATGATGGCTACACCTGACTGGGACAGACAGAGATATCCAGGGTGTTAGGTACAGAAACTACCTATCTCACACATTAACACTGCTTTGGACCTCCTGCATGGCCTTTATCAGCTATGGAAGGTGTTGTGGACCTGGTCCTGGGCGCCTCATCGCACACTCAGGGTGAGCACAGTACCCGCACAATGTGACGGTGTGTAGCTACTCTGTGCCAGTAGAACACCCGGTCAGTACCCCCTACCAGACCGAGGTGCTGTGTGGGTGCACCCGGTCACTTCCCCCCTACCAGGCCGTGGTGCTGTGGGGGTGCATTCCCCATCTTGTGTTCATCTGTGGACAGCTGATTTGCATGTGCAGTGCATCATGGGTATGGGTTGGCTAACCCTATCCTGGTGACTACAGCAGACTGTCTGTGTGGTGACGTGCAGGCTCTCTGCAGCCAGCCAGGGGCTTGCTAGTAGTTATAGAGCTGTAGCCCAATGGTTACATCACTGCCTGTGAAACCAGAGGTCATGGGTTCAAACCCACAGTGGGGTTATTTGATAGGGTTGTCCAATGCATTATCTGATCTTTAATGTACATATTTTGATGCCAGCAAAAACACCCTGAGCGTACTATACCCATAAGGTGCCTTTGAGGGCGCCCTATAGGGCACCTTATGGTTTCCGTCCATATAAGGGGCACTATACATTTTCCTGTGACGCGTCTTATAGGGTGCCCTATAGGGGACATTTTAGGGTGCCGTGGCGGACAGTGCACTGTATCATGTGCCCTATGGAGTGCCTTATAGGGTGCCTTATACGGCACCTTCAATTACGGCACGTGTGGGCGTGTTTGCTGGCAGCAATTAATAAAATAAACATAAGGTGCTGGAGGAGAAAATATGTACATTGCAAAGCTGATGCCACAGCCAGCCTTACGTATTAGGCACCCTGGGGAGCAAACTCATGACCCCTGTATTAGCAGTCAGCGCCTTAACCATTGTGCTCCACTGCTGCTCCTCCTTGCATGTCAGCGCACCTACTTATGCTTTTTATTCCTTAAACTGCACCGTGCTGCCATCAAAAACAGTACTCTGACCTTGCGGTACCTCATACGGCACCCTCTAAAGCGCCCTATAAGCAACATTCTAAGGTGCCTTGGCGGACAGTGCACTTTAAAATGTGCCTTATAGGGCGCCTTATATTACCACGATTTGAGAGTGTGTTTGCTATTAATGATAATTAAAATAAAATGCCTCCTAAAGCAATCTTCCCCATAATACGCAATGCCTCAGCCAGCCTTGTTCATTGGGCACTGAACCCCTGATCCCTGCACCATTGGTCAGTGTCTTAACCATTATGCTGTGGCTCTGCTTTTCTGTGTGCACATCAGCACGCCACTTATACCGCCCAGTATTAAACTGCCTCCATAAACATCATCGCGCCACCTTATACCGCCCAGTATTAAAATGCCGCCAAAAACATCACCGCGCCGCCTTATGACGCCCAGTATTATAATGCCGCCAAAAACATCAGCGCGCTGCCTTATGATGCCCAGTATTATAATGCCGCCAAAAACATCAGCGCACCGCCTTATGACACCCAGTATTATAATGCCACCAAAAACATCAGCGCGCTGCCTTATGACGCCCAGTTGTTATCTGCCTCATAAATTAACACCTCAGCCAGCCATTGAGCACTGTGGGGGATTGAATCCCTGCTCCCTGCACAATTGGTAAGTGCCTTACCCATTGTGCTGTGGCTCTGCTCTTCTGCTTGCACCTCAACGTGCCACAAATGCCTCCCGCACAGCTCTCTGATGCGCTAAGGTGCGGGGCGCACAAGGGCGCCGCGCACCTTAGCTCATATGTAAATTCCGGCTTTTCTTTTTCAGCGGGGAACGCCCACTCCTTATATGGCACCCGCACACTACCGCGGCCCGCACTTTACCGGGGTTTTAGTAAACATGCCCCTTAATCTCTTTTCAAGCAAGTCTAGATGGCAGATCCTTTCACTATCTCTCTGCTCCCACATACTAGCCTTGAGCTCCACTGTGTGGCCATCAAGTGAATTGCTGGTTTAAGCTTAAATACAGCTCTGATCTGCTTTTCCTATCTTTCAACATGGCAAAAGTTAAATCATATGCCTCTGCCTTATCCAAATTTTCCAGAACCACTGATCCAGATCCTGGACTCTCTTCTGAGACCAAGAACAGCTCTATATCACGAGTAATAGATGACTCTGTGATCTCATCATTGGCGACGAAAAAAGATCTTTTGGAAATCTTGCAGGAGCTGAAACTCTTCAGAATGGATTTCACTAAGGCTGTGAGCGACATGCGTGCTGACCTGAAAGCCCTGGATAACCGAGTAACGCAAAATGAAGTTTAACATTGGCGATCAAAGTGACTCCTCGGCTGCACTTCAGACCAAGTTTAAAAATATGGATCAAATAACAAAAGAACTGCTGGAACGCCAGGAAGACTTCGAAAACCGCCAGAGACGGAATAACATACGAATCCTAGGTTTTCTGGAAATGGAGACCGAGAGGACTCGCTGGCTATTGTGCAAGATATATTTGCCTTCTATGTACCAAACTCTCCTCGACCAGTAGAGATGGAGAGCTTTAATTACTGTGATACCTAAGGAAGGGAAAGATCCCCTACAGGGCAGTAGCTACAGACCAATCTCCCTGCTTAACACTGATTACAAAATCTTCACAAAGATCCTAGCCTCACGTTTAAACTCCAAAGTGCAGGAAGTAGTAACCCAGGTCAGGCAGGATTCATTGAAGGTCGTCATGGGTTTGAGAATGTGCGTCGCCTCCTTAACATAAGATAAGATATGCCATACTGGGTCAGACCAAGGTCCATCAAGCCCAGTATTCTGTTTCCAACAGTGGCCAATCTAGGTCATATGTACCTAGCAGTTTCCCCAAAGGACACAGGTTCCACAATGCTTGTATTGGTTCAAGCATTGATATCCTGGGTCCCTTCTTAATAATGGTTTATGGACCTTTCCTCCAGGAACTTGTCCAAACCTTTTTTAAACCCAGCTACATTAACAGCCTTTACTACATCCTCTGGTAACAAATTCCAGAGTTTGATTACACGTTGAGTGAAAAAATATTTTCATATAACATCATGCTAGGCGTTCGACATCTAGAGGGCAATTATGCTGTTTTATCTTTAGATGCAGAAAAAGCATTTGATAAGGTGGAATGGTGTTACTTACTGAGTGTACTGCAGCATTTTGGGTTCGGATCCTCTTTTTTTTTTATGTTGGGTCACTGCTTTATATAAAGCCCCCTTAGGAACAGTTCAGGTAAATGGATTCCTCTCGACACCGTTCTCTCTATAACGAGGTACTAGACAAGGGTGTCCACTTTCTCCACTTCTGTTTGCACTAGCGCTCGAACCACTAGCCATACAACTTCGCACTCATGAAGCATCCCTGGGAATTCCCCTCACTAACCGACATCATATTGTGTCTCTTTACGCGGATGACACTTTAATTTTTCTCCGAGAGCCCCCTATTAGTATGCTGGTCTTAATATCGATACTGCAAGATTTCTCTTGTTTATCGGGATACACGATTAACTTTCAAAAATCAGCTTTGATGCCCTGTCTGGCAGCCCGAGGGGAATGCCCCAAGATAAAGGTAATGCAGTTTTCCTATGGTCTTCAGCTTCAGATATCTGGGTATCCAGATCACTCAGCGGGTGGAAGATCTTTATGTGTGGAATTACTCTCCCCTGCTGACCACAATAACCAGAGAAGTATCGCCTTGGCAACCCCTGTCAGTGTCCTGGTTAGGAAGAGTGAATACGATAAAGATGCTTCTACTTCCGAAAATTCTCTTCTTATTCCAGCAGCTTCTTATCCTAGTACCATGCTCTTTCTTTCTTCAGTTACGATGGATCCTCATGGGCTTTGTGTAGCAAGGATGATGTCCTCGGCTAAGTCTTCCTGATTTTGAACTGTATTATTTATGTTCCTGCTTAAGAGCAATCCCAATGTGGTGGATTAGTGACTCCTCTGCGTGGGTTGACCTAGAGGCCAGTTGGGTCTCTCCAATTCCTTTGACTGCTATCCCTTTCATCACAGAGAAATCACATGTGTGTGCCATACGCACTCATATCTTTTTAGGCCCGATTTGGACAGCCTGGCGAAAGAGCTGCACCAAAGTAGCTTTACCCTCCTTATGGTCCCCATACACTACAGTAGGAGCCTTCACCTTTGCTAGGAGCCTCAACTCACTTCCGCGACAGGAACTGACTAACCTACAATTAGTCTCACCATATGACCACTCTATCCTATGCTTACTTTTGGTAGCAAGATCAGTGATCAGCCAATATTGGAAGAGAAGAGCTGCACCCACGTGCAACGAATGGATGGTAAAGGTCTGGGACATATACCGAATGGAGAAGATGACCGCAGAAATGCGAGGCAGAGTGAGTGATTTGCAACGTCTCTGGAGTCACTTTTTGCCAATCTAAGCGGTAGTGTAAAGAATAGTATAGGGTAATCTCCAGATTCCTAATACCTACATTTCTCCAGACACTGCTTGATCTTTTGTAGAGACCATAAATAGATGAGCTGCTAACTATCCTTTAATCCTCTTTCCTTGGTTTTTACAACACTCCTCTTCTTATTCCTGATACTGAGTTTTAAATGATGAGGGAGGGAGGGAAGTGGAAGAGGGAGGGGGGAGGGAGGGAAGGGAGGGGGGAAGGATGGAGGGGTGGGGGGTTCAGATAAAGCCAAGTCATCTGACTAGATGGGTCAAGAGTATTGGTAGCTGGATCCTCATCCTCTGAAGTTCATGCCGTTCAGTTATGTTCAGTTAAACATCCTCAATGATTACCGATGAGGGTTTCCTGTAGTTATTACATTCACCCACTCAATGTTTACTTATTTAGGGCAAAAACTCGCTACCTGACATTGTACTGTTTTACATTGTGCCACAACTGTTTCTTATGCATAGGAGTTTATTAGGATTGTTATTCCTATGTCCTTCAGATTGTTCTAATTGGATGCCAGCCAAACTCTAGTAGAAAATGAGGAGGGGTGGACCATGAGAGTGATTGTGCCAATGATATGTCTGCTTATGGATATCTGTATTAAGTTTATTGATATCTGTACCATGTTACATTATTGACTTTCAATAAAACTTTTCACACAAAAAAAATGTAGATTGTGAGCCCCTTTGAGGAAAAGTAATATATACATATATAGTACCTGATTGTACACAGCTTTAACTCCTAGAAAAGTAGTATATAAACCTAGTTAAATAAAATGGCCACAGACACATCCAGGACAATCTGTGCTGTTTCAGGTGATACTCATAATCCTCTGCTTCACATTTTCAAACAAAGCTGGGAACAACTCGGACAATGTCAAACAAAATGAAGTGCAGAAAGCCACAGGGCAAAGGGGAGCCTCACAAGCATACACTCACAAGCATACACTCACAAGCATACTGCCTCACAAGCATACACTCACAAGCATACAGCCTCATTGAGCACTGTGCAAAAGTGGGGATGGTTGGCACGCCTGTCAGCTCACAAATTGATAACTTGTGCAGGTGCTAAGAGCAGGCCTTGGCCTCAAATCATAGAAACATAGAAACATGATGACAGAAAAAGACCACATGGCCTATCTAATCTGTCCTTCCATATCAACCACTACAACCGTCCCCTTTTTTCCTTTAGAGATCCTCTGTGCTTGTCCTATGCTTTTTTGAATTCAGATACTGTCCTCATCTCTACCACCTCCACTGGGAGACTATTCCACGGATCCACCACTCTTTCCGTAAAGAAATATTTCCGCATATCACTCCTGAATCTATCTCCCTTCACCCTCATCCCATTTCCCCTCGTAGCAGAACTTGCTTTCAATCGAAAGAGTCTCTCTCCCTGAACATTTATGCCATGGAGGTATTTAAACATCTCAATCATATCACCTCTATCCTGCCTTTCCTCTAAGGTGTACATATTAAGATCCTTAAGTCTGTCCTCATATGCTTTATAATGAAGACCACTAACCATTTTAGTAGCCACCCTCTGTTTATATCCTTTTGAAGGTGCGGTCTCCAGAATTGCACACTATACTCCAACTGAGCTCGCACCAAAGACTTATGCAGAGGCAATATGACCTCCTTTTTTCTGCTAGCCATTCCTCTCCGTATGCACCCAAGCATCCTTCTAGCTTTTGCCGTCACTTTTTCTACCTGTTTAGCTACTTTAAGATCATCAGACACAACCACGCCCAGGTCCCGCTCTTCTTTAGTGGACAAAAGTACTTCAGCCCCTATACTATATTGCTCCCTTGGATTGCTGCAGCCCAAATGCATGGCCCTACATTTTTTAACATTAAATCCCAGCTGCCAAATTCTAGACCATTCTTCAAGCTTAGCTAGATCCCTCCTCATGTTATCTACACTTTACTGGGTATCTACACTAGTGCAAATTTTGGTATCATCCGCAAAGAGGCAAACCTTACCCAACAGCCCTTCCGCTATATCACTAACAAAGATGTTAAAAAGAATTGGACCAAGGACACACCACTGGTAACATCCTTCTCCTCATGTTGTTACCGCCCACTCAGTGTGCTATTAGCCTCCAACCAGCTGTGAATAGTGGAGCCTGTCTGTGCTGATGCTGGGTGTTTCTACCCTTGCTGGCTCCCTCATTGGGGGTGGCACATGCTGGAGCTGTACCTGCATTGTCCACTAAACCTTGTCCACAGCAACATGCTATACAGAAACCCAAGTGGGGACCTGAATCTGTAACTCTCTGCACATGTACACATCAACCATGGGTGTTGCACCATAGTGCTGCCATATGTAAATAACAGCTCCTGTTGCTGATATGTTCTTCTTCGGCTTGCCATTGACATATGCTGTAATGTGCATGGCACACAGGAATAGGACAAGGCCTCTGTCAGCTATAGGCTGGTGCCACTGCCTACGCAACCACCATCACCATACCATGCAGACATGCCCACACGCTGTCAGTGGTAGTGGTGCGCAGTCCTAGCATGTTAAACATGCAGGTTAAGGGGGTACCTTGGGCTCAAGGCCCAGATGGGTGGTCAGAGGCACATATGGATGGTCATGCAGCCCCCACCCGACAAGTTGACTAGTCAGGGGCCCCATCATCTCCTGACACTGATACGTCATGGGGGGAAGATGGCAGCCACTGCTATGGTATTTTTCAGGGCACCTGAATTTTCCAGCTATTTGGAGGGCTACAGCTGCAGGCACTATTGGTCTCTTCCTCCACAGCTGGGTTCAGTGGCACCATGGGGGGGGGGGCCCCAGAATCTCTACCTAGAGTGCCATGTTTCTTCAACCGTCCCATGTGGTAGGTTTTCTTTCCACAGCTGCCATATGTCTGTGATTCGCCAAATTCACTGTATGACCATGAGAGACATCACAGATGGTGCAAATGGGGGATCCCCCTATGTGAGAAGATTGCAATAGTTAAGCCCCTTCAACCTGAAGGACAGATGGCTAAGGGGAGATATTCTGGCGGTCTATGTAGTACTGAATGGTGTGGAATGGGTAAATGTAGATTGTTGTTTACACCACCAAAATTTGATTGGACAAGGGGACAGGCAATGCCACTACATTGCAATGCATTCCGGATTGATAAGGGCACATAGTTTGTCAAGCAATGCATAGGCAATCTTTGGAACTCTGATCAAGAAGGTGTCATAAAGGCTCCTTGTGTAACTGTGCTTAGAGAAGGTTTGGTTAGGTTCCAGGAAAACAGTCATTGCACAATTAAGTAGGGGGCATTGCAGATCCACAGCTTGCCCTACTAGAAGGCATCGTTGAATATGGATACAATTTAATGACCTAGCTAGGTACTTGTAAGTGTGATTGGCTACTGTGGGACAGAGAATACAGGACTTGACGGACCATGGTCTAACCCAGTATGGCATATCTGCGAATCCTCTCTTCTTACGTGCCAGCTGGGCAGCTGCCTGGTCCGCAAAGTACACCTGCACCTACCACTGCATGACCAACGTGCCACCCCCATTGCTCCATTGGCAGCATCAGCATGATGTCCTTTCCTACTTGTGCCCCATGCTGCTGCTGCTAATGGAGCACTGTCTTGAGCTCCCTTGTCTTTTCATCACACTGCTCACATTTAAATATGCTTTCTCCCCTCTGCAGATATCCTTTCCGTGAGGTTTCACATGGCGGTATAGTTACAGGCGTAAAGGGGATCTAAGGGGTGTTACGCAAGAGGCGGTAAAGGAACATACGGGGTTACCGCCCACTCTCCATCCCTTCACGCCTGCTCTCTGCCTCCTGTTCTCTGTACACTGCAGGAGCCTTTTACGCACAAAAATTTGGCTTTTCTGCGGTGTTAAGTATACATGCGTGCCATTACCACCCATAAACGGCACGCTTGCTCCCTTACCGCCGTTTAGTAAACTTACCCCTAAGTATCAACAAATTCATACGCAGCATCCCACACTCATTTCATCTAAAGTCAGACCTGTCTCCAAGGAACAGGACTCATAGCTGTAAAGATCCATTAGGTTTCAGTACGTCTGCCCTCTCAAATAAATATGTTTTTTGTTTACTCCCAAAGCAATAGTAATCCTGGATTCCTTTCAGCTCCCCTCTGTGCTACCATAACACAGATGCTAGAGACACTGAAAGCTGACAGAATACAGTCCGTAAACACCAGATCTTACCAGTTCTTTACTTATATTGTTTAATTACTCACAATAGCCATGTATTTTGGTCCTTAAAGCCCTATTACAGAGAATTAGAAATTTATGTGCATAAGACAAAATGCATTGAGATAAGAATAAAAATGTACATGCTCCGAATAATGTTCTCACCAACAAAGGATAAAGTTATAAAATTAACTCACAAAATTCACACTGTATTTAAGACTTCCCTGCAATTACAGGTACCTGGCATATAATTATTAATGCTGACTCCTGGAAAACCCAGCAGCCCCTGGGTTTTCTTGGCAAGATGTGAGAGTAGATTGTCAGACCTTTCTTCCAAAGCAATGGAGTGTAAAGTAACTTGCCCAAAGCCACATGGAGTACCAGTGGGAATCAAATCCTGGTCTCTTGGTCACGATTCCTCCACTCCTTCAATAATAATCACGCTTCTGCAAATACAGGGCACAATTGGTCTGTATAGGATGCACAGTTAGGACAAACTTAGAAACAGTCTTTGTGATCCTCAATGCTCTCTTAGAAAAGGATTATATGTCCTTTAGAAAACCTGTAAAGGGTCTCTTTACCCCAATTGATTTAGATGATTTGCAATTTGAGTCTGTTAGAGGAGTTGCAAGTTGATTTTAAATACATTTCTGTCTTTTAATCGTGTGGTCTAATGTAGACACGTCCTTTTGACTCTGTAGGATTTTTTAAAGTATATATTTCGTCATTTTTGTAGTTTGATAAGTAGTGCTTTTCTGTTTGATCCTGATTAGCTATGCTGTTATGTGGCTTGTATGTAGCTGTGAAGGAGATTTATACATTTTTTGAAAAGATTAAAAAGTGGCCTTTATTTCCATGTTCCAATATAGTGGCCTCCAGCGGACTTTGGAAAATAACCAGTAGTCAAAGGAGGAGATGACGGTATAAGATGTGTAGTTAATCACAAGACTCCACGATAAAGCGAGGCATTAGATCTGCAATGACTGGGGAATAAGCACTCAGCCAAGTCTTACTGTCACTTTTCCTACCATTTCAGTATTAGCAAGTAGATAATAAATACAGTCAAATCTCGGTTTTCGTATACCCTAGTTTTCGTACGATTCGGTTTTCGTTGACTTTTTCGTCAAGATTTTGTCCCAGTTTTCGTACATTGTCTCGGTTTTCGTACAGTTGAAAATGGAGCACCATCTTGTGGCCAGAAGTGGGATTTTCTTTATTTTGATTCTCTTGCTGATTGACTGTCTTCCATATGCCAACAAGTCTTCAATAAAGGTAAAAGTGATGTTAAATGTTCATTTATCCATTTCACTAGTCATTTATATTTCTCATTGTTTTCTGTATGTAAAAATATAGTTATTATCTATAAAATGTATTTTTTGTTAATATTTTTGGGTGTCTGGAACAGATTAATTGGATTTACATTATTTCTTATGGGAAATATTGCTTCAGTTTTCATACATTCGGTTTTAGTCAGACTTTTTCAAACGGATTAATCACGAAAACCGAGGTTCCACTGTACAGTTGTGGTCAACATTATTGGCACCCTTGCATTTTAGGTATGTTGTATACAATATCTTGAGAAAAAATTGGAAATATTCCAACAGTGTGCCATCATAATATTTTAATAGTATGTTCAAAGTTATACAGCAAAAAAAAGATGTCTGTACAACGTAAACATAGTAATTTCTGAGAAAAAAAAAGTATGACCTGGACAGGATTAATGGCACTTTTCACTTATATTTCGTTGCACAACCCTTGGCTGCAATGACAGCTTCCAAACGTTTCTTGTAGCCATATATAAGTTTTGTACATCTGTTTGCTGGTAGTTTCTCCCACTTTTCAACTATGATTTCTTCCAGTTTATGAATATTTCATTGTTCCTTTTACCAATGGCAGATTTCAGCTCTTTCCGAAGGTTCTCAATTGGATTGAGATCAGGACTCGTTACTGGCTAGTTTAAAAAGTCCATTTTTTCATTTTTAACCATTCTTTTATACTTTTGGATGTATGTTTTGGGTCATTGTCCCTGCTGGAGGACCCATGACCTTCGACCCAGACCTAGATTTCTGACGCTAGGTAGTACATTTCACTCCAAAATATCTTGGCAGTCTTCTGACTTCATGATTCCTTTAATACATTCCAGGCCTCCAGTTCCTGAGGTAGCAAAACTGCCCCACAACATTATGGAACCTCTAGCATATTTAGAAACACAGAAACATAGAAAAATAGTGGCAGAAAAAGACCACATGACCTTCTATATCCACTACAATAGTCCCCTTTTATCCTTTAGAGATCTATTTGCTTGTAGGAAGAGTGTGGCTTTCCTTATAAGCGTCATTTCTTTGTCTGTATGTATTTTCCGAGAAGGATTTGTGGTTTCTCAAGGTGGGTCTTTAGAAATGACCTTATATCCCTTTGAAGTTTGATGTTTGGTGATAATGGCTTTTCTGATGGTCTCAGCAGCTCTCTTTTCTTCACCATTGTGAAAATAGAACAGGGAGTGAATGTGGCCATTTTAAATATTAGAGCCATCATTCATTGGTTGTTTATAGTCATGTGATACAATTAATGACAGATGTGTCTGATTTTACTGCAATGAGAATGTGGTTCTTCGGTTCAAACCAATTAGAATTTTTTATAAGGGTTCAATAATCATGTCTTGGTAATGTTCCCGTATTTATGCTATTTCCTATTCTTTCCTTTTATAATTGTTCTTGTTTTATTAGATTCTTTTATGTGTCGAATATGTGTGCATATACAATCGAAAGCCATTTCGCTGGCCACTTTTTTTTAGGTGCTATGGGACATTAAGGCGTTGAACAGCAAGGTTGCCACTAATGTTGACTAGAACTGTATAACACAGTTTCCACTAAAATTACTAACGTGCACTACTATGGCCATTGCATGACATGAGACCTGCAGAAAAATAGCATTTGTAAACACGTAACACACTTTAACTCTAGCTGCTCATGACTTCATTTTATACAGAGAGCAATCTGCTTCGGAAAAGAATTGAGAGAGCATAGATAAAAAGTAATTATAGAAAAAAAGTCGAGTTGAAAGTAACATAAAAATGCTTCAGTGCACCTTAGAAATATTCTTTTACACTGAGGAGGAATTTGCAGAAAAAGAATGAGGGAAATTACATTTGATTTTACATAGTGTGAGGAATAAACCCTCACTTTGTGATTTTACTGAGTTGGACGTGCTTGCTTGGAGCAGCAGGAATTCAAGAAGCAAAGTAGCATCAAGGTCAATGTTTACTAGCAATTTGTTTGCATGGTTTTTAAATTGTTGGTTGTATTTCTCTACACCGTTTCCTCCAAATTAAAATGTTACTTTATTTTCTTTATAGGGAGGGAAAATGCTGCACCTTCTGTGTTTATCACCCCACGTTCAAAAGAGCAATTTGAGCAGGGAACAGCAACTCTTGATTGCAGGATCAACAGATTGTATCAAATGAAGGAAGACAGACAAACCAGTGATGGTGTGTAGACAAGTGAGAATGTGCTAGATACTAACCTCATATTCAATTGGAGTAAACATAATACTTATATCTGTGAGGTTAAGACCTCGACCCTGTCACTACCTCTTGTAAAGTCCATATAGTAATCACAGTGTTCTGGGTTGTTCGCTCATGGAGAAAGCAGCCAATTCATTTCTTACTTAGCCTTTATTCCGCCTTTTTAAATATCTGACACAGTGCACTTCTTACTATCAGCAGTGAGGGTTAAGATCTCTTTCTTCTACTCTGTCAGTTGCTAAATCTTTTTAAATATAAAACTGTCTATAACAGCATTAATCTGTCATTTTCTGCTTTTATCATGTAAAGTTTGAAGGATGAATAAATTAGTAAAAATTATTCTGCTCTACCTTTTTTGCATTATTTTATGAAGTGGGATCAGTGTTGGGTTATTCTACCATGTATATTATTATTTTAAGTTACTGTCATGTTTGTATGGAAGAAAACCCTCCTTAACTCCAAACAAAACAAAGGTTAAAAAAAATACGATGTTCAAATGACAAAGAGACAGAATGAAAAAGACAAGTTAAACATCTCCAGTTTCTAATAAGTAGTCATCTCATGATTTCCAGTGACACTTCCATTAGACCTGTTGAGGATGCCGAGTCCAGTACACCGATTCATATCGGCGATAAAGACATATCATATTCAACCAATAATGAAATTCTAAAGAGGATGTATCCCTCCAGTGACTGATGATAAGCTTAAGCACCAAACTAAATAATAATAAAGAAAGAAATTCTTAGATTGAAGATCTGGAACATCTGCAAGAGATCAGAGTTTGATAATCGTTTTAGTCAGATCCCCTCGCAGATGGAAAATCTGGGTAATTTTCCACAATATAGGTTGCCAAAACATTTGAAAGTTGGGACAATTAAAGAGCATGTGGTAAAAGGTGTCTGGAGAACAATGACAGAACCAGCATTTATTACAATGCTCCTCTTTCTTTTTTGACAAGAGGACAGGTGTGATGAAAGCCTTGTGAGCTAAAAACAATAGAAACTGAATAACAGAGGCTGACCTAGAGATGCGTAATGAGGAGCACCAAAAGGACTTCCAAGTACATATGGAAAGAGAGGGATCTAAATCTTGTTCCCACAAACTCTCAGCTCCAGTACATTTAGGGGTATGATTACTAAAGGGCAGTAAGGGAGCATATCTTTCTGAGCGGTAAGGGCAGCCATAAGGGGTTACCATGCGGTAAGTGTGCTGGACGTGTTAGAGGTGTTCCAGCATCAAGGGGTCGTAGTGGACACTTAATGGGTGGTAACAGGACATACTGCCTTAAGGTGTCTTGCATGCACCTTAATGCAGGAAAGCCTCTGAAAAGGGTGGCAGGGAAGCCATTGGAGAAGGTATGGATGCAAGCACAGTTGGTAGCTGATGGAGTTGATTCATCTAATGCCTGTCTATGTGGCAGTATGTGTTATGAGCATGTTTGATGGCCAAATGGTGGGTGCAGGGCTGTGCCATGGATTTTCCAAGCAGAGAAATATGTATGGTGGATGTATGGTATCTTACTGGCCAAAGGTATTTGGCGTGTGTGATCCAAAAGTAGCAGTGCCATGGGGTACATGAAACACCATTTGTGTGGGGGGGACTGGTGCCTCAGCCTGTGCAACAGCAAGACAATACACCTGACAGAGTGGCATGTTGGAAAGGGACAAGTTATTTTATTTATTTATTTATTTAACAGGACTTATGTCCCGCCTTCTCCTTTAATCAAGGTGGTGTACACAGCAACCAATCGAATTATGTTGACATTTGTGTTATCGTGCAGTGTTATACAGTGTGTGTGTGTGTGTGTGTGTGTGTGTGTGTAAGTAGGCGTTCATTTGTTGTGGTCTCTTTACAGCATGAGCTACATTACAATGTTATGTATATTAGAGATAAAGGGTGGGGGGGCCGGTCTTAGTCCAGGGGCTATCGGGCACTATTATGTGCTGTAGCCATAATGCTCGATGAAGAGCATTGTCTTGAGTTGTTTTCGGAAGTCTTTGATGTCTTCTGTCAATCGTAGTTCATCAGGGAGGGCATTCCATATTGCAGGTGCTGCCATCGATAGAGCTCTTCTTGCGGTGCTCTTGCAAGCCTTTGTGTAGTCCTTTGGTGTGTTGATGGTGCCAGAGGTGCCTCTCCTCTTTGGCCTTGTGCTGGTGTCTGGTTGTATGAGTGGTTGTAGGCTGAGTGCTGAGGTCCGGCGTCTGATTTTGAATATGTTTAGGACTGTCTTGTACCTGATGCGGAAGCTGATTGGGAGCCAGTGGAGGTCTTTTAGAATGGGGAGGATGTGGTCTTGTCTTGATGAGCCGGATATTATGCAGGCTGCTGTGTTTTGAGCCATTTGCAGTGGCCTGAGTGTCTGCTTGGTTAGGCCAAGATATATTGGGTTGCAGAAGTCTAGGATTGGAGTTATTAGGGCTTGACAGACTGTGCGGAAATGTTCATGAGCGAGGAGGGGTTTGAGGCGTCTGATTAGTCTCATCTTGTGGTATGCATTCTTAGTGGTTCTGCTGATGTGGGACTGTAGGTTTAGTTCTTTGTCAAGAGTCACTCTGAGGTATTTCACTTCCGGTTTTATGGGTATTGTTATGCTGTTGACTTTGATGGAGGGTGGAGGAATGTATCTGGTGTTTCGGGTGATGAGTAGTGCCTCCGTCTTATTGTAGTTTATGGTCAGGTTGTTGTCTTGAAATCAACTGGACATGTGTTTGAGCTGAACCCATTTGCTCCATGTGAAACAAGTAATGATGGCAGTACAGTGCAAGGGATGGCTATGCAATAAGTGTTATGTGCCTGAATGTATGAGATGCATCCTCTTTATGTAAAGCTGGGAGATCACAATGATGGCACAGTAGAAAATGAATCTAAACCAGTTATCCCAGACATCTGCTGTGTATACATTACTGACTCGCTGAAATGGGCCGCAGCAGAGCCACTAAAGTCATGCTCTCAGAGGTCCATGATGGGGAAGGCCATAATGCATAGAAACATAGAAGGATGATTGTCTTCAGGTCACAGCAGAGCCAGGACTGTGTGAGGGTGGGCAAGTGACCTGAGTAGCACCCAGGCACAAAATAAACAAGTGGGAAACAAACACTGGACCTTTGACTATGGAGACATTGCACCAAACAGTAGGCTACACCTCCACACAGCTTTACAGGGATGTGTAGAATCTGCAGGTCTCTAATCAAAATGTTTGCTGTGTGTGCTGGTAGAGGTTGGGCCCTCCTCTATCCATGAGGCACTACAGAAGCAAAACAGCTGTCTGCCGCTGAAGAACCAATGGAGAATGCACTGATCCAGCATATCTGCTCAGTAAGATGCACTGACTGCATGTGCTACATGCACATAACAACTTCAAGCCATGCTGCAGAGCGGTTTCAGCTGTCACCCTAAGGGTAAGGATGGTGCCCACTACCTGGTCCAATTGACCTGCACTGTTAGAGATGGTTTCTGCTGGACATGTTGCAGGTTCACATTCCTGCTGGTGTGTGGCAGGCATTGTCTGCAGTGTATTATGCTTTTCTCCTTTTTAGAATATTGTAGAATTTCTCCTTTTTAAGGCATATTGTATGTGACAGCAACAGCCTGGCCCCATTTTCTGCCCATCTTTGACACTAATCCTTCTATACCAGTGCAGGTCATCGTGCATTGTCAATATCCTGATGCCATGGATAGTCACTGCCGCAAGGGTGTATAGGCTAGGATAGGGCTACGGCTTCTGCCCCTGTCCTGCCACAACCCCAGTGAGTTGCCATGAACCACTGCTGTCTCAACCATTGAGGACCAACAATCAAACACAGCACATGCAGTAAAGACTACCCCTGCTGTTCTTCACTGGGCTGTGTGAGCTATGCACAAACCAACTTCAGTTGGTCCACTAGTCAACACGCACAGCACGTGTTGAGACACTCAGCATTGAGACACAGCATTTTTCTCAGTGATTGGCATCTCCAGACAGAGATTGCATCCACATCACTATAGACAAAAACTATAATAGCTCTATGTGGATGGTCACTTTTTGGACATAGTGAGAGTGCCATTTCAGCATGACATGCTGTGGCCACCCAGGAAATGGACATAGCAGACAGGCACAATGATGTCTCAGCCATTGACCCTACTGTTGCAACAGACACATCCAGACCAAGCTGTGATGTTTCAGACGATACCCACAATCCTCTATCTCATGTTATTCACATTTTCAAATAAAGGCTTGGAACAACTTGAACAACGTGAGCCAAAGTGAAGTGCAGAAAGCCACAGGACAAAGGGGAGCCATACACACAGACATGCATACACTGCCATTGGCATACTGTGCAAAAGTGGGAATGGTTAGCATTCCTGCTTGCCACACCTATCTCAATGTCAGCTCAAGGATTGATAATGTGTGCTCTGTGTGCAGGTACTATTAGCAGGCCTTGGCCTCAAAGCACGTTGTTATTGCAGGCTCAGTATGCTATTAGCCTCCAACCAGCTATGGATACTGAAGCCCATCTGTACTGCTGGTGGATGTTTCCACCCTTGCTGGCTGCCTCCTTGGGGGTTGCACATGCTGGAGCTGTTCCTGAACTGTCCACTAAAACTTGTCCACAGGAACATGCAATATAGAAACCCCAGTGAGATCCTGAACCTGTGGTCCTCAACATATATACACACTGACTTTGGGTGTTGTACCACTATGCTACCATAGAGAGATAACAGCCCCTGTTGCTGACATATTTCCCTTTGGCTGTCCTTTGACACATGCTGCAATGCTCATGGCATACAGGACTAGGACAAGGCTTCTGTCTGCTGCAGGCTGATGCCACTGCCCACGCAACTACCACCACCACACCATGCAGAAATGCTCGCACGCTGTCAGTGGTGGTGGTGCATAGGCCCAGCGTGTTAAACATGAAAGTTAGGCGGGCGCCTTGGGTGCAAGGCCCAGATAGGGGAGGTCAGAAGTACACATGGATGGTCACACAGCCCCCACCCACCAACTGACTATGCAGGAGCCTCTTCACCACCTGCCACCAATACATCTCGGGGGAGGATGGCAGCCACTGCTGTGGTATTTCCTCAAGCACCTGCATTTTCTAGCTACCTGGAGGGCTACAGCAGCAGGCACTATTGACCTCTTCCTCCACAGCTGGGTTCAGTGGCACCATAGGGGGGCCCGCCGGTATCTCTGTCTAGAGTGTCATGTCCCTTGGACCGCCCCATATGGCAGATCTCCTTTCCACGGCTGTCGTATGTCTGTGTTTCGCCAAAGTCAGTGTGTGATCATGAGGGACATCACAGATGGTGCGAATGAGGGGATGTCCCTATGTGTGGAGATTACAACAATTAGGCCTCTTCAACCTGAAGGACAACCAGCTAAGGGGAGATATATTCAGTGGTCTATGCAGTACTGATTGGCATTGAATGGGTAAACATTGATCGGTTGTTTACGCCATCAAAATGTGGGTGGACAAGGGAACAGGCAACGCCGCTACAGTGTAATGCATTTTGGACCGATAGGGCATATAGTTTGTCAGGCCTTGCATAGGCAATCCTTGGCATTCCAATCACGAAGATGTCATAAAGGCTCCTCTTGAAACTGTGCGTAGAGAAGGCTTGGTTACGTTCCAGGGGAATGGTCATTGTACCATTACGCTGGGGGCACTGCGGATCCACAGCTTGCTCCACTACAGGTATTGTTGAACATGGGTACATTTTAATGACCCAACTAGGTACTTGTGAGCATGATTGGCCACTGTGGGACAGAGGATATATGGCTTGACAGACTATGGTCTAACACAGTATGGCATATCTGCGATACTCTGTTCTTATGTCACTGTGTGCCACCTGGGCAGCAATCTGGTCCATAATGTTCACCTGCATCTACCACTGCATGACCAACATGCCACCCCATTTTCTCCATTGGCAGCATCAGCATGGTGTCCTTTCCTACTTGTGCACCATGCTGCTGCTGCTAATGGAGTACAACTATCACTGGCTTGGACTCCCTTGCCATTTCATCACATTGCTCACATTGAAATTGGCTCTCTCCCCTCTGCAGACACCTTTGCCTTGAGCTTTGACATTACGTTAAGGTTACAGGCATTAAGGGGCTCTTAGGAGTGTTAACAAAAGAGGCGGTAAAAGAACAAATGGTATTACTGACTCTTCTCCGCCCACTTTCCGCCACTTCACACCCACTCTCCGCTTCCTGTTCTCTTTATGCTGCAGAAGTCTTTTACACATGGAAACTTGGCATTTTTGCATTTTTAAGGGGACATATGCGCCATTACCACATGTAAATGGCGCACGTGCTCCCTTACCACTGTTCAGTAAACATACCCCTTAGTTTCCAATGCAATCTAACATAAGATATGCCATACTGGGGCAGACCAAGGTCCATCAAGCCCAGTATCCTGTTTCCAACAGTGGTCAATCCAGGCACAAGTACCCGGTAGATTCCCAAAAACACACACAAGTTCCACAGTGCTTGCATTGGGGCAAGAAGTGGATTTTCCGGGTCCTCTTTAATAATGGTTTATTGACCTTTCCTCCAGGAACTTGTCCAAACCCTTTTTTAAACCCAGCTACACTAACAGCTTTTACTACAACATCCGGTAATGAATTCCAGAGTTTTATAACGCATTGAGTGAAAAAATATTTTCTCTTATTAGTCTTAGACAGGACACATTGTAGCTTCATTACATGTCCCCTAGTCTTTCTACTGTTTGATGGCATAAACAATCGATCTACGTTTACATGTTCCACTCCATTCGTTAATTTAAAGACCTCTATCATATCTCCCCTCGGCCGTTTCTTTTCTAGGTTGAAGAACCCTAACCCTTTAAGCCTCTCCTCATAGGGGCATCCTTCCATCCCCTTTACCATTTTGGTGGCTCTTCTCCGTACCTTTTCTAATTCCGCTATATCCTTTTTAATATACGGTGACCAGAATTGCACACAATATTCAAAGTGTGGTTGCACTATGGAACTATACAGAGGCATTATAATATCCTTTCTTTTATTCTCCATTCCTTTCCTTATGATGCCTAGCATTCTATTTGCTCTCTTGGCTGCTGCTGCACACTGGGCAGAGGGTTTTAACATGTTATCTACGATGACGCCTAAATCTTTTTCCTGGATTGTGGTTCCTAACATGGAATCTTGCATCATGTAACCATAGTTTGTGCTGTTCTTTCCTAGTTACATAACTTTGCACTTGTTCACATTAAATTTCATCTGCCATTTGAATGTCCAGTCTTCCAATTTATCAAGGACCTCTTGCAATTTTTCACAATCCTCTTGGGTTTTAACAATGTTGAAAAATGTTGTGACATCTGCAAATTTGATCACCTCACGTGTTATTCCCATTTCCAGGTCATTTACAAATATGTTAAAAAGCAGTGAACCCATCAGAGATCCTTAGGGTATTCCACTATTCACCTTTCTCCACTGGGAAAACTGTCCATTTAGTCCTAACCTCTGCTTTCTATTTTTTAACCAGATCCTGATCCACAATAGTACACTGCCTCCTATTCCATGACTTTTTAATTTTGCCAAGAGTCTGTCATGAGGGACCTTGTAAAGGCTTTCTGAAAATCAAGTTATACTATATCGATCATCTCACCTTTGTCTACCCCTTTATTCACACCTTCAAAAAATATAACAAATTAGTAAGATAAGACCTTCCATGGCTAAAGCCATGCTGGTTTTCTCCCATTAAATCATAACTATCTACATGTACAGTAATTTTCTTCTTTATAATGGCTCTACTATTTTGCCCGTTACTGATGACAGGCTCACCGGTCTGTAGTTTCCAGGGTCACCACTGGAATCCTTTTAAAAATTGGCGCTATATTGGCTTTTGCCAATCTTCAGGTAATACAGATGATTTTAATGATAGTTCACAGATTACTAATAGTAAGTCTGCAATCTCATATATCAGTTCTTTCAACACCCTCGGATGTATACCATCCAGTCCAGGTGATTTGTTACTTTTTAATTTACACTGGAGTAGCATTACATGCCTCGGCAGACACCCATGTGACAATATTTCATTCACTTTTTGCAGTAAGTGTGGGCAGATGCTGGACACACCCCCTGCATTTCCTGAAAAGATGTTTCACTTACCACACCTTAAGCAAACAGGTCCCATAACTATCGAACTGCTACAGCTTTTTAGAAAAATCTAGAGTAGCTAGCAAAAGCATATTAATTTTTAATGAATGCAAAGTAAATTACAGTATATATATGGAATATATTGTTGTGGTCAACATTATTAGCACCCTTTCATTTTAGGTATGTTATGTATGATATATTGAGAAATAATTTGAAACTTTGCAACTGTATGTCATCATAAGATTTTATATTTTTTTAGCAGGTTTTTATACCTCTTTATCATTTCATTCTAAGCAGTATACATGGTAATGTACATTAGAGAAGGACATTGATAACACAGATTTTTCTGAGGCAATACAGGGGTTAAGGCCACAAAGAATGCTAGTGGGAAATGAATTCTGATCTCTTGGTTTCTAAGTCAGTGCTCTAACCATTACACTGCTCCTCCTCTGTTTAAGAGCCTGTTGAAAGATAGACAACAAAAAAAGATGTCTGTGCTAATTAGACGTAGTAATTTCTCAGAAAAAAACAACAAAATACGACCTGGACAGAATTAATGGCACCCTTCAGTAATATTTCATTGCACATCCCTTGGCAGTGATGACATCCTCCAAAACATTTTTTGTAACCATCTATAAGTTTTGTACATTTGTCTGCTGGTAGCTTCTCCCAATATGCTACCTTGATTTGTTTCAGCTCATAAATGTTTCCACAATTCCATTTACCAATGTTAGATTTCAGATCTTTCCAAAGGTTCTCGACTGGATTGAGATCAGAACTCGTTGCCAACTATTTTAAAAAAGTCCATTTGTTCCTTTTTAACCATTCTTTTCTACTTTTGGATGTATGTTTTGGGTCATTATCCTGCTGGAGAAGTCATGACCTTCAAACCAGACCTAGATTTCTGAAACTAGGTAGCACATTTTGCTCCAAAATACCTTGGTAGTTCTCTGACTATGCGATTCCTTTGATACATTCAAGGCCTCCAGTTTCTGAGGCAGCAAAACAGCCCCATAACATTATGGAACCTCCACCATAGTTGACTGTAGAAAACTTCAATTCTTCATCTGTAAATGTATCACTGGTTTGAATTGCCAAAGAGCTTGTTTGGTTTCATCTGTCCACAGAACATTTTTCCAGAAAGATTGTGGTTTCTCAAGGTGGGTATGGGCAAAGATCAGGCGTGCCTTTTTATGTCTGTCTTTGAGCAATGGGATCTTCCTTGTCAGCCCATGAATCCTTCTTTTTTAAGTGTGCGGCATTAGGTGCTGTTTCAAACCACCACTTCTGATTGCTCTAGGTCAGCCTTAAGCTCTTTGGATGTTGCATGTGGTGTTTTTCCAACAGTTTGTACTAATCTTGGAAGATTCCTTGTATTAAAACTCCTCTTCCCACTGCGCTCTGGGAGGTTCTTGACAGATCCATGAGCAGAAAACCTCTTAATAACATTGCAAACTGTAGACACAGCAATGCCAAGGTCTTTAGAGTTGGCCTTGTACCCCTTTGAAGTTTGTTGTCTGGTGATAATGCCTTTTCTGATAGTCTCAGGCAGCTCTCTTGCCTTCACCATTGTGAAAATGGAACAAGGAATGAATATAGCCATTTTAAATATTAGAGCCATCATTCACTGGTTGATTCAAGTCATATGAGTACTAACAATTGACCACAAATGAGTCTAATTTTACTGCATTGAGAATGTGTTTCTTCTGTTCAAACTGATTTGAATTTTTTATAAGAGTGCCAATAATCTTGTCCTGGCAATGCCCCAGTTATTATACTATTTCTTACTGGTTCCTATTTAATTTTATACTCTTTATTAGCTTTTATAATAACACTCAGGTAATTACACAAGTGAAATTATGGAAATATGGGAATTACAAATTAAATTCATGCATATATAACAAAACATAGAAATGTAATTATCCCTAAATTAGCCCACGACATAATTTGGGGGGGGGGGCTACAAGAAATAACAATACCAAAATTTTACATCCTTTCTCAAGGGTGAAAAATAAGGTTCCAAAACAAAAAATATATCAGCAGGTTAAGACTAAAGCGTCAATCGTAATGGGCACAACCTCCGCCCCAACCTCTTCCCTTACACAGATAAATTCTAAGGGGCATGTTTACTAAACATTCCTAACGTGCGGGGCCGTGGTAGTGTGCCTGTGCCATATAAGGAGTGGGCGGTTCAGGCCGAAAAAGGAAAAAAAAGACCGTATGTGTGCACGTCGCGTTAATGTGCGGGGCCCACATTAGCGCGTGGGAAGGCTAAGTGGGGCGCAGCTGGGCACATATAGGAACAGAGTCATAGCACAACGGCAAAGACAATAACCAATGGTGCAGGGGCCATGGGTTCAATCCCCCAGTGTGTGCAGCCCAAAAAGGCTGCCTGAGGCACCACCTTGAATGTGGAAATGTGTGTCAGGAGGCAAAATAATTTTGGGGCGGGGTACTGTTCATTTTGGGGCGGCATAAGGCGGCGCACTGTTCATTGTGGGGCGGCATAAGGCGGCGCACTGTTCATTTTGGGGCGGCATAAGGCGGCGCACTGTTCATTGTGGGCAGCAGGATGCGGCACACTGTTAATTGTGGGCAGCAGGATGCGGCGCGCTGATGGCCACAAGGCGGCGCGCTGATGCTAAAGCAAAGGAACACAGCCACAGCACAATGGTTAAGACACTGACCAATGGTGCAGGGACCAGGAGTTCAATCCCTCACAATGCCCATTGAAAAAGGCTAGCTGAGGCAGTATATTTTATGTTGTGGAGTGCTTTAGGAGGCTTTTTAATTCTATTTTGTGATAACTACTAGCAAACGCACTCTCACAGCATGTTAACATAAGGCGGACCATAAGGCACATGTTACAGTGCACCGTCCGCCAAGGCACCCTAGAATGTCCCCTATAGGGCAGCATGTATGTTGCGACACAGGATAATGTATAGTGCACCCTATATGGATGCCAACCATAAAGTGCCCTATAGGGCGCCCAATAAAGCACCCTCAGAGGCACCTTATGGGTACAGTACGCTGAGGGTGTTATTGCAGGCATCAACATATGTACAGTAAATGTAAAAAATGCTTTGGAAAACCCTATCACAGAACCCCACTGTGGGTATGAACCCATGACCTCTGGCTGCACAGGCAGAGGCATAACCATTGGGCTACATCTCTATAGCTGTAAGCAAGCTCCTGCCTGGCTGCAGATAGCCTGCACGTCACATCACAGACAGTCTGCTGGTGTAAACAGGATAGGGTTAGGCCACCCGTACCCATGATGCACTGCACATGCAAATCAGCTGTCCACAGATGCACACAAGATGGGAACTGCACCCCTAAAGCTACCCGGCCTGGTAGGGGGAGGTGTCCTTGTGCACCCACACAGCACCTCGGCCTGGTAGGGTGTCCTGAGTGGGTGGACAAACGGCAAAGAGTAGCTAAACACCATCACATTGTGCGGTTACTATGCCCACCCTGAGTGTGTGATGATGCGCCCAGGACCAGGTGCACAACACCTTGCATGGCTGAATGCGGCCATGCCAGAGCTCCAAAGCAGCAATAACCTGTGAACATAGGTAGGTGCTGCATAAACATCTTGGAGATCACTGGCTGCCACAGTTAGTGGAACACACACACACACACACACACACACACACCACCCCCACCCCCACCCCCACCCCCGCCGCCGTGGATAAAACAGGGTCTCCCACCAACAGATCCCCATACCATCTTCCTTCCACTCCACCACCCCCCCCCAACACACATCCATAACACAATATCAGACAGACATTAGGCCTGGATATTCATAGATGCACCCCACCACTATCTGATATTCTCCTGCAGCAAGCCATCAGCCACTGCACCCTGCAAGGCACTCCATCAAGACACATACCATCTGTGCTCAGTCTGCTGGTTGGTCCTGATGGAAATGCATGCACCCACAACTGGAGTGGCAGCACACACAAGCAGATAAGTCAGTGAAAAGGCCCCAACAGGAAACCCATATATATCACATGAGAGAAACACAATACAGCACTATGGGTGTGCCTAGCCATGCTGCCATCACTGCACACTCAGGGTGAGAGTGATCCCCAGCAGCACATACAGAGGTCCCCCTGTCTGTGTAGGTGGTGGCCGGGCACTACCATGTCCCTGCCAGTGCCCTATGCCCTGTGCAGCTGCATCCTGGTCAGCCCACCCTGTCTGAGATATACCCATGGTCCCTTGCTACTCATTATGCACATTAGCAGGCCAATACTGGCAACAGTGCTGGCAGTGTGGGCTGTGGAAGGGGCTTGCAGCCAGCACCCACTGTATAGACAGACACACACTTCCACACCTATGCCAGCATGGTGCTACTATTGAGGAGGTAATTAGCCTTGGCCACCAAACCTGTCCTAGGCACGGCAAGGCATGGATATGGTACACAGTACTGCTGGGGGTCACTCCCCAGGGTGGTAAACACCGTCAGAGGCCAGTCCTGGAGCACGCCCCGCAAACACCTAACAGATTGTTCTGATGGGGTCAACTAGCAGTATGTGCGTAACGTATGGATATCTATCTGCCAGTACTCCTAGCAAACGTCTCAGAGCTGTGTACCGTATACCTCAGGTGTAGGGTGACATTGCTAAGATATGCAGGTGCTAGTATTGGGAGATGCACGCAGGATCCACTGTTCTGCCTCTCCAGGAGACATTGGCCAATGGGGCCTGTGGGTGTGGGTGTGGGTGTGTCTGCCCCTGTTGGCTGCTGCTTTACGGCAGAGATTCCCAACCCCAGTCCAGGTCTGCATCACACTGTTCGTGTTTTCCTGCTGTCCCTCATGAATATGCATGAGCTACATCTACATGCCATGGGGGTGGTGCATAGATATACAGCACAGGCATTTGTATGAGTGGCAGCATGGAACCTGACTGGTGTGTGGCACACCAGGAATGCATTTGGGAGAGTCTGCTCTAGGTACTGCCCCTGTTCATGGTGTCTGTGCTCAGTGGGGTAAAAGATAGATGTATTACCATTGCATATGTCCTCAACACGAAAGGTGTGTCCTTACTATCACTTTGTAGGTGTGGGAAAAATATGTGGCTAGGATTGGCAGAAGCCCCAGCTGGGCTTTGAACCTGTGACCTTCTGTTCTTGCATGCATTGTCTGTGTGCACTGCACCACCGTGTTGCCACAGATTGGCTGGCTTCCCTGGAACGTCCATGACTGTGGATCCGACAAGGCCTGTCTGTTGCAGTGGACTGTGTCAGCCTGCACATGGCTAGGCCTCTGTCCTCTGTGGCTAGCAGCCACTGCCCCCTGCACCACATGTACTCGTCCGCCAACATGCTGGCATGAGCTTCTCTCAGAAACAGCAGATGACCAGATTGCAATGTGGCAGTACGGGACTGCATTTGGGGGATTTGGCTGTAGGTAATGCCCATTGTTGTTGTGTTTTTGCAGTGTTGTGTAAAATATGGGTGTTTTCCCCATGCTTATGTTCCCTGCAATACAGGGGTGTCTGCGCTATCTTTGTTTAGTGGTGGGTAAAATATGGGGGCTGGGCTGGCATGTGCCCCAGCTGGGATTTGAACCTCTGACCCTAGAGGTACTGGCTCTATCTGCTGCACCACACTATGGCCACAGATACAATGCAGCCCCTGGAGGTAGTATACCTGGCAGGATGGAGTCACAAACCCTGCTCTACGCATTTTTACTGTGGGCACATGCACTCTGTCTGGTGACAAACGTGCACATAAACCCCGGAAATGACCACAGACACTGGGGGACAATATATCACCACGCTGGGCAAAAGTGATATTAATGGGCAACCATAGCAAACACTCCCAGGAAAGCTCCAAAAAGGACATTTGTTTTGGATGAGTCTCCGCTCCGTAGACCCTTCCAATATTCATTTCTTCTTTCTGGAGCTTTCCTGGGTGTGTTTTCTATATTTGCCCATTACTATAACTGTTCCCCAGCTGCATTACTATTTGTGATATTTTTGTTGTGGTCACTTTCTATTTTTATTTTCACTTTTGTGCTGTGCACATGTATCACACTGCTCACGTTTTGCAGGTTTCCCCGATTTTGCTGTACATTGCTGACGGAAATGGTTTCTCTTCCCTTTAAATGCCCACTCGCGGTAGTTTTGCTTTGGGATTCGGCCCCGATAATGTATGGGGAGCCTCTCCCCTCCCCTTCCCCGCCCATTAAACCCGTCTCTCCGCCCCTCAGGAACCTTCCTCCGCCCTCCGTTAGCCGTTCCACGCCTCTATCGGACATTTGCGGGCCCGTACTTGTGCGGGGCCCGTTATTGTGCCGCGCACCTGTGCAGGGGTGACACGCACAATTGCGGGGCATTTAAGCACTCTTAAGTACCGCTTTTAGTGCGCTATTTTGCGGCGCGCAAATTAGCGGTTTTTAGTAAACATGCCCCTAAGAGCTGTTTAGGGTCAAAAAATAGGAAATTATTTCCCTGAAAGGAAACATAGCATTTATTCTAGATGGATATTTTAACACAAAAGAAGCCCCCAAGGAGACAGTCCTGGATCAAAGTGCCAGGAACTCCTTCCTCCTTAATTGGGTTACATGTGATAAATCAGGAAATATACGAACATTTGCACCTAAAAACTGCTCATTAATATTTTTGAAAAAAGATCTAAGAATTAAAGCTTTGTCAGACTCTAAGGCCAGAGTCACAAGCAAGGTAGTCAGCTTTGTAACCACGTCTAAGGAGCTTTCCAAAAATCCTGTCAAATCTCCCACACCACTCACAGGGGACTCCACATTCCTCCCCCTTGCCTCCAAGGTGTTAACAGACAAGTAATACGCCCTTGTAAGTGGAGGTAGATGTTCCATGGGAATTTTAAGCACTTCCATCAGGTATTTGTGTACCATCTCCACTGGTGACATAAGGGGGGACCTTGGAAAGTTTAACAGACAAAGATTATTCCGTCGAGTGAGATTCTCAAGATATTCAGTTTTATGTGTTAACACAGTCCTTTCTTTCATTAGAGCAACATGCTCCTCCTTAAGGTGAGAAATCTCCTCCTTAACTTGTGACAGAGAGCCAGCCTGTAATTCCTGGCTTTTAGAGGCTTCCAATTTCATATTAGCTATTTCAGTACTTACAGAACCCCCTACAGTAGATAGGGAAGTTGTCAACGCCGAGATGGCATCCCACAGCGCATCCAAAGTGATAATAGCAGGCTTCTCTAACACTAAATTAGCTGGCTTCTGCTTTCCTCCGGGCTCCAGCCACCATAAAGAATCCTCTATCTGACTCTCAGGCAGCCTCTCCCCTCTGGAGTCCAAAGTCAGCCGCTGAGGAGTTTGTCCCTCTCCGACGGGTAGTGGGGTGCTCTCCCGACTGCCTGGCAGCATACGGGAACAAACTCCAACCGGTGAGATAGTGTTTCCAGGTTGTATTGGAGGTGTCCACTGGTCAGGAGATAGACTTACTCCTGACGTGCCCAGCACCGACTCCAGATCTTCAGGGTGTGCTGTCGAGGACGCTGCTTGAGACCCTGCTGCCGCGAAACCGCAGTGTTTGAGGGTCCGCTGAGTCGAAGAGGAAGCCTGCGGTGGAGCATCGGGGAAACCAGCCTGTTTCCTTTTCTCCGCCCCATGATGATCGGGGCTGAAAATCTCAAACAGCACACTCTCCTCAAGCAAACGCGGACACAGCAGCCAGAGGTCAGTTACCTGCCGCCATCTTGCCCCCCCCCCCCTCAACCATCTGGTTCCTATTTAAATTGGTCTTATTTTTTTAGATTATTTTATGTGTCAAATATTTATTTATTTGTTTGTTTTTATATACCGCTTTGTCATAGAAATCAGAGCGGTTTACATGGAACTTTAGTACTCCTGCACAATGCAATTTACATGTAACATGAAACATTTACATATAAAAATATAACAATTGCAATTAACAATAACAATAAATAATTTAACTATTTACATGTGTAGTATTCTTACTATACAAAGGAGTGAGTGGTAATAGTGTGAAAATGGTGCTAGTCGCTATAATGTAGACTGGAGGAATATATGAGCTTTATTACTCATAATTATAGTATTCGGTGAAGATGAATGTCTTAAGATGTTTTCTAAATTGTGTGAGATCTTTGGTTTCTCTTAGGGTATTGGGTATGTTATTCCAAAGGACAGGTGCATAGAAGGAGAAAGCTCTGTTGGTGGTTGACTGGTTTGCTTTTCGGGCATTGTTATGGATGGATAGAGTGTTTTTCAGGTTATCTCTTGTTGTCCTTGTGTGTTTAGGTATGTTGGTGCAATGTTGTATATTATTTTATAAATGTTAGTAAGGGCTTTGAATTTGGTTCTTTGAAGAATCAGGAGCCAGTGGAGGTGGAATAGAATTGGTGTGATGTGGTCGGATCTTTTGGCATGCATAATTGTACGTGCAACCGTGTTTTGAGCAAGTTGTAATGGTTTTAGTGTTTTCTTGGGGAGTCCATGAAGTATGCTGTTTCTGTAGTCAGAGTGTGGACAAATCAGTGCTTGGGCTACAGTGCGGAAGTCAGAGTGGGAGAGCAGTGGTCTCAGGTGCTGTACCATTTTGGTTTTATAGTAAATTGCACAAGTGGTCATGTGGATGTGTCTGGTTAAGTCAAGCTGTTGATCTAGGTAGATTCCAAGGTATTTTATTTCTTTTTTTATTTCCAGTGTTGCGTTGTTTACATGGAGTGAGCAGGGAGAGTTAAATGCTTTGTTCCTAGTAATGATGAGTACTTCAGTTTTCTTCAGGTTGACTGTGAAGTTGACAGCCATGTAGTGATGTCATTGATGCAGTTGATGATCTTCTTATAGGAGGGGTCTGAGGTGTTGAAGGTTGTGAATAACATTATATCATTTGCATAAATCCTGTAGTCAACATCATGGGATTGTATGATTTTGCAGATAGGTTGGAGGTATATACTGAAAAGTAATGCGGCTATGTGTGCATATATAGTCCAAAGCCATTTCACTGTCCACTTTCTTTTAGACGATATTGAATATTAAGGGGTTGAACTGCAAAGGTGCCAATAATGTTGACCACAACTGTATTAAAAGAAAACAACATATAATTTGCTTCTTTTCTTTTTCTGAAATCAAATTAGTCGGTGTTTAGAAAAAGAGAACAATATTAGAAGGAAAGCTAGTTTTGCAAATTTCTGTTTTTGCAGAGGAACAAGAAAAATATTCAGCCTAGCACAGCTTTATAATTGTACAAATTCATTGCCTGTCGCAGAGCAAAAGTGCTGGAATATTTATTTATTTATTTATTTAAGTAATTTATTTTAAAAATGTTATAGAACATCAGTGTAATAGTAGGTTATTCAAAATTGTTTACATATTAAATAAAACAATATCAAATTTTGAAAACAAGGGATTACAGATAGATCAAAAGAGCATTGGCAATGGGGGTCATTTTGGAAGACCTGTTCATGCTTTGGATGTTCAAAAATGAGCATAGAGATGTCCAAAGCTATTTTAGAAGCCTGATTTGTGGATGCCCAAATCTGAACAGGGGCAAGGTGGAGGCATTCCCAGGAACTAGGACGTCCCCTCCTAATTTCTGAAACATCCCAGATATCTGGTGTTGCTTCTAGGTTTAGACCAGCTCCGGGAACCTGAAAAGTTCTTATTTTGACTGAAAAACATCCCAAGAGCCTAGAGGAGAAAGTACTTCACCATCCCAAGTACTCAGCACAACTTCAGTGATAGCAGCGGTAGAATTTGAATGCTGGATGTCCTGACTCTAACTCACTACTATAAACATTACGCTATTCCTAGATGTCTAAGTATTGAAGTACTATTCTGGGGATGTCTCTGTAGATGCCCCCGCAGACGTCCATATCAGGGACATCCACATTTGTGAAATTGTGTCTGCACCTGGAATGCCTGCTTTTCTTTTCAGAAATTCTGGTTTAGATGTCCCAGATTGCACATCGAGGTCCCTGCTAAAATTCCCCTGAATGGGGTCTATTTCATCCCACGAATAGCGGGGATGGATGTCTCATTGGGACATCCATCCCTGCTATTTGCTCCCCTACTGTTCCTGTCAAAGCCTCCTCATATGACCAAGGAGTTTGTATGGAGAGGCTTAGACGGGGTGTAGGGAATTCCCTGCAGGCCAACCCAGGCCATGAAAGGCCAGATCGGGGGTTGGACTGTGGGAAAGAAGATTGTGGTCGGTGGCTGGGGATCACTGCTCCTAAATGGAGACACAGTGCCATGGCAACGGGACTCCATGGTACTGCGGCTTCATTCAGGAGTCTGACTGAGGTAGCCGGCAGGTGACTGTACGTGCAGGTCGATCGGAATTGGGTCCCGGCCTGCACGTACAGACCCTAGACCCGATTGTGATTCCGCGGGGCACATCTAGCCCCTGTGGGATCAGAATCGGGTCTACCCTTGGGTGTCCTGATTCCGATTTGACGCACAGGGGCCTAGATGCACACATTAGAATGTGCCTCCACATGTCCAGCATATGTTCCATGCAGTACTCCAGAGTTAGTCTAAATATCCCGATGCATTTCAGGATCAGAGGATCCTAATTAAGCAACCTAAAACAATGTAGTAGTAGCTAAAAATGTTGATATTTCTATAGCTAAATAAATAGACATTTTTAAAAACAATTCAAAATATTAGTTATTAAGAATAAGCATATTTTTTCAACGTTGCTATCATTTTATTTTTATTTTGATCTGGCAGATTTCTTCTGAACCCTTCATTAGCAGCTACATGGCTATTTTGCACCTATTTTTAGCCTCCCGCTCCATGTCCCTTGGCCCAGGATCACCCACCCAGCATCTTTACAATTAGGCCAGTAGATGGCACCATTGTGCAATAATTGGGTCTTCATCAGAGTTGTGGGATCCTTAGAAGACAAACCATCCATTTCTCCTCCTGTATATTCCAGAAACCTCAGAACAAGTAATATCTCTGAATGATGATGTACACTGACAGGGTAATTTTAAAAGCCATTTCTGTGGGTAAAGCAGTTCTGTACCCATACAGTTGCCCACTCTATGTGTGAGTACAGGTATGTGTACATCCTTTATGCTTGCTGCTTTACCAGGGCAGGGGATGAACTTACTAGCATACTTTGAAAAACATGCATGTAGTTTACCTCAGAAATATTACACACCCCAGATAGAAGGTATAAATGGTTTTGCATAGCTATCCAGGGTAATTTTCAACACCATATCAACCAAAGAGATTGAAGATACCATCGCCTCCATCAATGCTACCACTGCACCAAATGATCCCTGCCCAGCGTCCTGGATAAGAGAACTTCATTGTGAGCTAAGCCACTTCCTAAATAAAATCCTAGACCAATCATTCACAATGGGATCCTTCCCACAAAGCCTAAAACATACCTCCATCAGGCCGTTACTGAAGAATAATAAAATAGACCCACTAAAAGTTGAATCCTACAGACCGATATCAAGAATTCCACTGTTAGCCAAGATAATTGAAAAGGTAGTTCAACGCCAAATCCAACAACATATTGATACCAAAGCCCCGCTGGACCCATCCCAACATGGCTTCAGGGAAGCACACAGCGTGGAAACTCTTCTTACCACCCTTTTCAACACCATAATCTCAGGAATAGACAGCATCCGTCAAGGTTTTGTCCTTATATTCATGGACATTGCAGCAGCGTTTGACTCTGTAAGCCATCAAATACTTATGGAACACCTTGAGGAAAAAGGAATTCAGGGCTCAGCATTGAACTGGTGCAAATCTTACCTGTCCAACAGATGGCAACAAGTGAGGATCGGCACCACAACATCTGAACCATTCCTACAAAAGCAGGGAGTACCACAAGGCTCATCGCTATCTGCATTAATGTTTAACATTTACATGCAGCCCATCTGCGACCTAGTCCGATCTTTCAACATCTCCTGCCTAGCATATGCAGATGATATTCTCCTATACATGCCTTTCGCAACAGACCATCCTGACTTTACCCCAATAGCAAGCTGTTTCGACGCAGTCGCGGATTGGCTCCTCACACAGAACTTACTACTCTCACCAGTATATGTGCTTCAACAACAACCCACATGGCAAAACACATTCCAACACTCAAACAAGAGACCCCCCCCCCCCAAACTTATAAAAATCCAACCAGCACCACAAACAGCCCATACAGAAATCTCAGATTAACATAGTACTCATTAATGCCAGATCTATATGTAACAAGACAAACACCATTATAGACCACCTTCAATCATACCAAATGGATATTCTCTGCATCACTGAAACCTAGTTGAAAGACACCGACCAAATCATCATAAACCAAGTAACTCCTGGTACTCACACTGCATTCAACTGTCCTCGTATCAACAGAAGAGGCGGAGGGGGTTCTAATTTTGGCCAGATCTGACTTCAGATTCAAAACCTCCAATTCAACAAGTATGGATCACTGCAACATAATCACTATAGAGAATAAACACCTAGCCATCTGCCTCACCTACAGGGCCCCCAATGCCAATGATGAATTTTCCACCATACTTGAAACGGTTCATACAGGCCCCTTCCACCACCTAGGCACCACCCCGAACCGCATATTCACACCACGAAGCCTAGTGGAAAAAACAACAAAACGCCTCCTCAAATCATACCGATACCCTGGTTGGACCACCATGCCATTCACTTCAAGTTGCATATCCCACAGCAAAGAGCAACACTGAAAACACCTCAAACAAAGAGAAGGTATAAAGGATTTGATAAAGATCAATTCCTCAAGGAAACCCTACACAGTCTCTCACAAGACTTCACCAATCTCGATGAAGCAATCAAAACTTGGAACACCACAATTTCTGCAGTGGCTAGAGCTCCTGAGTGAGTAAACCCCAGTCATACAGCAACAATAACCACATCTACTCCCTGGTACTCTGCCAAAATAAGGGAAGCGAAGAAAACCCTATGCAAGCTGGAATGGCGCTGGCGGCTAGACAAGACAGAAACCAATTTAAAACTATATCAAATAAAACAACATAACTACAACAATATAATTAACTGACACAAAAACGTATATCACACAAACCTCATTTTAAGATCCAGTAACAAGCCCAGAGAACTCTTTGAGATTGTACGCACATTGACAAAGGAACCATCACAGACTGGAGAATAAAATATACACCTTCAATCCTTTGCAAACTTCCTTTGTGCTAAGCTCAAGCCTGCTATGAAAGACATATCACAACCGGATCCCACTGATGGCACAATATCCTCTCCCAAGCACAAATGGGGCGAGTTCTACATACCCACAACTGATCATGTTGCTCACACTATCGTCAAACTAAACACCTGCACAGCACCCTCTGATCCATGTCTGGTAAGATGGATCAAATCAACTAAAGATGAGCTCATCCATTACATCCACAAGATAATAAGCTTCTTGCTTACTCAAGGATACAGGCCCACCACCCTCAAACAGGCAACTATCCAACCAATCCCCAAAAATAAAGCAACAGATGCAGATACTGCATCATACCGTCCCATACCCAGTCTTCCATTTCTGTCAAAAATCATTGAAAAGATAGTTCAGAAACAATTACAAGATCACATTGACTCACATTTCCCTCTGGATCATCACCAACTCAGATTTCGACCCATTCATAGTGTTGAAACCCTTCTCATGCAGTTACTTGACAAATTGATCAAAGGGATTGACAATATAAAAAAGGGCATTCTACTCATCTTCATTGATATCTCCTCTGCATTTGACACAGTAGCACATGGCATCCTACTAAACAGGCTCAAAGACACTGGACTCCACAGTGCACCTCTCAACTGGTTTCAATCCTATCTCAGTGATTGTCGTCAGCAAGTCAAAGTAGGAGCAAACACCTCCACCCCGTTTGTTGCAGAACAAGGAGTACCTTAAGGATTCTCCCTGTCAGCTCTACTCTTCAACCTCTATGTACAACCGATCTGCAAAATCTTCAATAAACATAACATCCAATATGCCATATATGCTGACGACATAATGATGTACACCCCAATCCACCTAGACCTACCAGACTACACAATTATGACAAACTGTATACAAGAGATGAACAACTGGTTATCAAACAACAATCTAAGCATCAACTTCTAAAAGGCTGAGGCCCTAATCATCACAAGAAACTCCTTCTATATCCCACCAAACTCAATCAGCTTGGCAAATGCATCCATACCAGTAAAAGAAGAAGTGAAGTAACTGGGAGTCACCCTGGACTGCAACCTGAATCTAAAGTCACACATCAACAAAATCACCAGAAATGCTTACTACAAAATGGCCACTATCCGAAGACTCAAACCTCTCTTCAGTCAGGATCACTTCCGCACAGTATGTCAAGCGATCATTATACCTATATTTGATTACTCCAATTCCATTTACAACAGACTACCGAAACAAACCACCAGACCATTAAAATTAGCCCAAAACACAGTTGCACGAATCATCGCCGGCGCTGTGAAGTCTGACTACATAACACCTTTTTTACACCAGCTACACCGGCTCCCAATTACATCACGTGTCAATTTCAAAACAGCTCTGACCATCTTCAAAATCCGACAAAACCTGTCAGCCGATATACTCCAGAACCTAATCTACACACAACACAGCAGCAGGCCATGAAGACAATGAACCATACTGTAGACAGCATTCAAGCACCCAGCTCTGTCACCAAAGCCAACAACTCTATGACCAATAGAGCCCTCTCACTTGCAGCACCTGCCATCAGGAACTCCCTTCTGGAACCACTAAGGACTATCATGGACTTAAAAGACTTTAGGAAAAAGCTGAAAACATTCCCCTTTATAGAATACTTCAATGAATCCACACAGCAATCCACATTCTGGTCCAACCTAATAGCCTAATCACAAATTCTTAACTCGCTGTCTAATCAATATAGGTATGTCACAATGTAAATAAGTTGTGCTTTCTAGCATGTCCCGTATGCAGCCCTTACCTATAATACAAGTCCTTTGTAAAGTTTATTGAGTTATACTGTAAACCACTTTGATTTCATGATAAGGGGGTATAAAAAACGTATTAAATAAATAAATTAAATAAGTAAACAATACACCCACAGACCTTTGCAGACTACCTAATCTCGAAGCTCACATCCCCCCATACTGATAACCTACAAGACATGACCCTTGCCCCCAAATGCACACTCCCCAAACCTTCATGGGACAATTTCCACATACCCTCCATTGACCAAGTCACTCGCACCATATCAGCCCCCAACACTAGCACTGCACCAACGGACCCTTGCCCAATACAATGGATGAACTCAGCAAAGATAGAACTCAGCGGATTCAAACACAAGATCATATAATCCTCATTAACACAGGGATACATGCCCTTACCACTTAAGTTAGCCGCCAAATTCCCTATTCCCAAACTCCCCACTCCACCCTGCAATGACCCAGCAATGTACCGCTCAATTTCCACCAAGATACTTGAGAAAAAAGTATACCAGGACCTTCAGGACCATGTAGACTCTCCAGCCCCACTAGACACCCACCTTCATGGGTTCGAACCCAGCCACAATTTTGAGACTCTACTCATAATGCTCCTTGACAACCTCATTAAGGGAAATGACAACCTAAAAATGGGCTTCCTCCTTTTTTTTGTTGATATATCTGTAGCATTTGACAATTTCTCCCACCACACCCTTCTCCGAAGATGCAGTGACATTGGACTATGGAGCACCACTCTCAAATGGTTCAACTCATACCTCAGCAATAGACAGCAATAGGTCAAGGTTGGCACAACCATCTCCTCCTTGTTCCCCTCACCCCAAGGGGTTCCGAAAGGCTCAGCATTATCTGCCTTGCTTTTCAATTTCTACATCCAAATCCTCTGTGATGTCATCAGGAAACATAACATCCAATATACATTATACGCTGACGATATGATGATTTACACCCTGATCAACCTTGAAAAACCAGATTACTCAGCTATAACTTCCCACCTACAGGACATGACTGAATGGCTCTCTCACAACAACCTCAACATTAACTACAGAAAGACCGAAGCATTCTTCGTCACATGAAACCACTCCTTTCCTCCCCCCCCACAATTCATCTCTCTACTCAATGCAACCATTAAAAAAGAAAGTAAAGTACCTGTGTGGAACTTTGGACTGGAACCTGAATTTCCAAATCTATATTAACAAGACTACCAGAAGTGCATACCACAAGATTGCCATCATAAGAAGACTCAAACCACTCCTTAGTCAAGACCACTTTAGAACTGTCTGCCATACTGGATTACTGCAACACCCTATTTCATGGACTACCCAAACAAGCAATTTGACCTCATCAAATGGTACAAAATACTGCTGCCCACATCATCACCAGATCATCAAAACACCAACATATCACTCCCTTCCTGAGCCAACTACATTGGCTTCCGGTCACCTCCAGGATCAAATTCAAAACAGCTCTTAACATGTTTATGTTTATTGAATTTGATATACCGCTGAGGAAAATACATCGCAGCGGTTTACATAGTAGAATTAAATTAGGAAAAGAAAAGGAAGTTACAATGTAAGACAGGAAAGCAAAAGAGCAGAATCATACAACAGGACATGATGGGGAAGGGAGGAGGATAGAGCAGAGTGGATCACACAAAAGGATTGGGGAGGTCAAAGGCACGGGCAAAGAGGTGAGTCTTGAGGTTTTTTTTGAAGGTGGAATGTTCAGGTTCAAGTCTGATAGAGGAGGGCAGGGAGTTCCATAAAGCGGGTGCCAGGAAGAAAAATGCAGATGCACGAGTGGACTGAAGTCGAGCAGAGGAGGGTGAGGGAAGATAGAGGCGGTTAAGATGGAGAGAACGGAGGGAACGGGCGGGGGCGTGCAGATGTACGAGATTAGACAGGTACTGGGGTGTACGGGTGTAGATGACTCGATGAAGAATTACCAGAATTTTATAGTGGATACGGGACTGAATAGGCAACCAGTGTAGATGGATGAGGAGGGGTGTGATGTGATCACGGATGGAGGCATGAGAGATCAGACGGGCTGCGGTGTTTTGTATAAGTTGAAGACGGCGGAGGTGGACATTAGGGAGACCGGCTAAGACAGAGTTACAGAAATCAAGGCGGGACATGACGAGTGAAAGGAGGAGAGTGGTGAGGGCTGAGGGGGAGAGGAAAGGTCGAATAGCCCGGATTTGGCGAAGATAAAAGAAGGAAAGCCGAGAGATATGTGCAATATGATCACGGAAGGTTAGTGTAGAGTCGAAAAGAACGCCAAGGTAATGGAGAGAGGAGACTATGGGAACCGGGGAACCAGAGAAAGAAGGGGAAAGCGTGGCTGGAGAAGCATCCCGAGTGAACCACATAGCAAGAGTTTTGGTGAGGTTGAGGTGTAAACAGTGAGTAGTAAGCCAGTTGGCGACAGCAGTAAGACAAGTGTTGAGAGGGGAGAGATCAGGTGAGAGGGGAGAGGTGTGATAAAGGAGAAGTAAATCATCAGCGTAGTAGTAAGCAGATATCCCGTGTTGTTGGACTAGGAGGGCAAGAGGTGTGAGAAAGATATTGAAGAGGAGGGGTGCTAAGACTGAACCTTGAGGGACCTTGAGGGACATATTCAAGATCCAGCACAACTTATCCCCTGACACGAACATAAGCACAAGACCCAGATGACATAACAGAGTGGACACCATTCATACCCATAGCATTTACTCTAAAACCACCCAATCCACATCTGAAAGAGCACTGTCACTAGCAGCACTAGCCCTCTGGAACTCCTTTCCAGATGACCTGAGAGCCACCTCTGATGCCAGAGACTTCAGGAAGAAACTCAAAACCCACCTCTTAACAAAACACTACGGAGGCATCGCTTAATGCGCAACTCCCCCCCCCCCCCACAGACTCCCCCCCCCCGACAAAATAAGCTGCCCCAACTCATGACACTGTCTTGTAAATATTGTATATACACCTTTTTGTAAATAAGTTACTACCAAGAACCTCCCGCCTGTTTGCCTCTCTGTGCTCTGGGAAGAGCAGTGCCCTCATAGTGCTCTGCTGGAGAGGTGAATCTTAGCTCCTGTGAGTGAATTTGCTGTGAGTTTTATCTGTCTGTCTCCACTTATTTATTTATTTATTTGTCATTGTTAGTATGCTCTCTCTTACCTCTCTGCCCCTTATTTTGCTTTTCTGTTCAGCTTTCTCAGCTGTATAACTTATATCCCACCCCCCTCCCATCTACCCACCCACCCCTTGGCTCGCCATCTCTTATAGTTGTCATCTGCTCATTACCTACTTCACGCACAGGTGCGCCCAATCTCTTTGACTCTCCCTCTTTCAATATCCTCTGGCCTTTGTTCTCCTCTCTATTCCTCTTCTATGGCTCCTCATCACAATTTGTCTTCCTCTTCTTCATACTCCTTAACTGTCTCCCCTCGTACCAGCACCCTCACTCCTCCCCTCCTTATCTCCCCTTTACCATCCTCACTTACCCTTCCATTCTGTCTTCTACCCTATCATCAGCTCTTGAGCTTCATCACCTTCTCCCTCTCATTCAACCATCTCCTCTCTCTTTAAGGCAACCTCACCCTCGTTTCCGCCGCACTGTCTCCTCTCTACCCCATACTCTGATACTCCTTCTCTCATCTGAAGATATTAACCCCAGTCCTGGCCCCCCTAGACTTCTGTCTCACTTTGAGACGAAATCTTCATGCAACACATATAATCTTATTCATATCCCTGTCGTTTCCCCTTCCACTCTCCCTTTCTCATGTGCCTTGTGGAACGCACACTCTGTCTCTAATAAACTTGCTTTTACTCATGATCTCTTTATCTCTAATGCTCTATATCTTCTTGCTCTAACTGAGACCTGGCTCCTCCCAGATGATACTGCATTTATTGCTGCTCTCTGTCATGGGGGCTATCAGTTCTCCCACACGCCTTGTCTCACTGGCCGTGGTGGTGGTGTTGGGCTTCTACTTTCTCCCTCCTGCCAATTCCAACCCCTCCTGCTGCCTCAGACTCACACCTTTCTCTCTTTTGAAGTCCACTCCATCTGCCTTTTCAAGCCACTTCCTCTCCGGGTAGCTGTTATTTATCAACCTCCTGACAAGTCTGCTTCTACCTTTCTCACTGACTTTGACTCGTGGCTTTCCTTCTTTCTGGATTCTTCTTCCCCAACTCTTATTCTTGGGGATTTTAACATTCATGTCGATAACCCCTCTGATCCTTACGCTTTAAAGCTCCTCTCCCTTACTTCCTCATTTGACCTCCAATTTTGTTCCACTGCCCCCACTCACCAGCATGGCCACTGCCTTGACCTGGTATTTTTCTCTAGCTGCTTACTCTCGAATTTCTGTAGCTCAGTTCTTACCTTATCTGACCATCACCTTTTAAGCTTTAATCTTCATCACCAGCTGCCTCAACCTCGTTCTGTCTCCTCCAACCTATTTAGAAATCTTCATACTATTGATCCCTTGGTTCTCTCTTCCACTATTTCTTCAACTCTTTCTTCCACTATGTCATCAAAGTCTGTTGACGAGGCAGTAACTTCCTATAATGCTGCACTCTCCTCTGCTCTGGATGCTCTCGCTCCTCCCATGCCCCAGCCATTCTTTCATCCTTTACCCGCTATCTACATTCCTGTGCCCATTCTGCTGAACGTGCTTGGCTCAAATCCCGCTCCCTTGCAGACTTTCTACACTTCAAATTCATGTTTGTCTCTTTCCAGTCAGCCATAGCTCTTGCCAAACAAGACTATTATGTCCATCTGACTAACTTTCTTGCCTCTGATCCTCTCTGTCTCTTTACTACTCTCAGCTCTCTCCTCAAAGTGCCTCCACCTCTGATCCCTCCCTCTCTTTCTGCCCAAACCCTGGCTGATTATTTCCATGACAAAATCCACAAGATCACCCTCCAATTCCCCACAAAGTCAGCTACTTCCCCTCCTCCCCCTCTTCACTCCCAACTTCCTCCCCCCCCCCCCACCCCCACCTCTGCTACCCTCTCTTCCTTTCCTGTGATCTCTGAAGAGGAAACTGCACACCTTTCTTCCTCCAAACTCACCACCTGCTCCTCTGATCCTATCCCCACCCATCTCCTAAGCCCCATCTCCTCCACCGTTGTCCCTTCCATCTCTCATATTTTCAACCTATTGCTCTCCACTGCAACAGTCCCTGCAGACTTCAAGCATGCTGTGGTCACACCTCTCCTCAAGAAACCCTCACTTGATCCCACCTGTCCTTCTAATTATCGACCCATCTCCCTCCTTCCCTTCATTTCTAAACTACTTGAATGGTTCACTGCCACTGCCCTTGACTTCCTCTCCTCTCATGCCCTCCTGGATCTTTTACAGTCTGGCTTTCGTCCTTTACACTCTACTGAAACGGCTCTTGCCAAAGTCTCCAGTGACTTGTTCCTGGCAAAATCCAAGGGCCTTTACTCTGTCCTCATCCTTCTTGACCTCTCTGCTGCTTTTGACACTGTTGACCACAACCTTCTCCTCAATAACCTGTCCTCACTTGGCTTTAAGGGCTCTGTACTATCCTGGTTCTCCTCCTATCTCTCCCATTGCTCTTTCAGTGTGTGTTCTGGTGGCTCCTCCTTCTCTGCTATCTGCTCCCAGTTGGTGTACCCCAAGGATATGTCTTGGGTCCGCTCCTTTTCTCTCTCTATACCCAGTCCCTTGGTGCACTTATCTCTTCCCAAGGCTTTCAGTACCATTTGTATGCTGATGACTCCCAGATCTACCTCTCTACGCCTGAAATCTCTCCAGCAATCCAAACCCAAATCTCTGCCTGTCTTTCTGACACTGCTGTCTGGATGTCTCACCGCCGCTTGAAATTGAACATGGCCAAGACTGAACTTCTTATCTTTCCCCCTAAAACCTCCCATCTTCTTCCTCCTTTCTCAGTCTCTGTGGATAACTCTGTACTCCTTCCTGTTTCCTCAGCTCGCAATCTTGGGGTTGTCTTTGACTCCTCTCTCTCTTTCTCAACACACATCTATCTGATAGCTAAGACCTGCCGTTTCTTTCTCTATAACATCAGCAAAATCCACCCTTTTCTTTCTGAACACACTACTAAGACGCTTATCCACTCCTTAATCACCTCCCATCTTGACTACTGTAACTGACTCCTTGCTGGTCTCCCTTTGAATCATCTCTCGCCCCTTCAATCTGTTCAACACTCTGCTGTGTGGCTAATCTTCCACCAGCCTCGTCATGCCCATATTGCTCCTCTTCTCAAATCACTTCATTGGCTCCCTATCCATTTCCGCATCCAGTTCAAACTTCTCCTGCTGACATGTAAATGCATTCACTCTGCAGCTCCTCACTACCTTTCTTCTTTTATCTCTCCTTACAACCCCCCTCAGGAACTCCACTCTTCTAGCAAACTGCTTCTATCTGTGCCCTTCTCTTCTATTGCTAACTCCAGACTTCTCTCCTTTCACCTTGCTGCACCTTATGCCTGGAACAATCGACCTGTGTCTGTACGCCAGGCACCTTCTCTAACCCTCTTCAAATTCAGACTGAAAACTCACCTCTTTGCTGCTGTTTTTGGATCTTGACTCGCCTATCACCTTCTTCTTTTTCTTTCCCCCTTGTTTTATCCCTGCTTAGACCTTCTGTGTTGTCTGTCTTGACTAGATTGTAAGCTCTGATGAGCAGGGACTATCTCTTACATGTCTGTGCAGCGCTGCATATGACTTGTAGCGCTATACAAATGCTCAGTAATAGTAGTAGCATGTCCACCCATCCCACACAACTATTTAATGTATAACTACCATGTATCATATTTGTTTATCATGTAAACCAGTTTGATTATAAGATAAGGTGGTATACAAAACCTGTTAAATAAATAAATACATTTATGCCACAGAGGTATTTAAATGTCTCTATCATATTGCCCTCACTTGTTTTGCAGCTTGTCGTGCTGTGAGGACTTGTGTGCATCGATGTTGCTGAGAGCTAAGCTATCGGTAGCTTAACTGTTGGGAGGGTCTCCCAACTGAGATGCTAGACTAAGACAAACCATCCATCTGAGCAGCACCAGAATGAGATGGTGTTGGCAGTGGAGGATCACATTTCTGTGATAACTGTAACAACACTAGAATTACCTACAGTATGTAGAAAAAAGACTTAGCAAATCTACTTCTGTATTGTGCCATGAAAACCCAATGGATAGTCACAAAACAAATTCCACTATAGTGCTGAAAGATAAGACCTCCAGGTCGGAAGACACTCAACTGGATACTGGGGATGACCTGAAGACTTCTCAGAATAAAACCAGCAATTATGATGTGGTTGGATCTCCTGATGTAGCTGCACATGAAATGAGAGTCAGAAGTTGCAAAGATGTCTTACATATTGGGACATGGAATGTAGGAGGCATGAACCAAGGGAAGTTGGAGGTGCTAAGAATGAAATGGAACGTGTACAACTTGATCTGTTGGGTGTCAGCGAACTGAAATGGACTGGCATTGGTCACTTTGCATCTTATGATCACATGGTCTACTATGCTGCAAATGAAAGACAAGAAATAGTGTCTCATTTATAATTAAGAAGAAACATGCAAGAACTCTGATGATATACAGTACAGTAAGTGAACACTTAATTTCTATTCATCTACAAGAAGTGCCCATCAACACAACTATAATTCAGGTATATGCCCCAACAAAAGCTGCAGAAGAGGATGAAGTTGATGAATTCTATGAATAAGTACAAGCTGAAATTGACAGAACATGCAAACAGGATATCCCCCAATCGCTTTGACCCGGTGAAAAGCGGGATATAAATGCAGCTAAATAAATAAATATCCTAATAGTCATGGATGACTGGAACACAAAAGTTGGCAACAAAGAGGAAGGCAAAGTGGTTGGAAAATATGGACTTGGCAACAGAAATGAAGCTGGAAAATGACTGATAGATTTCTGTAAGACCAATGATCTATTCATCTCGAAAACCTTTTTCCAGCAACACAAGCGCTGACTGTACACATGAATTTCACCCAATAGATTGTACAGAAATCAAATTGACTGCATCTGTGGAAGACAATGAAAAAGCTTGATAACATCAACAAAGACAAAATCTGGAGCTGACTGTGGTACAAATCACCAACTATTAGTATGTAAACTCAAGCTAAAGTTGGAAAAGAACAAGCCACTCATAAATGTAGCAAAATGTGTCCTTGAGAATATACCACTGGATTTTATAGACTGCCTGCAAAATCAATTTGCTGCTTTAGATGCAAATGACAGCATTCCAGAAGATTATGGGATGGCATCAAGAAGGTTGTGTTCGAAGAAAGCGAGAAGTCTCTAGAAAAGGTGAAAAAGCAAAAATGGCCAAAATGTATGACTGAAGAAACTCTGAATATTGCCCAGAAACACAGAGAAGCTAAAGTCAGAGGAGAAAGAGAGGCAATCATGGAACTCAACAGAGATTTCCAACATGAAGCAAGACAAGGAGAAGTGCTACAATGATGCATCCAAGGAAACAGAATCAGAAACTATTAGAGGAAGAACAAGATTGGCTTTCGTAAAGCTACGAGAGCTAAACAAAAAACTCCAGCCTCAAATTGGAAAGTTACGAGATGCTCAGGGATCCATGTTGAATGATGCTGAGAAGATTAAGAAAAGGTGGAAAGAATATACAGAGTCATTATAGCATAAAGATCAAGTGGACCAACAGCCATTTCAACCTGCACCTTATGTTCAGGAACCATTGGTGATGAAAGAAGCACTGAAAGCCTTATCAAAGCCTTACCGGGGCTATTCTAAGATGGCGGCAGCTGGCTGCTCTGAGGGCGAGCGCATTTTCTGATGGGCAGAAAGCATAAGGGGAGAGGTGGGTCGTGGCCCTCTCAACCCCCTTGTACCTCTACACTGGTTTCTTCCGGTTCTTTGGATGCTTTCCTGGTTCGTGCCACTCGGGATCCGGTGGTGCCTGGGGAGGAACTGCTGAGCTGCAGTTTTGCCAGAGTAGGGTGACTCAACGGCTGCTTTGGCAACATCTCTCTCCCCAGCGAGTCCAGCACCAAAAGTGCTTCATGGACAGCCCCTGCCTGAGGGGTTCCTGGTGCTTGACTCTCCCTCGTTGCAGGGGGACGTCATTGGCTTGAGAGGGTCTGGAGCAGAGGGGCTGCTCGAGCTGGAGAGCACAGTTTCTGGATGGCACTGATCATTACCATCAGGGGTGCTGATTGGTGAGGATCATACAGGGAAAGAGATTCCTGTGTGGGGAGGAGGAGAGTCGCCTGCGAGAATGGAAGCTGTCTTGCCATCTGCTGTACCGGTGATAGCTTTCTCCTTACAGAGACCGGTTAATTTCACTTTGGAGGCTATCTGGAAATGCTATTGTCTCCTTGGGAGAAGTTTTATTGCCTCAGGTTTCGTCACTGGCATCCAAGGTGAATAACTCTGTGGCTGTAGTGGAGGAGTTGGAACGGAAAGTGCTGGGGACACAGTCTGAAGTGGAAGAGATCCGGAAAAAAGTTGCTGTTCTTGCGGATCATTCGGAAGCTTACCAAAAGAACTATTAATCTGTGCAAGCTAAGTTGGAACATTTGGACAATTTGTCCAGAGCTAATAATTTGAGATTAATTAATTTTCCAAGGCTTACTAGAGTGTCTGCTAGAGATATGTTTAAAATGGTTGATGTATTGGGGGTTTCCCCTGAACTGATCCCGCCCTTGGTTAAGATTTATTATCTACATAGGGCAAAATTAACATCAGGGTTGGTTGATTTAGGGGGGGGACCAGGAGCAAGGAATATTTTGAATGTAAGTGATTTATTGGAACACTCAGGTTATGATTCTCAGGTTCCTTCCACATTGTTAATAATGTTTGCATTACTTTCTGATAAAGAATGGATGTTAAAACTTTTCTTTCAGAAAAGGAAAATTCTGTTTAGAGGATTATCGGTGCATATTTACCCGGATTTAGCTAGAGAAACCCAGAAACAACGCAGGGAATTTCTCCTGCTTCATCCTGCGGTAATGCAGCTGGGGGGGGGGCTTTTTTAAAGCACCCATGTAAATGTTTGGTGAAGTATCACTCTGTTTCCTATATTTTTTATGAACCCTCTCAGCTGACGGTTTTCATCAATGCTAGGCGCCTGGAGTCCTCAATTGGCTCCTCACTTTTGCTCTCTTGAATTAGGATCCGGATTTACTTAGCTGCCTTTATTTTCTTTGTTTATGGTGGTAGAGTTTATAAAGTAGTATCTCCACTGCATTGTTTGTGGGCTAGGGCGGGCAGACACTCTTGTCTCATTTGGAATTGCTTGTTTTTCTATTAATTTTTGTGATTCTTGTTAAAAAGAACTTTCTATGTTGACTGCTCTTTTGCTGCAAGATTGTTTTGTTTGAACTTTCTTGATTTATTTGTAAAATTCTTTAAAAAAAAAAAAAGATAAAAGCACCAGGCAGGCATTGATGGCATTCCCATTGAAGTACTACAGCAATCAGATGAAGCTGTTACATACTCACAAGGCTCTCCCAGGAAATTTCAAAGACAAATTAATAACCAACTGACTGGAAAAGATCTGTGTTTATACCAATACCGAAGAAAAGTGACCCAAATGACTGAGGAAATTATCGCACAATTGATCTGATCCCACATGTCAGCAAAATTCTACTCAAGATCATTCAGTAGAGACTGCAGCCATACCTGGAACGAGAATTGCCAGAAATGCAAGCAGGATTCAAGAAAGAGCGAGGAGCAAAAGGCATCACTGTGGATGTGTGATGGATCCTCAAAAAGACAAAAGGATATCCATATGTGTTTTATTGACTACAGCAAGGCTTTTGTAACCTTGGGCCGGAAGGGCTGGGGTTTCTAGTCCCACAGGTGCTCCTTGTGGTCTTGGGCAAGCCACTTAACCCTCCATTGCCCATGTTCCCTGTAAATATTAGTCTATGTGTCTCATATCCCCTCGTGTTAAATGTATCCCCCAACCGCTTTGACCCGGTGAAAAGCGGGATATAAATGCAGCTAAATAAATAAATACCATAACTGATCTGAACACAACCACAGCATCATCTGATCCCTGCCCAGTAACATGGATCAAGTCTGCCAAGGAAGACCTAATCAAATACATCCAAAAGATAATAAGCATTTCACTTATCCAGGGATACATGCCCCTGGCACTCAGGCAAGCTACCATCCACCCTGTGCCAAAGAATACTTCACCCCACAGCACCGACCCATCAAATTACTGCCCAATATCCAGCCTCCCATTCCTCTCGAAAATAATTGAAAAGATTGTTCAGAGACAGCTACAGGACCACATTGACCTACACGCCCCTCTGGATCCCCACCAACATGGATTTCGCCCAGATCACAGCACAGAGACACTACTTAGAAACAAAGAAACATAGAAATCTGAAGACAGAAAAAGACCACATGGCCTATCTAGTCTGTCCTTCCATATCAACAACTACAACAGTCCCCTTTTTACCTTTAGAGATCCTCTGTGTTTGTCCCATGCTTTTTTGAATTCAGTTACAGTCCTCATCTCTACCACTTCCACTGGAAGACTATTCCACGGATCCACTACTCTTTCTGTAAAAAAATATTTCCACATATCACTCCTGAATCTATCCCCCTTCACCCTCATCCCATGTCCCCTCGTAGCAGAACTTGCTTTCAATTGAAAGAGGCTCTCACCATGAACATTTATGCCACAGAGGTATTTAAACACCTCAATCATATCACCTCTATCCTACCTTTCCTCTAAGGTGTACATATTAAGATCCTTAAGTCTGTCCTCATATGCTTTATAATGAAGACCACTAATCATTTTAGTAGCCACCCTCTGCACCGACTCCATCCTGTTCACATCCTTTTGAAGGTGCAGTCTCCAGAATTGCACACTATACACCAAAGACTTATACAGAGGCATTATCACCTCCTTTTTTCTGCTAGCCATTCCTCTCTGTATGCACCCAAGCATCCTTCTAGCTTTTGCTGTCGCCTTTTCTACCTGTTTAGCTAATTTAAGATCATCAGACACAACCACGCCAAGGTCCCGCTCTTCTTTAGTGGACAAAAGTACTTCACCCCCTTGGATTGCTGCAGCCCAAATGCATGACCTTACATTTTTTAACATTAAATCCCAGCTGCCAAATTCTAGACCATTCTTCAAGCTTAGCTAGATCCCTCCTCATGTTATCTACACCTTCCTGGGTGTCTACTCTATTGCAGATTTTGGTATCATCTGCAAAGAGGCAAACCTTACCCGACAGCCCTTCCGCTATATCACAAACAAAGATGTTAAAAAGAATCGGACCAAGGACAGATCCCTGGGGCACACCACTGGTAACATCCTTCCCCTCAGAGTGAGCTCAATTTACCTGTACTCTTTGTCGCCTCCCAACCAAACAATTTCTAACCCAAGCAGTAACTTTAGGGTCCATCCCTAGGGTGCTCAGTTTATTTATAGGTCGCCTGTGAGGAACAGTGTCAAAGGCTTTACTGAAATCTAAATACACCACATCTAGTGCTCTCCCTCGGTCCAACTCCATGGTCACCCAGTCAAAGAAATCAATCAGATTTGTCTGACAAGACCTGCCTCTGGTGAATCCATGCTGCCTCGGATCCTGTAATCCGCTGGACTCCTGAAACCTCACTATTTTCTCTTTCAGCAGCGTTTCCAATAATGTACTCACCACTGAAGTTAAACTAACCGGCCTTTTGTGTAAAGGCACCACATGAGCCTCTCTCCAGTCCATTGGCACCACTCCCGACTCCAATGAGGCATTGAAAAGGTCAGTCAGTGGAGCTGCTAGAATGTCCCTAAGTTCCCTCAGTATTCTAGGGTGTATCCCATCTGGTACCATCGCTTTGTCTACTTTAAGTTGAGATAGTTTCTCATGAACACAGTCTTCTGAAAATTGTTCAAGGTGTCCCTCGCTTCTGTTCCTGTTTGTGGGTGTTTTCTGAGGTCCTGCTCCTGGTTCTTCATCTGTGAACACAGAACAGAAATATTTGTTAAGCAAGTCCGCTTTATCCTTATCAGCTTCTACATATTTCTCCCCTGCACCCTTGAGTCTGACAATACCACTTTTGCCTTTCCTCTTCTCACTAACATATCTGAAAAATGTCTTATCCCCCCGTTTTATTGCATTGGCTATTTCCTCCTCCTTTTGAATCTTTGCCTTCCTGACTACTTTGCTAGCTTCTCTAAGTTTTCCAAATACAGATGCCTGTCTTCCTCTCTCTGTGATCTCTTGTACTTATCCATCTATTTGATAACCTCTTCAAAGGAATTAACAGCATAGGGAGAGGATTTCTGCTTATCTTTATCGACATTACATCTGCCTTTGACACAGTTTCCCATGACATCCTACTGAAGTGACTAGCTATGATTGGGCTCCAAAACACCACCCTCTAATGGTTCCAGTCATACCTCAGAGACAGAGAATCAAATCTGGTCCCTTCACCTCAGCTCCTTTCCACAGAGACCAAGGAGTTCCTCAAGGGTCCTCACAGTCTGCCCTCCTCTTTGACATTTATGTACAACCGGTTTGCAACATATTCAAGAAGCATAATATACAATACATCGTATATGAAGATGATATTATGGCCTACACCCCAATTTCAGTTAGACACGCCAGACTTCACCACAATGTCAACATGCCTCCATGAAATGATAATCTGGCTTACCAACAATAACCTCAACATCAACATCAAGAAGACCGAGGCAATCATTATCACAAGGAACACAGAGTTCATTCCCCTTGCCTCAATCAAATTTAACAATTCCCAAATTACAATAAAGGATGAGGTCCACTACCTTGGTGTCATCATTGACAAGCATCTCAACCTACAAGCTCACATCAATAAAACCCTTCAAGACTGCCTTCCACAAACTTGCAACGATCAGAAGATTAAAGCCTCTCCTTAGTCAAGAACATTTCCACACAGTATGTCACTCCATCATATCACAAGCTCTAGACTATTGTAATGCCCTCTTCCAAGGTTTGCCTAAACTATCCAACCCCTGCAACTAGTTCAAAACACCGCCGCCTGAACCATCATTGGATCGTTTCAACTTGATCATATAACTCCCCTCCTGTACTAACTACACCGGTTGCCGATTACTTCACAAGCTAAGTACAAATCAGTCCTAACCATCTTTAAAATCAAAAACAACATAACAGTCAGAAGTTTGCAGGACCTTATCTGTACCAAACCCCAAAATAGACATGAGAGAAGCAGTAACATTAACACCATACCTACACCCAATATGTTTGCAAGGCCAAAATGTCCACTATGAAGAGGGCCCTCTCACTTGCCGCTCCTTCTATTTGGAACTCTCTTCCGGAAAAACTAAGAACAGCCTCAGACTTAAAGGACTATCATAAACAGCTCAAGACGCTCCTCTTCATCGAGCACTTCAATGAACACCCCTAACTCCACAGCATTACTCGGATCCCATGCCCATTCCACACAACCAATTGCATGTATGATACATAAGTACATAAGTTATGTTTTAGCACTCCCATTTCCCCCCCCCCTTTCTGTATGCTAAGAAAGTTGTCCAGTAATGGGTTACATTTTAAATTGTATTTCTTGCAAGTTCTCTGTAAAAATTGAAGTTACAATGTAAACCGCCTTGATTATAAGATAAGGCGATATTAAAAAAATTGTTAAATAAATAACTATGAATGAGAAAGTTGGACAGTGAAAAAGATAGACAGGAAGAAAATTGATGCCTATGAATTATGATGCTGTGTATATCATGGACTGCCCAAAGAACCAAGTAGAGATTAAACCTCAGCTTTCCTTAAAGCTCAGATGACAAAACTTCAACTTTCATACTTTGGACACATCGTGCGAAAAGAGAGATTGTTGGAGAAAGACATAATGCTTGGCAAGGAAGACAGTCAACATAAAAGAGGAAGGCTGGCAATGAGATGGCTTGATACAATAACAGCAGCTATGGGTGCCACTCTATCAACAATGAGCCGCCTAACTGAAGACTGAGTACAATTTAGGTCAACTATCCAGAGGGTCACCATGAGTTAACATTGACTTGACAGCACTTAACAACAACATCATATCACCCCTATCCTGCTTTTCCTCTAAAGTATACATGATAAGATCTTTAAGTCTGTCCTCATATGCTACATATCAAAGACAACTAACCATTTTTAGTAGTTACCCTCTGCACCGACTCCAGCTTGCTTATATCCTTTTGAAGGTGCACACAGTACTCCAAATGAGGTTGCACCATTCCTCCCCCTATACACCCAAGTATCCTTCTGGCGTTTGCAGTCCTCTTTTCTACCTGTTTAGCTACTTTAAGATCATCAAACACAATTAAACCTAGGTCCCGCTCTTCTTTTGTGGACAGAAGTACCTCACCCCCTACTCTGTACTACTCCTTTGTACTTTTGCAGCCCAGATGCATGACCCTGCATTTTTTAACACTAAATTTGAGCTGCCAAATTCTAGATCATTCTTCAAGCTTAGCTAGATCCCTCCATCCTGGATGTCTAGTCTATTGCAAATTTTGGTATCATCCCCGACAGCCCTTCCGCAATATCACTAGCAAAGATGTTAAAAAGAAATGGACCAAGGACAGATCCCTGCAGTACACCACTGGTAACCTCCTTCTCAGAGTGAGCTCCATTTACCTATACAGGTAGTCGTCGACTTACGACCGCGTTTGGTTCCGACAGACCGGTCGTAAGTCGATTTGGTCGTAAGTCGGCCTACTTAACTTTCTTTGATTTATTTTTTATTAGGTAGCAGTGCCTTTAAAAAAAAAAAGGATCAGAGAGGCGATCGAGGAGCCGGGTCTGCACTGACCTTCTGCTTTTGTGTTCCTACAGAGGAGTCATTGCCAGCCAGTACTGCTAGATCTCTCCTCCTAGACGGCAGTTCCGGCTGAGCTCCGGGCAGAGCCCTGGGGTGAAATCTTCACCGGGGGGGGGGGGGTTCTTACTGCCCGGACCGGTAGCGCACACGCCGATCAGGATTCCACCGGCGTTTCGCCTCAGGACGAGTCGTGCAGCTATTTTTCCTCAAACTGGCACAGGCTGCCGTTTTTGCTCTCACGGGCTGCCAGTCGTGGCCAGAAAACCGGTCATAAAGTCGGTCAGTCGTAAGTCGCATAGGTCGTAAGTCGACGACTTCCTGTATACCCTTTGTCGCCTCCCACTCAACCAATTTCTAACCCAATCAGTAACTATAGAGTCCATCCTTAGGGTGCTCAGTTTGTTTATAAGTTGCCTGTTCAGAATGTGTCAAAGGCTTTACTGAAATCAAAATACAAGACAGCTAGGGCTCTCCCTCGGTCCAACTTGTGATGTGACCACTTTGATTGAAGGATAAGGTGGTATACAAATCTGTCTAAATAAATAAAATAAATAAACTCCCTAGTCACCAAGTCAAAGAACTCAAGAAGATTTGTATGACAAGACCTGCCTCTGGTGAATCCATGCTGCCTTGGATCCTGCAATCCATTGGACTCCAGAAACTTCACTATTCTGTCTTTTAGTAGCCTTTTCAATAATTTAATAACCACAGAACTTAGACCTACCAGCCTGTAGTTCTCAATGTCATCCTTGCATCTGCTTTTCTGTAAAAGGGACCACATGTGCCTTTCTCCAATCACGTGGTGCTGGTTTTACTACATGGTAACTGTTAGCTCAGGCCAACACTAATAGTTACCAAATGCTAGAAACACTGCCATGATTTAAAAAAGACCCTAAGGGCCTGCTATTCTAAAAATATTTATATGACTTACTGACCTGTAAACCGTGTAAATGCCGCTGAATGGGATATTCAAAGGCATTGACCGTGATTATCCACAACTAATGCCGCTATACGCCCTGATGCTAACCCCTTAGCCTTAGGGCATGTCACAGGCATTCTGGGGTGTGTCATGGGCAGTGACAGTCGCTAACCGGGTAGCAGCAATATTGAACTACTACCCAGTTAGCAACCTGCTGGTAAAACTAGGCATTGCAAAAGCTAATCGGGTCGCGGTGCTATATTGCCGCTGCCTAGTAAGCTTCTGCAGCATTAGAGGCTATGCAATGACCCTGGATATTCAATACCAGGGCTGCAAATGACGCCAACATTGAATATCCGGGGTTAGAGGTTAGAGCCGACGGCTATGCCCCATAGCGGCGCATAGCTGTCCCAATTGAATGCTAGACCCTAAGTGCTTAGTATGGGTTGGGGGGGATCGGGACAGGTTTGAGACAGAGAGTGGGCATGATGGCCAGTGAAAACTAGCGCCCAGGGCAGCACTGTGTGCTAGCTTTTACGATTCCTGATATTTGGCATTTAGTGCAGTTGTGCTACCGGCAGACCCATAGAGTGCCAGCTTCCAAACCCTTGGGAAAAATAACTGGCAACCAGAATTATCCAGAACCCTCCCCCTTCCCGATCACATCACTCCCTAAAAGAAGCCATCCCCCTAATTAGCAGATTCCCCACCAGTCCTCCCCTTCCCTGTAGATTACTGAGGACTGTGAGCTAAATGCAAGGCAGATGCTGGACACTCCCTCTGTATTCATCGCAGTCTTCGCATTACTGTATAGAAATATTTCCACATAACAAGTAATAAGTGCAAAAACACATTGCACTTTAATAAATATGCCCCTAAAGCAGGGCTTGACTAACTCTAAGCACCAGGTCATCATAGTGCCAACAAATTGCACCTGGTGCCTGGGATTTCATGGTCCTGAACTTTCCGCCCTAGTGCTTCCTCACTCCACCACAATTAGCTCTCTGCAAGAAAGACTGAGCGGGCAGCAAGGAAGTTCCTGCTGATCTTCCTGTTTCAAATCTCACAAGATCAGCACAAACCTCCTGCACCACACCTAGTAATGCTGTAATAAGTAGTAGTAATAGTATTGATAGTAGAGTCGGTAACATCATGGGGGGCTATGAGAGAGAGAGAAAGAATAGGTGAAGTCAAGGTTTGTTGACTATGGGATATTTTTATGCTTCACATATTACCATGCCATGGTTCTATGTGATATCAAAAAGAACCACAAAAGAGAAAATTATCCAAATGTCCAAACAAACCCCTTTGAAACAATTCCCTTTTGTTCATTAATTAGAAAAATTAGTGAATTGAAGCTACCTATAAAGATTACTTTTTGTTGGACTATTTGCCATGAGAGAAAACCCTCGTTTGGGTGTCCTACAGGATGAAAACAACAATGATTGAAAAGCTTTGAATGAAAGATAAGTTTGCCTTTTCATAATGTCATATATTTTGCACAAATGACTTCAACAATTGTGTCGCTATTTTTCCCATTGACACATAAGATATAGCCAAGGGGGTTGCGCTGTGCAGTTCCCTTGGATTTTTATATTTTATTTTGAAGACTTTGAGCTGATTGTTAGGGTCAGCATACAGCATGACATTATGCCTAGCATAGGTTTCATGGCTTTTCCCAGACCTTGACCTGCAGGCAGCTCTGACACCCTGGGGATGTCAGATAGGACTTCTCCAGACTTGATGGGCTTAGCATGCCTGATGAGATTAGTCTGCAGGACAATAGCCCCTCCTTGCTAATCAGGTGATAACAGACCTCAAACAGACCAAAATATGACAAAGGGAGGTGCTGGAAAAGGAGAACTTCACTATAAATACAGAAAAGGTCAAAAATACTCTCTCTCTTCCTATTCATCGGACACTTCTTACTATGAGACTCTGACACACACTTCTCTTTACCCCTCCCCCCCTTTTTTCTCTCTCTCTCTCTCTCCCACACCCAGGCACACACATTGAGTCCTTGACATACACGGAAGCAACTCGGTAACCACTATATACCTCTGTTCTGTACCCATGTAAGAGGCCTATTTCTATATAAAAACCTTTTTTTTAAACCACACTAGTTTGGTTGTCTTGCTGTGCTACAAACCCTACTGCCTCTGCAGTGGACCCAGGACCAACAGGAGAGTAACCGAACGTAGGAAGCGGCGAAAGATTACATTTATGGGGGCTCATCTCAGGTTTCGCAGCGGATCTCCAGTTGGGTAAGTAATAATTTTGTTTGATACATTAAAGTAGATTTCAGACAGGGCGCGACAGGAAAATCAAAAGCCCTTGTGACCATTTACAATTTACAATTTTGGGTTACAGGCTGGATGACACGTTAGTGAAAAGACTCTGTAGACAGGCAGAGTGCTACTATTTAGTGAAATATTCCAGTGATACCTTTGTTTTGTGGGTTTAGACAAGGTGAGAGTTTCATTGTCAAAAAGCTCTGTAATAATCCTGGATTTTAATATCACCTACACCTAGTGACATTACATAGGGTGGCTTGCAATTTTCTTATTTTTATATATAAGCTTGCAAAGGTTCAGTACAAGGCACAAATTTTCTAGAGTATTTGAGCGGCTAAGAAAAGACAGAGTGATAGTCCCAGCTTTGTTTGGGAAGTGGTACACAATTAAACAGTCCCTCACTCAATATATGTTCACCATAAAATTCCACCCTGTTAAAGGTTGGTAAGCACTTTTTATTCAGGTATAATTTTAAGGCATGGTCTTTATGTCAATACTCTGTACTGAACACCCATAAAAGTTATGTTATTCCAACTATAATTCTAAGTTCCAAGTCTTCATAAAAGTGAGCATTCCTCTTTCCAAAGTTGCACATTGAGATAGTCGCATAAAACAAAATAAACACAATAAACACATAATAAGCGTAGATCCTGGTACCAATTACAGTCCTTCTGCAGTCTCAAATATGGATGCCTTTGATTTTAAGGAACTGAAAGAAATGGTACTGACATACTGTAAGAGAAAAGGTGGTCCCTTTGAAGGGGAATTCCCTGAGGCATCATGGTATAATATTCAAAGACAAATGTTAAACCATTATCAAGAATTCAAAAAGAAAACAAATAAAAGAAAATGCCTTTTTATCCAAGGCATGTGCAGGGGGCTCATTAGCATGAAACAGGACAATACTGAACTGACTACTTAGTGTACACAATTAACCAAAGACTTGGAGGAGGCACAAATTTGCATTTCCATGCAACGTGCTCAGGTGATACAAGCCACAAACTCCTTCATAACCGTTAGTGAGCAATTCGAAGCACTTAAACTTGAACTGAGGCACATTAAGGATGAATTGGCCTCTGAAAGACAAAAGAAATATAAGCCCTGGCCAACAACCATTTCTCCCTCAGCCCCTCCTGCCTATGACATACCCTATAAGCCATGCATCCAAGCTATTGAGAAACAAAAGAACACAGAAGTATGTATAGCAGGGCTTTGGAATAGGAAAAATAAAGATGAATTAGACAGTACAGAGGAAGAAAATCCTAATAGTTTATCTCAGCCAGAACAGAGCAATAACCAGGACCTGTGTCAGGAGGATAATTCCAATGACTCAGGCTCAGCACCCAGTACCGAACTCAGAGCACCAGTTAAAGTGATGCTGCAAGACTCAATTAAAAGATAGGGACATTGAAAGGTTAGTTGAGAAAGCTGGCCCTATGCCTTTTAATGTAAATGAATGGTGCAAATGGGCCACTGATATTCTGATTCACTGGGGTCTAGGGAAATATAGGAAGGAAACAATCAGACTTTGATAGATTTATGCATCTGGCTCTGGGGCCACACTATTATAAATATGGCTCTCTCACTCACCCATACCAGTTGGTTAAAAGGGGTAATGAAAAACTATTTCACTGTTCCCCAATGGAAGTATTTAAAATTATTTCACCTCTACCAAACGATACACTGGAACAGTTTGCGTATAGAGCCTGGATTTTAAATGCAGTTCTTAATGAGCAGGGGTCCAGGCCCAATGCCGAAGATTATGGGGAGAGCACGCATAAGGCATTTTTATTAGAATTACTATCCCCTGAGATTACAAAACACCTTCGGTTATTTTCAGAAGACCCTAAAGCAACCCCTTTCGATACTTTAATGCTCAGAATTGGGTCTGTTTGGAAGACCCAGCCCTTGCAGGTCATCAGAAGCACGGAAGTGGCAAGCTGAGGGATCCTCTCAATACACAAGAAACACAGACAAAGGATACAGAGGGCACACACCTTGGAGAGGACAAGGCAGAGGCACTTTTAGAAATTCCTCAGGTTACATTCCCTTTCAAGAGCTCGAAGCACAGAGAGATGGATTAGAAAAGGAGAAAATTAAATGCGAACAGAACAAACACATACTGCAGGTAGAACTAGATAAATTAAAACAGGACTTACGAGCAGCTCAGGACAAACACAGGCTAGTGCATAGTGGTATCCTGACCTTCTGGGTTCAGATATCAAAATGTCTCAAGCCTTCATAGCCCAGCCTGCCTCCGTTCCCTCAGCAGAGGACTCGATTCCAGAGCCTCTGGATTATGAAACGGATACAGGCCCAGAATACAGTTTAAGGCTTGTAACATCCTTGATACTGGACTCTTGTGGACACCCCAATGTTATCAGCAGAATAGGGGGTCAGGATAAACTAGCTTTGATTGACACCGGGGCTGGAATTAGTTTTACAAACAGAGCTTCTCCCACTGCAGATCAGGAAAATATAGAAATTTATAAAATTCAAGGAATTAATGACACAGCTTCCCAGTGTGTGGCTATCCCAGTTAAATGGGGTATCCCGGTGCACAGGGAACAAAACAATGAAATGTTGGAAACCACTGCCTCCACTATAGTGAACACACCAAAAGAAATAATTGGAATTGACGTTCTCAACCAGTTAAATCTGGTGGTGTATATGGCTAATCTTAAATTGTGGCAGTATACAGGAACTTCGAGTGCTTCTAAAACTTTAGTGCATGAAGTCATTCCCATGCAGTTAGCAACGCAGTGCACCAAGGCAGCTCAGCAGTATGATCTGTGTGTAATTCCCTCAGAGGTGGTTGATATTCCAGTCTGGGCACAAGACAAGTTAGATTGTGGGAAAATGAATACAAAAGTACTGTTGGAAGGCAAGGATCCTCCACCACAGAAACAATACCCAGTACCTCAACAAGCTATAGAGCCAGTGACTAAAATTGTGAAGATACTGGAGGAGAGGGGTCTGATCAGATTTATTTCTTCCACATGTAATTCACCAGCCTGGCCGATAGTTAAACTGGGGGGTTCCTTCAGGCTGACTATGGACTTCCGTGCCCTGAATGAAGTTTCAAAACCTGTAGTGCCCGTAGTAGCCTCATACCTGGAAATGATCTCTAAACTGAATCCCAAATGTAAATTTTTTGCTGTTTTAGACATATCCAATAGGTTTTGGAGTCTGCCCCTGGCCCTTGAATGCCAGTACAAAACAGCCTTTCAGTGGCTGAATAAACAATATGCATGGACCGTACTGCCACAGGGATATAAAGATTCACCATCAATCTTTCATAAATACATGCAGGAAGCCCTGTCACTAGTGTCTTGCAGGGATAGTATAATTCAGTATGTAGATGACGTTCTCATTCAGTCTGAGAATGAAGCTGTACACTGGAATCATGTAAGAGAAGTTTTAAAAGCCCTCTTACAAGCTGGTCTTAAAGATAATCCTGCCAAGGCTCAACTGTGCAAATCACAGGTTTCCTTTTTAGGGGTTACAATTGGCGAGGATGGTAAATCTGTAGATTATCAAAGGATAGAGCTGATATGGAAACTTCCACTTCCTACAAATCAGAAATCACTCCAGTCCTTTCTAGGGCTCACGGGTTTCTGTCATGACTTCCTGCACAACTATGCTGAAGTGGCAGCTCCACTTTATTCCCTGCTAAGAAGTAAAGGTTATGTTTGGGAGGAAGAACATACAGAAGCTGTAACTAAATTAAAGCACATTCTGACTTCTGCTCCGGTTCTTGCACACCCAGATCATACACAACATTTTTTTCTGTACCCTGTAGCTGGAGAGAACAGTATAGGTGCAGCTCTAACACAACGCCTAGGAGGAGTAGATCACCCTATTGCCTTCTGTTCCAGAGTTCTCACTTCTCCCGAACTCAAAATGAGAAACTGTGAAAAACATGTACTGGCTTCCTATGCTGCTATGCAGAAATTTACATACATCATTGGTGCTCAAACCACATACATATGCAGCCATTACACCCCACTCAAATTCATTGTAGAGGGAAAATTAGCATGTAGCAAGATTAGGACTGAGAAAATAGTCCAGTGGACTCTCATGTTGCAGGCACAGAATGTAAAATTTGAATTGTTGAAAGAACCTAACGTGCACGTGGCTGGAATCTTGCTGGAGGGGCAACCTCATGACTGTCAGTCCTCACCCAGTGCCCCTAATCACATGATCTTTAGGGAACTGGGACTAGACAAAATTTCACCTTTTCTTCCTGCAGTATATATTGATGGTAGTAGCCAATGTGAAGGAGGCAGGCGACTAGCAAGTTTTGCAATTGTACAATTGGACCCAAATAACCAAGTGGTACTGCAGAGACAGTATTCCTGTGGGTCAGCGTCAGCACAGTACTGTGAGCTGGCTGCTTTTGTGGCTTGTATGCAACAATATCAGAATTCATACCCAGAGATAAAAATCATTTTAGATTCTGATTATGTCTTTAAAAGTGCCATTGCCCTGTTACCCTGGTGGCTGGCAAATAAATTTAAATCCACAGATGGGTCCACGGTGAAAAATTCATCACTGTGGACTATGGCACAAGAACTGAGTGAGAAGTTTCAGAGAATACATTTAATTAAAGTGAAGGCACATAGGAAGAAAGGGCCTTTAGTAAAAGGAAACATATTAGCAGACTCACTAGCCAAGGAAGCATGCCATGTAGGCCTCATATGGCCCTGGTATGAGCAGACACGCATGGTCGCTATTACTACATGTTCCACAGAGTATGAGCAGATAACACCACCAGATTACTTCATAGCACTGCAGACAAAGGACCCTGAACTTTCCAATTTGAGGAAGCTTTGCAGGACGCCCCAGATAACCTATATCAGCACACACCCTTTCTCACACTCTATAGAGAAAGACATTCTATGTGCAAAAAGAGAGGAAGGCTTGGTTATAGCTATCTCCAGAGCTCGAGGTAAAGAATGGATGCATTGGGTTCATGGTGCAGGTCCTATGGGACACCCTAAAGCAGAAGAAATGCAGACTATTCTTAATAGGTTGGTATGGTGGCCAGAAATGAAACATGATATACAGGATCATGTTTCCTCCTGTGTAATCTCTGCTTCATTTGGGAGGCAACCTAAAAAGAGATGGGGACAGTTAATGAGAGCACCTCCTCGTGGCCCATTTGAGAGATTGCAAATAGATCATGTGGGCCCTCTTCCGTTAACAGCTAGGAAAAATAGATTTTTACTCACTGTTGTTGATTCCTTTTCTCATTGGTAGAAGCATTCCCTGTCCCAGATCAAACCGCTCGAACCACTGCAGAAATCCTAACTATGCAATTTTTTACACGCTGGGATTTGTTTCTCAGCTGATCAAGGAATTGTTTGATTTTCTAGGCATAGAACAACAACTCCACATTCCATACCATCCACAGGCAGCAGGGCAGGTAGAAAGAATGAATCAAACAATTAAGGCCCACCTCAGCCCTATGCTTAATCTGACTGGGAAAAATTGCGATCGGGTGCTCCCGTTAGTCCTTATGCGTATCAGAGCTAATGTCTGCAAATCCACAGGCTTTGCACCCTACGAAGCCTTAATGGGAAGGCTAATGCCACGGTGGGAAAATCTGCTGCATCCTTTTCTTCCAGAAGACTAGACCGTAATTCTTACACCAATGAGTGGATGAAATCCCTGCAAGAACGTCTAAAAGAAATTCAGACCACTGTGCTAGCTAACACAGAAAAAGCTAGAGATTATCTGCAGGAGGTACATGCAAAAGGTTCCGATTTAAGACCCCTCAAGGTTGGGAGTAAAGTGATGACCCTGACACCTAGACCAAACCTCCCCTTTGGAACTGCAAAGTGGGAGGGACCGTACTTAATTACGGATACCTTAGGCCCAAGCCTATACCAGATCCTAATGCCCGACAACCAGCAGTATTGGAAACACATCACCCAGTTGAAACCATATGGGTAATACGTGTTTTATCAGTCCTTGTTTTCAGGTACCACCTGACGACAGCACGGACAGCTGCTTTCTGAAGACAGCACGGAAAGCTGCTTTCTGAACAAAAGTCGCTTGAGGATGGTAACTATTTACTTCTGCTGTATAGTTGATGTGTCCTATATACTGGACATGTGTCTAATAGTTATGTAAATAAATAGTAAACATTATTTCTGTGGTTGCATAGTATAAGTGGGGAGCACTAGTTTACCCCCTAGTAGAGTGAAACGAGTTAGCTTTTATTATGACCCGGTTTCCTGTTGTTCTTGTATCTGCTCTCTTCTACCCAAGTCTCATTACAGGAACTATCATCCGAATATGCATGATTGGTTGGGCTAACTCCACAGATGGTGTATATCACTATCAAGAAATACCCCCACCTTCCCCGGAAGAAAAGGATCTGGTCATCCTGAGTTCCTGTTCCGTACAAGACAAGCCAGTGTCCAATTCATTAAACATCACTCAAGTACAGTGGGCGCCACCAGTTTCCACTTCTCTAGAAAGGACACAAGAATTGAGGGCACCTCCAGAACATTACTTTCTAGATCCGCGAGCTTATTACTATATTAAAGGAAATTCTGATCACTGCTAAATTGGGACACTGGCTACCATCTCTTGTCCATATGGCTAGTACCAAAATACCTGAATTTGCTATAGCTCACCTTGATTGGTGGACAGTTAGTGTTCCCATTTGTTCACCACAAGGCTGCTCTATCTGTACTTTGATCCCATGGTCAGGACAACACACAGTTATTTACCCTGTTGTTAATATTGGTGTGCAGTTTGATAACATGCTTATGTATCCTGTGGACCATCTCACCTGGGTGCAGCCACTGGACGATACCTTGACTTCATTCAAGCCTATGGACCCCAGTTTGTGTGAGCAGACTACATTTCAGTTCAAGTGTGAACCACACCAATTTAAAGAGGCTGACACCTCCTGCTGGAACAATTCTTCCTCTTACTCCCTGACTGTTAAGCTCTCATACTCCCTGACTACCTCACACAGTTTGTATTACCTTGGAGCTGGACACTTTTGTTTTCATCTGCTCTTTCCCCAGAATGTTTCTTTTTCAATTGCTTACAGAATGCATGACATTTGCCTTCCTAAGAACACTTTTCTGCACAGTTCAAACTATTTACTAAACAATACCTGGTGCAGTCATACACCACTGGTCTCCATCACCATTAACGGGACAACTTATTCCACACTGCTGGTTACCAATGACTTTATTGACATTCCAGACTTTATCTCATATGCTGTGCATCCATTACCACTTGGCATGGAAGAAGAGACATTACATAAACTGCTCAACGTTACAGAACTCCATGCCTATATTGATCACCTTAAAACAACATCCACCGAAGTGAATCACACCATCACTTATGAGAATGGGCACATTCGACAAACTGTTGAACACTTGCTACAAGATGCTCATGTGTCTGTGTGGGAATTGTTATTTGGTTACTCACCTACTGCTGATCATGTCTTTAATGTTTTTATTCACCCTATTATTATTTTAACTGCTGTACAAATATTGCTATGCATTATCATAATTTTCCTGTGTTGTAAAATGAAACACATGTACATCTCTTTGCAGCGCATGTCCTACAAAATACCAACAACATTTTAAGGAAGTTACACTTAATTTCTCCAGCATCCACCTCTACATCCACGCTCATTTGGCCTGCTAATTTGGCATTTCCTACTACATTGAATACCAGAGTCAGCTGCAGTCTAGTATTACTTCCTACCCTCACTCATAGCATCCTGGTACCTTTCGGCTTTAACCTCCTCAGAAATTCCTGCATCCCTTATGCACTGTTCATTCTCTCTAAGACGGGCCCTGAGGTGGCATATTGGGTTTCCCCACCCAGTAGTGGCTGCCCTACCTAAGACACGAGGTTTGGATTCATAATGGGGCTTGCTCATCTCTAGAACACTAGAGACAGTACTGTGCAGGATAGGGGACCTGCTGGACATTGCCAGGTATTTAAACAGGAGGTAGCAGACAAGCTGCCTACTATCATGTATATAATAGTTGCGGCGGGGACAGGTACCACAGGTTTGCTTCCACCATTTCCCAGAAAAAAAAAAAAAGAAAAAAAATGTGGGAGATGTCAGCATACAGCATGACATTATGCCTAGCATAGGTTTCATGGCTTTTCCCAGACCTTGGCCTGCAGGCAGCTCTGACACCCTGGGGATGTCAGATAGGACGTCTCCAGACTTGATGGGCTTAGCATGCCTGATGAGATTAGTCTGAAGGACAACAGCCCCTCCTTGCTAATCAGGTGATAACAGACATCAAACAGACTAAAGTATGACAAAGGGAGGTGATGGAAAAGGAGAACTTCACTATAAATACAGAAAAGGACAAAAATACTCTCTCTCTTCCTATTCATCGGACACCTCTTTTCTCTCTCTCTCCCACACCCAGGCACACACATCGAGTCCTTGATATACACGGAAGCAGCTCGGTAACCACTATATACCTCTGTTCTGTACCCATGTAAGAGGCCTATTTCTATATAAAAACCTTTTTTTTAAACCACAATAGTTTGGTTGTCTTGTTGTGCTACAAACCCTATTGCCTCTGCGAAGTGGACCCAGGACCAACAGGAGAGTAACCAAACGTAGGAAGAGGCAAAAGGTTACAGTTAGGCTCATTTAAAAAGAATAAAAGTGAGTGTTTGCTTCAAGAAGGTTTTCTTGAACAAAAGGGAATGGTTATATGTGAAGCAAAAAGAAAGTTGTCTCAGAGGCAACGATAAAGGGCACCAATATGCTGCTGACAGCATACTCATTGGGGTTGATGAGTACAGGGAGGAGAATGGTTGCTGCCTTCTGTTGGCACTGTGTAATGGCTCATTAAGGGCCTGATCTATTAAACTTTCTTTTCCGATAGAAAATGGGAAACTGGCAAACCAGGCTCTTAATAAAAGCAGCTATACTATACCTTTTGGAGGATGGGGAGAGAGACACTGTGACTGAGGTCTTAGTGGTTAGTTTCTAAATTTTAAACTGTCTCCTAGATCCCAAGAACATTTGTCAAGGCCTTCCCTAGAGAAACGTCTTCACCCCCATATGGCCAGTATCCATTAAAATGCAGCAATGTGCATTCACTGTGAAACCAAATTTAAATAAGCAATGAAAGAGGTGGAACTGTCAAGTTGCACTAATAGGGTGGCTGAAATGTACCAAAACTAACTCTATTTAGAAACATAGGAACATGACGGTAGAAAAGACCATATTGCCTATTTAATCTGCCCTTCCATGTCAACTACAGTAGTCCCCTTTTGTCCTTTAGAGATCCTCTGTGTTTGTCCCATGCTTTTCTGAATTCAGATACTGTCCTCGATTCTACTACCTCCACTGGGAGACTATTCCACGAATCTACCAAGCTGTCAGCAGACTTGATTACTGCAATATTGCTCTCGCTGGTCTCCACCCAGTTTCAGCTCCGAAGACTCCAACTGTTACAAAACACTGCCACCAGTCTTGTCGCTCAGGCCTCCAGCATTGACCATATCACCCTCCTTCTCATCCACCTTCACTGGCTCCCCATTACTTTCTGTATTCAATATAAGGTCCTCATTCTTGTCCACAAGGTTATTCACTCTGGTTTCCCCCAGTACTTTGTCAATTTGGTCCGTCTCCATACTCCAAATCGTACACTGTCACATCCATGTAAATCACATATTCCTTCCTCCTCCCTCTGTAGCACACCTGGAGTCTACCCAGAATTCTGTCTTTTTCTATCTAGGCCCTAAACTCTGGAATTCTTTCCCCCCAGATCTCCGACTGGAACTCTCCTTCAACAGGTTTAAATCTCTTCTCAAGACACACCTCTTTTGCTCCGCCTTCAACCTTCCTGTTCCTGCTGCTCCTAGCTGAGGTTCTCTCCCCCTTCTTTCTCCCCTTAGTCCCTCTTGCTTCCCTTCCTCTCTTTCCTATCTCCTCACTCCTGTTGACTATGGCGTTCATTTCCTTTTCCAGCAGTTATTTTAGTCTATTGTGAACTGCTTTGGTGTCTTTTCGTAAAGCGGTATACCAAGTATTAAATAAAGATAAAGATACCACTCTTTCCGTAAAGAGATATTTCCACATATTACTCCTGACTCTATCCCCTTACACTCTCATCCTTTGTCCTCTCGTAGCAGAGCTTGCTTTTAACCGAAAGAGGATCTCCTCTTGTGCATTTTTGCCATGGAGGTATTTAAACGTCTCTATCATATCTCCATAATTGCACACAATACTCTAAATGAGGTTGCACCAAAGACTTATACAAAGGCACTATCACCTTTGGAAAGAAAGAGATAGGGAATTGGACTTATGCATCCCTTCTCTCAGAAGTTCAAGGTGAATGTCATTCAGGTAGAGAGAGTCTTGTCCTTTGAGGGCTTACAGTCTAAGTTTGATCCTTAGAGCCACAGAGGCTCTAGTGACTTACCCAAGATCATAAGGAGCAGCAGTAGGATTTGAACCCTGGTTTCTCTGGTTCTAGCCCACTGCTCTAAACTTCAGGATAGTCCTCCACTCTGCAACATTAGTGCACATCTGCAAAATTGAGCTTGATTTCAGATTGCTACCATAGGTGCTGAATTAGAGAAGATCACTTAGAAATTAGGTTCTGAGTTTTTAGGTTTCATTTGCACTTATCTCAGCAGGAGGTTTCACTAGTTAGTTCTGCACTAGATCTTTACACAAAAAATAAAACTGCAAATAGTTTAACTTATAATGTTTCCATCCATGTTAGGCAATGTCGGTGAAATCTAAGGTAATTTTCCCTGCAACATGAATGCACACATAGCAAGTTTAGTTCACCTCCCACAGTTCAAGATTTGCCAGTGCCCTAATTCCCACTCAGTCTGTGCATCCATTTCCTTTGCTACTGTGTAATCTGACCCAGGAATTTCATCTTCACAACCCCCCCCCCCCACCCACCCAGGAGTTGTAGGTTTTTCTTTACTCTCCTATTACACTGATCAAAGAATCTGAGCAAACCCATCCTTCTGATTTAGATAGCAAGGCGTCCCTGTGCTGCCTCACAGAGGAAGTGACATACAGAAAGTAGTTTTATACAGAGGAAAAGGAGAAATGAGATAAAAGTGCAGCACAAAAATACATTTATTTCAAAATACAAAAAAATGAAGTAATAAAAACAATTTTTCCAAAGTAGCAGTTGGAATCAGGGCAACAGCAGGAAATTCTCTTTATACACCATTAGGTGGCAATAGAAGTATCAATAATAGGTTTCAATAAGTTTCTCTGTTCAAAGTAGTCTTGATAATTGAACTGCTTGTTGGCCCTGCTGATTAGATGCTAGCCAGTCTCTCTATGTAGCTAAGAGACTGATGCAGAAACCCTGCATTAGAGCACCTGTACTAAAGCTCAGACCAGATTTTCATTATCGTCCCCTCCAGCTCAGACTCGTGAGTCGTCACCTTCCAACGGGATGCCATATTTGGTCAAGCTGTTCTTCAGCACCTCTTTCGGAGAAGGGCAATTCCTGCCCTCCATCCCGGACATTAACAATACCAGACATCATTGAAGGATTCGTGACCTCTTTAAGCCTACTCTGTGGCAAAACGTCAAAGGTCCTAAGGTCACTTCTCTGGCATCTAGGAGCTAGGGAGTCCCATATGTGAAGACTACATCTCTGCTTGTTCCTGGAGATAGCATAGTTACTCACTTGTAACAGATGATCTCCAGGAAGAGAAAGAAATTAATCTTCACATAAGGTACTGACGGAGCCCACGTGGAAACGCTCCCCAGCATCCAATAGGAAAGCCTTTGGGAGCCCCACTGCTCCTGTCTAGCTGCCTTCCCACCTTCCCAGTTCTCCCACCTCAGTTGAGTTTGTAGCTGAGGGAGGGGGAGGCCTGCATGGAAGAAAGGGAGCAGGCAAGGAGGTAAGGGGAGATCAGAGGGGAAAGGGAGGGAGAAGAGGCATTTATTTAGATAGTGCTAGCTGCTTCCAACAGGACTGCCTCTGCAGATTGCTAAACATCCTGAAGTTTTTAAAACAAATCTTATATTTTAGAGAACAGCATTCTCCCCCTTAAACAACTTTATGGATTATGGAGACTATCCCCAGGCCTAATCTAAATTCTTACAGACTGCTCATATGGAGGCCAATTCAGACCCAGGTGTGTAGGACACACGGGACCATGTAAATCGTACACATGCTTATGGCAGCACTGATTCCACGCACCTGTCACTGCACACACATGCAGAACAGGAATAGCAAGTTAAACGTGCCATCATACAAGCGCCCCTCGTGTCCTGCTGTACATGTCGGCCCTGTGCATCTAGGTGGCAAAAACGTCCAACACCACAAAATGTCGCCGCCACCTTTGCATGCCATAGGTGCTGTACGTGTATGCCCAACCTGATTCCGCTGCACCCCTGCATGTGCAACCCTGGTCCTGTGTGCAACTGCACAGTGGCCCACATGCGATACAAAATAGGATGGAGTGTGTCTCTCCCCCCCACCCCACCGCAGAGAGCCAGAGATACACTGTGCATGATGGCCACGCTGCAGCCAAACTTTTCAAAAGCAAAGACCCGCCTGCTATGTAGGCTGGTGCTTTAGGAGGAAGAGGTGCTACTCCCAAGGGGCCGCAGACACCCAGCCCATGCTGCCTCACGCAGGGGCTGGGAGAGGATAAGATCCACCCTTGCCCAGTAAGTACACATACATCAGCAGAGCATGCTAACAAATACTGAGTAAGGCAGGGCAGAAACGTGCAGGGACAGATGGAGGGCATAAAAATGTGTGACCTTGACTGAGCAGGTTGCATGTATGTGCCCACCACAAATGACCGCAGGAATCTTTAGATCTCCATGGGGGCAGGTACTTGTGTCGCTGCTGAGGGGAGCAATAGCTGGCTTTAGAGAGAGAGAGGCCCGGCACAAGCTGACTGCCACCATTATCACTCCACTCTCCTACCGCGCTACGAGGCTACTGGCGAAACAGTGCCACTCCATTGAATAACCTTCGGTCCCTGGCTTCAATAATGTGAGCTATAAGAATGTCCACAACACCTTACGGAAAGGTAAGGTTTAAAGTGAGGCTTTTTGTGCAGTGCCACCCTAGAACGCATGGGTGAAATGCAGACAGCGAATGTTTAGGTGGGGAATTAAGCCATTTTAAGGGGTCCCACACCAACAACAATTGCTGGTAAATGATAGCCTAGTGTGCCAAATAGTATCGGTAGATGATATCTGTGGGGTCGGACTTCTCTCCGTTTCTTGTTTGGAGGAGATGCACTGTTTGTACCCAACTCTGCAGGGCTGTTTAAAATACTGGTCCTCACAAGAAAGCAGGATTGAGCTATTGCTCTATGACACGTGGCACCACCGAGCATTCAGAGCAATAGGAGGGGGGGAGGGTTCCTACTCATCACCTCCTGTGCCCAACATGCAGTAAGCATACTAAGCTGGGCAAAGAAAACACAAGACATGGAGAAATCGAAACTAAAGTCAGCTGGTGTAAACTGCTCTCGTTTATAGTGTTGTAATACCAAACATAAATGATCCTTTCTAAGTTTCTCTCCAGTCTTATTAATCTTATCCAGCTTAAATCATTTGATTGCAAGGTCGATGTGTAGCTTTATGTGAGTGACCTGTCTTTCCTCCTGAGAGCCACTTTGAATTCCATCAGCCCTGATCTGCTCTAAGAAGCCAGATTTCTCAGACTTTGAAAACACATAATTAATCTCCATGACTTCCTTCATACAGGGTAGCTCTTCTGTTGGCGCCCCATCCAGATGCCTGTACGGCAGTCAGGAATACTTGAGTTTAACAATTCTAATTACTGGATTATTTGTGTTTCTGAAAAGTGTAGTAACCTCTCTGTTATGGTCATGTCCAGCTCCAAATCCTTTGCCACTGTCCTCTCCAAGTATACTCATGCTCCCGACTCAGGCGCTGCATCGACCCACATCCCGGGGCCCCCTCTGGCCCTCTCATAGGTGGTAACAGCGGGATCAGCTTCTCCGGTGACCAAAGCGGATCTAGTGGAAATTCTTCAAGAATTATGGCTTTTCCGGCTGGACTCTTCCAAAGCAGTGAGTGATATTAGAGTGGATCTCAAATCGCTTGACGATAGGGTAACACAAAATGAAATTAATATTGGTGAACAAATTGATTCAATGGCCCTTTTTCAGGCTAAACTGAAGAAACTAGATGAATTTGCCAAAGATTTACAAGAAAAACATGACGATCTCTAGAACCCCCAAAGGAGAAGAAATATAAGAGTCCTTGGTATTCCTGAACAAACAGAGGGTCAGGAGGATATTTTTCAGACCCTTGACAGAACTATTGCAAAAGAAATTAGTGCGATATCGATGGGGGTTTCCGTTTTCTCTCATTTTCAAATGGAATAACATGACATACCATATCACGGAACTAGCGGACTGTATGGACTTTCTGGACTCGCTTCAAGTCGATGAGGACTGCTCTCCAAGATCATGGAGCATCCAGGGAGACTGGGAAGTTTCGACGCCCAAAAGGTGCAAGGTTCCTGATTGCTGTCAAGCATCAGGCAGTGACAGGATGGTTGTCCCAACAAAGATATGGACATAACTGCTCCGCCTTAATGTGCTTCTTCAGGTTCACTCTGTGCCTTAATGATGTAGGATGAGCATCGGGTCACGGGGGAAGGTTGCCCTTCCTTTGTCTCTTGAGCTGGGATGGTTAGTGGGAGGGAGATGAGGGAAGTGAAAGTCAGCATAATATTGTAACTGTTTAGTTAAGGGAGTTGGGGAAGAGGTGGGTGTGTATAGTGTGACTGACATGCATATGGAATGAATGGGGTCTGTGGAGGAGGTTCCGACAGTTTACTTTAGGATCCTCTGAATAGTTTGGATTTGGGGGAGGGGTACTATACTCTTCCTCTCCTCTTTCTTCTTTCTTCTTTCATCGTTCTTGATGTCCACTCAACTGATACCTTTGTGCCAGAACCTTTATTAATCTCTTTAACTCTGTTTCCTTCTTGGAATGTTAGGGGTTGGGTTGTGGAGGGATGGGGGTGGGGATGGGAGGGGGGTTAGAGGGTGGATACTGAGAGGTGTGGGATGCTTTGCAGGTGGGTCTCTTGAGTATAAGTCAAGGAGGTCTTGGGGGTCTCGTGCGATGAGAGCTATCATTGGGCATTGGTTTTCTGAAGGGGCTTTAGCTCTACCCCCTTTTCTTACCCACAAGTCTGTCTATCAATTGTTCTTCCATCACTATCATGATTAAAATAATCTCATGAAATGTCCATGGTCTTAATAGCCCAGGCAAGAGATCTAGAGCTCTGGATCACCTGGTCTGTGAGAAAGCTGATGTAGTGTTTTTGCAAGAGATGCATCTTGATCGTAAAGGTAATCTACAATTCGCCACATGGAGGTTACCCCAGATTTTTCTGGCTAACTTTTCTTCACAGTGGTGAAGGGTGGCAGGACCGTACTGAGCCCTGTCTCTCCGGGAGGGTCCAGACCTGCTTAGTGTGCCGGCGAGTTGCACATCGGTGCGCACCTCTTCTCTCCCACCCCCATAAAGTGGCAAGATGGAGGTGCGGGAGGGGGGCACATGCCTGAAGTGCAACTCGCACAGGGCGCATTTCACCGACGGTACGGCCCTGAAGGGTGGCTATCCTCTTCTCATCCAAATGTTCTTTCCAGGTTATGGAACAAATCGTAGACCTCCAAAGTAGATTTCTCATTCTGGTCGGTACTGTCAATGATTCGGTTTTTACCTTTGTATGTGCCGCTGATGATGATTAGTAGTTCGCTCCGGGAGGTTTTAGATTTGGTGACTTCCGTCAGACATGGGGAACATTTTTAATTGGTGGAGACTTCAACCATGTGATGTCTCAGCTAGATCATTCTAGACTACGGAATACTTCTCTTAGCCCCCCACCTCAATTAGCGGATCTGGTTTCGAAAATAAACTTATGTGATGTGTGGCGAAGTACACATGAAGGGGAGAGAAACTATACTTATTTCTCATGCGTCCATGAGAGTTATTTTTGTATAGACATATGATTGGTTTCCTGAACACTCTTACCCTGGCTGTCATAGGTAAGTATTGGTACTATGGGCCTATCCAATCATGCTCTGGTTTCCCTACATCTGACCCTGGTGGACAAGGAGTCGCCGCCACATACATGGTCCCTGCACCAAAACCTGTTACTAAACGCTGATTTTGTGGCAGCAATGTGTTTGAGGTAGCAGGAATATCTTGAATTTAACAACTCCCTGGAAACATCAGCTTTTTCTTTCTGGGGTGCCCTGTACATGGACAGCTAATCTCTTTTTCTAGCACATTTAAAAAGAAAAGTTTAGCTAAGCAAGAAGATTTATGTCATCAGATCGATATCCTGGAGCGTCGGCATAGGCGGAAGGGAGGGCAATGAACCTGGCATCAGTTGGTTTGGCTGAGGGGCGAAATAGCCGCAATGGGCGCGGGTTATGTGGCATCTTTGCTCCAACGGACAAAAAGACGATTTTCTGAACAAGGAAATAAAGCTGGGAAGTTACTCTTATAGCAGCTCAAAAAGCAGAGGCAAAGACACCAAATGTCAGCCTTACTCTCTGCTTCTGGTGTCCCTACCCAATGCTCGAGAGAGATGGCTGATATTTTTGCTAAATTCTACAATGACTTGTATTCCTGTAATTTGCACGCGGACACACCTTCCATTTGTAATTGGCTTCATGAGGTGGCACTTCCACAGCTGTCGCAGGACGCAAGAGAAGCTATTGAGTGCCCTTTTCCCCTTCAAGAGGTGCTTCAGGTAATTTGTTGCCTAAAGTCCTCCAAGGTTGCGAGCCCTGACCTACTTCTTAAGGAGGTTTATAAAACTCTCCCGGATATTTTCACTCCAGTTTTGGTTCGCATCTTTAATGACATAGGACTGAGGAAGTGCTTACTTACCTCCTTTTACCAAGCCACCATCACCATTATCCCGAAGACCCTTTCATATGTAATAATTACCACCCCATCTCTCTTCTGAATACTGATTACAAAATTTTCACCAAATTACTTTCAAACCACTTGGAATCCAAAATTCTGGATATTGTGCACCCGAATCAAACCGTTTTTGAAAATATGCATCGTCTTGTCAATATAATGCATGGTTTCCGGATGAAGGAAGGACATTAAGCTGTCTTATCATTAGACGCAGAAAAAGCTTTTGATAAAGTGGAATGGCCATGCTTATTGGAAGTCCTTGACTCATTCAGGTCTGGACCCTCCTTCCGGTGCTGGATAGCGGCCATGTATGCCCATCTGCAGGCTTCTGTAGTGGTCAATGGCTTCTTATCCTCTCCATTTTACCTTAGACAAGGTACACAAAAAGGACATCCTCTGTCCCCATTGCTGTTTTTCCTTGCCATTGAACCCCTGGCGGTTCATATTAGACAGCACGCCTCTGAGATTGGTATCCCCGTGGAAGCTGAGAAACACGCAATTTCCTTATATGCTGATGACACTTTGATATATTTAAGAGAACCCTCCAGGTCTCTCCCTGTAGTTACGGATATCTTAGACCGATTCTGCTATGTATCAGGGTTCACTGTTAATAAGCAGAAATCTATGCTTCTCCCTTGTATTTTGAGGATCTCTGCTGCTGATGATGAATCTTGGGGGGGATATCAGGTCATGCAGCAGTTTCGATACCTAGGTATTATCATTCACCAAGACCTTTCAAGACTATATTCTGTTAATTACGACCCCCTCCTTAAGAATCTTTGACGGGATTTGGAGTCGTGGCATTCTACCTCTGTCTCATAGTTGGATAGGGTCAATACTATTAAAATGCTGTTATTACCAATGCTTCTACTCAACTGCCAATTGCCATCCCCAGATCCTTTTGCAAGACTCTACGTCACACGCTTACATACTTTCTGCAGCAGGGTCGCAGACCTCGGCTTAGCTGGATGGTTATGAGCCGCCCTAAGCTCTAGGGTGATCTGGGTGATCCAGATCCTGAGCTCTACTATCATTGCGCCTGCCTACAGGTCATGCACTCCTGGCTGCTTGCATTGGAGGTTGAATGGGTCACCCTGGAAAAAGACTGAATGGATCCAATACCACTTGTCGTGGTTCCTTTTCTCCAGACTTTGGCTGAGTCACGTAAGGTGCTTATGCACCCTTTTTATTAAATCCTCTCTGGTGGGCTTGGTGTAGCGTTTTCTCTCAGTTTAGTCTGTCAGCCCATTTCTCCCCTCTTTCTTTCCTAGCTTCTTTTAATTTTGTGAGGGATTTTGTGAGGCAGTCCCAAGTATGCCCGACATCAAAGCGCCTTGAAACACTTTATGAGAACTCCATCATGCATATAAAAGCAGTTAGAACACCTGTGGGGGACCTCGTTTTTGCACTTCCAATATTTGCAACTTTGCCACTGCTTCAATACTTTGGTCATTCGGGATGAAGTGTTGCGCCCTCTAAAGCGCTGGGAGTGAGTACTCTTTGATTCAACATGCCTCAAATCTTTCCTCGCGAAGATGTGCGGAGAGTAGTTTTTGCTGGTGCGTCAAGTACTAACCAGTGTGTTCTTCTTTTCCTCCCCGCCTTTTCATAGTACACTTTTCTTTATATTCTAGATATGCTATGAAAGGCCAGCCAAAGCACTCCCGGGGCCCACGGAGGCCAACAAGCTGCAGGTCATGGGCGTGGGAGTATAGAGAGAGCAGCAGGCAGGGCACCGTGCAGAGCTACAGTGAAGGCAGCATCCACTGACGTAGCTAAAAGGAAGACTACCAGTAGGGAGGGTCCTTGATGATGTGATACATTAACCAGTTCAGGGGCTGCAAGCAATACGGCCGCGAACTCCATGCATCGTGGCAAGCAGACACTGCTGCAACACCCTGCACCTTTGACGTCCAGCCAGGAGATCGAGGAATTGCTTTGGGTGCTATGCGAACAGGTGACTCAACACGGCCTGGGCACAATTAGGCACCGTCTCGAGGCACCCTCCACAAGGGTGGAAGATACATGGACAGTGAGCGCAGGCACGTCAACGGGTAAGTCTGGGGGTGTAGCGGAGGAACCTGAACTGTTATCCTCATCATCCGAAGACTCAACTTCCGATAGCAATGGGGAACTAGCGTTAGCAAACGTAATTCAAAATGGACTAAAAAAAAAAAAAAAGAAAGCAAAAAAGACAGACCCTCTAGCGAGAGTGTGGTCAGCGCGTAGCAATGTATCCACCCAGAAAAGAGTAAGTCAGGAGGTAGGCGCAACAGGGTCGATGCCAGTGGTACAGGTAGCCTTGCTCATCTTGGGGGGAGATCCATGCTGCAGCATGAGCTCATTAGCCAGCGCAGTGCCTAGAAAGTTGAAGAAGCGCATTTGGCAAAAGGAATATATAGATATATTCTCCTTATTGCTCAGAGACCAGGAAGGGGAGACAAAGGAGGGAAAAGATAGAGAAAAAGGCAGGGAGAAGGACAGGAAGCCAAAAATTTTGAAATCAATTAGTAACTGGGTATCAGCTTTCCACATATTTATGAGCATGGTCATCAAGCGTGAGCCTGAGTCGAGTTCTTATCAAATCAGGTACCTGAACACAATCACCCGGGCGCATAAGCATTTTGGGGGCTGGACATGGCTGAACTATGATGTCAAGTTCAGGAAGAGCATGATAGAGGACAACACTGTCACATGGCATCACAGAATCTTAGATTTGTGACTTGATGAAATGGCCCCCAACAGGCCATGGACTCAGGATGGTCTACCGCAGCTCTTTCAGGCACCACATTGGCGACAAACTAGTCAAGCAGTGGGTCGCCGCTCATGCCACCGGTATAATACGGGAAGTTGCGCATGGCATCTGCATAAATTCCAACACTCATGTTCAAGCTCCTGAGGCAGTCACCCAGCTTACACATGCAGGCCAATGCGGCAGCACTCAAATGAAGGCCAAGGCCCCAACTCCCAACAAGCTTGAGCGCATGCATCCATGGCTGTGTGTGTACCTTCTGTGGGACAAAGCAGTCAACATTGAGAGCGGATTCAATCACGGGTTTCCCATTCCATCGTCGGTCCCGACGAGGGTACAAATAATCCGCAACTCACCTTCAGTTAAGAAATACAACTCGGTGGTACATGAAAAATTGGCAAAAGAAAAAGGCCTGGGAAGAGTCGCCGGTCCATTCAAGAACCCCCCCTCCCGGGCCTCGTATTGTCCCCGGTCCATTCAAGAACTCCCCCTTCCCAGGCCTCGTATTGTCCACCTTGCGAATAGTGCCGCAGAAGGAGCCGAGCAAATTCCGTTTGATTCACAACTACCCAGAAGGTAGTTCTGTCAATGACCACATAGATCCGTTGTTGTGCTCGGTGAGATATGCGATGATCGATCAGGCCGTAGCGCTCATACAGAATTGGGCCAGCAGCACAGCTGGCAAAGGCAAATATAGAATCAGCCTTCCGGCTGCTTCTTGTACATCCAAAATCATTCCCACTGTTGGGGGTCACATTCAATAAGGGAATACTTTTATGACAAATGTCTGCCCATGGGCTGCTCAATTTCATGTGCGTATTTTGAGCAGTTTAGTTCCTTTTTACACTGGGTGGTGGAGGACATCGCTGGGCCCAACACGGTGGTGCACTATCTTGATGATTTCCTATTCGTAGGAACAAGCTTTGAGGACTGCAGGAGGATCCTTGGCATCTTTGAGCAGGTCACTCAGTTATTTGGTATACCGTTAGTGACAGAAAAGACCATTGGTCCCGTAAGAGGCAATCACATTCCTGGGTATAGAACTCGACGTGACAGCATAGTTGTCACGGTTGGCAGAAGACAAAGTGGAGAAATTGAAGAGCAGCATTCAGCAGATGCAGGGACAATGAAAAGCCACATTGGAGCAATTCCAATCATTGCTTGATTTGCTGTGTTTTGCATGTAGGGTCATGCCAATGGGGCGGGTTTTCTGCCATCGCATGGCGCTAGCAACGAGGGGGTCAGAAAGAAACACCATCGCATTCTAGTCAGCAGGGACTTATGGGAAGATCTGCATGTGTGGGAGCATTTCCAACAGACATTTAACGGTTTGACATTCTGGCAGGAGCATCCGGTCTCAAACACAGATCTGGACCTTTTCACTGATGACGCGAGGGGAACCAGTCTTGGGATATATTTCAGAGGCATGGTGTACCGAACAATGGCCATGCGAATGGCACTCATTGGGAGCTACCAAGGTCATCACTTTTCTGGAGTTTTTTCCCATAATGGTATCCTTGTTCATCTAGGCCCCGTGACTCACCAACAAAGCGATCACTTTCTACATGGATAATTTGGCAGTAGTCCATGCGGTGAACGGGATGCGTGCCAAAACGCCGGGGGTGGTGGCACTGTTAAGAAAAAGAGTGATGCTGTGCCTTACACATAACGTGACTATTAGGGCGGAACATATTCCAGGTCATTATAATAATATTGCCGATGCTCTTTCTCGTTGCAAGATCCCTCTTTCGGGCAATCACCTCCAAAGCAAACATGGCTGTGGCAGAGCAAATATGGGAGTTTGGTCCACCGAGGTTTGGGAGCTCCTGCCTCGGAAGAAAGGCCTGGCAATCTACTTCCGGTGACACTGCCAAGAAAACCCAGGAGCTTCTGGGTCGCCAGGAGTCAGGACTGACTCGAAGGCACACATTGCATTTTGCTGAGTTCTCTAGCCGAGCAGATAAGGCAAAAATACCTGGCAGCATGGGAAGATTTTCAAGATTTTTGCAGAGATAGCAGGGTTGAGGACAGAGACAGATTCAAGATGGGCTCAATCCTGCACTGGATCATGCATTGTAAGGGCAACGGAGTAAAAAAATCGCCAGTAGAGATGCGCCTCGCGGCAGTCACCTTCTTTGCCAGAGCAATGGGGAAGAAGAGCCCAAGAACGGACTTCATTATTGCGAGAGTAATGAAGGACTGGTCAACGGGGCAGTGCCGCAAGCGGATCATCGACGCTTAATCACGCACCACATATTAAAGAGTCTGTTGGCAGTCGCAGGCCAGGTATGTTTCGACACGTTCGAGACCCGGCTCTTCAGATGTGCCTTTTCCTGGACATTCAGGATAGGTGAGCTAGTGGCCTCCTCGAGTCGCATGCTGGCCTATGGAGGCATTAGGAAGGAAAATGTCATCTTGCATGAGGGCGCGTTAGTGTTATGCATGTGCAGATCTAAGACGGATACAGAAGGAAAAGCTGCCCATGTGGTTTTATCCCTGTTGCCGGGCAACCCCACGTGTCCAGTGAGAAATTTCAAAGAATTTAAGCAACTCCGCCCCACCGGAGGCGAACAATGGCTAGTGCATGCAAATGGTGCCCCCTCTATTGCATTTCAAATTTACCAGAGTGCTGAAGCTAGTCCTGGAGGAGGTGGGTTTGGAGATGTGCCTTTACGGCACTCACTCCTTCCGCATTGAGGCCGCTTCAACGGCGGCCAGCCTAGGGATGACAAAGGAACAAATTATGAGCATAGGCAGATTGCGCTCGGACAGGTATAGGCTGTATGTCCACCCGATATAACACACGCATTGTTACATTTATCAGTTTGTATGTAGAAGGTCTGTAAACAAGGGATACAAAAAAAAAAAAAGCAACACATGGAAAGGGGGGATTGTGGCGGTGCTTCATTGTTACAGTCAACTGAACTCATCAATAGTTGGGCTTTAATGGGGATGAGATTTAGACAAAAAAAAAATCTATATTAGTGCCTGAATGGTGTCAGGAATGGGAAGGGATAACGATGTTGTATGCATGTTCAGCTGATTTTACATTGTAAACACAGATGTGACGCAATTATAACAATGTAATTTTTCTTGTCAATAATCCGCCATATGTGCAGGTCCCCTCTGGGGCCTCTGGAAGTGTGGATATACGGCCATTCCTATGTTCACTGGGCACAAAGGAGGACAAGGAGCAAACCTCAGGGACTTAAGCTGGGTATGCCGGATGCCGGAGTGTCTGTCGTGTGGATGGGTCGGCAAGGTATGGTGTGGGACCAGTTGTTAGTATCCCTTCTGCAAAGAAAAAGAGCAGGGGGGAATCAGTGGATAATAGTGGTCCACCTAGGAGGCAACGATCTGGCCTGTACACGCAGTGTGGAACTAACAAAAAAAATGCAAAGGGACATGCTGACATTGGCGAATGCATTCCCTGTGACATGGCTAGTAAGGTCACACATCATACCACGGCATATTTGGAGGGGTGAATGGTCACGCCGGGCACTCAAAAAGACCAAGCTGAATTGGAACAGATGGATGGCCCATTTCATGGAGGCAATCAGTGGGTACAGCATCACACATGAACTCATCGATGAAAACTGCCCTGGCCTGTATCACACCGATGGGATACATTTGTCCGATATCAGAATGGATGTGTTCCTTTGTACAATACAGGACACGGTTGAAAGACTACAGTATGGGATAAGCGGGCGTTGGCCACAGCTGCGAAGTAGGGGAGTTCCCCCCCTGACAAACGAGGAGTTGCTGTCAGGGGGGGTTGGCAGGAGAGCTACGGCCCATAGGAGAGAGCGCACAGCCAGACATGGGGGTAATAGGGGAGTGGCTGGATAGTAAGTTGTCCTCCCCCTGATGGTTGAGGGAGTCGCAGCAGGAACAGTGAGTAATGGGCCTCTTTACGCTTTCATGACGAGGGAGGGATGGACAGAGCACAGAGTCCTGTGGCTGACCTTTGACGGGCCGGGGCAGAGGCAGAACAAGACACTGCTGCGACTGGGGGGGGGGGGTTTAATGCCTGCTTTAATGGCATGCAGCCCCTCCCCCCATGCTGCACGGAGGGTACATGCAGCGGTACGACATATGGTACTCTGAGGACTGATGGCAGCGGGGGAAAGGCTTTGACTGCATTTCCCCCCTCACCCCCCCCCCCCCCCGTTTTCTCCCCTTCAGGGCATCATATAGAAAGGATGGACTGTGCCTCTTTGGAGGAACAAGGGCAAGAATAGTTTGAGTAAAAGAAAAATGGATACTTTATACTGGTTATCAGGTTTGAGAATTTATTTATTTATTTATTTTATTTATTTAGCTGTATTTATATCCCGCTTTTCACCGGGTCAAAGTGGCGTAACATTAAAAGGGGGGGGTGGACAATAATCAATTCGGGGGTTTGGGGCTATCACCTGGTGGCCAACATTGATAATTTCAACAAATATTTGGGATATAGACATAGACATTGTATGATAGTCTTTCAGAGGATATGTTCGGGGGGGGGGGGGAGGTAGTTAGTGGTGGGTGCTTGCTTCTGGTCCGAGGTATTCCTGGAATAGGACAGTTTTTAGTTGTTTTCTGAATGAGAGGGGATCTCCGTTGCTTCTGATGTGACTTGGTAGAGAGTTCCAGAGGGATGGTGCGTAAAGTTCAAAGGCCCTGTTGCAGGTCCGTTGGTTGTATTTGGTTCGTTTATGGGGGACAATGAGGGAGTTGCTGATGGTTTGTCTGGTTGTTCTATTGTGTGCTGGTCGGGGCAGTAGTTCATGGAGCTGGGAAGTCTGAGTTTGGTAGAGAGCTTTGTGAGTAAGTAGGGCGGATTTGTATTTGATTCTTGCTTCGAGGGGGAGTATGTGCAGCTCCGTCAGTATTGGGGTGATGCGGTCTTGTTTTTTTGCTTTCTGGATAATCCTTGCTGTGGTGTTTAAGGCGGTTCGAAGTGAATTGGTGTGGGTGGCTGGTAGTCCGTGGTAGATTATATTGCAGTAGTCCAGGTGGGGGAGTGTCATGGCTTGCATCACTGTTCTGAAGTCCTGTGGTTCAAGGAGAGGTCTGAGGCGCTGTACTGCTGATTGTAATATACTGTTATATAAATTGATGGTTATGTTGTGGGCAACAAGAAGTTTGTTTTTTCCAACAATGTTCAAATAAATAAATATTTTAGTTGAAATGACAGAGTTGGTGTGCTATGTGCGGGGGGGGGGAAGGAATGGAGGGGATAGGGGGAAGGGGGATGGGTAGTATCTACCCGAGGCCGTCGTGCCCATAGCTCGATTGTGTCCCACAAGCAATCTCTTGTGAACTAGAGTAGACTGATCCTCTTCCCATCTTCCTTCCTCCATCTCCCTGCCCAAGTGAGTAAAATTCAGTTGAAACTGGTCTTTGTCAAGCATGCACTACTCCCCAGCCACGTGCTTACTTAGAAAGCCCTGGTGATCAGTCCTACCCGGTACATCAGAACACACAGCTAGACATCATCCAACACCATTGGAAGAATGGCACTGCCAGGGCAGAAACAACAGGGATCACTCATGCCCCAACCCATGACCACCAGTGACTTTTAAGTAAGTGTGGGCAGGGTCAAGGGGTAGGGGCCTGCTAGGGGGCACAGTTTCAACAGGACTTTTTCCTATCCAGGGGAAGAAGGGAGACCAGGAAAAGGAGCAGCCTTTCTCACTAGTCCACCAGAGTTTATTTCTATTGAGGGGAGAATGCTTTCTAATCCATGCCTGTCTCTTTCTATCACTGGAAGTACTAGTTTGTGTATTAGTGTGCCCATGTGCCTGGAGCCAAAGTTAACACCACCTCTGGAGATGTAGCTAACTTTCTTGTAATTATGGAGCTTGCAAAGTTTACCGAAAACTGTGTTATTTCTATAGTAACGAGTAGCTTTATATGCAACACGGCCCATTCTTTTCAACATGCTTTGTGTCTGAATCTGATTTATGCTGCTTATGGCAAAATAACACAGTTAAATGCAATTAACATGTATTATAGACCTAACACATTAAGGTCATAATGGGACTCAGTAGATAAGTCCCTTAAATTGCAAGTCCTCTTTGACAAAGAATATTATACCTATTATACCTGAATTAACTTAGTCACTTAACCCTCCATTGCCTCAAGAATAAGCTAAGGGCTTGATGTAGAAACCCAATGCTAAAGCCCTATGTCGGAGTTTCTTAATGCAGGTTTAGCACAGAAATATGGCCCATTGATGCTGTAAGCAAAGAGCATGCAAATCAATCTATGCAAAACATCAGCTCTCAGCAATAGGATCAAGCCAGATACATACTGCATTAAGAGCCTGGCACTTGTGTGCATGCACTGGATTGCTTGGAAAACAAAAAGCCATCAGAATGAAGTTTGACATTGCCTTGGGAGCCAAGGGCACGATTAAGAGGAATTTCCAATCACACCTTGAGAAGTTAACTATACGTGTTATTTCGTATGAACTCCAGAAGGAATCTCTCTTTGGCACGATGCAATTATTACGGCAAGCATTAGCAGCAAATTTGAGAGACTGAGGCCATGCGCTACATACCATGGCTTTGGATTGAGGTTCAAGGCTGTTATGGTATGCACAATAAAAACTATCCTATTTGGAGGAATTGCCTGAGTGACAAATGTTTTGAAGTTCATACATTCTGAAAAACTCATTAATTGCATGATCAAGCTCATTCCACTGCGCAGATTTGCAGCTCTTTTGGTCTACCAGACTCATGCAGCTGAAATTAGCTTCAGCGTGTCTGCTCAAACTGCCCTTTTTGCATATGGTTTTTGTACTGCGAGATAATAGCTGTTCATCACAGTGCTGGACTTTCAGTAAAGGAACCAAGGTAGAAATCAAATGTGAGTACTATCTAGCAATTCCTTTCTTATCTGTGGCAAGGTCTTTACATTTATAGCACTTCCTTTTCTTCATTTTTTGAACTATGAAGCCTGCTTTACACCTCAAGTACTTGAGAATGCTGGAAAGTGTACAAGACAGATGTAGCAAAAAAACAAAAAAAAACAGAGGCATATTGCATTGCAGAAAGAGTATTCTGTCTAGTACTGGGAAATATCAAACAGTTTTTCATGCCTCTAAAATTTTAAAAAGTTGTATAATATTCCTCCAAATGCTCAAATTATAAAAGTATAAATGGCCCTAAATATCCAGGAAGATACTTGGAAGACAGCACTGAAGTGTTAATAATTTCTAGTTTAGGATATTCAGAGTGAAACTGTGCTTAGCAATATTTATATATAAAGGACTCTTGGTTATTACTTGATGATGTACCTAGTTAGCTCCCAGTGTATAATAATGAGTATATCTGATTTGTGTAATAATTGCACCTTCCCATGATAATCACAGATTTATATTCAATGTATATTTTGACAATACAGCTTCAATAAATTCATATTAAATCTTCTCAGATTCAGTGGCAGTCATAACCAACAGGTTTCAGTGTGCAATACAGTGGATAGACTGCAGACCAGGTTTTTGTACAGGGGGTAGGTAGGAAGCAATTGCAATTGCTGTGGTTCACTTTTGTATCCCATGAAAAAGGTCACTCGCTATATCCTTATATTAAACACCATAATCATGCTTCAATGGCGTACACATCTCGAGAATATTTTTTTGTGTCGGATCGTCTGTCTTGAGGATGTAAAACATACTCGTTTAACAGACCCTCCTTTTATTCAACTTTTTTAAAGGTATGCCTGAGGCTATAAACGGCCCACAGGACCAGCCCCTGCATACAATTAATGCTATGTGCAAAATCTTCACGTTCAGATAAATACTGTAACATTTAGGATGTCCATTACATGGGGATGAGATTACTTAGCTGAGCCAAGGGAAGTTCTTGAAAGACGACGTCAGATATCCACTTTTTAGGCAATCGCCGAAGGTACCCGGCCATGATTAAGCTCCACTAAAGCCAACGAACCGGGGATCCAAAAAGCTTGTCCATTATTGCCAATCTTCCCAAAGCATGCCCGCTATTGCTTATCCCTCCAAGACATTCCAATATCTGTTGGGTAATTGTGCGACACAAAACTTTTGTGTTTCAAGCCCGCTGTCGAAATGGCTCTTTTTCAAGCTGAACCAACCCAACTTCCTGTTCCGCTCAAACACGAATGACGTCATCTCTACGTAGTAGAAATGTTATAGGAACGGCTCAGCTAAGTAATCTCATCCCCATGTAATGGACATCCTAAATGTTACAATATTTATCTCAACGTAAAGATTTTGCACATAGCATTAATTGTATGCAGGGGCTGGTCCTGTGGGCCGTTTATAGCCTCAGGCATAATTTGGTCGAGCTGACCTTTAAAAAAGTTTCATAAAAGGAGGGTCTGTTAAACGAGTATGTTTTACATCCTCAAGACAGACGATCCGACACAAAAAAAAATATTCTCGAGATGTGTACGCCATTGAAGCATGATTATGGTGTTTAATATATGGATATAGCGAGTGGCCTTTTTCATGGGATACTAATGTGGCTTCACTTGCACAGGTTGAATGAGTGTGTGGTTCACTTTTGGACAAGGAATCAAACATGAAAAAGAAACATGTAAATCTCTTCAACCATGTTATTCTCTTTGAGTTTATCATTATTTACAATATTTTTTTTTTGTGAAGTAATCCATGATATCCCAATGATCCCACCAGTGCCTCAGTGTTAGTCTTACAGGACAGATTTCAATGTATTTTCACTAAAGAAAAGATACGGGCTCCGTTTTGAAATGGTTTTGCCCTTAGCCCTGGGTTTTTGTACAGGGGGTAAGGGGGAAGCAATCACTGTGGAGGAGTTTTGGTGGAGGAACCAAGGTAGAAATCAAACGTGAGTATAATCTGGAAATTCCATTCACAGTGCTATTGTCTTAATAATTCTGCCATTTTATTTTTTTCACTTTTAGCTTTGAACCCTACTTTATACCTCAGGTACTGGAAAATTCTAGAAAATGTATAGGATCAACACACCTAGAATAAATTGCAGGCATATCACATATGAAGCAGGAAAGATATTACATCTAGACCAGGATGCATTATGAAGAATTTTTCAAGAAAGTAGCATACTCTACTACAAAAACACAACTGACTCTAAATTGTCCATAAAAATATTTTAGAGTTAACATTAAAACATAATATCATAGGTTATGCCATACTGGGTCAGACCAAGGTCCATCATTCCAGTATCTTGTTACCAACAGTGGTCAATCCAGGTCACAAGTACCTAGAAGATTCCCAAAGGCTACAGGTTCCACAATGCTCACCCTGTGGTAAGCAGTGGATTTCCCGGGTCCTCTTTAATAATGGTTTATGGATCTTTCCTCCAGGAACTTGTCCAAATCTTTTTTAAACCCAGCTGCACTAACAGCTTTTACTACATCCTCCGGTAATGAATTCCAGAGTTTGATTACATGTTGAGGGAAAAAATATTTTCTCTTATTAGTTTTAAACAGGTTACACTGTAGCTTCATTGCATGTCCTCTAGTCTTTCTACTTTTTGATGGCGTAAACAATCGATCTACATTTACCCGTTCCATTCCATTCATTAGACCTCTATCATATCTTCCCTCAGTCGTCTCTTTTCCAGGTTGAAAAGCCCTAACCTTTTAAGCATCTCTTCATAGGGGTATCCTTCCATCCCCTTTACCATTTTGGTGGCTCTTCTCTGTACCTTTTCAAAATCTGCTATATCCTTTATAAGATATGGTGACCAGAATTGCACACAATATTCAAGGTGTGGTTGCACCCTAGAATGATACAAAGGCATTATTAATGAGCTCAAAGTGAAAATTAACAAATTTAGTGGAGACCATGACTAGCACATTTCAGTGTTCAATACAGTGGATAGACTGCAGACCAGTTTTTGTACAGGGGTTAGGTAGGAAGCAATTGCTGTGGTTCACTTTTGGACAAGGAATCAAACATGAAAAAAAACATGTAAATCTCTTCAACCATGTTATTCTCTTTGAGTTTATCATTGTTTACAATATTTTTTTTTTGTGAAGTAATCCATCATATCCCAATTATCCCACCAGTGCCTCAGTGTTAGTCTTACAGGACAGATTTCAACGTATTTTGACCAAAGAAAAGATACGGGCTCCGTTTTGAAATGGTTTTGCCCTTAGCCCTGGGTTTTTGTACAGGGGGTAAGGGGGAAGCAATCACTGTGGTGGAGTTTTGGTGGAGGAACCAAGATAGAAATCAAACGTGAGTATAATCTGGAAATTCCATTCACAGTGCTATTGTCTTAATAATTCTGCCATTTTATTTTTTTCACTTTTAGCTTTGAACCCTACTTTATACCTCAGGTACTGGAAAATGCTAGAAAATGTATAGGATCAACACACCTAGAACAAATTGCAGGCATATCACATATGAAGCAGGAAGGATATTACATCTAGACCAGGATGCATTATGAAGAATTTTTAAGAAAGTAGCATACTCTACTACAAAAACACAACTGACTCTAAATTGTCCATAAAGATATTTTAGAGTTAACATTAAAACATAATATCATAGGTTATGCCATACTGGGTCAGACCAAGGTCCATCATTCCAGTATCCTGTTACCAACAGTGGTCAATCCAGGTCACAAGTACCTAGAAGATTCCCAAAGGCTACAGGTTCCACAATGCTCACCCTGTGGTAAGCAGTGGATTTCCCGGGTCCTCTTTAATAATGGTTTATGGATCTTTCCTCCAGGAACTTGTCCAAATCTTTTTTAAACCCAGCTTCACTAACAGCTTTTACTACATCCTCCGGTAATGAATTCCAGAGTTTGATTACGCGTTGAGGGAAAAAATATTTTCTCTTATTAGTCTTAAACAGGTTACACTGTAGCTTCATTGCATGTCCTCTAGTCTTTCTACTTTTTGATGGCGTAAACAATCGATCTACATTTACCCGTTCCATTCCATTCATTAATTTATAGACCTCTATCATATCTTCCCTCAGTCGTCTCTTTTCCAGGTTGAAAAGCCCTAACCTTTTAAGCATCTCTTCATAGTGGTATCCTTCCATCCCCTTTACCATTTTGGTGGCTCTTCTCTGTACCTTTTCGAAATCTGCTATATCCTTTATAAGATATGGTGACCAGAATTGCACACAATATTCAAGGTGTGGTTGCACCCTAAAATGATACAAAGGCATTATTAATGAGCTCAAAGTGAAAAATAACAAATTTAGTGGAGACCATGACTAGCACATTTCAGTGTTCAATACAGTGGATAGACTGCAGACCAGATTTTGTACAGGGGTTAGGTAGGAAGCAATTGCTGTGGTTCACTTTTGGACAAGGAATCAAACATGAAAAAAACATGTAAATCTCTTCAACCATGTTATTCTCTTTGAGTTTATCATTCTTTACAATATTTTTTTTTTGTGAAGTAATCCATGATATCCCAATAATCCCACCAGTGCCTCAGTGTTAGTCTTACAGGACAGATTTCAACGTATTTTGACCAAAGAAAAAATACGGGCTCCGTTTTGAAATGGTTTTGCCCTTAGCCCTGGGTTTTTGTACAGGGGGTGAGGGGGAAGCAATCACTGTGGTGGAGTTTTGGTGGAGGAACCAAGATAGAAATCAAACGTGAGTATAATCTGGAAATTCCATTCACAGTGCTATTGTCTTAATAATTCTGCCATTTTATTTTTTTCACTTTTAGCTTTGAACCCTACTTTATACCTCAGGTACTGGAAAATGCTAGAAAATGTATAGGATCAACACACCTAGAACAAATTGCAGGCATATCACATATGAAGCAGGAAGGATATTACATCTAGACCAGGATGCATTATGAAAAATTTTTCAAGAAAGTAGCATGCTCTACTACAAAAACACAACTGACTCTAAATTGTCCATAATGATATTTTAGAGTTAACATTAAAACATAATATCATAGGTTATGCCATACTGGGTCAGACCAAGGTCCATCATTCCAGTATCCTGTTACCAACAGTGGTCAATCCAGGTCACAAGTACCTAGAAGATTCCCAAAGGCTACAGGTTCCACAATGCTCACCCTGTGGTAAGCAGTGGATTTCCCGGGTCCTCTTTAATAATGGTTTATGGATCTTTCCTCCAGGAACTTGTCCAAATCTTTTTTAAACCCAGCTGCACTAACAGCTTTTACTACATCCTCCGGTAATGAATTCCAGAGTTTGATTACGCGTTGAGGGAAAAAATAGTTTCTCTTATTAGTCTTAAACAGGTTACACTGTAGCTTCATTGCATGTCCTCTAGTCTTTCTACTTTTTGATGGCATAAACAATCGATCTACATTTACCCGTTCCACTCCATTCATTAATTTATAGATCTCTATCATATCTTCCCTCAGCCGTCTCTTTTCCAGGTTGAAAAGCCCTAACCTTTTAAGCATCTCTTCATAGGGGTATCCTTCCATCCCCTTTACCATTTTGGTGGCTCTTCTCTGTACCTTTTTGAAATCTGCTATATCCTTTTTAAGATATGGTGACCAGAATTGCACACAATATTCAAGGTGTGGTTGCACCCTAGAATGATACAAAGGCATTATTAATGAGCTCAAAGTGAAAATTAACAAATTTAGTGGAGACCATGACTAGCACATTTTAGTGTTCAATACAGTGGATAGACTGCAGACCAGTTTTTGTACAGGGGGTAGGTAGGAAGCAATTGCTGTGGTTCACTTTCGGGCAAGGAACCAAGATGGAGATAAAACGTAAGTAAATCTCTTTGTCCAATATATTCATTCTCAAGTTTTTACAGTTCATAATCTTCTTTTCCCTAATTTTGAGAGATTATATACAATATACCAGTAGCCTCAGTGATAGCTCAATGCCAGACGTTACTGATGGGTTTCAATGTATTTTGAAATGAAAGAAGATAAGGGCTCTGATTTGAAATGGTTTGTCTTTAGCTTAGTCTATGAGAAACGCATTTAAAAATAAAGCACTAGGTTTTTGTACAGGGGTTAAGGGGGGAATGGGAAAGCAGTCACTGTGGTGGATGTTCGGTCAAGGAACCAAGGTAGAAATCAAATGTGGGTATAATCTGGAAATTCCTTTCATGGTGCAATTGTCTTAATAATTCTGGCTTTTTATTTTCTTCAGTTTTAGCTTTGACACATACTTTATACCTCAGGTACTTTAAAATGATAAAAAGTGTACAGGAACAATACACCTAGATCACATATGTAGCAGGAAAGGTATTGCATCTGGAGCCAGGACTCTAACATTTTTAAAAGGTAGAAGAGTATTGCACTACATAATCTATTTATAAAAATACAGTCAAATATCCATAGAGATATCTTGGAGCTAGGAGTAGCATGCTAAAAGTCTATATGCACAGCCTAGTGGTTAGAGCCCTGGCTTAATAACCAAGCGACCAAGGTTCAATTCCCACTAACATACCTTGTGTCCTTGGGTAGGTCACTTGAGCCTCAGAAGAAAGGCCTGGTAATCTATTTCCCAGGTGCTGCTGGGTTGCCAGGTGTCAGCATTGACCTGAAGGCACACATTGCATTTGCAGAGTTTAGAAATATTCATCGTAAAGCTTGTGTTTAAGAATATTTGTTGAAAAGACTCCTGCAGGTTAACATTCAAACACCAATATGTGGATAGCCTGAAACATTATCCAGAGATTTGAGATGAGCAGCTCGATCCATGGATATTCAGCAGCACAGTAAGGATAGTGGCATGGAATATCTTTACAGACCACTCCGACAGGACCCAGAAAGTGTGAGGGCAGAGCAGGAAGTTATCAGGAGAGAGGTGATTCTCAGCCTGCTCTGCTGATAACTATCTAGATAATGCTAGACGTCCTAAGGATATGGGGAGAGCCATCCAGGTAGAGGACCGAATATCACTGCAGGCTGTTTAGCTCTGGTAGTCAGCACACTGGCAATCCAGATAATAGCCCTGAATATCTGTGATTTATTTCAACACCGTGGCCAGTGTTAAAACCAAAAAGCCCTCCAATTGCTGTGTTGAAATAGTGGCATGCTGGTTACTACATTTGATAGATATACTTTGTCATTTAACAGTATATAATAAGTATATCTGACCTGTGTAATAATTCTACCTCTCCATAAGAGTCAGAAATATATTTCCAGTGTATATTTAATTGACAAATATCATCTTAGTTAGTTTCATTTGCATCTCAACTAATTTAGTGGTAATTATAATTATCTTGGGAGTCATTATTAGCAGATTTCAGTGTAGAACATATCAGATACCAATGCAGACCAGGATTTTGTACAGGGGGTAGGTAGGAAGTAATTATTGTGGGTCACCTTTGGGCAAGGAACCAAGATAGAGATAAAACGTAAGTATATCTAAGGCTATGTTATTCTCTTTCAGGTTTGCACAGTTTACAGTCTTTATTTATATTTGTGAGGGACTCCATAATATCCCAGTGGTCTTAGTAGAGGCTGAACGTTAGTCTTACATGACAGATTTCAATGGATTTTAACTAGGAGATGATAAAGACTATTTTGAATGTTTCACTTTTAATATAGTCTAGGAGAAACACTTTTGAAAGTAATGTCCTAGGATTTTGTAGGGAGGCTAAATAGGAAGCAGTCACCGTGGCGGACTTTCAGTGAAGGAACCAAGGTAGAAATCAAACGTGAGTATGTTACTAATGGCTTAGTTATGGTCTTTTATTTTCTTCACTATTAACTCTGAAACCTACTTTATACCCCAGGTACTAGAAATTGCTGGAAAGTATACAAAGACAGTGCAGCAAAAACCAGGATATAGGCATAGCACATAATAACAGGGTGGTTTTTCTAGAATCAGGACATTTTGTAAAGAATTTTTCATGAATCTAACATTTTTAAAAAGTAGTGCAGTATTCTGCTGCATGCTCCAATTATAAAAGTATGAATAGCCTTAAAAAGTGTCAATGAAGAGACTTTGAAGTTAAGAAAGGAATGTTAAGAATCTTTAGGAATATTCACAGTGATGCTTTTGCTTAAGAATATTTGTCAGAAAAGGATTCCTGATTCTTACACTTGATAGAGTACTTAGATACTAGTCAGTGAATACTAACGAGTATGACTGATCTATGTAAGAATTATACCCGTCCATGATAACCAGAAATGTATGTTCTCTGTTCATTTTACTTAGCATATAGATTTAATGACGACATACCAAACTTTGCAAGAACAGTGGTAGGCGTAAGTCATAGTTAGCCTAATGGTAGCTATTACTAGCAGTACCTCAAGCAGATTGCACACCAGGTTTACCTAGTGGGGTTAGATAGGATGTCGTTGCTGTAGTACACTTTTAGAAAAGGAACTAAACTGGAGATAAAATGGAAGTAAATCTCCACTAACGCTACAAAAAGGCTTTTTCTTATTTATTAAGAAAGTAAGTTTGTAAGAGGTCTCCCAAACAGGCTGTTTTTTAGGGTCCACTTCTATTTGAACATAGTATTTTCATTTTTGGTTCCATTTAGTGTATTGTTGAAGAGATCTGTGCACCAAAAAATAGCCTTCTCTTTGAACAGGCTCTGGAGTTTTATTAAGCTTGAACTAAGAATAACATTTTTGTGCCTTTTAAGGTTAAATAAAATGCATTAAAGTAAATCTCTTTCTCCTTTTCATTTTCCTCAAGTTTCCATAGTTTAGACAGAATACTTTTTTCGGAACCTGCAAATTAAATAGTGATAATGATAATGACTAATGAACCCAGTGTTGGCTCAGTGTTGGTCTTATGTGCTTCAGTTAGCTCTAGGTTGTTGTATGGTAGCTAGACTGGACGTAATCACTGTGATACACTTTTGCGTTAGGAACCAAGGTAGAGATAAAACGTAAGTAAATCTCTTTTGCTGTTTTATTATTTCGCAAGCTTGCACAGTTTGCAATCTTTTTTTTTATTTGTGAAGCAATGTGCAACATCCCAGTGGCCTCAGTGGGGGCTTAGTGTTAGTTTTTAATCTATTTTAACTAGAGAGATGCTGAGGATCTATTTTAAAACATTCTGCCTAAAACACTCACCAACAGAAACCCATTTATGGTTTACTGTATAGTTAATTTAGTTTGATTTACCGCCTTTATGTAATCAGTCAAGGAATCCTAGGATTTTGTACATGGAGTAGGTAGGAGGTAATCACTGTGGTACACTTTTGGGGGAGGAACCAAGGTAGAGCTAAAACGTAAGTAAATCTCTTCAGCTGTGTTATCTGCTTGCAGACTTGTACAGTTTATAATCTTTTTTTCTTAATTTATGAGATTAAGTACCACGTCCTACTGTATGGTTAATTTAGTTGTATGGTTAATTTAGTTTGATTTACCGTCTTTATGTAATCAGTCAAGGAATCCTAGGATTTTGTACATGGAGTAGGTAGGAAGTAATCACTGTGGTACACTTTTGGGGGAGGAACCAAGGTAGAGCTAAAACGTAAGTAAATCTCTTTAGCTGTGTTATCTGCTTGCAGACTTGTACAGTTTATAATCTTTTTTTCTTAATTTATGAGATAATGTATCACGTCCTAGTCATCTCAGCGGTGACTCAATGTTAATCTTAAATGACAGTTTCTGATCTTTTTTAATGAGAGCTAAAAGCCAATTTTAACATGTTTTCCTAAACCACAGACCAAGGAAATCCATTTTAAAATAGTTACATTTTTTGTGGAGAGGCAGGTAGGAATGTAGGACACTTTTCAGGAAAATAACCACCTTGGAGATAAAATGTAAGTACCTCTCTTCAATCAGTTTATGCTTTGACACTGGTATGCTTTAAACTCTTCTAATTTAGTTGTGCCTCAGTGTCAGTGTCTGATTTGTCAAGTCTTAAAAATCTACTAAATGTATTTGTCTTCAAGGACAAACATTTGGATCAGGGCTTCCTGTGTCATCTTTGAGGTAAATTTGGCAGGTTTCCCTTTTAAGGCCACTGTTATAGTATAGAAGTTGTTTTGGTAGAGGAAATAGGGACTGAATGATCAAAATGGTTCACTTTTGCTAAAGGGACTACAGAAAAGTTTAAAAAATAAGAGTGTTTTCTCATTCTAAAATTGAATGCTGCTTAGTAATGCCATAAACATATGGTAAGGTAAAGAGGTTTCCATGCCAGCAAAAATTATTTTAGCTCCACAATGTATGGTAGTACAACTGATAAACTTTGTAATAAAGCATGTCAATTACAACTCTTTGGCCTGTCTCTGAACATAGTGCCAGTGATATACCGGAGTAGGATCCAGAAATTGGTAAGAGTCCCTTGAAGGGAATTCATACCACTCTGCTGTACCCTCCTGCAAGAAATAGATCTTGAGTTAAAGAATTAACAATTCTGATCCACTGTTAATTTTAACTCTATTTCTTAACAACTGTCTACCATTAGAATACAGTGAATTATTATGAAACACAGTGCATTAATATCGTAGCATATGGCACCTCAAAGTTTTCTTTAAAAAATATAAAAAATGCATGAATAAAACATTACATTTAAAATGTAAAATAGGTAAAACAAAGAGGCGCTCCAAATTCAGATTCAAAATTTTCTTACTTAAAATCCTAAATCTAGTGATATTTATTATTAAAGTATGAACAAAACAGTTAAAATATCAAAAAGGTTTATAGAGAATAATCAGTGCATAATATTAGGTACGTGCAAGACCAAAAACTTTGTTTTAACCAAAAATGAAACTGAAGCTTTTTTGTTTTTGTTGTATTTGGCACCAACCATGCACACTACAGATTTTTTGTACATGCAAATCGAATTTGCTCACAATAATTTGTAGGTATACACATGCACAAGCAATTTGTGCCCACCCTTTTTAGGTACCTACATACTTATATAATATATTGTCTATGAAATATAAACATTACACAGAAATGACAGTAGAGGCTAAACTAATTTATTAGTTATTTTGTCTGTTTTATACTTTAAAATTTGCGAATAGCAGAACAGTGTGTAACACTAAGGGGCATGTTTGCTAAGCTGGGCTAATGGTTTGCATGGGCTGTTTGTAACTAGGTTCCATTTTATTCAATGGGACCTACTTACAAATAGTCCATGCTACCCTTTAGCCAAGCTTAGTAAAAATTCCCCTAAAAGTAAAACAAATGTTATTCAACAATAGTATACTTGAAGGTCATTTAGAGGAAATTTTAGAAAAAAACAGATACTATATGAGAAAAGAAACAAAATAGGATTTTAGAAATATTCAGACTATGCAGCCTGCAGCTAATTACATGTGCAGGTAGCGGATATTACCTGTTATCGAGGTAGGATTCAGGGGGTCTCAGTGGCATCACACCCAGATGTTGCTCGTTTTTTGTGGGCTGTGAAGCATCTTCGCACCCCAGACCGGATGGTGGTTCCACCTTGAATATTGTGTGCAATTCTGGTCGCCATATCTTAAAAAGGATGTAGCGTTATTAGAAAAGGTAAAGGGGATGGAAGGCTACTCCTATGAGGAGAGGCTAAAAAGGTTGGGGCTCTTCAACCTGGAAAAGAGACAGCTGAGGGGAGATATGATAGAGGTCTATAAATTAATGAATGGAGTGGAATGGGTAAACGTAGATCGATTGTTTATGTTATAAGAATATAGAAAGACTAGGGGACATGCAATGAAGCTACAGGGTAAACTATTTAAGAGTAATAAAAGAAAATATTTTTTCACTCAACGTGTAATCAAACTCTGGAATTTGTTACCAGAGGATGTAGTAAAGGCTATTAGTGTAGCCGGGTTAAAAAAAGGTTTGGACAAGTTCCTGGAGGAAAGGTCCATTAATCATTATTAAAAATTTACCCAAGATGTCATCGCTTGACCCAATACAAGCATTGTGGAACTTGTCTTTTGGGGAAACTGCTAGGTACGTATGACCTAGATTGGCCACTGTTGGAAACAGGATTCTGGGCTTGATGGACCTTGATCTGACCCAGTATGGCATATCTTACATTCTTATTTGTTTAAATAGACATAGTTAAAAATGATATTTTTCTGAATATAGTGAGAAATATTTTCATATAATGTACAGTATTAACAATATCTGTTTTTAATACCAAAAAATATATATACTTTGGTTAAAGTTAAAGAGTTCTGTTTTCTAAAAATAAATAACTAGATAAATAATAATAGAATTAACAATTGTGACATTAAACTTTGTAAAGGACAGTAAAGCAATTGGATCTCTATTGCTAAATTAGACCTTCAATGTAGGTAATAAAACTTGCTAGTAATATGACATTTTCCATCTGTTTGTTGTATCTATTTTGCATGTAGGCTGAACATTAGTTTAGACATGCCTTCTTTTCAATATAAGTCTATTTTATAAGGCACATCAAAAATATTGTTACTATCACCACAAAATGTCTAGGTGATACATACGAATAATCCACTTCTCAATATTATTGAAATGGTGAGGACTTTACAGGGCTCAGGTTTAATGGGCTTGACAACTGACTAACTTAAAAAGCAACAAGTTTCATTAAGTTTTTCTAGTACACCTAAAATCTATTATTACATTAACTTTGGACACCTGTTTCATGGCTGTTTGATATTTTTAACAGCAGCAGCTGTGCAACCAGCTTTGAAAGATCTGCTGAGCAGAACCTGAGAGTAGACAGCTCTGGTTCCAGCATTTGACCTCTGATCATGTTTCTGAGTGAGAATAATGAGGGCACAGAGACTAGAGGAGCAAGAGAGGAGAATCGCCTATCACGACAGAGAGAGTAGGGCAGTAGACTCAGTCCCGTAAATTGATCATGAGGTAGACTGGATTCAGGACTGACGATAAGGTTAGCTTCCAAAGTCAAGCAGTTCAAGAGCTGCATCGTACTGCTTTTTAGTAGTATATGCAGCAGACATAAAGCGTTCACTGATAAAGAACTCACTCATACGCTCCTCATTATGAAGGCTCTTCAGACATTTGGAAGTATTTTACTGAACATGAATGTTATCTGCTCCACTGCTTTTCAGAATCCTAGTCTCTTTCTAACTATTTTTATTTTATTTATTTGGCTATTTTTTTATACAGCTCTTCCACAGGTAAGAGCAGTTTATAATTAACAACTGAGTTTTTACATCAAACAACTTGGAGCATTTAACATAGGGATGAAGCTGCATGCACTACATACAAGTTGGATAGAAAAGCAGCTTAACTATATACAATTTAGTGGTGCGTATATAAGTGACCATATGATAGCTTAAATGGGATAAAATATAGGATGAAGGGTGAGTTCAATTGGAGCTCAACTAACGGAATTGCTGGCCTCTTAAAACGGGCCAAACCACTGCTATTATGTCATCATCAAGAGGAGCAGTTTTTATACCTGCTATTATCACTTGCTATTACATTCTTCGGACCTGGATGATAGAAAAGCCTTTAGCCAGTTATATAGGGAGCGATGAGGCCAGTAATTCCATTAGTTGAGCTCCAGTAATGCTATAAAAGGCTTTTTCTTGTTTATGAATTTATTAAGAAAGTAATTTTGTCAGAGGTCTCCCAAATAGAGGCCATTTTTTAGGGTCCACTTCTATTTGAACTTAGTATTTTCATTTTTGGTCCCATTTAGGGTATTGTTGAACAGATCTGTGCGCCAAAAAAATAGCCTTCTCCTTGAACAGGCTGTGGAGTTTTAAATTAAGCTTGAACTAAGAATAACATTTTTGTGTCTTTTAAGATTAAATAAATTGTAACAAAGCATCTGTAGCATAGGCATAGGGTGAGGAAGAAGACTGAACTGTAGGGGGAGGATTTACTTCCTTCTGTGTCTGTGCAAAGCATCTGCAGCATAGGCATAGGGTGAGGAAGAAGACTGAACTGTAGGGGGAGGGTTTACTTCCTTCTGTGTCTGTGCAAAGCATCTGCAGCATAGGCATAGGGTGAGGAAGAAGACTGAACTGTAGGGGGAGGGTTTACTTCCTTCTGTGTCTGTGCAAAGCATCTGTAGCATAGGCATAGGGTGAGGAAGAAGACTGAACTGTAGGGGGAGGGTTTACTTCCTTCTGTGTCTGTGCAAAGCATCTGTAGCATAGGCATAGGGTGAGGAAGAAGACTGAACTGTAGGGGGAGGGTTTACTTCCTTCTGTGTCTGTGCAAAGCATCTGTAGCATAGGCATAGGGTGAGGAAGAAGACTGAACTGTAGGGGGAGGGTTTACTTCCTTCTGTGTCTGTGCAAAGCATCTGTAGCATAGGCATAGGGTGAGGAAGAAGACTGAACTGTAGGGGGAGGATTTACTTCCTTCTGTGTCTGTGCAAAGCATCTGCAGCATAGGCATAGGGTGAGGAAGAAGACTGAACTGTAGGGGGAGGGTTTACTTCCTTCTGTGTCTGTGCAAAGCATCTGCAGCATAGGCATAGGGTGAGGAAGAAGACTGAACTGTAGGGGGAGGGTTTACTTCCTTCTGTGTCTGTGCAAAGCATCTGTAGCATAGGCATAGGGTGAGGAAGAAGACTGAACTGTAGGGGGAGGGTTTACTTCCTTCTGTGTCTGTGCAAAGCATCTGTAGCATAGGCATAGGGTGAGGAAGAAGACTGAACTGTAGGGGGAGGGTTTACTTCCTTCTGTGTCTGTGCAAAGCATCTGCAGAGAATGCAATCATAACTTTATTTCTCCCCCACCAGAAGAAAAAAAGACAACAAACTCGCAAAAGAGCCTGAATGAAGGGTGATCTTAATTTTATTTCAGATTTTATAGGCTGCCTATTAAATCACAAGAAAGTACTAAGTAGAGTACAATAAGACAGAATAGCATGCAGTAAAAATATAATACGAATAAAACTAAGTATCAACCAATTCATATGCAGCATCCCATACACATTTCATCTAAAGTCAGGCATGTCTCCATGGAACAGGACTCATAACCATGTTTTCAGTTTACTCCCAAAGCTATGGTAATTTTGGATCCCTTTCAGCTCACTTCCGTCTGTGCTACCATAACGTAGATGCTAGAGTCACTGAAAGCTGACAGAATACTGTCCATAAACACCAGATCTTACCAGTTGGACATTTATTTACTTTCATTGTTTAATTACTCACAACAGCCATGTATTTTGCTCCTTACAGCCCTGTTACAGAGAATTGGAAATTTATGTGCAAAAGCAAAAATGCATTGAGATAAGAATGAACTTGAAAGAGCCCTGAAAATGTTCTGGCCAACATAGGATAGGGCTATAAAACTAACAAAATTCACACTATTCTTAAGACTCAACAGCCTCTGGGTTTTCTTGGCAAGGTGTGACTGGAAGTAGATTGCCAGGCCTTTCTTCCAAAGCAATGGTGTGTAAAGTAACTTGCTCAAAGCCACAAGGAACCCCAGTGGGAATCAAACCCTGGTCTCTTGGTCATGATTCCGCCAGTCCTTTAATAATGATCACCTTTCTGCGAATACAGGGCACAATAGATCTGTATAGGATGCACAGTTAGGACAAACTTAGAAACAGTCTTTTTTTGGTCATGACAGCATATTTGTAATCCTCACTGTTCTGTTAGAAACGGATTATATGTCCTTTAGAAAACCTGTAAAGTGCCTCTTTACTCCAATTGATTTAGGTGACTTGGAATTTGATTCTGTTAGAGGAGCTGCAAGCTGCTTTTAAGTGCATTTCTGTCTTTTAATCATGTGGTCAAATGTAGGCATGCCCTTCTGACTCTGTAGGATATTAAGTACATTTTTTTGTAATTTGATAAGTCGTGCTTTTCTGTTTGATCCTGGTTAGCTATGCTGTTAGGTGGCTTGTATATAGCTGTAAGGGTGATTTATACATTTCTTTATAAGATTAAAAAGTGCCTTTATTTCTAAGTTCCACTATAGTGGTCTCCAGCAGATTTGGGAAATAACCAGTAGGCAGAGGAGGCGATGAAGACATTAGATGCGAAGTAAATCACAAGACTCCATGATAAATAATGACATTAAATATGCAATACTGATAACTGTGCAAGGGAATGAGCACTCATCCAAGTCTTACTGTCACTTTACCTAACATTTCAGTATTAGCAAGTAGATAATACATATAATGCACTATCCACTAAAGTTACTAAGATGCTCTATCTACTATGGAAATTGCATGCAATGGGACCTATGGAAAAATATCATGCATTAACATATAACGCACTTTAGTAACTCTAGCTGCCCATGACTTCATTTTACAAAGAGCAATCTGCTTCAGAAAAGAAGCAAGAGAACATGGATGACAAGTAATTAAAGAAAAAAGTCCGAATTGAAAGTAACATAAATGTCTGATGATCCTAAAAAGGTTTAAAATCTACTTCAATGCACCTTAGAAATATTCCTTTACACTGAGGAGGAATTTGCAGAAAAAGAATGAAGGAAATTACATTTGATTTTACATAGTGTGAGAAATAAACCCTCTCTGTGATTTTACTGAGTGGGACGTGCTTGCTAGTATCTTCTGAGAATACAGCAGACAGCAGGAGTCCAAGAAGCAATGCAGCATCAAGGTCAATGTTTGCTAGCAATTTATTTGCATGGTTTTTAAATTGTTGGTTGCATTTTTCTACACCGTTTCCTACAAATTAAAATGTTACTTTATTTCCTTTATAGGAAGGGAAAATGCAGCACCTTCTGTATTCATTTTCCCACCTTCAAAAGAGCAACTTCAGGAGGGAACAGCAACTGTTGTTTGCTTGGTCAACAACTACTATCCAGGTGATGCGATCGTGAAATGGAAGGTAGATGAACGAGAAACCAGTGAAGGTGTGGAGACAAGTGAGATTATGCCAGACAGTAACCTCACATACAGTCGGAGCAGTGCCCTCACTCTCAATTCTGAGCAATGGAAGAATAATGAGAAGTACGCCTGTGAGGTTACGCACACGACCCTGACATCGCCTCTTGTAAAGACCGTAAAGCGATCAGAGTGTCCTGCGTAGTTCGCTCATGAAGGAAGCAGTCAAGTCATTTCTTTCTTAGCCTTTATTCTGCCTTTTGAAATATCAGACACAGTGCAACTCTTATCAGCAGTGAGGGCTAAGATCTCTTTGTTCTACTCTGTCAGTTGCTGAATCTTTTGAATATAAAACTGTCTAAAACAGTCTGTCATTTTCTTCTTTTATCATGTAAAGTTTGAATGGTGAATAAATTCATAAACATGATTCTGCTCTACCATTTTTGCATTATTTTAAGAAGGGAGATCAATGTTGGGTTATTCTACCATGTATATTGTTATTATTTTAACTTACTGCCATGTTTGTGTGGCAGAAAACATGGTTCCTCACTCTATATATCTTATGGGTGAAAAGGCAGGTTACAAAATCACCAAATTTAAGGATAACTTGACTAAAAGTTGCTGTCAAGTTCCATTTTCTGTTAAATGGGTCTATTTACTAATAATATGCATTCACGACATTAGCACACATTAAAACCAGTAATACTTTGGTAAATCAAGCCCTACATTAAATCTTGGTCAAATATGCATCTATATAAAAAATTGAAATCACCAGTTCTACTTGATCTGCCATTTTAACTATAGCACCCAAAGAATAAGCACCCTGATTTGCAAGTGGTTCTCCAGAAAGGTTACTTGTCATGTAAAAATAGTGGGAATTTTGTTTGGGTTGATATCAGGGAGACTTAAACCAGTGGAAACATGTTACTAGCATCAGGAGTTGCCTGTCAGAAAGGAAGTTCTTTTAATGATGTAGATTTCTTTCATGTTTTCTCAATATCTAGCAGAACCGTACCTAGCCCTGTGCGAGCGGTGTGGCCACATGTGGCGTAAAGGCTTAAGGGGCGCATTTCAGCTGTCTGCCATTGCACAAACGGCATTAAGGGAACACACACTGTTAACACCCACTCTCTGCCCCAATATCACCCTCTCTCTGCCTACTGCACCCTTAATCCTTCCAGAGCCTTTAATGCCCGTTATTGCAGCTTTTTAGTGGTGTTAAGGGCTCAAGGGTGCCGTTAACAGGCATTAATGGCACATTAGCTCCCTTAACGCCCTTTAGTAAACATACCCCTTAGTTTGGAAAAGGTAAAATCTAGTCTAAACTGCAATCCATTTCTGTCTGATCTCCCGCTCATGTTTTTCATAGATTTTTAAAACTGTTCTGCCATTGATTGTAATCAAACATTTTGAAAGATGTCATCCAATTAGTTTATGCCTGACTCTGTATTTTTGCTTATACTTCCATAAACAGTATGGGGGTTATTGTAAAAGTTTTAATTGTGACTTCGACATATAAAGACGTGAATAGGTGAAATCATAGAGATGTCTCTGGAGCCATTTCACAAATGACATTTGCATTTGTCTCCAGTGTAGGGATATCCAAGTAGGCAGGGGGCTTGGTGGAAGCGTGTCTGGGGAGGTGCAATGAACTTAGACGTCCCCGCTTGATTTCAGAAACATCGGAGACATCAATAGGCTTGTCCACATTTAGACCTGCTCTAGGTATGAACAGGCATCAGGAAAGTGCTGGTTGTGGCCTTAAATCATCCAAATAGAAAAGTAAGAGACTAGCCTAAGATCACAAAGGTCCATACTGGGATCTGAGCCCTGGCCACCATGCTCTTAATTTACTACTTAAACCATTAGGCTGTTAAATGCCCCTGTTCTGAAACACTATTCTGGGGATGTCTATGTGCATGTTTCCATAGATGTACAGCTAGGACATGTCCATGTTTCTGAAATCTTGCCTGAACTTGCACGTGTCTGCTTTTTTTTCCAGACATTCTAGTTTTGATGTCCCAGATTGCACTTGGACGTCCTTTGTAAAATGTGCCTTAATGTCCCATAACTGACACTGTCTTAGCAACATTCAAATTTCTGCACAAAAGAAGGAAACTATGTATTATGAAATGTTCAAATATCTCCTTGTTTCAATAAACAGGCACACCAGAGTTACCCTAGACTCTGCTGTCATCTGCAGGATTACTTAACCACACTCCTCACCCCCTTTGCATATCAAATAATAAACACAACCATCTCACTGGATTTAACAAAGTCATAGCTTTATTTGTGATACAACAAATAACTCTGAGCCAGGTCGCTATGTTAACATTTCAATTCCCCACTGAATCCCTACTGTTATCACTTATCATTTGTAGAGCTTTACAAGTCACAGGGCTGCCCTGTCCAGGAGGTGGACTACACAGCAGCCTGGGGTGGCAGACTTTGGGGGGCAGCATCACATCATGATTCCGCCATGATTTCTGAAAGCAGCAGCTTTGTGCCGCTGTTTTGGTGCCCACGGCATGCTACGTGCTTCAGGACCTATAGCGTGCACTCATAGCCTGCCATTCGGCTTCCTTTTGACACAACTTCCTGTTGGAGGGGGCAGGAGCAGCAGTCCGTGAATGTACATACAAACATGGGGGCTTTAAGGCCTGTCAAGGGTGCCAAAACAACAGGACAAAGCCAGCCCCCCCTCCCCCCAACGTGAGATGATGGATGTGGGAGTAGAGGCGCCATGGTGGGGGACCTGCCGAGGGTGGCAGAAACTGTCAGGCCGGCCCTGGCAAGGCATGTGCAGTGCTGTAATGTACATGTAAGACACAGCCCTTACTCAATAGAGCACATAATCTATGCAAGATAGACAAATGCAACAAGGGATTAGGGTAGAAACTAGAGAAATAGTGATGACATATATGGGTGCTAAACAGAAGAATAAGGAGATCAGGATCCAAAAGCAACCTTGAAGAGGTGGGCTTTTAGTCTGGATTTGAATAGGAACAGAGGCTGCATGATCTACCAGCTTAGATAGTCTGTTCCAGGCATACGGTGGAATGAAAGAAGTTTGGAGTTGGTACTGGAAGAGAAGAGCAAAGAAAGAAAAGATCTGCTTGATAAGCAGAGTTTCCAAAAAGGGGTGTAAGGAGAGATAAAAGAGGAGAAGTAATGGGGAGCTGCAAATCAATGCACTTGTAAGTCATTGAGAAGCTTAAATTCGAGCGGAAATGGATAGGGAGCAACTTAAGTGACTTAAAAAGAGGGATTATGTGAGCGTAGTGACACTGGTGGAAGATTAGCCATGCAGCTGAATTTTGAATGGATTTAAGGGGAAACAGATGATTCAAGGAAGACCAGTGAGGAGCAGATTGCAGTAGTCTAAATGGGAAGCGACTGAGAGTGAATATAAGTCTTGTTAGTGTGTTCAGAAAGAAAGGGACAAATTTTGCTGTTGTTATAGAGAAAGAAACGATCTACATTTACCCATTCTACTTCATTCATTACTTTATAGACCTATATCATATCTCCCCTCAGCTGTCTCTTCTCCAGGTTGAAGATCCCTAACCTTTTTCACCGCTCCCCATAGGAGTATCTTTCCATCCGTATTACCATCTGTGATGTTTGTCATGATCTCATAGAGACAGTGACGGCACACAAATATGTTGCTGCGCAGAAAGGAGATGTGCTACATGGAGCAGTCCAAGGGTCCAGGCCCCCTAGGCAGAGATCCTGGCTGCCCCCCCCCCCACTGCTGAACCCAGCTGTGGAGGAAGAGGCTGATGGCACCAGCAGCTGTAACCCTCCAAGTAACTACAGCATGCAAGTGCCTGGGGAACTAACACAGCAGTGGCTGTCATCCTCCCCCTGAGATGTATCAGTGGCAGGTGGGATGGGGTCCCTGCCAAGGCAGATGTTTGGAGGGCTGCATGGCCAAACCTGCATTTTGGATGGGCTGGAACTGCGCACCACCACCACTAACAGCATGTGGGCATATCAGCATGGTATGGAGGTGTTGGTGGAGGGGGCAGCAGCACCTACCTGCAGCAGACCAAATCTATGTCCTGGTCCTGTGTGCTGTTCACATTGCAACATGTGCCAAGGTCTGGCTGATGGAAGCATGTCAGCCCCAGGGATGTTTGCATCCATATGACAGCAATGTGGTGCAAGACACACAGTTGGTGTGTATATCAGTAGAGGGTCCCAGGTTCAAGTCCTGGCTGTGGATCATGTATTGCATGTCCCTGTAGCTAAACTTTAGCCTACAGTACAGGTACAGCACCAGCATATGAAACCCCCAATGAACCAGCCAGCAAGGGTACAAACACCCATCAGCCACACAGACAGGTTCCACTACCCGTAGCAGGATGATGATAGTGAAGGGAGAGAAGACACACACACATACTCATATCACTACACTGTGCAAAAGTGGGAACGGTTGGCATTCCTGCCTGCCACTTTTGTCTCCATATCAGCTCAGGCATTGTTAACGTGTGCTCATTGTACAGGCACTAGTAGCACATTCTGACATTATCACCCATTGTTAGTGCCTGAACAATGAGCACATGTTAACAATGCCTGAGCTGATATGGAGATAAAAGTGGCAGGCAGGAATGCCAACCATTCCCACTTTTGCACAGTGCAGTGATATGAGTATGTGTTTGTGTCTTCTCTCCCTTCTTCTGTGGCTTTCTGCACTTAACTGTGCCTCGCATTGCCTAAGTTGTTCCCAGCGTTAGTCTGCAAATGTGTATGATGAGGAACAGAGAATTGTGGGTATGGGCTGAAACAAAGCAGATTGGCCAATGTCTGAGATGTTTTAGTGCCTATCTGGGTGACTACAGCATGTCATGCTGAGAGGGCACTCTCATTCTGACCGATCAGTGACCATGGCATGGCTATGTATCCACATAGTGCTATATCATGTCTGGCTCCAGTGATGTGGGTTCAATCTCTGTCAGGGGAGCCCAATCACTGAGTTAATGCTGGGTGTCCATGCAGTTTATTCCAAGCCAGGGTGCACATTGCGGCTCTGTGCACATGCATTGTGTGTGGACCAGTGGTCCGGCTGCAGTTGGTATGTGCATGGTTGAAACAGCCCAGTGGTGGGCAGCAGGTGTAGTCTGACAGAGCTTGCTTTGGTAGTTTGTTTGTCCTAGATGGTTGGGACAGCAGTTGTTCCTAGCCTACTCACTGTGGTCATTACAGGATAGTAGCAGCAGGCCTATAAGCCCTGATTTGTCATCATGGCAGCAGCTTTTTAACACTGGGCACTGACATGTACTATTCTAGGTGGGTCCCCTCCAACAAGGGCAGGACACAGGACACAGTTGTGACTGACACCTAAACATGCTGCAATTGTGCAGGAAACATGATAACTAGTATAACACATTGCAGACAATACCTACCACACATAGGCAGTGATGTGGATCTGCAGCACGGCCAAAAGAGACCATCTTTAGCAGTGCAAGTTCTGGAGACCAGGTGCTGGGCGCCCATCCTCATCCTCAAGGTGACTGCTAAAACTGCTCAGTAGCATGGATTGTAGCTGTGATATGCTTGAAGCACACACGGTCAGTATGTCTTACTGAGATGATGTGATGGATCAGTGTGTTCTCCATTTGGTGATCAACTGCAGACCACTGTTCTGCATGTGCCATGACTCATGGGTACTGGAGGGGGCTAACCTATACTGGCACACACAGATGACAGTTTAGGCAGAGACCAGCAGGCTATTTGCATCCAGCCATGGCCCTGTGGGGGTGTAGCTACTGGTTAATGCAATGTCTCCATAAGCAAGGGACAAGTGTCCAATTCCCACTTGTTCATTTTGCTCCTGTGTGCTACTCAGGTTTTTTCCCTGCCTGTCTCATTCCTGGCTCTTCTGTGACTTGAGCACATACTCATTCTACTACATTTTTATGCGTTCTGGCCATATTTTGGGTCAGCAAACATTCTATTCCCCATCATGGCCTTCTGAGAGCATGGCTTTATTGGCTCCTCTGCAGCCCATGGCAGGGGGTCAGACATGCTCACCCTGCAGATGTCAGGCCCCCTGCTTGGAGATGTGGTGTGGTAGTCATGGAACTGGCTTGGGGGCCAAGGTACCATGGTTTGAGGCCCACTACCACTTCTTATGTGACATTTTGGAATGTGTTACTGTCACATTCTATGTCTGCCACACCCTTCATGGACTGACAGTACCTCCTTCTGACCTTGAGCAGATCTCTTAACCCACCAATGGCTCAGCTGACTGCAGATCTGAACAGTCCCTGTTTATCATTACACATTACTAATTGAAGGCAAGATTTACGCCGATGTGACTGCACTGCTACAGTGGTATACTAACAGGCGGTTAAATGCATACAGTTGTAACCTACTTGGGCAACATGTGTCCTATATGACATCATAGTAACAATGCGATAGTGTACAGCTCTAAATCTAAACGTTGAGAGCAAAATATCACAATCCAGCCTAAACACTGAATGCAACGAGGTCTCAAGCATTCATTCAAACAGCAAGAGCTTGAATTAAAAGCTTATTTATCGCATCAACGACCTCATAATGTTGCTATATAGTGTTGTTCTTATCTTATAGTATGCTTTCTATTGTATATATATATATGCCAAAATGGTGCTTATCTGAAAACCATTGTTGGTCTCTTAGATTGTGATATTTTGCTCTCAACGTTTAGATTCAGAGCTGTACACTATCGCATTGTTACTGTGCAGTATTCTAGGCTCTTTGAGATGACGACTTGTGATTTTGTTTGATACACTATATGACATCATGACTGTGACTGTATAGATTTGGCTCCATTACATTTCTGCAGTACATGCGGACACATCCAACCACATGGACAGCCACCTGCAGGTCAATGTTCCCTCTAATTTTCTGTAGGCTGTGTGCGCATAAAATATCAGCTGTGCAGCTTTTGAAGGAAGGTTAAATTTTTGTGCGCCATATTTATTTTATTTATTTATTTATTTTATTACAGTTTCTTATATACCGCGCTATTTAGAATCAGCGCGGTTTACATCATAACAAAACGACCATAACGACAAACTGTCAGGTTTTACATTGAACAGGAGTACAAACTTGGATAACTGGGTTAACTATATACATAAACTATCTACACTGCAGTGTGAGGGCATTTCTAGATTGGGTCATTTCTTGGAGGGGATATCTAGTTCAGTTGCTGTCTGGGAAATATTGGCAGAAAAGGTATGTTTTGAGAGCCTTCCTGAACTGATATAGATTGGTAATGGCTCTAATGTCAGGGGGTAGGGTGTTCCAGCATTTTGGTACATAAAAACTGAATGCCCTGTTTGTGGTGTTCGTGTTGGACTTTGTTGAAGCCTTTGGTATTGCTAGCAAGTTTACAGCTGATGTTCTTCTTGCTCTGTTGGGGGGGACCATGTGGATTAGATTCGTGAGTGAGAGGGATGAGGTGCCTTTGATTGCCTTAAATGCTAATACAAGGGATTTGAAGGTGATTCTCCCGTGAATTGGTAGCCAGTGTAGCTGTTTGAGAATAGGAGTCACGTGGTCGTTTCTGGATGCACCGTAGAGGACCCTAGCTGCGGCATTCATGGCCAACTGTAGGGGGTTAGTGTGGATTGGGGGAGACCTTGTAGGATGGCATTTGCAAAGTCAAAATGCGGCAGGATCAGCGCTTGATATATGGTACGGAAATCGTCTGGGTCCAGCAGGGAGCGTAGGTGTTTGAGGGAACGGATTTTGAAGTAGATGGCTTTGACTACGCTGCTTATGTGGCGTCTCATGTCTAGATGTTGGTCCAGGGTAACTCCCAAATATTTTATTGCATCTTTAGTTTGCAAATCAGCTTCCTTGACACTGACGTGGGATGGGGGCGTAAAGCTGGAGTCTCTGGAGATGAAAAGGACCTCTGTTTTTTTATGCTGGATACGTAGGTTCTGTGTCTGGAGCCATGTTGAAACTGCATTGAAACAATCTGTGAGTGGGGTCAGGTCCATGTGGGTTGTGGAGAAAGGCATGTATAAAAGAATGTCATCTGCATATATCATGCAGTTTACGTTGAATGATCTTATGATATTGCAAATGGGCTGCATGTAGATATTGAAGAGTAAGGAGGATAATGAGGATCCTTGAGGTACCCCTTGTTTTTGATGGAAGTGGCTAGACTCTTCTGATCCAGACTTCACATATTGCCATCTATCGTCCAGATAAGACTTGCACCATTTTAGTGCCTTGTTGCAGACACCCTTTTCTTTTAGTCTTCCCAGGAGGATTTCGTGACTGACGGAGTCAAAAGCCGCGGCGATGTCTAGGAAAATGAGGACAAAACCTTGATGGATGTTGTCAATTCCTGTGATGATATTGTTGATTAGACCAGTGAGTAGTGTCTCAACCCCATGATGTTCTCTGAACCCATGTTGGCAGTTATCTAAGGGAGCAACAGAGTCTATGTGATCTTGAATTTGCCGTTGCGCTTCCTTCTCAATTATTTTGGCTAAGATGGGGATGCTAGCTATTGGTCGATAGGAGTCCACCCTTTGGGGGTCCAGTTTGGGGTTTTTCAGTAATGGTCTAATGGAAGTCTGCTTGAGTGAAGTGGGAAAATAACCTGTTGTAAAGGAGAGTTTCATTATATTTGCGATGACAGGACTGAGCACATCACGTAGTTCCTTGATCCAAAAAGCTGGACATGGGTCGGTCTGTGCAGTGGAGGTGTTGAGTGATGCTATGGTGTTCTCAATACATTTATTGGATGGTGTGTAAAAAAAGTTAAGTGGAGAGAGGTCCGCTGGTTCTTGATATTGGACTGCTGTGACCTTGTTAGTTTGTACAATCTTGGATTGCAGATAATCAGCGAAATCTTGTGGGTGTATGTTGATGTGTTGCTCGGGTGATGGTTCCTTTGAGAGGGATTTGACCAAATTGAAGAGGTCACGAGGTTTATTCAATGACCTCTTTAGGGTGTCAGTGTGATATTGTCTCATTCTGATAGAGATTGTTCCTCGATGTATTGCAAGGTGGGTTAGGTATGCGGTCTGATCTTCCGGTGAGCGTGATCGGCGCCATCGGCGTTCGAGTCTACGTAGTTGCATGAGGGAAGCGCGTAGGTAATGACACTCAGATTTATATACTTTAAAATTTGACTACATGTCAGAATACAGTATGTACACCACATTGATTTTAATCAAATTAAATGAAAATAGACGATTACTAAATGAAGCAGAAAATTTCTAGTAATTACAATCACAACTTTTAAATTTTAAGACGTCTGTGTTGTTTTCTATTGGAACCAGAACTGTAATTTTTGTGCGCTCTGTTGTAAAGTATGTGCGCTCGCTCGGTGAGGTGTGTGCGCGCGCACACGCGCACAGCTTAGAGGGAACAGTGCTGCAGGTATCACCTCATGTCCGTATGTGCCCCATTTGCCCAGTTTGGATGACACCTGTGCAGTTTTTATCTGCACATTTGTCTGAGGTGTTGTATGGTGACTGTGTGGCTGGGACAAGTGTGTGCCCCATCTGTCTGGTATCATGCCTTCCAAGTGGCACTGGCACACAGTTTCATGCACAGTACATATATGTTGGGGATGGCACCTACGGCACAATGGTGTTGCAGGCCCATACCACGCTCTCCTCAGCCGCCACCCTTCAACCCGTCCATCTGCCTCTGTCAGCTGTGTGTGGGCATGTCTTCTTCTGCAAGCTGCTACACCATGGCCAAAACTGGTACTCTTTTGCACATTTCGGCTCTTCACGCATTCTTCTCCTGTGCCTGATCTGCACATCACCACTCCTACTCTGTCCTCTTGTCATTGCACACATCCTTCTACTTCTGGCTCTGCTGGGGGACACGTCTTCCCCATCCTATGCCACACGCTGACATTGCACTATTTTACATTGGCACCCCCTGTGCATCGGTACAGCTGCCTCCCATATGCTCATCCACTTTACTCATTGCCACATAGGATGCCCACGGATATTGCAGGTCCATCAGCTCCCACCTGTCCTTCCATCCATCACCTTCAGATTGACTTTCCTTGCTGCTCCTTTATCCAGTGTTAGGGTTACAGCCATTTTTGCACGTTAAGGTGCATGTTTTCACCTTAATGTCCGATGTCCCATTAATGCACATTAAGTGGCCATAGCACCCTGTCAGACGGCTGCCTAGGGTGAGAACTTATACAATCTTGACGATGCATATATTCATATGATTCTTGCAAGGTATTGTGGGTATTGTAGTTCATTCACTCCCAAACACAGCTGATGACAATAATTTGAGTTGTGAAACCAAGTGGTAAGATCAATAAAATACTTCTTTTATTGATGGGGTTTAATTCACCCAGCACATGTATGCTTGATAGCACTATAAATGAGGTTACTTGCTTGCAGTGTTTAAAAGGGATAACAAAAAGTCACAAAGTAAACCAGAAAACAACCTTCAACTTGTCAGGCAATTAGCTAATGTTTTCTTAGCAAGTAATTACCAAATACAAAGGCACAAAGTAAAGAATAAACTTTGCTGGTTAGGTTAACTTCTGCTTATTTTCCACGCTGATCTCAGCAGTGATTCTCCCTTGCTCACACACACAATCAGGTGCAGCCCTAATTACTATCCATGGACCAGCTGAAAGCCTTTAGCTGGCTGGCTGCTACTGTGTGAGCCCAAATCCTGCTTTAAGAGCTGTTTGCAGTGGAAATAAAGAACAAAGTTAGGTTTCTTTGTGATAGCTGATGTGTTTTGCTCATAGAAAACTAGCAATAGCATTTAGATAAAGAACAGTCCATGTAAATAGTTTCATCTGCTGTATTTCCCCCTGCATCAACAATCATAGGGTCAATATCATACATTGGCACAGATGAGTCTTTCATTAAGGCACTATCATGAGAATGCTTATTCCCTTGCTGCCATTCTCTATTATAGATAGGGTCTGGATCAGTGTTCATACCTGAGCCTCTCCTGCTATCATTATTCCTCTCTGTATAGCCTGGCCAATATGTAATCCAATTCTGATGTCCAGCCTTCCAATCTTGATCCCTGGACACTGGATCTTCTCTCACATACCTTCTGGCCTTGGTCTGAAAGTCCCTTCCACATGCAGTCTTCTCTCTTCCAGGTAGCCACTGGTGATTCCTATCTCTGCCACTCCATTCCTCTGGCTGAATCCAGTCCAATGGACTCTGCTGGCTTTTGGAATACCTCCCAGTATGAGTACTGCCTTGGAATCTCCCAGACCTTCCAATGGCCTTTCTTCTCTTCCTTCCAGAGAGTTTCCTTCTCTCTCTATCTGCTTGGCTTTTGCTGAAGCTGTTCTTCAAACTCTCCTTGAAGCCTTTGCTGAAACTCTCCCTGAAGCTGTTATCTGAAGAATAAGCTCTATTCTTATCCTGTTCTAATGTGTGCTGCTCCCTAACACAGCGCAGCTGTGTTGAATCAGGCCCTGCCCTTTGAGATGAGTGCTTAGGGATTACCTCATAGCTCTCTTGATTGCACACACATTCTCTCACTTCAGCCCCTCTCATGGCTGCTGGTAACCTGGTGCATTCTGGGACTGGTAGTCTTTTATGTGAAAACTCTGTTTTCTTGCTTCTACCAGAACTGACAGGTTGCTTGTTCAGAGTCACATCATCTTTTCTATAGCTCCTACCTGAGCTATGATAAGCTTCCTTATCACAACCCTTAACATCGGATTGCCTCCTACACACCCAGAGCCCTTTCTGCACAAAAGCCCCTTATTGCTGCACTTAACACTCACTAACAACTACTCCTTTAATGCCCTTTAGTAAACATACTCCCTAATGTTTCTAAGTTCCATGAATGAGTTGCTCACTACCTTTGAAATATTCTTCAAAAAGGAAAGAGTAGTGTCAAGGATTACTCCTAGTGATTGCACTGTTTCCTTTATGGAAATGGAGATATCAGCCATTTTGGGAACAAAAGAATATAGTGAAACAGATTTGCTCAACCAGATCTGCTACTGTGTTACCAGTGCATCAGCCTTATGCACCAAGAATACCCCATTCCCTGGTGGCTGCACTGTCATAAATTCCCTTGAGTTGGTCACTGGGTATGTGACCACTTTGCCCACGCTGTGCAGGAAGAGTAACACGCTCACCCCCTTCTGATCTGTTTTGGATCGCCTGATCTTCAGCTGTAGCATACTGGCCTAGATTCATAAATCCTTGAGCTGCAACCCTCATCTCCTCATTCTTTGTAAAGAATCCACTACTATCTTCCTCATTCTAAGAGCTCCAAAGGAGGACAGTAAAAAAGTTGTTTTTCAGAATCAGAGGTGGAATTCCTATCCAGTCCCCTCCATAAGCATTCAAGTAACTCATGCATGATTGGGAAATGGCTGTTCTCAGTGGCTCCCTTCAAAGGAGCCCGCTCTGCCAGGACCTTGTGGATGAAACAAACTGTCAGTGGTCTATTTCTCTGAGTGTAATCTTTGTCACCTTGTGGATGGCAAATCCACTTCCCAGATTATCCCATCCATGAGCTTTTTGGAAGAATGAAAATCCTGAAATGGTAGAGGCCACAGCTGCCTGAGACATTCCTTGTTTATTTTCACCCAAGCCCCCGGTTTCTAGAAGTCTTTATCATCCATTGGAGATGCAGAGAATAAAATACCTTGTGGGCGCTGGCACATTTCAGTGGCCATGGGTTCTAATGGAGGCATACCTACACCTACATCAGCATGTAAGATGGGGTACATATAGCACATCATGTTTCTAGACCTTAAGGTTGTAGGACACCAGGAAACCCTACATTTAATGGGATCCATTGCCAGATATAGACCTTGCCTAAATATGTCTGCATGAGGTCTGATTCTGGTTCCCTCACTTGAACATATGTTCTGCTGCATGCTCATGCAGCCTTTGTCCTTGGCTCATCCTAGTCCACTGTAGCTTCAGGAATGTGTTGCCACCTCTGGCAATGCGTGTTAACACATGATATGCTAAGTGCTTTTCCATAGTTGAGAAGAAAGTGCTGCCCTCCTACAGGTGAGATCCAGGGTGGGCTAGTGCTCTTCAAGGAACTCCTACAGATACATGAACACCATCTTTGGTATCAGAGGCCTCAGCACAATTACAGTCCATAAGCAAGCAATTTTGCAATCAGCCATGTGTAAGTAAGATGCATTGGCTTCACCCGCTTGTAAAATAATCATCCAGGTTTATCCCGCAATACATGTGCCCAGCTGTGTGTCATTTTGGAACAAACCATGTGTAAAATGCAGTCGTGGAAGTGTCACCCCTATACATGTGTATAGAACTGGAACTTACACGTGTAGCAGCTCATTTTAGAAAAGCTGCGATTTGTGCTGTGCAGGTCATGGCACAAAAGTGGGGAGAACTAAGCTGCAAAGGCAATTTCTGCCAAGGAGAGATGGAAATACTTCTGAGGAACTGCTGAAGCCTCAGCGTGTTCTTCCGGACTATGCCAGTATCCCATCATGCTGTGCCGTGACCTCATCTCCTAATACCTGTACTGCTGTGATGGTGAGGCTGCTGTTCTTGCAACATCCCTTCCATATGGCACTTTGTGTGCAGGGTTTAGTTATTCTCCCGACAGTATCCTACAACCAGTAAGGTTGGAATAACTGATTTGGAAGGGATCTCAGTGGGATACATAGGGCACTCTCCAGGCCTGCTACTATGGGAGTCACAGACCACTATTCATGTCTGCTAGAATTATCCATCCTTTATTCCTATATTTTTCACCGAGCTCATCACCCCTCTTTTGTCCAATAAGAGTTTCACCAGTTCATTGCCTGAAGTTTGCTGTACCCACTCCAAATATGCATTAGGGAACATTTTGCATGCTATGGACATGCAGAGTATGTGGCCCGGGAGAGCACAGTTTTATGCTCCTTCCCATAGTGGGTTTTAAAAAAGCCTTGGTCTCATCACTTGAATAGCTTGAGTAGGCATGAGCAGCAAATGGGCTGTGTCGTCCTACCTAGGGCCTCTTGTGTCATTCTCTATATCTGTGTCCGCCATTTTCATGCCTTCAGGCAGATGTGATCACCACTTAATTGCCAGATTGTGCAGCATACAGCACACCATAAATATCTGGCAGTCCTTGGCTGGGCTAGACAAGTTCTCCCTCAGATCAGTCAAAGGTCCATCAGTGATGGAATGAGTGTCTGTGAGTCCCATTTTACCATTCCTTTGTATCTATGTGGGGTGCAATGAAAGGGTTCAGGAGCCTCCTCCTTAGATGGCAACCTCTATCTCCTTTGTATATAGAAAAGAGTTGGATCCGATTATATACAAGAGTCTGCTGTAGTGGGTAGGCACTGCAGCCAATTGCTCTTTTTGTGGATTGTTGCTGCCTGGGACCCTGGAGACCTGCTAGCATATGTATGTCTAGGAGGCAGAGTAGGCTGGTGCAGGGCTTAACTAGCAGTCATCCACCAGTTATTTGTCCACTCTCAAATCTCTCATAGATGACAGAGTGGGTCAGGATGTAAGAGTCATGGCAGGAACCTGGAAACCTTGGCAAATCATCACTTATCTCCCCCCTGTGCATTGAAGGCCACCTACATATTCAATGAATGGCAGGCCCGATTTTAGAAGGCATTTACACAGGTAGTGCCTTCAAAAAGTTCCTGGTTTGTCTCTTATGCACCCCGATGCTATGCTGTTAGCATCGGGGCATTGTGGGGTGAAGCGGGGGTGGAGGAAGTGGCTAACTGGGTAGGACTGATTTTCAATGCTACCCAGTTAGCCCTTGGCACCTTAAAGATAGGCATGGAAAACCCTCACCTATCTTTAAGGTGATGGAGCTAACTGGGTAGTATCGAAAATCAGTGCTACCTGGCTAGCTCCTGCGGCTTCTGGGTTCTACAGTGATAACCAGATTTTCAATACCGGGGCTGCATATGACCCTGTCACTGAAAATCCGGGTTAGATGGATGGTGGACAGGCTATGCGCCGATGTGGCACATAGCACCACCCTACTGAATATCAGGCCCGGCATTTCTTTCTGTTGCGGTAAGTGGCCTCTCTCCCTCATGGAGGCCTGATGGTTACATGTTTTCAATCAATGACCCCCAGTACAGAATGAAATCTAGCCACCTCAAAGAATTGGGTCATGATTAACTGCCTCTGCTGCAATATCTGAGAGAAAGCTACATATTCTGTGGTGTGGGTGAAAAAGGCCCTCAGGAACTGTGAAATGCACTGTGAGATGGCTGACTGACTGAGACCCATTGTGACAGTCAACATAGACTGGAAACTTCCAGTAGCAAGGACGATAAGAAATGCGGCAAATTTGACATTGATGGACTGGCCCCTCTCTAAAAGTGGAGTGGAGGAGTGTCTCTAGTTCCTGGCAGAGATGGTGGATGGCTGCTATGTGGAATGTGATGAGACCCTATTCATTTGTGAGATCTAGGAAATGGATCCTGGGCCTAAATACCCTCTAATATGGATGCCTCCTGTGGTCCTTATGAAGCATAACTTGGGCAAACCAGCTGCTCAGGTAACCCATGATTCCTGCCTCCCTCCACCCACACTGACAGCAATGAACAGGCACCTATACTCACATACAGAAAGATAAACAAACAGCAGGGAACCACACAGAGACAGAGATTCACAAAGGACCATTCAGATACTCATAGACAGAGAGCACCAAGCACCAAACAACTGACCAACAGGAGGGCTGACACACCCCAAGCCAGGATAGTAAACAATGGGAGCTTGGAAAAAACACAGCTGAGACAGGTTGGGAAGGGGATAGAGGTTCAGGGAGATAGAATTTACAGGGGTCTATGGAAAGGGGTGGAAGATAGGTTGGAGAGCATAACAGGAAAGGGTGCAGGAAAACAAAAGAAAGCCCAAGACACACCCACATGGCCACACACAGAGTCAGGCCAAGGAATCACTAGCAAACTTCTTCCAGTCGACACTGCCATAAGAGCTCCCAAAAGACAACAAAGTCTGGTGTTTACTCATGATTTATAGCAAGCATAAATTGACACATTCATAAATTCTGCCCTGTACATCACTAACCTATGTGAAGTGAGTCATAGACTCCCCAGTGCTGGTGCCACCCAAGCCACGTCCTCAGATGGTCCTGATGGCCACCTCCTAGAAAAACATGCAAAGCATGAAGTGTTCTGCCTCAAAATGTGGAAATCACAACCTTTCCAAAATCATGTTTTCCTAGTGGATGCGGCTTCCATGTTTAAAACACAAATAGAGCTTCTAAAATAACCCCCGTGGAGTATGATTCAGCAAGGGGCACGCCCAGGCCATCTGGACGGCCCCGAGCAGGATAGACCTGTTAGGACCTGATTCTGCACTGCAGAAGCAAGACGCTCCCGTGGGTGGAGGATCGGGCCCAGAGTTCGCCCAGCGTGTCCTTGCGGTCTGCCGGAGGATGTCCTCACCACCTCCCAGCCAGCCCACCACATTGCTGTCCCCCTTTATCCTGCCACCTAACCCCCAATGGGGCCAGCCAGGGCCAGGATTGGGCAGTGGGGACCCACATTGCTGGTGGCTGGCTTGCTGATCCAGGGAGGCAGCCAGTGCTTATTCCACCTCCGAAGTGGAATAGTCTGGCCATCCCCCCGGTAACCCCCAAGACGTACAGGGCCGTGATCAGAATTTATTTTTTGTTGTTGTTAAGTGCCGTCGAGTCGGAGTCGACTCATGGCGACCCTCTGGATAGCTATCCTAAATTATGTTCGGTCTTCAGTCAGGCGGCTCATTGTTGACAGACTGGTACCCGTAGCTGCTGTTATTGTATCGATCCTTCTCATTGCTGGCCTTCCTTTTTTGCGTTGACCTTCTATCTTGCCAAGCATGATGTCTTTCTCTAATGATCTCTCTCTCCGCATGATGTGTCCAAAGTATGAAAGTCGAAGTCTTATCATCTGAGCTTCTAAAGAAAGCTTAGGTTTGATCTCCTCTAGTACCAACTGGTTTGTTCTTCGGGCAGTCCATGGTATACACAGTATTCGCCGCCAGCACCATAATTCAAAAGCATCAATTTTCTTCCTGTCTATCTTTTTCACTGTCCAGCTTTCACAGCCATATGATGTTATTGAAAATACCATGGCTTGAACAAGTCAAATCTTTGTATGGAAAGAGACATCTCTGCTCTTGAGAATCTTATCTAGGTCTTTCATAGCCATTCTACCAAGAGCAATGCATCATCTGATTTCTTGCCTGCTTGTTGCTTCTTTATTGATAGTTGATCCAAGTAGGTTAAAGCTGTTCACGATTTCAATTTCTTCTCCTTCAACGATGAACCTGTTGATTATGCCAGTTGTCATGATCTTTATCTTCTTTACATTAAGGTGCAGGCCCATTTTGAGACTATGTTCTTTGATTGTGAGAAGCAAATGTTTCAGATCATCTTCACTTTCAGCCAATAATGTGGTATCATCAGCATAGCGAAGGTTGTTGATGAGTCTTCCACCAATCTTCACACCTCTGTTGTCTTCATACAATCCTGCTTCTCTGATGATTTATTTTTTATTTATTTATTTATTAGATTCTTCTATATCTTCCCTTCCAAAGATCAGGGGCAGTTTACAAAGAACACAACATTTTACATAGAACGGTGGTATAACTTTTTACATCATAAACTTTGTAATTACAGTTAACATAACAATATACAATTTACATTTTGCTTAGAACAGGAAGCTAATAAACTATGTACATAATCTCTGATTATGATGATTTTCTTTGAGTTTGAGGTTGCAGAATGTGCGTATCTCTCAGGGGGTGTGTTGTGATGTAGCTTGTGAAGAGGGGTCTAAGTTTGTGTTTCCATAGTGTGCAAGGAAGAGGTAAGTTTTGAGTTCTCTCCTAAATGTTTGGAGGTCTTTGATCGAATGTAGCAGAAGTGGGAGGGAGTTCTAGAGACTGGGGGTGAAATATGTGAAGGCTCTGGAGCTCGTGGTCTGTTCTATCTTGCAGATAGAGTGGGGGGTTACAAGCGAGTGGATAGCGTTTTGCTTGCGGGATCTGGTATCTGGTTGAGTATGAATGAGGGTTGATAAGAAGGACGGGGAGATGTTATTGATAAGTTTGAAAGTTACTATTAGTAACTTATATTTTATTCGGCTTAGAGCTGGGAGCCAGTGGAGCTCATATAGGATGGAGGTTATATGATCGATTAGGCGGGCCTTATAGACAATTCTAGCAGTGATATTTTGTGCTCTCTGTAGTAAGTTTATGTTTTTGATTGGTAGACCCTGTAACAAACTATTGCAGTAGTCAAAATGTGGGGTGAGAAGGGCCTGGACTACTGATTTGAAATCATTGATGTCTAGCAGGGGTCTAAGATGTTGAACAGTTTTCAGTTTGAAGAAAATAGTCCTTACTGTTTGTTTTATATGTGGGAGCATGCTGAGGGATTGATCTAGTATTATGTCAAGGTATTTCACCTCTTGTTTAACAGGGAGTACAATATTATTAATCTTGATGGTTTGAAAGGAGATAGGGTTTTGATTTCTTGATATGTATAGAACTTCCGTTTTCTTGTAGTTAATATTAAGGTTGTTGGACTTTAACCATGATTCCGTTTCGATAATGCAGTCTGATAGATTGTGATAGGTAGGTTTGTTTATGTCTATGGGGAGAGACAACATAATGTTGTCCGCATAGATGTAATACTCAATGTTGAATTTTCTGAAGATGTTGGTAATTGGTTGCAGGTATAGGTTGAAAAGGAGGGCTGAGAGGATGGAACCTTGGGGTGTTCCTTGTTCTTGGGGAAATGTCTCTGATGAGTCTTGGTCTATTTGGACGCATTTTTACAGTTTGATATGTATGATTTCAACCAGTGTATGTCCGGGTGCCAGTCCTGCTCATGCTCCTCCCACTCTCTGCCCCCATGCCGCCCCCCTCCCCCACAGTAGCTCTGTGCGTGCAGTGGGAGAGGAGGTGGAATACGGCAAAGACAGATAGCAGAGCTGTACGTCCTGGTGGGACGTGCAGCCCCGCTATCTGCCTTACAGAATCAGGGCCATAATGTATACTTTTTTTTGAATTGCCATCATGAAACATGGAGACTAGATGATTTATAAATATTTTAAAATAAATAAATAAAAGCCAAGAAATGAGATTGCAAGAAGCTGATGCTTTTAAAAGAAAGCATAATGCTCTACTTGTTGAATTGTTGCATCATCTGAAAATCCTAGGCATCTCAGTTTTACAATATTTATAGTACTGAAACTGAGTGGGGGGGGGAGGGGGACTATGACTTGAAACTTGAATCTGTAAAACTTCGTCAAAAATGTTCCACACATGACGATGGCATAGAAATAAGAAGTAAATTGGCAGAATAAATGAGCCTTAAATCTTTATTAGCTATCATATTTTCCATTATCTCCTGTGTGAAATCAGTGTTATAGTCAATAATAAATAAGTCACTATCCCCACTGGCATACATCAATGGTACATTAATAAGACAAGCACTAAGGAAACTGATAAGCAAATAATAGTGATCCTAAAGGACTGATTACAGACAGGCATAGTCCTGCACTACAGTGGGAGTAGGGAGTTAGCTAACTATAGACCAATGAGCTTTACTTCAGTGATCAGAAAACTAATGGAATCACTACTAAAACGTTTAATGAAGTATCTCAAGTCTGGTAGCTTACATAGAAACATAGAAATATGACAACAGAAAAAGACCACATGGCCTATCTAGTCTGTCCTTCCATAACAACTACAACATTCCCCTTTTTACCTTTAGAGATCCTCTGTGTTTGTCCCATGCTTTTTTGAATTCAGTTACTGTCCTCATCTCTACCACCTCCACTGGGAGACTATTCCACGAATCCACTACTCTTTCCATAAAGAAATATTTCCACATATCACTCCTGAGTGGAGGAGTAGCCTAGTGGTTAGAACACTGGCTTGATAACTAAGTAACCAAGGTTCAATTCCCACTTGTACTCCTTGTGGCCTTGGGCAAATCACTTAACCATCCATTGCCTCGGAAAAAAGGCCTGGCAATCTACTTCTGGTGGGTGACACTGCCAAGAAAACTCAGGAGCTTCTGGGTTGCCAGAAGTCAGGACTGACTCAAAGGCACACATTCATTTGCATTACTCCTGAATCTATCTCTTTTCACCCTCATCCCATGTCCCCTCATAGCAGAACTTGCTTTCAATTGAAAGAGGCTCTCTCCCTGATCATTTATGCCATGGAGGTATTTAAACATCTCAATCATATCACCTCTATCCCGCCTTTCCTCTAAGGTGTACATATTAAGATCCTTCAGTCTGTCCTCATATGCTTTATAATGAAGACCACTAACCATTTTAGTAGCCACCCTCTGCATCGACTCCATCCTGTTCACATCCTTTTGAAGGTGCGGTCTCCAGAATTGCACACTACTCCAAATGAGGTCGCACCAAAGACTTATACAGAGGCATTATCACCTCCTTTTTTCTGCTAGCCATTCCTCTCCGTATGCACCCAAGCATCCTTCTAGCTTTTGCCATCGCCTTTTCTACCTGTTTAGCTACTTTAAGATCATCACACACAACCACGCCTAGGTCCCGCTCTTCTTTAGTGGACAAAAGTACTTCATCCCCTATACTATATTGCTCCCTTGGATTGCTGCAGCCCAAATGCATGACCTTACATTTTTTAACATTAAATCCCAGCTGCCAAATTCTCGATCATTCTTCAAGCTTAGCTAGATCCCTCCTCATGTTATCTATCCCTTCCTGGGTGTCTACTCTATTGCAGATTTTGGTATCATCAGCAAAGAGGCAAACCTTACCTGAAAGCCCTTTCGCTATATCACCAACAAAGATGTTAAAAAGAATCGGACCAAGGACAGATCCCTGGGGCACACCACTGATAACATCCTTTTCCTCAGAGTGAGCTCCATTTACTTGTACTCTTTGTCGCCTCCCACCCAACCAATTTCTAACCCAAGCAGTAACTTTAGGGTCCATCCCTAGGGTGCTCAGTTTGTTTATAAGTCGCCTGTGAGGAACAGTGTCAAAGGCTTTACTGAAATCTAAATACACCCCATCTAGGGCTCTCTCTCGGTCCAACTCCCTGGTCACCCAGTCAAAGAAATCAATCAGATTTGTCTGACAAGACCTGCCTCTGGTGAATCCATGCTGCCTCGGATCCTGTAATCCGCTGGACTCCAGAAACCTCACTATTTTCTCTTTCAGCAGCGTTTCCAATAATTTACTCACCACCGAAGTTAAACTAACCGGCCTGTAGTTTTTAACCACATCCTTACTTCCGCTTTTGTGTAAAGGCACCACATGAGCCTCTCTCCAGTCCTTTGGCACCACTCCCGACTCCAACGAGGCATTGAAAAGGTCAGTCAGTGGAGCTGCTAGAATGTCCCCAAGTTCCCTCAGTATTCTCTGGTGTATCCCATCCGGTCCCATCGTTTTGTCTACTTTAAGTTGAGATAGTTTCTCACGAACACAGTCTTTTGAAAATTGCTTCTGTTCCTATTTGTGGGTGTTTTCGGAGGTCCTGCTCCTGGTTCTTCAGCTGTGAACACAGAACAAAAATATTTGTTAAGCAATTCCGCTTTATCCTTATCAGCTTCTACATATTCCTCCCCTGCACCCTTGAGTATGACAATACCACTCTTGCCCTTCCTCTTCTCACTAATATATCTGAAAAATGTCTTATCCCCCCATTTTATTGCATTGGCTATTTCCTCCTCCTTTTGAATCTTTGCCTTCTTGACTACTTTGCTAGCTTCTCTAAGTTTTTCCAAATACAGATGCCTGTCTTCCTCTCTCTGTGATCTCTTGTATTTCATGAAGGCCTCCCTCTTTTTCTTCACTTTTCCAGCTACTTCTTTTGAAAACCATAGAGGTCTACTTTTCCTTTTACCTTTATTTACCATTTTAACAAAAAGGTTGGTTGCCCTTAAAATATCCCCTTTCAGTTTTTCCCATTGTTTTTCTACATCCCTCAGCTGTTCCCATCCAACTAACGACTCCCTGAGGTATTGGCCCATCTTCGCAAAGTTAGTCTTCCTAAAGTCTAAGATCCTCGCCTTTGAATGGATTCTAACAGCCCTAGTCCTAATACTGAACCACACCATCTGGTGATCAGTGGATGCAAATGATCTCCCACTACAACATCAGAAACACTTTCACCATTGGTAAGCACCAAGTCCAGTATGGCCCCTTCACGTGTGGGGTCTGTTACCAATTGCCTGAATAGTTCTCCCTGTAGAGAATCCAGGATCTCCTTACTTCTAGATGATACTGCAGCAGGAATGTGCCAATCAACATCTGGCATATTGAAATCTCCTATCAGTAGCACTTCCCCCTTTCCTAGCAATGCTGTGCATGTCTTCAATTAACTCTCTGTCTACCTCTTCCTCTTGTGAGGGAGGTCTGTATATCACACCAATGTAAATAGATTTCTCTTTCCCTCTTTCTAGTTTAACCCACAATGCCTCCCCTCTTCCTCTTAAGCTCTGTAATTCCAAAGCTTTAATAGTAGTTTTTACATATAGTGCCACTCCTCCTCCCCTACTTACTACCCTGTCCTTTCTGAATAAAGTATAGCCAAGTATAGTTATATCCCAATCATGGTTTTCTGTGAACCATGTTTCTGTAACTGCCACTAAATCCAAGTCAGCCACTCCCACCAAAGCTTCAACATCAGGGATCTTATTTCCCATGCTACGGGCATTTATACACACTGCTTTCCATATGTTACCCCTGTTACCCATTTCCATAAAGTTATTTAATGTGGGAGTGTCTTTCAGCAGTCCGTTGCCCTGTGTGGGAGAGAGGGGCCGGTTCCGAGCCGGGCAAGCAGAGCGGGCAGCCCTGCTGACGTCACCGCAGGCTCAGATAAAAAGACCTTGCTGCCTACCTTCCCCAGGAGTGTCTTTCAGCAGTCCGGTGCCCTGTGTGGGAGAGAGGGGCCGGTTCCGAGCCGGGCGAGCAGAGCGGGCAGCCCTGCTGACGTCACCGCAGGCTCAGATAAAAAGACCTTGCTGCCTACCTTCCCCGGGAGTGTCTTTCAGCAGTCCGGTGCCCTGTGTGGGAGAGAGGGGCCGGTTCCGAGCCGGGCGAGCAGAGCGGGCAGCCCTGCTGACGTCATCCCACGGTCCCCATATCTCTGAGGCCCCATCGGCGCTAAGCCGTCGGCGCGTTTTCCAAAGGGGCGGTTTCTCAAGGGGCATGATCCCGCCCCTTGTGAGCCCCTTCGGAGCCTTTTGGAGCTAAAGTTGTTGATGCTGAAATAATGCCTGGTAAACGTAAGAAAAAGCTACCCAAGGACACATCGCAGACCGGCGCCATGGAGAAACATGTGGTGTCCACGCCCAGAAACATCATCTCAGGTACTGTTCCCGATAATCTCTCTGCTGAGGGCGTGAGTCTAAGCTCAGTAGAGCGGACCCCTCCCCTTCCTCCTGGCTTCCTTGAGCTTTCAGCTGAAGTTTCCTTTGGTGATTCTTCTCACACTGTGGATTTACCGAGAGTGGTGTCTTGGCAACCCCCCTCTGGGCCTCCCAGTGAACTTCCAGTTTCTGAAGTCTCTTTATTGGACATATGGCGCGTGGTAACTCGCACGGAAAACACTTTAACGGCAACTATTTCTTCTTTGTGTCAATTTACAGGAGATACCGTTCAAAACTTTCGCTCTCTAGATTCTCAAGTCGGGGCTTTACGCTCCGTGGTGGCAAAAATGGAGCCCCTGGTTTCCACTTCGGTTGAATCAGTTGCTGCATATATGAAGGATAGTCTATCTTTGCACCAAAAAATTGAGAATCTAGAGAATGCAAATCGCTCTAGGAATTTGCGAATTTTGAATTTCCCTTCATGTATGTTGCTCTCTCCTATGATATTGTTCCGGAAATATCTAAAAGAAGTCCTCCTACTTCCACAAGCCGATTTATGTATAATTCTTAAATGTTATTACTTACCATTAAATGTTTTATCTGGCAATGTGGATCAGGGGGCTCCTCCTCCTGTTGATTTAGAAAAATTTAATCTTACTGCTTTTTTGGAGGAGTCTCAGGACCTCATCTCCACTCGTGCTACTCTGCTGGTTACCCTTTCTTCAGAAGAAGATAAGGTAAATATTCTGAAAGCTTATTTTAAGAAAAAGGAGATGCAATTTTGTGGAGCAAAGGTCTTGATATTCCCCGATGTTTCACGTTCAACTCAATTGCGCAGGAAAGTTTTTCTTTCCTTAAAACCAAGAGTATTAGTTTTGGGAGCAACATTCTTTTTAAAATATCCCTGTAAATGTAATATCTCTTTAAATAACGACAGATTTATTTTTCTTATGCCTTCTGATTTAGAGAAATGGTTACTGGATAGAGAGAAACCAAAGGTTGTTGACAAACCTTGAGTAGGGAGGGCTCATTAAACCGGTATAGTTGGCTACAGGCTTGTCCTGTTACGTAGCCTTGTTTTCTTTTATTTGTTTTTCCCTTTTGGTATTGGATCGATTTCTCCCCATTGATGTGGGCTATATTCTTATTATGTATTTGCTTAAGGATACTTTATGCCTTTTGTAATTTGTTTCTTTGAAATTTAATTTTGCTGTGTTTCACTGTAAAATTTTCATAAATAAAAGATAAAAAAAAAAAAAAAGTTATTTAATGTATCACCTACCTGGGGGCTTTCCTCACCCATCCCCAATGAATCTAGTTTAAAGCCCTCTTCAGTAGATTAGCCAGTCTACTACTGAAGACGCGTTGACCTTTCTTGGACAGATGGATGCCATCTCTACTCTGCAACCCTTGGAACAGCATCCCATGGTCTAGGAAACCAAAACGCTCTCGATGACACCATCCATGCAGCCATGCATTCATCTCCAGGATGCGAGCCTCTCTGCCTTGGCCTTTACCCTCAACAGGGAGGATTGAAGAGAACACCACTTGTGCACCTAACTGCTTCACCCTCTGTCCCAGAGCCATGAAGTCACTTTTGATACGTTCCGAGGTATACCTGGCAGTATCATTTGTTCCAACATGGATTAGCAACATTGGGTAATAGTCAGTGGGCTTGATGAGTCTCGGCAAACTCTCCATAACATCTTGGATTTTGGCACCAGGCAGACAGCATACCTCTCTGGACATCAAGCCTGGTCGGCAGATGGACGCCTCGGTACCCCTCAGAAGAGAGTCTCCAATCACCACTACCCTTCGTTTCCTTGTGGTCACTGATTCTGCAACTTTGGGGTACTTGAGCTCTGGTTCTTCCCTTTCCAGGGATGCTTTCACCTCCTCCACTTCCAGGGCTGCATAATGGTTCTTCAATTCAAGGGCTGGAGAAGTTGGATTGGTGATTTTGCAGGCCCTGGTGACTTGTGTCCAACCATCGATATTCTGTTGGCACCCATCTTCTCCTCTGCTGGAGAGCTTGGTTGCTGCAAGAAGCATCTCATCAATGTACTTCTCACTGTCTTGAATGCTCCTCAGCCTTGCCACCTCCTCTCTGAGTTCCTCCACTTGTTTCCTCAGAGCTTCAGCATGCAGGCACCCTGCACATGGAACTCGTCCTTCAACTGGCATTAGGACCTCTGTCTGGACCAAGGCAGAAGCTGTAACGGGGGCAACAGCTTTAGCGATATGATTCTTCCCAGCCATTGTTCTGTTCATGGAGCTTAGGTATCTTTTAAAGCAAAAGAGAGATCTACCAAGTACCAGACGGTTTCCCAGCTGTCCTTTCAGAGAAAAAGCAGTTAAATCTCCTTAATTATATTCAAAATGTTCTGGTCCAATTCTCTGTGCTTTGTCAAATGGGGAGGTGCTCTATAAAGCAAGACTACTCGCTAGGGGTGGGTGGGAACTAACACCTGATTAGGTGTTAGCAGTACCCAAAGCTGAGGAGGTTACTGGAGTTCAACCACCTACTGTGCTCAAGGAAAGTCCCACTAAAGCACCAAAAAGAAAGTAACCTTGCTTTAAAAATGTACAAAAAACCCTTTTAAGAGCTGCCAGTCAGAAAGCTAACAATTTAATATAATAAAACAAACCCTTAAATCCTTACTGTTGGTTGATCTGGAGAGCTCCTGTAGGAAAGATTCTTACAGATTCTAAGGTAGCAGGGTTTTACCAAGGATAGATCAAGTCAATATTAATTTCTTTGAATAGGTAAATACTTGAATGGGGAGAACACTGAGTGCTATGGTGGCCATTTTAGAAGCCTTATTTATGGTTATGGTTTATTAATATTTGATTAATCATCCTTAGTCAGGCATACAGAGTGGCTTATAATTAAAAAACACATTAATATAAAGCAAGAATAAGAAAGGAACTCCATAACATGAAAGGAAGTCACAGCACAGAAAAGCAGAAAGAAGAGAAAAGAAAGAGGAAACAAGACAAACAGGGGAAGAGGGCTGAATGCAGAACCTGATTCAAATGAGATCACTCCGAAGGCTTGGGTAAATAGGAAGGCTTTTAGAAATTTCTTAAATCAGGGAAGAGATGATTCCAATCAGAGATGGGGAAGAAAGCAATTCCAAAGAGAATGGGCCAAGAAGAAAAAAACAGACTGGTACGTGGATTTGTATTTCGCACATCAAGGAGGCGGAAGGACCAGATGATTATCTTGGAGTGATCACAGGCACCGTTGGGGCACATAGGGATAATCAATGAAAACATGCACATGGACGTCCAAATTGCGAGAATGTCCCCAGAGGAATTTTGAATGCCGCATCTGGAGACATCTTTGGCATGGGGACATCCAAGCAGGCAGGAGGTGTGGCAGGGGTAATGGCCAGGGAGGGGGGATAGACATAGACATCCCAAATCGATTTCAGAGCCCTCGTGGATGTCTACGCCCATGTTCAAGTTTAGACCTGCACAAACGAAAGCAGGTCACACCTTGTTGTGGACAGCCAACAGGGAGCGTTATTAGTATCCGTGAGATCACTTACATGTGTTTCGGCTTCAGGGGTTGAGGACCTCTAAAACAAATAAATAATAAAAGACCCAAAGTAAAAACCTGAACATATATAATATATACCATATCAATAGATGAAAATAATAATAATAAAAACATGAATAAGGTAGATAAAATATAAATTAAAAGCTAAAGAACCAAAATAGGTAGCGCCAAAAATATTATAGACATAATAGAAGACATAATTATATCACATTGGACAATATCATATAAAATAGTTAAAAAGAATAGAAACAGTCAGAAACCTTTTATGAAACCTAAGAACCAAAAAGGAGAGACATAAGGATGAGGTGATGACTTATAGTTGGGTACTATGGAGGGAAACCAGAAACCAGAAACTATGCTTCTGCTCTCCTGATCATAAATGTGTTTGTAAACCTGCAGATTTAATTAGAATCATTGTATAAATGAGATTGCCATGTTGTGCATCGTGGATTTGTCCACATTTAAGTGAGTGAAGAAAATAGTCGGGAGACAAACCAGGACATCTATAACCTCACAACATTTCTAACAACCCAAACTTTGACAGCTGATTTATATATCTAACGTGGAGGGAACTAGTACACAGTAAATCAAGTTATTGTGGAACATGCCAAACACCACATTTCTACAATTGAGGCTACTGCCATCGTATGTTACTACACACTACCAGATGTAATGAAAAATGTTTAGAATAAAACAGTTCTCCAGATAAGGATCACAAATGGAGAAGAGAAAGAACATATTTATAAAACCACCTTCCGAACCACCATATTATATTAGCGACATCCCGATCATAATAGCAGTAAATGGTGCATCCCACTAGTAGATCACAAAGGGAGGGATCAAAAAGCTGATAAATAATTAATTAAAAGGGCTCATAATAAAATAGCAAGTAGCGAGGGCAACGCCCATTGCCCTGGAGGCCGGATGGGGATGTAAGGGCCTCAGTGAGTTGGTGCACCTCCTGGCACATGGCCTAGAGGTTGCCACGGATGTCCTGCAGGTGCTGTGCAATGAACTCCAGGGGCCCCAAATGGGCAGCATCGCCCTGGACCATGGTCCCCTCTGTGTCAGCGGTGTGCTGTGTGGTACTGTGGCCAGAAGCAGTGACCTGTGGCTTGTTGCACAGCCCCAGCCTATGGCATCTGGCAAATGGGGCACTTAGATCCCTACCCTCCTCCCCTTACCCACCCTCTCCCGCACACCCCTTCCCCTGCTCAGACCTCCCCCCCCCCCCCGCCCACTCCTCAGCCCTCCTCCTAGTCACTCTCATCCTGGCACTCCCCCACCTGCACACTACCATCCCTCCCACCTCCCCTTGCACACTCACATCCTCACTCTTCTCCCCCTGCCTACACACATCATCTCCCTCCTCTCCCTGTCTGCTCACATCCTCTCCCACCTCCCTCTGCCAAACTCCACTCACTCCCGCTTTACCCTGCTCATTCCCAGCCATGCACGCACCCACAGATGCCCTGCTTTGGCCTTCACCTGCTCCTGCCACAGATAGGCACTGGGTGATGAATCCCTCAGTTCACCCTCCTCAAGGGAGTCTGTCTCCTCGGCAACCTCTGCCTCCCCAGGAGCACCCACCCCGTTGGTCTCCATCTCACTTCCCTCAGCCCATGCTCTTTCACTGGCATAGTACAGGGCCTGCCACAGTGTGGTGCCCTCCACATCCCCCAATGTGCTATCCCACCCCTCCGCCTTAGGGGAGCTGGGTAGCACTGTGAGGGCCAGGGTGATCCCCTCCTCCTCCCCACTCTCCCCTGAGGGGGGGAGCTGGATAGCACAATAGGGCTGCCTGTGGTTGTGATTGTGGTGGCCCCAGTGGATTCCATGCCTGGGCTTCTCGGGGTGGGGCCATGACGCCTGCCCGCCCTTGTCCATGATTGGCACAGAGCCTCTCTGGCCATCTTCTCTGTTGCCTCCTTGCCTTCATCCACCACCTCCTCCTCCTTGTCCTTCTCTGATGCAGGGGGTGAGGAGTCCTCCACTGGGATGGCTGTGGGGGATATAAAGGGACAAGCATCAGTTGCCGTGGCTGGTGGTGCATGGCAGGCATGTCACAGCCACATTATGGGGTCTATTGCAACACACCCCATTGGGATATCCATCCCTGCTATTCATCCCACTTGCCATCTCCGACGAATGCCTCCCCATACAAACAAGGGGTTTGTACAGGGAGGCTTAGATGAAGGCAGGAAGGGGTGATGCGGAGACAGAGTTGGGGCGGTCAGTGGGTGGTCTGCGGCCACAGACGTACAGGGCCAATTCTGAGGTTGGCCTATGTCCAGGGCTGGCAGACTAGACAGGGGGCTTATTCCATCCCAGGGGTGGACCAAGTCCCCCTAGATGTTGGGGGATGGGAAGGTTCTGCCAGCACCAAATAGGTGAGGGGTGCAGGAGATTCTCCGCAGCCCGACCCTGGCCATGGGATGCTGGATCGGGGGTCGGGCTGCAGGTAAAGGAACCTCTGGTCAGCAGCCAGACATCACAGCTCCTGAATGGAGCCATGGCAACCAGATGCCAGGGCACCATGGCTCCATTCAGGAGCCTGACTGAGCTAATCGGGCAGGGGCCTGTACATGCAGGCCAATGGGAATCAGGTCCCAGCCTGCACGTACAGGCCTAGACATGATTCTGATCCCTTAGGGGCTAGACATGCCCTGCGCAATCAGAATTGCGTATGCCTTTGTGCATCCAGTTCCCACCAGATGCACAGAGGCTAGGATTTAATTTAATGTAAATATTTGACTTTACTGTTGATATACTGTTGGTAGTATGTTTTGAAACATTATCTAATTCATACCCAGTTCAAATGTTCCTACCCCTCCTGTTATCTCATTGTATTTTTAAGTTACACTTAATAGTTGAATGTTCTTTGTTCTAAATCTGTTCTATGTAAAATAATAGTGCTCTATTATTAATGTTTGTTACCTGTAAACCGCCACTGATCTCTGGAAGTGGCGGTATAGAAAAGATGTATAAATAAATAAATAAATAAATAGGATGCACAATACAGAATGTGCTTCTGTCTGTCTTCAGTCTCACCTGCAGTGGGTGGGCTGGGTTACGCTGGGGCAGGTAGGGTGTCATGGCACCTGTGCTCTCACAGTACCTGTATACTCACTCTGCTACCGCTGCAGTTGTCGGTGGTTGCGGTTGAGCAGGCAGGGTCAGATGCGCCGGATGGCCCTGTAGCACACACAGTACGCTTCTGTGTCCCTCGTCATGTGGAAGCGTCTGTGGACACAAACAGTGGTGCACTACAAGAGTGTCTATGTTTCCTCCCTCACAAGTATGTCCCTGCAACTGTCTGTGTGCACTGCCCAGATGTGCTGCCTGACATGTTTCCTGTGGGATCTGTGCTTTCTGCGGACCAGCTGGTGATGCCCATGGTGACCATTAGATGCTATTCTCAGTCCTGTTGTTGCTACCTGTCATCTTTGCATGGCACCATAGTTTCAGGGGCATGGGGAACATTGTGGCATTGCACTACACCTTTCCTGTGCATGTCTGTCTCTGCCTGCCTGTGCTGGGCCCATCACCACTGATGGTTTGCATGTATACTTCCTGTCTCCTGCTGGGGTGTGACTCTGGCCTACTGGTTTGGTTACTTTCCTTGGTGCTGGAGGCTGGCGTGTGATCCCAACCTGCTTGGTTTGTTTTGGGTGTGCTGCAGGTGAGCCACCCACACTTTCTCTGTTCCAGGTTTTCGTGGGTCTCTGTGGCTTTCTCAGGGCAATGTCTCCATATGGTTCAGGTGTGCTGCACTCATAACAGTTGTGACCATCACTTCTGCACAGAGGTGTGTTGCATCTGATCCTCTCTTCTCTGTTTTACTGCTGCTACTGTGCACTCTTCCGCAGGTCTGCATGCACCTGTCTTTGGACACAGCAGGGTGTCAAGACAATTGGGGGTTTGCAGCTGCTATGTGATCTGTGCTCCTGCTGCCTTTTGCCCTGTGCTTGTGACTGGGCACTGCAGCCTGTCTGTTGGGCTCTGGCGTAGTACTTTAGTCAGTGGTCTGGGTGCTGGGAGCTTGTTTTGTGCGGTCCCTTCACCTCACACTCCATTGCCTGTGGTACATTCCTGTTTGCCATTCCTGCCTGTGCTGTACCATCTTCCATTTGTACAACTTGGCATGGCATGATCTGGGGGTGTTGCTACACTGTCACATCTGTGTGGGATGGTTGGTATGCTTCACAGTGTTCTTTCCTTGTGGTTTCTCCCATTCTCTGCCTCATGGTGGTATTTCCTCCTCGGCATTACACATTCCATGGGGACATTGTGTGTGTGTTTTTCTGTGTTTCTCTATGGGGTCATCTATCCCTGATACCTGCTTCACCTACATACTCTTCTCTGAGGCACACTGTCTGTATGTACTGTCTGGGTCCTCCCTCGTTTTGCTTTGAGTCTGTTTCCCTGCCTCAGTGCACTGTTCATGTTCCTGCCCTTGCCTGGCATCCCCCCCCCCTTTTTAATTCACTCTCTGCCCCTCCTTATTGTTTGCATGTCTGCCAGCTTTCTGCTTTCCCTACTTACTGTGCCAGGGTACTCCTGATGCACTCCCCAATCCCTGCGTGCTGCAGTAAGGGCTGACCTTCTGTGCCCCATGGGGAACAGGGTTGCCTCCTCCTCCAGGACTAGCCTGCAGAGCAGGCGTGTTTCAGCCTCAGAAATGTTTGGGTGCCATGTGGCCATTTTCCAAGTTCTGCTACTTGATCACCTGCGGTGGGGGACTCTCCATTCTGTTTCCTGTTGCACGTGGGTTTGGACATTTTCAGACATCCTTGTGGACGTGCCGTTCAAACGAACAGTGCACATCTTGTTTGTAAGTGTCTGCCAAGTAGATAGCACATCACGCTTTGTACGTTTATTCATGTATATGTTTTGCTGCGTATTCTGTTTTTGCATGTATGTCGATTTCGCGCACTGTATACTCTCTTAGTTGTGCATGTTCACATCTTGGTCATTTTTCCCGGACCTCGATATCCTCATCGGAATAGGCATCTGTGTGTTCTATTATGTCTATAATATTTTTGGTGTTACCTATTTTGGTTCTTTAGTTTTTCATTTACATTTTATCTACATTATTCATGTTTTTATTATTATTATTTTCATTTATTGATATGGTATGTATTATATATAGTCGCATTTTTATTTTGGGTCTTTTATTATTTATTTGTTTTAGAGGTCCTCAACCTGTGCAGAAGGCACGAGCTGAAACATGTGTAGGGTGACCTCATGGATACTAATAAAGCTCCCTGTTGTCTGTCCATGGCGTGGTGTGACCTGCTTTTGTTTGCATTTGTAGTTGCTGAAGGTGGGATGGTTCCCCTCTGTCAAGTTTAGACCTGATTCAGCCACAAATAGACATTGGGAAAGTGTTCTTTTTGGTCCTAAAACACCTGGTACAGCCAGTAAGTAAGCAGCAGTGCAGCACTTGAAAGCTGCTGTCGGCATGATGGCAGGCTTATAGACTTTCAGAGACCTGGTCTCCTACTTAATTTTGCAGCAAAGATATAATTTTACAGGAACCTTTGCATAGTGAGCTGAAACATAGAAGTAAAATTTCAGTTTGAATATTCCAGTTTCCATTGTCTGTCACAAGCCTGCTTCACAGAGTGGGGCAAATTGAATCAACTCTGCAACTGACCAAATACCTGAACCAGTCTGCTCATCAGAACTTCAAGAGACTACACACTCAGCTAAGGCTTTCAAACTTTACAAATGCCTGTTTTCAGACAAACTTTAACTGTTGAATATAGGTTTATAGGAATCTTCAGCCTGCCTATGTTTCTTGCATAGCCTTTAAATCAGATATCGGAGTGTGCCCTCAGTTCAAAGAAGATCTACTGGCCAAAGACACTTAACTTCCTCCCCACTCTACCCCTCACCCCACCCACCCCAGGGTTGCATTGCCTATATAGTCATCATATACATTGACATCTGTCCTTTAATTAGGTGTTACACCCACATTTTCTCCTTTTATTCTCCTAGGACAACTGAATCAGAATGTTGTGTATTCAATGCAATAACTGTGGTGCTTTCATTCTGAGAATAATCATTTGGAACCTAAGAGCTTGCCCTATATGCCTTAAGTTAACTGCTATGCTTAAAGAATTGACTCTACTAAGAGAAGAATTAGCTGCAATTAAACATACCTCCTCTAGGGTACAAACTGAACAAAACCCACCACCGCTCCCACAAAGAATCAAACAGCCCAGGAACAAATGGATCACAGTGGGCTCTGGTAGGTTGCAACCTGTAACATAGGAGACACCCTATATATCAAGAGATATCCCTGCATAATGCCTTCTCTGCCTTGGATGAGGGTGCCCAATCTGTGGAAACTTAAGTGCCCTTAAATGAAAGACTTAATGCCTAATCTACTGATAATGTACCAAATAGGAAGAAAAAAATCAGAAAACTACTACTACTTGGAGATTCCATCATCAGAGGTGCCAACTTAGGAACACAGTTCAAAGGAGAGAGGATGGTCAAATGCCTCCCAGGCTCTTCAGTCAGCAGGAATATAAACCAAATTGTTGGTATAGTTAGTGCAGAAAGTGAGCACTCTAAAACTGATATTGTCATCCACTTGGGTACAAATGACCTGGCTAGAAGCAGTGCCTCTGCAGTTCAAAGGGACTTTCAGACTCTGGGAGAGAAACTCAAGCCAATTGCTAACACTGTAGCATTCTCAGAAGTTCTACCTGTTCATGGTAAGGGGGCAGAAAGGCAGCATTGCATAAACAACTTTAATACATGGCTCCAAACCTGGTGCAAACAAGAAGAATTTAGATATATAGGCGATTGGGGAAACAGATGGATCAACAAGAGACTATATTATGCTGATGAATTACATCTCTCCATCACAGGGAAAAGGATCCTAAGTGAAAAATTCAGCCATTATGCGGAGAGACATTTAAACTAGGGAAAGGGGGTGACGGATGGAGAAGGACAAGTTCAGTATGTCACTCCCAGCAAAAGCATAACAACATTGGAAACAGACACACTTCTGAACCACACATCAATGGCAAGCAGGAAGGGGCATGTAGAACAAAATCCATGCAAAACGCAGGCAAGCCAGTCAACAAATGCTGGAAAGCAATGAGCACAAATGCTCGAAGCCTAGCCAACAACGTTCCTGATCTGGAAGCCCTAATGGTGGAAATGGACTTGGACATTGTGGCCATTACAGAAACATGGTTTAATGAGTCACATGAATGGGATATAGCCATAGCTGGCTATAATCTATTTAGAAGAGATAGGGAGGGTAGAAAAGGAGGAGGAGTAGCCATATATGTCAAAAGCAACATTAAAGCTGCTGAAATGCAGGGGACATGAGGAAAAGAAGAAGTGCTATGGATTGTGTTGGAAAGAGGAGATGGCACTGTCATCCATACTGGTGTGGTCTACAGGCCTCCAACTCAAACCGAAGAAATGGATAGCGAATTGATTGCTGATATTGCAAAGATAGCCATGAAGGGGGAAGTGATCATATTGGGTGATTTTAATCTACCCAGTGAGGATTGGAGTGTTCCTTCTGCAAATCTAGAAAGAAGTATAAAAATTGTGGATGTTTTCCAAGATGCATTACTTAAACAAATGGTGATGTAACCAACCAGGGAGAGCTCCATGCTGGATTTAATGCTCACCAACGGAGATAGCATGTTGATTATCCAGGTGGGTGCCCATGTGAGCAGCAGCGATCATCACACAGTGTGGTTTGAGATAAAAACCAAGGGGTATGTTTACTAAACCGCGCAATTGTGCGGGGCGCACTTGAGCGTGCGCTAAGGTACCTTAGCGCACGCTACTAGTGCATTTTTGGTGCCCCGCACATGTGCGCGCCGCCCGCAAAAGTGCGCGGTGCGCTGATGTGCGATAGAGGCGTGGAAAGGCATTTCGAGGGCGGAGGAAGGCTCCCGAGGGGGGGGGGACAGGGTCAATGGGTGGAGAGTGGGAGGGGAGAGGCTCCCCGCACAGGAGCGGGGCTGAATTTCGGTCCAAAAACTACCGCAAGTGAAAACCTCGCGTTAGAGCCGATTTAAAGGGAAGAGAAACCATTTCTGTCAGCAATGTACAGCAAAACCGGGGAAACCTAAAAAACGTGAGCAGTGTGATACATGTGCACAGAACAAAATCTCAAATGAAACCTTAAAATGACCACAAGAAAAATTGTAAAAATTATAATTCAGCAGGGCAACAGTGATATCACTGGGCAACAATAAAAAAACACTCCCAGGAAAGCTCAAAAAAAAAAGAAATGATTTTGGAAGGGTCTACATTTAAGGAATGAAAAACATAAGTAGGTGTGCTGACAGGCAAGGAGGAGCAGCATTGCAGCACAATGGTTAAGGCACTGACTGCTGATACAGGGGTCATGAGTTTGCTCCCCAGGGTGCCTAATACATAAGGCTGGCTGTGGCATCAGCTTTGCAATGTACATATGTTTTCCGGCAGCACTTTCTTTTTATTTTATTAATTGCTGCCAGCAAACACGCCCTCACGTGCCGTAAGTGAAGGTGCCATATAAGGCACCCTATAAGGCACTCCATAGGGCACATTATAAAGTGCACTGTCCGCCACGGCACCCTAAAATGTCCCCTATAGGGCACCCTATAAGTTGCGTCACAGGATAATGTATAGTGCACTTTATATGGACAGGAACCATAAGGTGCCCTATAGGGCACCCTATAAAGCACCCTCAGAGGCACCTTATGGGTACAGTATGCTGAGGGTGTTTTTGCTGGCAGCAAAAATGTACATTAAAAAGAGATAATGCTTTGGGCAGCCCTACCAAATAACCCCACTGTGGGTTTGAACCCATGAGCTCTGGCTTCACAGGCAGTGAAGTAACCATTGGGCTACAGCTCTATAGCAACAAGCAAGCCCCAGGCTGGCTGCAGAGAGCCTGCATGTCACCACACAGACAGTCTGTTGTGGTCACCAGGATAGGGTTAGTACACCAGTACCCATGATGCACTGCACATGCAAATCAGCTGTCCACAGATGAACACAAGATGGGGTATGCACCCCCACAACACTTCGGCCTGGTAGGGGGAACTGACCATGTGCACCCCCACAGCACCTCAGCCTGGTAGGGGGTACTGACCGTGTGTTTTACTGGCACAGAGTAGCTACACACCGTCACATTGTGCGGGTACTGTGCTCACCCTGAGAGTGCAATGAGGCGCCCAGGACCAGGTCCACAACACCTTCCATAGCTGAAAGAGGCCATGTTGGAGGTCCAAAGCAGTGTTAATATGTGAGATAGGTAGTTTCTGTACAAACACCTTGGATATCTCTGTCTGCTTCAGTCAGGTGTAGCCCCCCATGGACTCCAGGGGGGCCATGCACCACCACCCCCCCCCCCCTCCCTGGGCCAAGGGTGGCAAACAGGGTCTCCCATCAATAGATCCACATTCTATCTCTCTGCAAAGGTGGCAGTAGAGGGGACAGACACCCCACAGGGCAGTCAATGCAACTCTATACACATCCATAACACAATAGCAGACAGACATTAGGCCTGGATATGGTAAGCTGCACCCCAACACTATCTGATATTCTCCTGCAGCAAGTCATCAGCCACTGCACCCTGCAAGCCGCTCCATCAAGACACATACCAGCTGCAAACAGCCTGCTAGTTAGGCCATAGTGCATGTTCCCAGTGGAGATGCATGCACCCAGAACTGGGATGTCAGCATACACAGCAAGCAGATAAATCAGTGACTGGGCCCCAAAAGGAAACCCATATCTATCACATGGGAGAAATACTATATAGCACTATGGGGGTGCCTAGCCATGCTGTGGTCACTGCACAGTCAGGGTGAGAGTGATCTCTCAGCAGGACATACTGAGGTCACCCTTTCTGTGTAGGTGGTGGCTGGGCAGTAATATGTCCCAGTCAGTGCCCTATGCCCTGTGCAGATGCACCCTGGCCAGGCCACCCTGTCCGGCCTATACCCATGGTACCTGCTCTGCACAATTTTACTGTGGGCTCATTTACCTTGTATGGAGACAAAAGGACAAATAAACCTCATAAAAAACCTTGAAAAAAGGGGCAAACACCCATAACCAAGCTGGGCAACAGTGATATCGCTGGGCAACATTAAAAAACACTCCCAGGAAAGCTCCAATAAAATGAAATGATTTTTGAAAGGGTCTACGGAGCGTAGACCCTTCCAAAAATCATTTCTTTTTTTTTGGAGCTTTCCTGGGAGTGTTTTTTATTGTTGCCCAGTGATATCACTGTTGCCCAGCTGAATTATAATTTTTACAATTTTTCTTGTGGTCATTTTAAGGTTTCATTTGAGATTTTGTTCTGTGCACATGTATCACACTGCTCACGTTTTTTAGGTTTTCCCGGTTTTGCTGTACATTGCTGACAGAAATGGTTTCTCTTCCCTTTAAATCGGCTCTAACGTGAGGTTTTCACTCGCGGTAGTTTTTGGACCGAAATTCAGCCCCGCTCCTGTGCGGGGAGCCTCTCCCCTCCCACTCTCCACCCATTGACCCCGTCCCCCCGCCCCTCGGGAGCCTTCCTCCGCCCTCGAAATGCCTTTCCACGCCTCTATCGCACATCAGCGCACCGCGCACTTTTGCGGGCGGCGCGCACGTGTGCGGGGCACCAAAAATGCACTATTAGCGTGCGCTAAGATACCTTGGTGCATGCTCAAGTGCGCCCCGCACAATTGCGCGATTTAGTAAACATACCCCCTAGACTTCAAAAACACTGACTTCAACAAAATGGCCAAGTACCTAAAAGAGGAGTTGGCAAGGTGGGAGGGGATAAGGGAAGTGGAATTGCAATGGGCTAAACTAAAGGAGGCAATAAAAAGTACAACATATACATACATAAGGAAAGTAAATAAAAACAAGAAGAAAAGGAAACCTATTTGGTTTTCTAAAGAAATGGCTGCACAAATAAAGACAGAAAACAGAGCTTTCACAAAATTCAGAAGCTTGCAAACAGAGGAACACAGAAAATAATACAAGATCAAACTAAAAGAGACAAAGAGAGAAATAAGGACAGCAAAATCAAAGGCAGAAGAAAAGGTGGCTAAAGATGTGAAGTGTGGCGAAACAACCATTTCTCAGGTATATTCGGGAGAGAAAGAAAATCAGAGGTGGAATTGCATTCATTTATTTCATTTCATTTATTTAGGCTTGATATACCGCCCAAGACCGAAGTATCAGGGAGGTGTACAATAAAAGGCAGCTGTAGAAAAACAAAGAGAGAAAAGAACGCCATTGGATTACAGGAAAGAACAAGTGAGAGAAAGAGAGAAAACCAGAATAGAGTCTGCAGAGCTAAACACAGGAACACGGGGAGGGAAGGAAGATAGGGGGTGGGAGTCGAATGCGACATGAGGGACATGAGTTGAGTGGCAGTTGAATGTAACATGAGGGACATGAGTTGGCATGCTGATTGCATATCAGGGGGAGGCCGGTAGGCCAAACGCTTGAGAGAAAAGGTGAGTCTTGAGGAGAGTTTTGAAATGGGGGAAAGAGGGTTCAGTGCGAAGGGTGTGAGGAAGGGAATTCCAGAGGGCAAGGGCCAGGAAAAAGAAAGCAGAGTGGCGGGTAAGTTCAAGGTGGGCCTGGGACGGAGAAGGAAGGAATAGGCGATTAGTATGAGATGAGCGAAGGAGACGGGGGGCAGGCTGGTGGAAGATAAGGTCGGAGAGGTACTGAGGAGTGCTGGTATGAAGAACCCTGTGAGTGATAATGATATACTTGTAGATAAGCCGGAATTTGATGGGGAGCCAGTGAAGGGAGAAGAGGCAAGGGGTAATATGATCAGAAGGAGAAGAAAAGGTAAGAAGGAGGGCAGCAGTGTTCTGGAGAAGCTGAAGACGACGGAGTTGACAGGAAGGGAGGCCAGACAGGATAGAATTACAGTAATCTAAGCGGGAAGTTACAAGAATTCAAAAGTGCTGGGAACGGATTCATGGAAAGTGACATTGAAAAAGCAAAAATGCTAAACAAATACTTCTGCTCTGTTTATACTAGAGAAAATTCTGGAGAAGGACCACCTATGACTGACAAATATACAAATGGGAATGGCATAGATACCACACCATTCACAAAAGATGATGTGTTAGAAGAGCTTGCAAAACTGAACGTAGATAAGGCTATGGAACCAGATAGGATACATCCCAGAATACTGAAAGAGCTCAGAGAGGTTCTTGCAGGGCTGTTAAAGGATGTTTTTAATGCAGACAGGAGAAGTTCCACAGGACTGCAGAAGGGCTGATGTGGGACCTCTTCACAAAAGTGGTAATAGGGAAGAAGTGACAAACTACAGGCCAGTAAGCCTTACCTCGGTGGCGGGAAAAATAATGGAGGTGCTCTTGAAAGAGCAAATAGTGGACTTCCTTGAAACCAACGGGTTCATGATCCGAGGCACCATGGTTTTTACCAAAGGACAATCTTGCCAAACAAATCTGATTGAGTTCTTTGACTGGGTGACCAGAGAACTAGATCAAGGGCATGCGATAGATGTGATTTACCTAGATTTCAGCAAAGCCTTTGATACTGTTCCTCATAGGAGGCTAATCAATAAACTCAGCAGCTTGGGGATGGGTCCCAAGTGGTGAACTAGATCAGAAATTGGTTGACTGACAGATGACAGAAGGTGACGGTAAATGGAACTCAGATGAAAGGAAGGTGATTAGCGGTGTGCCCCAGGACCTGGGACCGATACTGTTCAATATATTTGTGAGTAATATTGCTAAAGGACTGAAAGGAAAATCTGTCTTTTTGCAGATGACACAAAAATTTGCATTAGAGTGAACTCCCCTCAGGGAGTGGGGAACATGAGGAAAGATCTACAAAAGCTGGAAGAGTGGTCTAATGCTTGGCAGTTAAGATTTAATGTAAAGAAGTGAAGTGTCATGCACTTGGGAAGCAGAAATCCAAGGAAATTGTATGTGATAGGGTGCGAGAGGTTGGTGTGCATGGACCAGGAGAAGGACTTCAGAGTGATTGTTTCTGAAGATCTCAAGGTGGCGAAACGGTGTGACAAGGTGGTGGCAAAAGTCAGAAGAATGCCGGGTTGCATATAGAGAGCAATTACCAGCAGAAAGGAAGAGGTACTAATGCCACTGTACAAGTCGCTGGTGAGGCCTCAGTTGGAATATTGTGTTCAGTTTTGGAGACCATATCTCGCAAAGGATATAAAAAGGCTGGAAGCAGTTCAGAGGAAGGTGACCAAAATGATTTGGCGCCTGCGTCAGAAGACTTATGAGAAGAGACTTGAAGACAATGTCAGGAAATACTTTTTCACTGAAAAGGTGGTGGATGCTTGGAATGCCCTCCCGATGGAAGTGGTGGGGGCAAATACAGTGGCAGAATTCAAAATGACATGGGACAGACACAGTGCATCCCTTTATAGCAACAAGATAAAATAAAAATAAACATAACTATCTCTTATCTCAACAAATAGGGGTGACCTACATGGAACGGTGGGTACAACCCTAAACAAAGGCATGGGAAGGGGTGACCTGCACGGACCAGCAGGTGCACCTACTCTTGCCGCCTTGCTGGGCAGATTAGATGGACCATACTGGTCTTTATCTGCCATCATATACTATGTTACTATGTTAGGCCTTTGAGTGTATATATATGGGCTCAAGGCCTGCATATCCTTCTCCCTCAAACAGAAGTTCATGGAAGGGATGAGATGTGGCAGGCCTTAAGCATGGGCAGATGCTCAAGGGCCCTATACTGCACACACTGGAGCTGCAGGACAGCCCAGGCAGAAGTAGAGGGGGCAAATAAAGAAGGAAGCCGGCCAGGTAAGAGAAGACGGGGAAGATGCTAGACATGGTGGCGGAAGGAGGAATGCTTGACATGGAGGGATACCAGTGAAGAGAAGAAGAAATGTTGGATGAAAGAGCAAGGAAGGGGGAAATGTTGGCTACATGGAGTGTAGAGAAGAGCAGGAGAGGTGCTGGATGGTGGTGGTAAGGAAAGGATGGGAAGAAGTTGGACACAGAGGAGGTAGGGAAGGAGAGATGCTGAACTATAGGAAGGAGTCTTGAGACACCTCTTGGAGGGGAGAGGGGAGGAACAAGGTGACAGTTAACCTAGGGCATCAGGCACCCTTGGGCTGGCTCTAGAGAAAAGCTACATAAAATTACCACAGTTTGGGAAGTGATCATTTTTACTGATCAAGTCTGATACAGTGTAACAAGGTAGTGGTGACAGAGAAATGCTTGCGTATATACAAAGCTATGACAGTAGTGGTGACAGAGAAATGCTTGCATGCATACAAAGCTATGACAAACAAATAAAAGGGGGTATTAACACCGCTATATGTAGAGGAGTAGCCTAGTGGTTAGAGCAACAGCCTAGTAGCCAGCAGATCTGGGTTTGATTCACTGTGACCTTGGGCAAGTCACTTTACTCTCATTGCTTCAGAAGAAAAGGCCTGGTAATCTACTTCTGGTCATAACTTACCAAGAAACCCCAGGGGCTGCTGGATCACCAGGAGTCAGCAATGGCTTGACAACATTTATTTAACCGGATTTATTGTACCATTTTTCTACCAGTCAAAACAGTGTATATTGAACATGGTGCAACAGTGGGGTGACAAAGGTAGAGTAGGCAGGTTACATTATAACATCAGCAAAGCTAGTATTCATGCAGAAAACATGGTGCAATTGGGTGGTGGAACAGCTTATGGTGGGGGGTACGGGGGTGATATGTGCTGGGTGGGGGTTATTCTGCTGTAGGTCCATTGGTTGATCTGTGCCGAAATATTCCAGAAAGAAGTATGTCTTCAGATTCTTTCTGAAGGCTTGGTGGGAATGGATGTACCGTAAAGATGGGGGTAAGCAGTTCCACAGGGAGGGTGCATACAGTGCAAAGGCTCTTTGGCGGGCATGTTGGAAGCTCTTGCATATCTGTGGTGGCAGCTGAGGAGATTCAGGGTGATGTTTATGCGTGGTCTGTAGGTCTTGGGGCTACAGATGAAGGTTTGGAGATGAGTAGCAGTGAAGTAGTGGCGGGCCTTATGTATGGTAGAAAGCACTTTGTGTTTGACTCGAGAGACAATTGGTAGCCAGTGAAGCTTTTTTAGTAGGGGTGTGATATGGGTGTGTCTTGAGGCTCTGAGAATGGTGCGTGTGACAGTGTTTTGGGTTAGTTGGAGTGGGTGGATGGTGATTTTGGGGAGCCCCTGGTATATAAAATTACAGTAGTCCAATATGGGAGTGATGGCAGCTTGGCATACTGAGCGGAAGAGTTCGAGGGGTAGAAGCAGACATAGGTTCCGTAGGGATTGGAGCTTAGAGGAGATGGATTTTGTGACGTTATGGATGTGGGTCTTGAAATCCAATTGCTGGTCTAGGATGATATCTAGATATCTGACCTGGGTTTTGACTTGAAGGTCAAGGTCGTCTAATCTGATGGATGAGGGGGATGTGAAGGTGGGGTCTCTTGTGATATGCAGGATCCCAGTCTTGCGAAAGTTGATAACAAGGTTGTGGCATTGGAGCCAGCTGACTATTTCTTTGAAGCAGGCAGTGATCTTCGAGTAGTTGGGGGCGGTTGTTGAAAAGGGGGTGAAGATTATTATATCATTGGTTTATATTTGGTAACTGATTTTGAAGCTCTGGACTATTGTACAGAGGGGCTGGATGTAAATATTGAAGAGCATGGAGGAAAGAATGGAACCTTGGGGTACTCCTTGAGGTAGGGTGAAAGGTGTTGGCGTGCATTGGCTGACTCTTATCTGTTAAAAGGTATACGTGAAATCATGCCAGGGGCAAGCCCTATATTCCAATGCTGCGTAATTGGTCGAGTAGCGTTTAGTGGGAAATGGTGTTGAAGGAAGCGGAGATGTCCAAAAATAGCAGTATGAGCCACTGGTGGTTCCTTTCAGTCCAATGATCAGTGTTATTAGCAGGGATGTCAGCAGAGTTTCGGCGCTATGGTGTGAGCAAAACCATGTTGGTGTATGTCAAGAGGTGCATGGAGATCAATGTGTTCCTGCAGCTGTATTTGGACTGCCTCTTCTATGATCTTTGCGAGAAGTGGTACACTGGTTATGGGCCTATATGAGGCATTGAAGTACATATACCACAAAGGTAGAACAGCAGGTAGTTAGCCATTTCCGCTCAAAAGATTGACCTGTGCCAGGGTGAGTCCAGGTAAGCCCTGATAGAGTTGTTAAACAGTGAGCACAAGAATTGCAATGAAAATGACCATCCGAAGCGGGGCCAATTGGTCTGTCACACGGGGGGATCGCTTCGGATGATCGGGGTCATTTTCCATGCAATTCTTGTGCTCACTGTTCAACAACTCTATCAGGGCTTACTTGGACTCACCCTGGCACAGGTCGATCTTTTGAGCAGAAATGGCTAACTACCTGCTGTTCTACCTTTGTGGTATACATACTTCAATGCCCGTGTGCATTGGTATATGTTGGAAGAACTTCTCATCTGATTAAGGTGAGATTAAATAAACATGCGTCTCGGATATGGCAACAGGTTTTTTTTAGCCCCAGTAGTGGAGCACTGTTTGGCATGTGATCATACATTCCTGGATTCGAACTGGCTCCAGACCCCAGAAACCTCCGGGATCCCGCCCCCCCCCCCCCCCCCCCCCCCCCGCTGCGACAACCCTAACCCCCCCAACTGCACAGTTAATATAATGGATGGGAGTGGTGGGATGCTGCTGCAGAGCCCTTATCGCATGTGCTCGGGCCACCGTCGCCCACGCCCGAGCACATGCATGCACCGCCTTTGATTGGCTCTCGCCGTGTGCATCCCCATGGGCAGAGCCAATCATTTCAAATGACGCCTGCCATGTCCTCCCTCTCCCACCCTCGAGCCCCCCCCCTTCTTCTCCCGACGCGAGCAGGGTTCCACACCGAGCCGCGCGCCCAGTTATTCGCAGGCACCAGGACCCTGCCCGTGCCCTTACTTTAACCAGGTAGTGGGATCAATTGTGAGGAATTTTGAACGTTTAAAAGTTCCTTGAAATTTATTTTGTAGGATAAAATTGGAGTCTTCTGGGTCGGGGGCACCCCGCCTCCGCCACAAGTAGCCTAAGGCTCCGGACCCCGGAAACCTCCGGGATCCCGCCACCGGCACAGGCTCATTGATGCGCCTGTGCCACCCCCCCAAGCTCAAGCTGCGACCTGCCAGTGTCATCATGCACCACACGTTCCAATGCTTCTTGCCAGTCATTCAAGAGCAAATCTACCCCCACTGGCGATAGATGTACCCCATCACTCCTATAGAACCCAGCACACACCATATCAACCCATGCATGCTGCACCTGATGCCCGCCATGCTTACATACCCACCTCAAAATCTGTCTATTAATCTTCGTCAGCCCCCGAGACCAACACTGCTGCCCCCAGCATGCAGGCCTCGGGTTGATATCTGACCATATCAGAACAAACCCTTTGAACATTCGCAGGACCATGTCAAAATCCTGCTTTGCCGCATTGATCAATTTTTTGCATGTCTAGGAAGATAACTTGTTGCCTCCCAAGTGCAACAGCAGCAACAATGGCGGTTTTCTTAAGCACTCATGGTGTCATAGCAAAGGCATCAGCTGCATCCACCGTAAACCCCGTTCGCTCAGCCATGAAACCGACACCAAATCCGGGTCCATTCCCAAGTTCAGTCCAATCAGCCGCACTGCTGCTTGCTGGCCGGCCCAGAAAACAAAGGAATGCCCCAGCATCCAACATCCCCACACACACACTCCCCCATCTGCAAAAGAAAAGAGCAGTTAATATACACTGTAACTGGCATGCATGCCCCACTTAGCAACGAACATATCCCAGAAATGCCTTGGACCGCCATCTACCAATACTTTGAATCTGCATGCCCGACAGCCCCGCCCTTGCCACACTAGTCGCTGCACCGATGCGAAAAGAATGCGCAGAAAAAAGGCTCGGGTCTTCACCCATTCGACACAACACCATCCTCAACACCGCCGACACCCAATCAGGTCACCACCCTTGCATCCTGGTGGACAAATAGGCCACCTTCAGCCATAGGGCGAACGCGTAGGTTGTCCCGTATTATGGCTACCGGGCACGTGATACCCCTGATCTCTTGCAGGACTACCCACACGCCCCTACCTTGCTGCTCCGTTATGGATTTTCCTAGGAGTACCCGTATCTGCCTATCGACCACCCGCTCATGCTGGCGACGCAAACTATTCCCAACCCCAGACTTCCGCGAATTTGCCACCAATTCACCCACCCTAAATGCACCAAAAAAGGCCAAAGTGAATACCGCCCTACAGAGTGTGGCTTCATAGTGCGACTCCGTGACCTCCGGCAAGCCCCCACATAACCTGCATGCGTAATCAGCCGCCGATGATCCTGAAGTGTAGGACGCAAGCGCTCCCACCCTTGCATCAGCCTATGAGCTAGGAACCCCCCCCCCCCATGGAACCCCAACCCACTGTTCTCGCGAAAAAGGCAAAACCCGCCAAATGTCCACGTACAGAAGACCTTGCGACCCCTTGCCCTTTTGCAAAAAGGATATACTGCCCCAACACGTGATCCGACACCGCCCCTGCCTGCCATCCCCACGCCCGCAAAAATTCCATCACTCTCTCACAACCTCGGCGATATGCATCCCAAGTCCTCTCCGCCACCGAACTCTGCAGCAGGTTCCTCATCTCCAAAGGCCACAGTTCCATAATTTCCAAGGGACCACGAGCCCCTCTGCCTCCGCTTCTGGTGCTAACTTGCGAAATCAATCCCACTGCAAATGGGAAAGAGCATCAGCAATAGAATTAGTATGCCCTGGAATATGTCGAACCTTCAACTCAACATTCAAGTGCAAACAGAACAATACTACCTCTCTCATCAATGCCGCTACTTGCGAACATCATGGTGTGTAATGATTAACAACGCTCACCACCGCTTCATTATCGCACCACCATACCACCCTCTGGTTCCTCAACCTGGCAGGCCACAACTCTAGCGCCACTAAAATAGGAAACAGCTTCAAGAAAGTGATATTACTTAACAGCCCCGCATCCTGCCAGGCCTGCGGCCAGCTATTGGCACAGCATGCACCACCAAAGTAGATTCCGAAGCCCACCCCCACCTGCTGCATCCATGTAAAGTTGCAACTCCTCGCTAGACATCACAGCTTCCATTAACACCGATGTCCCATTGAAGTCTCTCAAAAATACGTCCCAAACCCACAAGTCCTCGCAGAACATTTTGGAAATTTGGATGCGATGATGTGGCTTACACACTCCCGCTGTCGATGTCACCAACCGTCTATGAAAATGCACCCCATTGGTATCACTCTGCATGCAAAATTCAACGATCCTATTAACGCCTGCATTTCCTTCAATGTTAACTTTGCGGAGGCCAACACATTCGCCACCAAAAGCCGCAACTTCACCACCTTCTCACTCGGCAAGCGAACTACCATGACCTCGGAATCTAATTCCACTCCCAAGAAGGTGATCTTTGTTGTTGGGCCCACCGTCTTCCCTTCGGCCAATGGCACCCCAAGCTTCACAGCCACATTCACAAAACCGTCCAACAGTGCCTTACACCCCATATCCTGCACAGCGCCCACAAACAAAAAATCATCGAGGTAATGCACCACATCCTGGCTACTTACTCTCTGCACCACCACCCACTGGAGGAAGATACTGAATTTCTCAAAGTAGGCTCACGAAACCACACAACCCATGGGCATGCATTTATCAAAATAAAATTCCCTCGCAAATTGGAAACCTAACAAATGAAAGGACGAGGGGTACACCGGCAACAAGCAAAATGCAGACTCAATATCGACTTTTGCCATCAACGTCCTCTGACCTCCTTTCTTGATTAACGCCACCGCCCTATCGAACGAGGCATACCTAACTGTACAACATTCACATGGGATGTGATTATTAACCGAAGCCCCTAACGGGAACAACAAATTATGTATTGTCACGCCCCAGCCCTCTGCCTCAGGCTTAGAGGGGTAGGGTTGCCATTAACTTCTCTTATAAAAGGTTGAATAACTATTTTTCTCCAGTGAAGCATGCTGGGAGTTGTAGTTTTGGCCTTCTAAGATAAAGTGTAGTCATGAAACCGAAAGTAAAGGCAAATGACAAAATTTATTCCCCAAACGCATACAAAGTCCATGCAGACTGTAACAGGTACTTCTCCATTCATTCGCTCAAGGTTATTTGCAACTTAGGCTGCATGAGCTTCACAGTCAGTAATTATATGCAGCTGCTTATCAATATAACAGATAAAGAAAAAACACAGCTTCTTCATTCAACAAAGTAAAAATATCTTCTTTTTACCTTTGTCTTCATTAAGCATTCAAATGTACATGCAACAGGTATCCTCCCATTAAAAAAACAAGTTCCTACCTTCAGTTCAGGCTAGGTTTCATTATTCTACTTTTCAGGAGACTTTATGTTTTCAGCTATTCTTTAGCAAAGGGACTCAATGCTACCAGCTTGACATAGAGTACAGTCCATGAGTACTTCTGGAGGCAATAAATCTTGCTCATCTGCATTTCTTCTGGCTCCGGTAATGCAGTGCCCTGCTCTGAGCTTTTAACATACGTCTCAGGGTATATTCTCTCTGAGGATCCCTGTGTCTCTCTTGAGCACAGCTCTACCCAGTAAGGATAAATTGTACCTGAAGCTGTGGACACTTCTCCCTGGCTGTGTTCACCAGTCTCCCTCCAGGTTCTGGGAAGCAGTCCCTGGTTCACTTCCCTGAGTTCCTTCCTGGAGCTCTGCCACGGCTCCCTGTTCCAGGCTTGGCTCCTTTGACTCCTGTGCTGAGTCCTGGGCTCCCACCTCTGAACTCTCTGAACCTTCTGATCAGGAACTGGGGTTTGAAGCCTTCTCTGCTCTCTCCTCCAGTGCTCTCTCTCTCCGAGCTCTTATCTCCTGGTCTCTCTCCTCCCAGGCTCTCTCCACCTTCCAAGCTCGCCTCTCCTCCTCTTCTTCTCTTGCTTTCTTTCTAGCCAAGGTTATATCCCTGCTTCCCGGGCAGTGTCTCCCCCTCTCTGGACAGGTGCTTGCAATTATCTTCCAAGCCTGCAACTACGTCAACAGAGCTTGGGTGTGGCAGCCTATGTTCAGTTTCTCTCTGCTTGCTTTCTTTAGGCAACAGCTGAAACCTGTGCACTGCAGGGATGTCACTTTTCTTAAAAGCAAAATCATTAGTTTCTCCTATTTCCATAGGCTCACTACAGGCTTCCTTATCACAGTATCAACCGATACTTCCCCAGTTCTTTCTTAGGTATGATACCCAACGGGGACACCACAACATTCCAAAAGGGTGGCTCCGCAAATGGACCCGTGATCCTCCCCATCTTCAACTCGACAGCCAACTTCTACCTCGCTACAGACTCGAAACGTCGCACCGATGGGGAATTCCTAGCCGTCGCGACCTCAACCACACCTTGAACGGGAATAACAAAACCCAACTGGAACCCCATTTTCAAAACTTCCACGTGTTTAACATCTCCACCCGCATTGGCGAAGGGGCCAAGCCCCAAGCCAACCTACTGCTTGGGGGCCGGCAAGGGGGCCAACTGGGAGCCTTTTTTAATACATTTGATTGCTGAGTGTGTTCCGCCACAGACTGAACATGCATGCCGAAACCTGCAGTCCGGGAAAGGGCAGGGGACTTATTGAACCTTTATCTTTTAACTTTTATTACATATTTAATATACCGCTCTTACTAAAAGCATCAGAGCAGTTTACAAAACAAAACTGAGACTGCTTTAGTGAGAAAAGAACGCCAATTCAGGACAGGAAAGAGGTAGAAACAGGCAAGATAGAACACTCAATACAACATTAAATGACACAGAATAGCTAACGGCATACGCCCCCCCCCCCCAGTTGCCACCTGCTTGGGCTGTAACATGACCCCTCCACCACAAAAGGAATGGCTTCCCCCTGCAGTGGCTACCGGTCCTGCCTTTCCCCCACCCCCACCTCCGCCTCTGGCATTCGCTCTGACTAACATCTGCGTGAGCCACAAGTTAATATCCTGCATGCCCCAAGTTAATAACTTGTTCTCTTCCATTTTGTCATGGAATTTTTCATCGTAATTTAACCAGGACCATCCTACATGGCTCTGCGACGCCTCCAGGATCGAGTTCGCATATACTAACAACATCCCGTACTGCCCTGGGTATCGCTCACCCCACACACTCGCCAAACATAAAAACGCCCACACCCAGTTCACCACATTCTGAGAAACCTTTCTAAGCCGACTGACCTTCTTGTCCTCCTTGCGCTTTTTCGTACTTTCCCCAAAACGCTTCCGACCCTCCAGCAAGCGGAAAATATCGATATATCTCCTCTTTCGAATCCTCCTCCGCAACTTCTTCGGCACTCCTTCCCACAACTCCGATAACGTGTATAAGCTATTTTCCCTGTCTCTTTGGGGAATATAGGGGTTGGTTGGTGTGCGTATACTGTAGGAATGTATGTGTATATAGGAGTTTAGGAAAGCGAGTGGGTTGTGTGTAAGCATGTGTGTGTCCCCTAATGTGTGGGGCCTGGGTTCAGGAGTGCTGGAGGTTGTGTGCAAGCATGTGCAAAATGTATGAGGCTGTGTGGTGGGGGGAGGTGTGGATGTTTATCTTTGTGTGGGGAGAGTTGGGTATGTGTGACGATTGGAAATTTGTGTGAAAGTATGAATGGGGTTGAAGTGGAGAGTGTGCAGGAAGGAGTATGGATATGGGGTAAGCGTGAATGTGGGTGGGCAGGTTGCATGATTGACTATTTTTGATTAATATATTGCTTATTACAAAAGAATTAAAGTGATTTACAATAAAACAACAAGTACACTTAGTACATAAAATATCTCATAAACTGAGCTATGCCATTCCGAAAATCATAACTAAATAAAATATTGAGAAAGAGGCTAAGTTTTCAGCACCTTTCTAAAAGATAAACTACTGATATTCTTTAAATCGCTTGACTAGGAGTTCCACAATACAAACCCAACATAACGGAAAGCACAATTTTTGGTTGTAGCCAAACCAATTTGAGACCAAGATGGCAATTGCAGCAAAAACAATTTAGAATGCATTTGATAAACCTGCACATAATGAGTCTCAATGTGCAAGAAACATAATGATGAAACCCAACATAAAGTGTTTTATGCATCAAGTAGATCATTTTGAAAGAAATCCTAGTGGAAACTGAAAGCCAGTTGGCCAATGCTGGATTTACACGATCAATTCTTTTCGTCTCAGTGACTATCTAGCAGCAGTATTTCAAATCAACTGCATCCTTTACAAACTGCTCTGAGATAACCCATGGAGGGGGGAGGCAATGTGTGTGCGTGTGCAGATACACATCTGTGAAGAGTTGTGTGGAGGTGGAGGTGGAGGTGCATGTGGGGGGTGGGATTAGTATAGGCGGTAGTGGGAAGTGTTTCTGAGAGTGGGCCTATGTATATGTGTGTTTATATATCACACTTGTTTGTGGGTGTATGGTGTTTTGGAAGTGTAGGAGAAGGCATTGAAGGTCGCTTTTGGAACCTGCTTTTGTTTTTCCTCATCTCTATCTGCCTGTGTTGCCACAAATATTTTAGGAAAGGAGCAGGTGTCAACAGTTCCTTATAAAAAACAAAAGGTGGGGGGAAGGGTTTGGAAGGCCTGTTCTGTGAAAATACTATTCCAGTGTTGCTGAATTTACAATAAAATAAATAGTCATGCGTTCTTCTTGCAAGTTTGATGAATTTCCATCCCTATTTTGAGAAGTTATTGTGTCTGCAGAGATGCTGACATACAGACACTGGTATGTTTTACATAATTCTTTCTAAATCCCATTTGTTGGAAAGGATAGAAAAGGCATAATTTCTAGAGCTCCATACAGATACATTTATACAGTTCTGATCTTCAAAAGTCAATCAGTAATATCTATATTAACAAGTCCCTCATGGACCCACTTTATAAAGGAGACCATATCAATAAAAAATAGAAAATCCTACAGTATACCAACCAATGTCATCCCAAAAAAAGTTATAGTTTTGTGACAATAAGGCACAATCATGAAAGTGCATTAAAAGTTCTGCTTCTAATTAGGTTTTACCATTATCGTCATTTCAAAAGACTACAATAATTTGCAATTATTTATATTGCTTATTTGACTTCTCAACAGCTGCCTAAGGTGAACTAAGGGCCCTGTTTACTAAAGGTCTTCTCTCATTTTGTGTCTATGGGAATAATGCTTAGTAAACCAGGCCCTAAGTGATGCCTTCCCCCTATGTCACACCATTGTACTCCCTGCTCACATGCATGGTAGTCTTGCAAATAGTATGCCAGAGGGAATAGGGACAGGCATCCTGGAGAGTTTTAAAATTAAAGACATTACAATTAAAGATGTAATTTTCAGTTATCCTTTACACACACTAGCAGATTTTGCACAGCAAGTTTGCCAAAGGCCAGAATTGAGGATCTCCAATCAAAATACTAAAGTCCTCTCTAAAAGACTATCATGGAGATCCACATGACATTGTGTACTCAGGGGTCAGACTCAACTAGTTGCATCTCTTGGAGGTTCATGTCAGCCTTGGGTCTCCTTCCCTATTTGAACCCCTCTTGTTTCTCTTGTATTCTTCTGTCTGTCTGGATTAGATTGTAAGCTCTATGAGTAGGGACTGTCTTCTTGATATGTTTGTATAGCACTGCATATGTCTTGTAGCGCTATATAAATGATTAATAGCAGGAGCAGGAGTAGTAGTAGTAGCCTTCTAGTGTTAGCCTTTTTATACTCTGACATGCATGAAGATTTTATAGAGTGAAGCAACTACATTGGGAGCTCAGAATAGCCATGTTGCACTCCAAAGGACTAGGCTGAGGACTAGTGCACTACACATTCGGCAGAGGGGATCCTATTGCAAATCTTCCAAATGGCAAAAAGGTCAAATGAACATGCTGGGCTCCCAGACCACAGTTTAGCCTGTTTGGGGACAGTTTCTCAGGATTAATGGTCTCCAACCACTTGAGGTCCTTGATCGGACTTTTAGAAGACATGCTGGTTAAAACAAGGCATATAAGCAAAACTGTTAGATTGCTATTAGATGCCATTACAATACCCAACTTATCCATTAATGTCTATATTTATTTACAACTAACTCAGCCCAAAGTGACTGAATCAGGGCTCATCACCACTGCTCAGAAAAACATCCTTATTTTGTTAATGAATGCTCAAAGTGCTAGTGCAAAACCAAAATCAAGTTCATTTATCAGCTTATATATAGTAAAATAGACACTGAGATCCTCACACTTTACTTGTATATCTTAGGGGCATGTTTCTTATGCTGTGTTACCTGTTAACACAGCAGAAAGCAGCGTCTTAAGTGCCAGGGTGGACAGTAAATGAGCAGAGAGTGGGTGTGGCTGCAATGTGCAGTCAACAGCGTATGGTAACTATCAAGATGCAGACAGCGCAGGTGTTATGTGCATCCACGGTGTTGCCGGGCTGCGCTCTCTGCAATTTCTGTGCATTATGTGCTGAGGAAATACTGTGCACACCTCCAACAAATAACAAACTGTGTTCACAGTGAATGTGCTGCTAATTGCAAAGAAATGCTGCATTAGCTACAAAAGCCTAGCATATTTTTAGTAAATATGATGCGGTAGGTAGTTCTATTCTATTTGCACCTACTGCAAATTGCTCCCCTTATATCTAATGAGAGGCTCCTGTTTCACTCCTTTGCTGCAACAAGGGTTATATTCAATAAAAATCAAGAGAAAGAACTATTTTCAATTAATTCTACATCACTGAATCTTTAATTTCCAAATATATCTTTCAAGCCGATGTATTGTGCTCTATTGTCTCCCGGCTCCTAATATGACATCTGCTTTAGAAAGGATTCTCCCTACTCATGAACCCTATAAACCGATTATCAATTGATACAAAGAATTGGCAATGCCAATGTACAACGTCTAAATCAATGTTTTCAATTAACCTCAAACTGTGGCAACAGCTGTACCGATTTTTAGCATACAATCTCTTTTAAGTTCATTTGACATTATATTTTGATCACTCGCTTACAGTTATCCAATACCTGTTACTCTGTTTATAAAACCATTCAATATGTTCTCAGATCTCTAAAGAATTTATGAGGACTCACTAGATCTCATTTTCAAAAAAAATGCTTTCCATTAGAGCTGATAAGTACTAGAAAATACACCCCCAAAAATCAATCCTAACTATCCAAAACTTTACTTTGATTTCTAACAACAGCCCATAGTGATTGGAACTGTAACACCTACCTACATCTCAAACATACCATAAACACTGTTATGTGAACTTAAATCCTATACCACGTTACCATTTTTTTGTCGGATCACTCACCGTGAACAGGAACTTTCCTGCTCTCGAAGTGAGCCCTCCTTTTTAATCAATGTAGAATTGACCCGAAGGCCATAAAAAACAGAACCAGCAGCACTATTTAGCTGTCTAATCTGTTAAAACTTGTAACTCAATAGTCCCAACCGATACCACATCCATTCCACTTAACTTAAGTTGGAAATGTCCTTTCGTAATTAGCATTAGAGCTGAGCATTTAACCCTCCTGACTCCATTGATTTAAAATGAGAAATTTAGCTTTGTTCTAATTCTAGTAAAGATGTCTCTATTACCGCCTCAAAAATCTTTTGGTACTAGCTCAATTACAGGCACCTTAAAAAGGAGAAATTGTGTTTCTTTTCTCTTTCCACACAGCTCTGATGTTCTGACATTCTCACCTTTGTTTGTCTCGTAGTCGGTCCTACATATATTAAGTAGCAAGGACAGTAAATCATATAAACCACATGATTTATAGAACAGGCTCTAAAATATTTTAACTCATATTGCGGGCCATCATATGGATTTGTAGACTACTTGGCCTGAATCATGATTTGGTAAGTGAGGCATTGGCCACATTTCCAATGTCCTCTCAATGGGACACCTTCCAGAATTCTATTGGTTTCAAAAAATTCATCCTTTATCTCTAAAGGACGCAATAGTTCTTTTAAATTCTTTTCTGTGCTATAAGCAAACGCCAGTTTTTTTCTCCTGAAAACATTTGTGCCTTTTCAAAATCTCCCAGTGTTTTCGAATTACTTTGGAGATAGCTGAGAATATTGTAACAAGCATATTTTTTCCTGATCACCCCATGTTTGTCTTCAGTTTTTCCTTTCCATAGCACAAAGACATCGCTATGTATCTCTTCCGCAAGTGAATTTGCTATTTACATTGAGAATTATCTATCTATTTTTGCTCAAAATGCTCCATATATAAAATTTGCTGATGCAGGAGAAAAATGAAGCCCCCCCCCCCCCCTAGTTATACCTGAGATTTGCTGAAAAAAATTCTTCTGAAAAATGAAAAAAAAATTATTTAAAGCTATTGCAGTTAACTAAAAGTCACTTGGAATTAGATGTGGTCTAGCACGTTTGTTTAGTGCCAAATATATTACTCTAATAGACTCACCTTGAGAAACCAAAGTATACATAGACTTCATACCAAATGTTATCATTATGAACCCATGTGTTTCTTCATTTATTTCCTCTAAAATTTCAAAAAAAAAGAGCTGTGCCCTTAATATATAATACAATATTCTTTACTAATGATAGTAAAAATCTGTCAATACCGATTCATTACTAGAAAGATCATGCATCTCTTGATGAAATGATAGGCTGCCCTTGTGTATTACTATATGTTGTATGTATCTTTGTGAGAGTATATAACAGTGTAAGTAGTAATCCTGGCCTGCCTCAGAGTTGGTTCAGGGTATTGGCGCCCTAGGCAGACTTTAAGCCTTACATCCCCCTGGGCTGTCAAAATCTATTGTTTAGTTTTGAATGCCCTGCTCTTTGCCACCCCACAGCCCCAGAGTTGCTGCACTAGGAGGCTGCCTAGTTTGCCTGATGGTTGGCCCAGCCCTACTAGGAATATGATTAGTTTGAATCCTGATTCAATCATATTGGGGTGAAGCTTTATCCGAGATCTTTTTCCCCTATTTATAAGTAAGAGTTAAATATATAAATATATATTAATAGATAAGTTGTATACTGTGACTTCATATAATTATTCAACAGCTGAGTTGCGAATAGTGTACTATACAGCTGTTGCTTTGTGATTTTTTTTATATTTGCAGCTTCAGCAATCAGTTACCTTGCTTGATCCATACTATTGATATTAGCAGTTCCCATTCATAAACATTTTTTTTGCTGTCAAGTCAGTGCTGACTCCTAGCAACCCAGCTGCCAAGCCTTTTCTTCTGAGGCAATAGAGGGTAAAGTGACTTGCCCAAGGTCACAAGGAGTGCCAGTGGGAATTGAACCCTTGATCTTCTGAGTACAAGGCACTAGGGTCTTCTCCAGTGTCATAAACATTAAATTCATCTAATTCTAACAATTAAAACTCAAGCAAATGTGATGATAACTTTTTTCCATATTACAGTGCCAAAATCTTATCCAATTTAAGCTATAAAATGTTTATATTATTGAACAAATAAAATATTTCATACAACTACTGCGAACAACAGACCCTGATTTACTAAACGTTTCCCCCATAGATAGAGAATGGAAAAAAGCCTTAGTAACTCATTTTTATCATCATCACAGTAATACACCAAGGTGTAGAAAAATGTTTTCCTACACACATTTCTGAAACATCTTTCTGTTACTGAGGGTTTCAGACAGAATGGTCAAAAAAGTTATAAAAACCCTGAAACAGCCCAGAGGGAGAGCCCCATTTACCAATATAGATGTTACTATACCAACAGGCACAGAAAAACCACTCAACTATAAACTTCTGAGAAACTGAAAACAAGCATTGAAGGCAGCTGGAGTTATCAAAGCATGAAATTCACTCATATCCTCACCAACCACACACCTGCCAATAGTTTCTGCTTTAGAACAGAGACACACATGCGTCTCTCAATCTACCCACATTTTAGAGGGCGACACCTTAGCTGCCTTCTTGATACTGTTTACTCCTACAGATTTCAATGGCACCATACTCTGATCTAAGAATCCTCTCGTAGAATAATTAAATTGCATTTTTCTTAGTGCTACAATATAGAACGACAATAAAAAATTAATGCAGCTATGTCTGATATTAACAGTATTATATGATTGACTTTCATGACATCTTTTAGTTTTTAGTTAAGATAGAACATGTTTTGGGAAGTAGGGTTACTGGTATTAATGATTATGTGCTAAACATATCTCACTATAGTACATTCTGTGCTATGATGCCCAACTTTCAAACACTTTACAAAACACATCACAGACTCTATATAACACTGACATTGGAGTCCAAGATATGTGACTATGCTCTACAGTAAGTGATTGTGAATCTTTATTATTGTGTGTCTACAGAATTATATATAAAAGGAAAAAAGGGGGTTGAATCCTTGACCCTATTATAAGCAATCCCACCTTCTATAGAGCTGCATTATAAAGGGTCTTCAGTGTACATCAGATTCTAGTGTTTCCTTTTATTTACTTTTTTTGTGTATTTTCCCATTAAATGAAATCCCTCTAAATGCCATGCAAAACCACTGCAGTCTCTCTCTGACCACACAGAAAATCATTTTATTCTTTATTTATTTTTATTCATTTATTGTTTGTTTTATATTCAACCAATTCAAATACTTGTTCAAGATTTGCTCAAGAGAGATCTCAAAATAGGATACATATATAAAAGAACAGTCTAAAAAACAACAAAAAAATAATTATAAAGCAGCAGTTCATGTACAAGAAGCAAAGGTTAAGATAAAAAATAGGCCTTAACCTTTTGACAAAATCTGAGCAACTGAAAAGGTCTGGTTGCCTGTGGTGGTCCAATGAGTATCTCTGGCAGCTGGAACAGTTAAACTAGTGATGATTGACTGAAGCACGAGAATTGACTTAGGGGAGCATCGAGGATTTCAAGTAACGAGAGGAGTCTCCCATCATGATTTTAAAAATCAGGATTTGCACCTTATGTCTTTTCCGCCAACGTAGAACTTTTAAGTGGTGGGAAATGGAATCATTTATTAAAAGTCTGACTGGGCCAACTGAACAGCATGCAGTAAACGGCAGTACGAGAAAGAACCATAGACTGAAATACTGACCTGAAATCATCGCTAATAAGAATATACTTACTGTCTTTCCAGTTTCAGTTCATAGATGGCAGTTTTATCTACTGCTCTAATCTGACTTTGTGAAGACTACTTTGAATTTAGAACGATCCCTGTGTTCCCAGCCTCAGAAAGAAGAGGAACATGGTGCTCCCCAGTGGCCAGATAGATGGCAATATCAAACAGACAAGCAACTAACTCATGACATTTCCGTCTTCTTGAAGTTAAGAGTAAACGTATTCTTCACCATCTATAAATGAACATTGACCACACACTGAGCAAGAAATGGTTGTAGGCGGCATGAGCAGGATGAAATGGACTTAAAAGCTGCTCTTCATCTTCATAAATTCTACAATGGACATTTTAAGAGCGTAACAGCTACAGTAGTCTAAGAGATGGAGCTATAAATAAGACTACCAATGGAGAGGAGCTTTGCAGTACATCTATTCTAACTGATTTTTGGAACAACCACTTCTCCCCAATCCAAATTATTTGTTTTCCCATAATAAGTAACCAAACAATAAAAATGCAGTGACTGAAGATGACAAAGGGAGTAGAGATTCTGAAAAGAAAACAAAATCACTGTTCCACCATCATCAAGATGATGCCACAAAGAATCTAATACAGTTTTGGTACTAAGCTTTGAACAAAACCCACAGTGAAAACCATTCTAAAGCATCAATTCATCCAGGAAATCCTGGAACTGGACTACAATGGCCTTCTCTTCAATTTAGCTCAAGTTGGTAACTATGGATAGGGTGACAGCAAATATAAGAGAATCTAGAGAGCTAGTATGGGGAGGATGATGACTTTTCACATCACTGGGGAAGAACCACTCAGTGAATGATGCATGTATTATCTCAGCAACAGTACCGGCTAGAAGGTCTACTAATATCCTCAGTCATGAGCCTGAAATTTGGAAGGCACATCTGTTAAACACACAGACACTAAACAGTAGAACTAAGGAATGTGTAAAAGCATATGCACAGTAGTAATTGTCCCATTTCTAAGCTAGTCTGAATCATTTTATTTCATAGAAACATGACGGCAGAAAAAGACTACATGTCCTATCTAGTTTGCTCTTCCATATTAACTACAATGGTCCTCTTTTTCCCTTTAGAGATCTTCTATGTTGGTTCTATGCTTTTTTGAATTCAGATACTGTCTTTGTCTCTACTAACCCCACTGGGAGACTATTCCACACATCTATCACCTTTTCTGTAAAGAAATATTTCTACATATTTCAACACCACAACAAATTGTTGTTGTTCCACCAGGGCAGGATTACCTCTTTGGTGAGTCTAGGCAAATCACCACACTGGGCCTCAGATGGGCCCACATGGTTCTGACTGCAGAATCAAAATGACAGAGGTGGAAGCAGCAGGTAAGAAGCTCTCCTCGCCGATTCCTTCTGCCAACTGGAGGAGAATGCACAGAGGGTGGCGAGGACACAACTCAGCCAGCAGCAATGGTTCAGTTCCTCCCTTCCCACTCTTTTTTTCACTCAAACGTTGGCTTACTTGAGCAAAAATCTACCTTGGGAGCCATGGAGTTAGCAATTTTGGGTCCTAGACATATGCATGGTTTGTCTATGCCTGAATCCTGTCTGGCGTTCAACTATCTTCAGGTATTTGGCATTTAGCATTTCCATAGCTCAGCAAATATTTGTGGGACTGAGGCCATAATTTCTAGGGCAGAAGGTTTTGGGCTGTGAACTGAAGCATATGCTAAGATTTAATTCATCTTTCAAATCCAACCCAGATACTTTCACCTGTTAAAATGCTCTAATATCAGCATTCTAGAAGAGAGACCACGATATGATTCAAAGATCGGCGATACTTCACAAGGGACTATATAATAATGGTTTAGAGCATTGGTTCTTTCTAATCAACCCTACTTCTAAACCTTTTAATATAATTAACAACTCTTATCCACAGTATATATAACAGGTTTTTAAAGGCCTCAGTTACCGCTCATACCTGCCATCGATGCACAGTGTCACCGTTGGATTGAGCTGACGATTTCTACATCATAGGCCAAGCCCTACCTACCCATACCTTATCTTTAATTTTTAATTTAATTTCTACAAATTGAAATTTTAAAAAATGTATCCTAAAAAAGTACTTTTTAAAGGATCCCTTCAATCAATCTCATATAAACTCATAATTAATTTGCAAAAACATTTTTTTGTTGACAATATACAAAAAATAAAGTGTCTCTATCCCGTAGAGGCACCACTTCGCTGAACAGTTTACAAGCAGTTTACAGGATCAAATCGCAATGTTCTCTCATATGGAGACTGACAACATCTGAAAATGAAAAACAGAGGAGTACACTGTATGAAAAGTAATGAGTATTTAATGTAAAGCAACCGTTCTACTTATCTTAATGCTTTACTCCTGACGCTTCACAGTTTGTTGCCTACGGTCTTACAACTCCTGATCGCACAAAACCATGAGCACACACGGGCAGCAACTACGTTCCGGATCCAACAAAAGCTTCTGTTTCACCCTGCCGGGCTTCCTCAGGGATCGAACGTCTTGCCCAAAATCAATATGACGCCATTCCACGCGGGCGATCAGTTGAGGCGCTTTGATCGCCCGCGTGGAATGGCGTCATATTGATTTTGGGCAAGACGTTCGATCACTGAGGAAGCCCGGCAGGGTGAAACAGAAGCTTTTGTTGGATCCGGAACGTAGTTGCTGCCCGTGTGTGCTCATGGTTTTGTGCGATCAGGAGTTGTAAGACCGTAGGCAACAAACTGTGAAGCGTCAGGAGTAAAGCATTAAGATAAGTAAAACGGTTGCTTTACATTAAGTACTCATTACTTTTCATACAGTGTACTCCTCTGTTTTTCATTTTCAGATGTTGTCAGTCTCCGTATGAGAGAACATTGCGATTTGATCCTGTAAACTGCTTGTAAACTGTTCAGCGAAGTGGTGCCTCTACGGGATAGAGACACTTTATTTTTTGTATATTGTCAACAAAAAAATGTTTTTGCAAATTAATTATGAGTTTATATGAGATTGATTGAAGGGATCCTTTAAAAAGTACTTTTTTAGGATACATTTTTTAAAATTTCAATTTGTAGAAATTAAATTTAAAATTAAAGATAAGGTATGGGTAGGTAGGGCTTGGCCTATGATGTAGAAATCGTCAGCTCAATCCAACGGTGACACTGTGCATCGATGGCAGGTATGAGCGATAACTGAGGCCTTTAAAAACCTGTTATATATACTGTGGATAAGAGTTGTTAATTATATTAAAAGGTTTAGAAGTAGGGTTGATTAGAAAGGGTCTTGTATTTTAGGATTGGTTTACCGTTACCCTTTTGGCGGTTTTTGTTGTTAGAGCATTGGTTCCCATACTATGGCCCATGGAACCCTGGAGGTCCATGAGACAATTAGAGGCAGTCACAGAACAGAGAGAAAAACAAAAGAGCGAATGGTAGGGTTGGCTGTGGAGAAGAGAAAATTGGTAGGGACTAGCTGGGAAGAAAGACAGAGAGAGATTGGAGGGAACTGGCTGAAGGGAGGGAGGGAGAGAGAGAATCTGAGACTGGTGTGGATTTTTTGAGGGAGAGAGAACTGGTAGAGACAGGGAAGGGAAGTGAGATGAAGAGGGCAAAGGGACAAGCTTGGCTCTCAGGGGAGGGTGATCAAGAAAAGTGATGGGGATGAAATGGGGGCTGCTGAAGTTTTGAAAGTTAATAAGGGGGTCACCGCAAGACAACCATTAAAGGGAACCATCAGGGGACAATTTCTACTAAAACAGAACTAACACAGTGGAACAAACTCTCATAACATATCACAGTTCATTTCTCTGTATCGATATTACAACACATGATGCCATCAGTAAGGAACAGTTAGTCCTTTTTTATGAAGAACTAGGGTGAGTGTAAAAGTACTGCTCTATTACTAAGTGAACAGCAAAAAAACATATTACAGATGCATGTAAAAGTAAATGGTCAGAAATATATCTATAATCTATGACAATTGTCCATAGAAAATAAGCCCCAGTAATTGACCAGGACTTAATTTAGATATCGTAAGTGAAAGTTGAGGGCATCGTGTGAGTTTAGCGGTAATTAGTTTTAAAGGGGAGAGTCTGTTGATTTTTGTTTGTTTTGATTTACTAAGAAACCTATTACTTTAGGAAAATAGAACTTTGAAAAATATTGTAAATGTAAAACTCCCAATAACTTTGCTTTTAATTCTTTCAATAGCCATGTCAGTTGTCATATTCTAGTAGCCTACTTCATCTGAAATATAGCTACTGTGCTGGCATGCATATTCTATTTAGGTAAGTTTTATTACTGTGCATCCTATTAATTAAATCTTAATAAAGCATATCAACATGTCATGTAACACAAAGAATTTGTATCGAGAGGCTCTGCATGGGCAGAAAATAACACACCTGTATCTTTTTATTCTCTGTCAGCTACTGAAAATGTATTCCTGCACACTTTTCTGCCAATAAAAATATTTTTTTATAAATGATCTTGACTATTTTAGTCAGAGATCACATTGTAACACAACAGGGTTCACAGCTTGTTCTGTTTCTGGTTCATGCTCACATTTTAAGAAAACGCTCCTATTGTGATTCATATGTTCTCACACTGAAAATATAAATACAGAGTTTTTAAATGATGCCTGTGTTTAGTACATAAAGACTGAGTAAATGATAAGTTGATAGATGTGGAGCTAGTTTAACTACAGACAAAGCTCCGCTATGCCCTAGCTGAGACTATTCATTTAGTAGATCAGATTCACACCCAAGCTTCAAGAAGCAAGTCTAAAAGTGTACAGTAGGCTTCTAAACTTAGGATAATCTCCACTGACTGGTAGTCATTTTAACATAAATGAAAACCCTGAATCTATGCTAAAACTAGGCCTTTGCCAATAATTCCTAATTTAAGTCTAATGAACCAACTATGATATTCTAAGGATTAGCTACACACCATGCATTGATCACTAGTTTGTACTTGGATGACATTTTCTACGGGCTCTGACCTCTGCTTGGTATCATACATCTGGGTTTGATTCTAAAATACATTTTAAGCATAGTACTGCAATAAGAGGAATTCTATTTAAATGTTATCTAGTATATATGATAGTTGAACTCAGTAAAAAATAAAATGCCTTACCCATCCACCCTCAAACATTACTGTCGATTCCAAGAGCTACTCTGAGCTCTATTCGCCCCTGTCATTTTGGACTCTGGAAGATCAACTGTCAGAAAAGGGTCTCTTAAACTTTAAGAGGGTAATTGTAGAGCAAAATTAGATTAAAAAAAACAGTAGAGTTTTATTCTCTCAGATGTCATGAAATGGAGAAGTCATAAAACCTTTTTCTCTGAAAACCACTGGCTGTACTTTCATATGGCAAAATCTATCTTTATAGAAGTAGCCCTTTCTCCATAGTAGACTGTAGTACTCATCGTTATTAATGCTTCTCTACAACCAGAATAACCTCCAGTGTGATAATATATCAGACCATTAACTGTCACTGTCAAATTTCAAAGGATGGACTTTACAGTTTAATCACAAGGTGCCACTGTTGAATGGCAACACATATTACTCAGTAGAAATGACAGAGGCTGTAGGGCCGGGTCCCGAGGCCGCGTGTAACCGGGTTCCCGGGGCCCGGCCCTCGACCTCGTGCCTGCGCGGGGGCGGGGGGGGGGGGGGACGAGGAAGAGAGCTTGGGTGACGTTTGAAATCGCCCCATGTCAGTTGCGTGGGGTGATTTCATTGGTTGAGGGGCTATGGGCGGGGCATAAGGCGCAGGAGGGAAACCATTAATTCCGGTTTTCCCTCCTGACTTTTCGGCGGCAGCGTGTCCCGCCCGCCCACCCTTATTTGAATTTCAGTAGGGGTTGTTGCAGCTGGGAGGGTATAGAGCTAGCGCTTGCCGAGATGGCGGGACTTAACAGCTGAAGGCACATTGGGGGGAACGCAGTGCTCCCCAGGGTTGGGCGAGACATCTCGGTTGGGGGTCTCTACCCAGGGGAGGATAGTGGAGCCGGCCTTTGCTACTAACATGGAAAGGCGGGCGGCAGTTGGAGGGGGGGGTGAGGATGATGCACTACCTTGCTAATAATATGGCTGGTGGGGGGGCAATATGCGGAATAGAGGGAGGGGCGGGGTCATGTTTTGTACTTATATAATTGTTTAGTTGGCCTGGTTTGTGGACTAGTGTTCTAATTGGTTAATAAAACTGCGACCAAAAAGTTGCTCCAGAATCTTGTGTGAGCATGTTTTGTTATACCAATGTGTGGTGCATAGTGTTAAGCTGGGGGGGGGGGGGGTTCATTCAGGCATGAGGAGATGGGCCTCCGGGATACCCTGATTACATATAGCAAGCAACCAATAAGAAAGTTATACAATTCAGGTTGTAGCTGTCACAATAGAATTTACAATAAAGAAAATGAAATACACATCTAAATCACTAAGAGGCAGGTCATCAGTGATAGGGATGTGGCAGTCCTGTGGTACGTGTAGAGGGAACAGCATGTGGTGGATTCCTCCTGGCATTATTTCCTGGGTGTGTCTGTATCCATGTTTTATCTCTTTGTGTGTCTATCTGTGAGCACAAAAGTAGAAAAGAGGAGAGAGGCAGTTTAACAGGTCAACTTCCTAACTTAAGTTTCACTGTATCAAAGTTTCTAAGCTGCTTCTTCCAAAGAAATGTACTGGGCCATATTTTAGGAGAGATTATAATCTAATGGTTAAAGCACTGGCTTGGTAACCAAGAAATCAGGGTTTGATTCCCACAAGTACTCCTTGTGGCCTTGGGCAAGTCACTTAACCCTCTATTGCCTCAGAAGAAAGCCCTGGCAATCTACTTCACAATGCCAAGAAAACCTAGGAGCTTCTGGGTCATCAGGAGTCAGTATTAACTTGAAGGCACACAATGAATTGCATTTTTCTGAAACCCCCAGTCTTATCTGACCTATTTTTTAACTTTGTGTATCTTTTCACTGTTTTTCCCCTCATGCCAAATTCGATCCTGTTAAAGTTTTGAAGAGTTATTTTGCCCCAGATAGACATGCTTAATCCCTTAGACATAATTTCTTTCTGACATCCACTGGGTTGGAAATAACGAGCGTGGAAAGCATGTGGAGCATGGCTCATGGAATTCTTTCCAGCCCATCCGTGTTTCTATGTGTTTTTGACCTCCTGTAGGGGAGTAGGAAGGGGCCAGTTTGAATGTAGTTGTGATTTGGAAAGAATAAAGCAAAAATCATTAGAAAACAAGAGGAAATGACAAGAAAATAAAGATGGAAACTTTTACACATATAACTATTAACCGAAACGAGAAAACAAGAAGCTACAGTAAAGTCAGGCAATTTGAAAGAAGCAATTCTAAACAGAACAGAGTATGTTTTTTCCTCTGCATAACAAAGCCTTACTCAAACACAAAATCAAAGCATCAATATAAAACACACATCTAAAGATTTACTAACATGGCAAAATCTGAATACTCAGAAATTAAGAGGAAGAATGTTAGCAAGCAGTGTTTGATAGTAAACTTAACAATGAGTCTTACGTCAAACTCAAGTCCAGAGGCAGTTACAATGTGCCATTACAAACAGCAGCTGTTTCCCCCAGGCTAATCTATAATACAGAAAAATCTCTAAATTATTAAGAATCGCATTACCTGACGATATCAACCATATTTTTAATGGTAGAAAAAATATCTTCAAAGCTAGTTTGACTTTCTACATGCACATGAATATTTTCTGTACATTTTTAATAGCATCTGATTACACTGATTTCAGATTCAGTAGACAGATGTCCAAGACAGATCTAAGGGTACCTGACATGGTAACAAGTGCTTAGGTGACTGGTAAGCCTCTTAGGTGCAGCTCATGTAAATAGTGCTTAGGTGACTGGTAAGCCTCTTAGGTGCAGCTCATGTAAATATCAGTATGTACAATATTTATTAGTGTAAATAATTTTGTAGAAAATTACCCCAGTTAGGTCCAAGTTCTATCTCCTGTTTTATTGGAAATACAATGTAGCCCGTCTGCACTGTATAAGGTACTGTTAAATGTAAACCACACTGATGGGAATAGCACAGTATAGAAGAGACATTAAATAAATAAAATTAATAAATACAGGCAAACCAGTCATGAATGCTATTAGAGAGGTGAATAGGGAAACCACAGTCCTACTTGCAGTCATTGCTTTAGTGTTCTGCTCTTTCCACCAATTTGGTAAGAAAATAAACCAGGTAAGAGGTGTCCAAAGCTGCGTGAAAACGCATTACTGGCCTATCCCTTGACTTTTCTCTCTAGCTAAGCTCCTGTTTATATCACACAGAGTGCCAGAGCATAAGATAGTGTTCACCCTTAGATTAAGCACTAGGGCTAAATTCTGTGGCAGTGGTACTGCAGATGGGGCAGATGAAGGTAGGCTATGCTCATGGATCCACAGATGTTAAGTAGACTCCTGCAGATAAAGAGGAGATAATGTACTGCTATCCACAAGCAGTGAATCTGAGAGAGAAAAACATATCCAACATACTTTGGCATGGAGTAAGATTCACAAAATCAATCCATTTGAGAATATCAGTTTTCATTGACTTCACCCTTTATACTTGGAAATATTTAGGTCATTCTGAATTCTCCCTAATAATGACTACATCAAGTAAAACCTTCACCAACTCTTGTATTACAAAGAGTTGGCATGTTGCTCTTCTATATTCTTATAAATCAAGCTGATCACTGGTGGGGAAAAACGAGGGCGCGGGCCAGCTCCCGAGCGCCCGGCTAGTAACCGGGTGCCCGGCCAGAGGCGAGCCGGCTCGTGCTGCTCTGGCGCGAGCATGAAGAGCGGGGGGGGGGGGGGGGAGAGGGGGGGCGGCAGGAGCAGGTTGCAGAGGCCAAAGGGGATTGGCCGGCAGAAAGGGAATTATTCAAACTGATTGGATCCCCTGGCGCGGGAGCGCGTTCAGGGGATCCACTAGCCTGCACTTCCACGCACCCGAGCCTGCTGGCATCGTGGTGCGGAGAGAGGTGCACGCTGGTTGCTTCCCTCCCACCCACCCTGTGGTTAGTTGGTGGAGTGTCCGGTATGGGTTGTCGCAGTTGGAGGGGGTTGCGGGGTCCCGGGGGTTCCCGGGGTCCGGAGTGGCAGGCCATGAGGGCGGGGGGCCCTCGGCATGGTTAAACCCGGTCGGCTTGTGCTACTGAGACGGCCAAGTCGGGGAAGGGTTATTGCCAATTGGCCGATGCTTTTACTGTGCGGGGGGGCGGCGGAGAAGTCACCTTGCTAATCACACGGCGGGTGGCAGATCTTGCCGCGGGGCACAGGGTTGGTGTTATTATGTTATAACTGTTATTGAGGTTATGTTCAATAAAACTGCGACCAGTTTATGCCCAACTACTGTCTCTGTGCTTCATTGGGAAAAAGGGGGCTAGGAGAAATACGTGGGGGCCTCCTACGAGCTGCGAAGGAATGGAAGGGGGGGGGTGGGGTTGAGGGTGATAAGGATTGGATAAAGGCGAGCAGTGGGTCCGGCTACCCGGTTAAAAGCCGTTAATAAAATGAAAAATAAGCTAAGCGCATTGTCCAACTGGATGCCAAGGACACTTGCCTCCATACTTGACTTTTTTTTTATTTCAAACTCACACTTTACCATTAGACCTTAAATTTTATAAAGGGGAAAGCTGCTGCACAATATGAGTCAGAGAGAGAAATTAGCACAATTCATTTCTACATCATCTATCAGAGTTATACATTCAAAGAGACACGAAAAAAAATATCGCAACTCAATTTTCACTGAAATTCTCAGTTACATGCCCTCACTAGCCCAGCTTTATCTGATACTAGCACCATTCACACAAATGCAACCAAGTATAGTTGAACTGTGTTACACAAAACCAAAGTAAGTAGGCTACCGTTGCCTTTCAAAGCACTTGGCAATGGGAGATGATATCTCAGCATGGGTTTTATCCACGAAATAAACAGAGAGAGTGCTCTGGACAGCATTCATGATAGCTAAACCAAAGCAAACACCAGTAGCTTCTTCACAGATTCCTTCTGAATTATAAAATATCCTTTCTAAATTAAAATAGAACTTATTTGCCAAAAGGTGACCATGCTTTGAGCAGGTTGCTTGCTCTAAAAGAATCAAATTACATTTTTGGCAAAATACTATTCCATTTACATCCAACTACAGAAGAGAAACTGGTTGCATTAATTCCTTTCTAATTTATTTAGATCCATAATGACTTTACTATTACACTATATCAATTTATCTTCAAATCAGAGAGAAATCTTTTTGTGGAAATTAGCTGCAACTCTAATAATGTGCAAATCTCTTAGGGTTCAAAATTATAACAACAGACAAAAAATCGGAATCAAACAGGGCACAGGTTAGGATTAGTCAGTTCAGCTAGCCTATTAAACATAAACGCTCTCCTAGCGATTAACTCGTGACAGAAGAAGAAATGTATTGCAATTCACTATTACTGATTAAGTGCATAAGGGTTTTCCTAAAATGTTACATGAAATCGGATGAGCATTGGAAGAAAGAAGCTGGCATCAGAAGAAAGGAAATGCCTCGAGCAAGGAGCAATCTTGCTGGGTACTCATGGGAAGAAAGAATCTCCATCTCTTAGCATGCAGGAATCATAAGGACAAATCACAGCCAGTTTTTGATGTGCTGCGTGAGCTAGACCGTATTAAATTAATACTAGTCATGTGGGGAGCAGACACAGGGAGTCTTGGACGTGATATGTAAAACTGAAGGCTACATAAAGGGATGGCCGACTGTGTTGTCTGGAAGTTTCCCTGTATGGAAAAGTAATGGGGAATCTGGGACGGCAGCGTGGGGCTTAGTAAGCTGGTGAAAACTTGGCTTTTCCGCTGAATAAAGAATGAAGATTAGGGAGATGGGTCAGTAGTAAAGGGGTAGGAGGAAGTACATTGGTATTTGGCTTTGTGCTGTTACATGTTGATTTTTATGAATGTTTTCATGTAAATGGCAGTGAACAAGCAGTAATGCTAGTACTGGTGGTATATACGTCTTTAATAAAGATAAAGATAAGATTTCATTGTCAGGTGTACCGCTGTTTATTTTCTATAGGGCATGCAGCAAAGTTTATTTTTTCAGTAGTATTTCCATATCTCTCACAAAATACCCTTTACATATAATGAGATCATCCGCAAAAGGAAAGGAATATACGAAAAGACACTTTGGAGATTCTAAACCCCTGCATTAAAGAGAAGTAGATACGCCTGCCCATTCATTTACTCTTTGTAAGAGACCTCCACCTTTCTCTCCTCCCTTTGGCTCACACAACTGTCAGTTATCTAGCTTTATATGTTCAATTGTCTTTTACTCACCTGATTGTGTAAGTAAAATAGTAGAACAATACACAGAGACATAAACCTTGAAATGCATACTTTATTTATTTATTTGATTTACTTGTGGGTAGAAAATGAATGAGACTAGTACCCTGTACGAGAAAAGTCACCCAAAACAAAAGCTACTGCAAAACATTAACTGCTCTGAATTGGTGAAGGTCAAGCATCATTTCATGCATATACCAAGGTTTTTCCCTTTGTGTATTGTTCTATTTTTTTATTATTTATATTTTTCATTCATTGTTTTTGATAGATGTTATAATAAAATGCATTAAGTGCAAAGGAAAACCATGTAAATTTACTTTAAAATAAACAAGTTTGCATGGTCTTTTTAAAATGAAAGCCTATCTAGACATAGTCTATTCTTTACTAGTTAGTCAGATATATTTTACATGGTATATGAAGGATGGACCAAGTAATATTTAATAGCCTTGGGAATACCACTAAATTGCCCCTATTGCCTATCTATCTGATCCGGGTACCTCAGTACTACCATATTATGTCCTAATAAGTACATTAAAGTGAGATAAAGTTAACCTTGATCATTCCAAATCACAAAGATTTACAGAATACTGTATCCTCATTGCCTTTCCAAACAAAAATTGTTGTAGGTGCAATAGAGAAGATTTGTAACTGAGAAAGAAAAAAACATCTTTGATCTTAAATATTGATTAGATCACTTAGAACATATCACACAACAACTAGATTCCTTTCTTCTCTACAGGGTGATATCACTTGTCCACTGATCAAGTGTTAATTTTTACAGCACTGTGGGCCATATTTACTAGAGCACACATGTTATTTCTAGGGACATGGGGGCAGATAGCATGTGCTAATGTTTACTAAACATGGTCCTGTGGAGAAAGAAGTGCAGTGAACTAAGTTTATGCAACACACTTCCCAAATATATTCAGAGTGCTGAGGGATTGTTAGTTTTTAGGCAATGCTTAAAAATGTGGTTAATTGATAAAATTTGTCTGAAAACACTGATTGTTGTAGGACAGTGAGATGGAGTTATTTATTGAATTGTCCTGAATGAGATTTTTGGCCTTATCTATAGTACTTTTTTTGGGGGGGGGGGTAATTTGAATTAATATTTTATACTGCTTTAAGTGGTTATTGTTACCACTTTGGTATTCTTTAAAAGCGGCATTGAAATGTATTAAATACATACATTCGGATAGCCACCGTGCAAGTCACTCACTTTTAGAATGTTGCACATAAGCAGCATTTGTGGAAAAAGGATTTGGGAAGTTAACTTTTCACGTGGTGCAAAAGACATACAATCTAATATAAATCTAGGATGGATCAATATCTTTAAGGGGGTTAACAGGCTACTAGAAGGAGCAAAGTCTATAAAATATTTTCTGACATAAAAATAATGGGCCACCCAACTCTGCAGGAAATAGTACTGCGTGTGACCTAATTAAAAGCTTTATATACTGTTCCACGGATCTTACAGTGTTGTGCTTACATTGACAAGCAGTTTGCTAATTTTGACGTCTGAATGCATCAGTTTTCATTAAATGTAAGCAGCGGTGTGATTGCCATACAAGATGGATACCTTTTTATTGGTATAACAACATATGTAAGGACTAGTGTTCTGCAGTTAACACTCCCTTCCCTCAGATCCAACATGGGGTGGGCTCTCCCAGTCTGAGGAAGGATGCAGGAAATCCTGGAAACCAATCAAGAAATGTATTATGATTCCAATAGCAAGGCTTCACTTTCTTTTTGTCATTTACCTTATTTCCATGCATTAAATCTAACAATTCATTTAGGAGCATGATTATTAAAGAGCAGTAACAGTTAACGCATGCTTTAGTGCACATTAATGGCCTGTGCTAATAGTTCTTGCTCACTAAAATCAGCCCATGAGGTAGACATGCTATAACTGTTTAGAGCACAGTGGACTGGAGACCGGGCAGGTTATGGGTGGACTGCATATTGTGGTTAGCACGCAGTACTTACTGCGCATTATCAATTTTGCAGTTAATGCAAGCGGCTCAAGTGCTGAACTTCATTCAGAATTAAAGAGGAGTGCACTTAATGCGTGTTATAAGGAACTTTTCATTGCAGTTTCTAAGGGACATGCTGGTCACACCCCAACAGTGCACACCTTTGCACTTACTGCACCTTAGTGCTTACTTCCAGCATGTGCTAAGTGCAAAAAGTTACTGCACTTTAGTAAACATGCCCCTTGGTGTAGTAAATACTATAAGTTAATATCTCTACCTTTAATTGCACCAAAACAGGAATTATCCAGAGATCCTGCTGGACAAGAGGGGACTTGCATGGTCTCGAAAGTTCATGTACAGTATACCACTCTAGTCCTTTAAAATATATCACAAACTGCATACATCTGAGTTTTTGCCAGGATCAGCACAGCTACTAGAACTTTTCACAACAGGGGAACAAATCCTGAAAGCAGAGCACTGTGCAAGTAGACCTTGACAAGTTTATGACCGGATATTAAGGACATGTTTTGCTGATGTGATTAATGTTCAACACCAAAGATAAAAAGAATGCCAAAAGGCAGAACACAACTCACACAGGTTTTATTTTGCTTCATTTTATTTTGACACCAACCTACCGCATTGCACAAAATATACACAGTAAACAGTGCTAGTACACATGATTTTTGTCTAGACAGATGCGAAGAAATTCAAGATACAAAGAAAAGGGGGCTGTAAGAGACATGCTTAATAAGACAAGACCCTTACCCTGCACTAAAACTTACAAGTCATTTGGGAAACAGCTGACCACTGTACATTTAAGAAAATGAAGTAGATTGGGGCTGATATCTTTTCATTTAAAGAATGCCATATGGTGCCTTATTCTGTAGTTAGCTGTGCTCAACTCATTCCAGCAACTCAATTATTACAATGCCCTAAGATCTGTACTCTAAGAAGTATGGCAGTCATAAAAAAAATACTATTCTAGCTTTTCTAGTTCCCTAATTATTGCCTCGGAAGAAAGGCCTGGCAATCTACTTCCGGTGACACTGCCAAGAAAACCCAGGAGCTTCTGGGTCGCCAGGAGTCAGGACTGACTCGAAGGCACACATTGCATTTGCAATTATTATACCAACTGCTAGTAGATTATTATATTTTAAGAAACAATCATTTCTATTCAATTCTCTGTTTACTTGTGTTTCAGTTCTTTTTCTTTCAGGTATCAGTTGGGAAACAGATGTTTCAGAGGCAGATATCTGCTCGACCAGTTGAGGCTGAGAAGAATCTTCCGTTATTTCTTTCTGGTTTTTAGGCATATCTTAGTAGTGACTTTTTTCTTAATGCACATAAATTGGATTGATACAGCACATTACATCAAAGCTATTTATACCATGGATGCTGGATTAAGAGAAAATAATTTATTCTAATCTCTTCTTCCATGTCATCTTTTTCTCCTATATTCCAATAAACTCCAGATCACCGAAGACTTCATAAATAAATGATTCCTCTTTGTTAAAATGTGTCTCATAGCACTTTAACTCAAACTTTGTGGAAGGGACATTGTCATTAATTTAAGAGTTTCTGCACGGGAGTTGGGTTATCAGTGTGCACTGTGGAAAAGGGAAGCCAGTGAACTATGAAATGGAGAATCAGACTCGTACACTGCTCTGATGACCAAACAAATACAAAATATACGCTGTCTGCTAGAATTTCCTACTTAGATGAAAAACTGCAGCGTAGTATAGGTGTATTCCATTCCATAAAATCGCTCTTCATAACTTACAGCTAGACTAGGACATTATTTCTAGCTGTAAGATACGAAGAATTCTGCTTAGACCCTGATAGTCTCCCCTTTATCGATAATATTCTGCCTGTAGAATTTAATTAAATGTAAAGCAAAACATTAAATAATAAACTAAATGAAAAATTCACCTTACCATGTACATGGAAGAGCTGATCTGAAATATTTCGCATAGTTTACTACTGAAATTTGCTACAAAATCAGTAGCACAGGAACTATGTCTAACACCAAGGGGGGTGGAAGGATGTAATAGAATTAGGAATTAAGGAGTATCTGTACTATAGCAAACAGAAAGCAAAGCTGAAAGAAAAGGACAAAAACCTCTCTGTTCTGAATAAGCTACAAGTCTTCTCTCTCTTCATTCCATTTCTGAGTAAAAAAGATAAGTGCAGGCTTTTCAGTTCTCCTGCACAGACGAAATCTAGAGACAGTGTAAATTTTAAAAATTCCCTGAACATTATGCTCACAAAAAGAGTAGGAAACTGAAAACTTGCAACTGGTGTTTTGTTGAGCAATGGGAAGAACAGGATGCAGTTACATATGAACACACCTGCTATTTTAAAACCTGAAAATCTATGCCTTACGGTTTGGAGGTTGTTTTTTTTTGTAAATGCCACATTCTAAAAGCCTTGAAATTACTTTCAGAGCAACTGTTGATGTCTGAACACATTCGAGAATCCTATTCTGCGCTGAAAAAAATAGTGTTAAACTTTGGAAAAAGAATGTACAGTACACATACACACAGCACCTACCACAGAATAGGTCTTATGGAAGTTGTAGACAAAAATCTTTAGAGCAGCACTGCCTCCTAGAGGACTGTCCCAAAAAGTTGTTAAATGCTTTTGTTACCAGATTTTTCTGCATTTCTTTACTTTCATATGATTTGCTGATCACATTTCCTAGTCACCCTAATACTGAAAGCAACCTTGATGATGTACAACAAAAAATTAAACATTGACATACATGACTGAAAAATCAGCATCAACAAAAAGATTAGAGCTAATGGAGCAAGATATCACATGTCCCCCAAAGAAACCCAGAATATAAACTGAATCAACAAAAACTATGCATAATGCAACAATATCACACGCACAAAAATCATAAATATATAAAACAAATAAAATCAAAGCACCCAAAACACCTAGCCCAGTAAATAAGACAACAAAACCACCATTACATAGTAGGAAAAAAGAACCATGCAGTATTAATAAAACAAGAACATAGCTAGCTTACTAAAAATCAGCTTAAGGCTGGCCTAGAGCAACCCGGCGTGGTGGTTTCATATGCCGTGCACTAAACAAAGGAGGACTTCATGGGTGAAAGTCAAGGAGGACCCCACTGCTCAAAGACAGACATAAAAAAGCACGCCTGATCTTTGCCCAAACCCACCTTGAGATATCATAATCCTTCTCAGAAAATGTTCTGCGAACAGATGAAACCAAACTTGAGCACTTTGGCAATGCAGACCAGTGATACATTTACAGGCCAAGAAATGAAGCTTTTAAGGAAAAAAAAACACCCTTACTACAATTAAATATGGTGGAGGCTCCATAAAGTTATGAAGTTGTTTTGCTGCCTCAAGAACTTGAGGCCTAGAATGTATTAAAGAAATCATGAAGTCACAGGCAATGTTCCCTCTAATTTTCTGTAGGCTGTGTGCGCATAAAATATCAGCTGTGCAGCTTTTGAAGGAAGGTTACATTTTTGTGCGCCACATAATGACACTCTGAGTTATATACTTTAAAATTTGACTACACGTCAGAATACAGTATGTACACCACATTGATTGCACTAGAAAATATTGTAGGACTTGTGAAAACCGTAAATACACAACAACTTTTAAATTTTAAGACGTCTGTGTTTTCTATCAGAATCAGAACCAAAATTTTTGTGCGCTCTGTTGTAAAGTATGTGCGCTCGCTCGGCGAGGTATGTGCGCGCGCACACGCACACAGCTTAGAGGGAACAGTGGTCACAGGACTACTAAGGTATTTTGGAGTGAAAAGTGCTACATAGTGTCAGAAATCTAGGTCTGGATTGAAGGTCATGTGTACTCCAGCAGGACAATTAATTTATTTATTTATTTACATTCTCTTATATACCGCGCTATTCTGCATCAGTGCGGTTTACATTGAACAAACTGAAATTACATTGAACAGGGCATTATAACTTGGAGATAACTATTTTACAGGGAACATGGGCTATGGAGGGTTACGTGGCTTGCCCAAGACCACAAGGAGCACCTGTGGGACTAGAAACCCCAGTCCTTCCGGCCCAAGGTTGCTGTCCTCTGGTGGGATTTGAACCCCCAACCTTCCGTCCTGAAGTACCTTGCCCCAAAACATACAGTATATTCAAAAGTATAAACGAATGGTTAAAAAGGAACAAATGCACTGTTTTAAACTGGTCAGCAATAAGTCCTGATCTCAATCCAATCCAGAACCTATGAAAAGAGCTGAAATCTGCCATTGGTAAAAGGAATCATGGAAACATTCATGAGCTGGAACAAATCACAGCCAACAGCCAAATGTATGAAACTTATAGATGGCTACAAGAAACCTTTGGAGGCTGTCATCACTGCCAAGGGTTGTACAACCAAATATTAGTGAAGGGTTCCATTAATCCTGTCCAGGTCATATTTTTTTTTCTCAGAAATTACTATGTCTAAGTTGCTCAGACATCCTTTTTGTTGTTGTATAGCTTTGAACATACCATTAAAATATGATGATGACATATAGTTATAATATTTCCAATTATTTCTCAAGATATTGTACACAACATACCTAAAATACAAGGGCAGCAATAATGCTGACAACTGTATGTGAGCAGAACTTGCAGTATGATCAAGACTTGCCTCGTTGAACTCAAGTCCCATTTGTCAACCTGGACTTTTATCAGCACCTTTGGTACAACACTATATTGATTATATACACACATGACAGGAAATGCAGTGGGTCATTATTGACAGGGTTCCCCCTACAAAGTCAGGAATAAGGACTTGTGCCTAGAACGTCTATTTGCAACCATATGGACTTAATGAGGATTTTGAATTGCTTTCTGTGTTGTGATACCTTTAAAATGTTCCTTTTGTGGTGATGAATTCATCACGTTGAGTATGTTTTATCTTGCAGGTTCCTTTAAAACCTGACAGTAGGGGAGAAATTCATCAATGCCATTACTTATACCCCCACTGTGTGGTTCTACTGAAGCTGCCTATGGATTATATATCAGCGAAACTAGAGTTGCGAATTTTGGCTTCACAGCTGGGAATTTTGCAACACTTACAATTTTATTCAGCTTTATTCAACTAAGTAAATTTTTATATGCATTTAAAAATTGAAAAAAATTAGAGACCTATTAGACAAGGACCGATGAATGAGATTGGATGGAGGAGTCAGTGCCTATAGCCTTTGCAAATTACTTTAATTGGTGGGGCCATTCCAACTGATGTCCTTATCTATCTACTATTTTTTCCAAGTGTTCTATCCAACGTTCTATCCAATAGCAGATTGAGTGTTTTTGAATTGTTTAGTGGTGTCTCTCTCTTTTTCTGGATGTATATCATGAACATGCACCAGGTTTGGAATTTCATTGTTTAGTATATACCCAGATTTAGGTATAGACAATATAGCCAACAGCCTGGAGTGCCAAATTTTGATGGCAGCATATATCTGGGCTAAATAGAAACCCTATTCCATTTGCATTAGGACCATGTTCTGTTATCTCTCTGGGGAGGGAGGAGGGGAACCTTCCCCCCTCCCCCCCACTTTCAGGTCTTGCCTATGGGTGCTAGCATAAACACGTCAAAGGTAAAAATACACAGACATAATTCAGAAGAAAGGGAGTTCTAGATCACAGGGTCAAACATTCTAAGGAAACAGACTAAGCATTAACAGAAGGATGTATTTCTTCCCAAAACAATGGTGCATAAGATAGATTTGCATACAATGAAGGCAGAACATGCAAATCTTTCTCATGCATATTCATTCTGGGAATCCTGAAAACCTGACTGGCCTAGGGTTCCCCAAGGACTGGGTTGAAAACCCCTGATTGACCATGCTAAAGTTCAGAGCCAGGCAAATGAATGAGTAACTAGAGACATGCTCTGGTCAGTAGTTTTTGTTTAGAAGAAAAAAATACTTGAGGTTTGTAAATATTGACATTGATAACTTATTAGATTCATATAATGGAAGAGAAGACTCCTTTCATCTATAAAATTCTACTTCAAACACCATTTTCTCCCAGAGGTGCTCCTTGGTTCTTCACCACCCTCCCATTTACTCCATAGACCTTTTATCTTGGTGCATCTATCAACATCCTTCATATCTCCACCCTCAATCCCCAACTTCCAAGACTCCTACTACTTATGATTTCCCATTTTGTCCAACACTTAGACAAAACTCTAACTCTCCCCCGTCATCTTCTATGCTCACTCTTCATTTTCACCTTGACTCGTTGTTTTAGTGTTAGGCTCTGCAGCAGTTTCTGCATTAAGCTGAGTAAAAGCATTTCAATAAGTGAGCTAACCGCAGTGTGTTACATGTAATGCAGTTAATGCACAGTAAATAACTATCTGCACTAACTGTAACGGAAGATGCTGAGAACATCCCCCGTAAAGTTTTGCAGTTAGTGCATAGTAATTGCAAACAATTACTATGCACTAACTGCAAAACTTTACCGCAGCTTTGGAAATAGGCCCCTAAGTTAGTTGAATGCTCAAGCTTAAGGCCCTATTTGTTTGACAGGTTTTGTAATTTTGTTTTTTTTAATATGGATCCATGGATTTAAGGGTATATGAGTTATGCTGTATTATGTATTTCAGTTTAAGCAGATGTAATGCTTTTGAACCAAAGGACAAATCAGAGTCACAAAACAGGACAAAGCATACCCAGTCTTGCAAGTGCATCAGACACAGGAGTAAGCAGTAGCCCAATTCTTTGATTTCAGAATTTTATTTTATAACAAACAACAGAATACTGGGTGAGCAAGTGTAATGGTACACAAGCATTATTGCATACTTTGGGAGCTCTTTAGTTACATGTCTTCAACATGCAAGAAACATACAGCTAGAGTACCGAAAGATGAAACGTTATGGCTAAATGACAGAAGTTCTAACCAAACGGGGTTTCCCCATTTCTGAATATACAATTCTAAGGTATGGATTAGATGGAGGTGTGTGAAAGCTAGATCAACTATGCAACTGTTTAAAAAAAAGAATTATATCTCCCAGGCTAGCAGTGTGCTCCACCAAAGAACCTTTGGGCGCGGTTAATTTTACTTCAGAGAAGAAACCCATACCAAATTCAAATTGGCAGACCTAATATGTCGCCAGGTTGATAAGCCTGGATCAATTCCATCAAAGAGCTTGGAAGAGTTACCCATGTACCATGCGGATCATCAAAATCAGGATATTAAACTTTATCACACCCTTAATAGGTAGCAAGTCCAAGGATTTCAAATGAGAGGTCATATGGTCACAGAAATGACAGCATACAATCAACCACCTTGCAGAATTTTGGACCATTTGAAATACTTGCAACATTTTCTACAGGAGCCGCAAATATCTCCTATTATAGTAATAGTTTAGTTTAGTTTTATGTGATTGATATACCGCTTTCCAACCCAAAGGATATTTCAAAGTGATTTACAATACAATTTAAAAAAAAGAAATAAGGAAATACAAGTTATAAAAAGGTGAAAAAAAGGATAAACTTAAATATAAGCAAAAAAAAATCCAAGTTACTAGGAAAGAAAAAGGAAGTGCCTCTGGTATTGGGCCAGACAAAACCACAGAGTATACAACAGTTCTCAAGTCCTCCATAGACTGATAAAGCGTAGCTACTCACCTGTAACAGGTGATCTCTGGGAACAGCAGGAATCAGTTTTCACATATGGGTATCGTCAGTACAGACAGACCCCACACAGGAATGCGCCCCAGTGTCTGATAGGAAAGCTTTTGGAAGCACTCCACTGCACCTGCACATCTGCCTTCCCAAGTTCCCTCCTCACTTGAGTTTGTAACTGAGCGATATAGGAAAAAACAATTCCCTACAACTCCTAGGGGAGGAGGGCAGGTTGTGAAGCCTGATTCCTGCTGTTCCTGGAAATCATCTGTTAAAGGTGAGTAACAAAGCTATCTCTAGGCTCAAATGGGGCTTTTAGAAGCTATGCTAGGACCACACTGAGGTCCCAAGGCACTGGTGGTGGTTTGATCGGTGGCTTGAAAAGCAAAAGACACCGCATGAATCGTTGCACCAAGGGGTGCGAGGAAATGGAATGTCTATCCAGGGGACTGTGATAGAGTTCATCTCAGTGCCACTGCAGCCTAACAGAGTTAGTCTTAAGTCCCATGGAAGATAAGTGGAGAAGATATTGTAGAAGGTCTTGAGGGACTACTACAACTGGAAATAGATCTGCACTTGTAAGTAATTATCTTCTGGAACATATTCTAAATCTTGTGGAAAAAGGATAATCTTTGGGTTAAAGCAGATAAATCTGTATATTTTAGAATTCAGTGTTTGCTGAGTCAGTCAGGTCTTAGTAACACCAAAGAGCTTTTCATTTAAATCAAATAGAGTATAGCTTACCATAGAAAGAAAAATAAATAGTTACTGAAATAACTGTTTCTAGAGAGCTTTTTTTATTTCAATCAAATCAGAGTATAGCTTAGCATACAAGTAGAATACAAAGAAACTTCTTTCTAGTGACCTTTACAAAGAGGCCTTCCAGTTAGGAAGCAAAAGATCTGTGAAGTTGTCTTAAATAGGAGTTAAAGGCAAGTGGCAGATCAAAGGGGCAATTTGAAAGGCCCCCTCTATCAAACCAAGGGCTGTGTGAATCACCCAGGAAATTGATAAGATTTTACCTTAGAAGCACAGGTCAGGGCACTGTAGCACGCCAGCTTGTAAGTCTTCTTTCCCTCCCTCCTACCCCAACACCCCTGGGATAATCTTAGCTTTATAGGTTCCTACATCTATTAAAGGGGGGGGGGGGGAGGTGCCCATAATCACTTTCAGGTGTGGCTGGTTATCCTAATCAGAAATACATTTATTAAGGACCTGAGATTAATTATTCTTTAAGTTAAAAAAGTCCATTTAACATATAAGGTATAGTTGTATTAGGTTTGCAGGGGATACATATACTAAGTAAACAAACAACTAATATCTGAAAAAAACCTTAAAACTAAGATGCAGACAGTACTACTACTACTACTATTCAGCACTTATAAAGCGCCACGAACGCAGCACTGCACAGATAACCTACAGGAGGTAGCCAACATATAAGAGACAGTCCCTGCCCATCAGAGTCATGCTCATCAGAGCTTACAATCTAGTTAAAAGAACACAGTACAATCATTAGTTACATCTAAATGCAACGGTGAAGAGGTGGGTCTTCAACCTGGATTTGAAGAGGGCCAGGGAAGATGCCTGGTGCACTGATGCAGGTAGGCTGTTCCAGGCATATGGTGCAGCAAGGTGAAAGGAGCGCCGTCGGGAGTTCACGGTGCGGGTAAAATGCATTGATAGAAGTAGTTTGTTAGCAGAGCACAAATTACGAGAGGGGACGTAGGGGGAGATAAGAGATAAAAGATAAAAGGTATTGAGGGGCTATAGAGTGAATGCATTTATAGGTCAGTAGGAGAAGCTTGAATTGGATGCGGATTTGGACAGGGAGCCAGTGAAGCGACTTGAGAAGAGGAGTAATGTGGGCATGGCGAAGCTGGCAGAAGATCAGTCAAGCAGCGTGATTTTGTATGGATTGAAGAGGTGGCTTACGGGAAGACCAGCGAGGAGGAGGTTGCAGTAATCGAGGCGAGAGGAGATCAAGGAGTGGACAAGCGTTTTGGTAGTGTGTTCAGAGAGGAAGGGGCGGATTTTGCTGATGTAGAGAAAGAAGCAGCAGGTCTTAGCTACAAGCTAGATATGAGCGGAGAAGGAGAGAGAGGTGTCAAAGATAACCCCTAGATTGCGGGCCGAGGGAACAGGAAGGATAGTAGATCCATCCAACTGGACTGAGAGAGGGGGAAGTGGGGGGGAGGAGTTGGGTGGAAAGACAAGGAGTTCAGTCTTGGCCATGTTCAGTTTCAATCAGCGATGAGACATCAAGGCAGCAATGTCCGAAAGACAGGCAGAAATCTTGGACTGGGTTGCTGGAGAAATATCAGGTGTAGAGAGGTAGATCTGGGAGTCATCGGCATAGAGATGGTACTGAAAGCCATGGGAGGAGATAAGCGCACCAAGGCCTTGGGTATAGAGAGAGAAGAGGAGGGGGCCCAAGACAGATCCCTGGGGCACACCTACATGTAGCGGGGTAGGGGAGGAGGAGGAGCCGCCAGAGCATACGCTGAATGAGCAATGGGAGAGGTGGGAGGAGAACCAGGATAGTACGGAGTCCTTGAAGCCAAGTGAGGAGAGGGTGGTGAGGAGAAGGTTGTGGTCAACGGTATCAAAAGCATCAGAAAGGTCAAGAAGGATGAGGATGGAATAGAGGCCCTTAGATTTAGCCAGGAACAGGTCATTGGTGACTTTTGTGAGTGCCATTTCAGTGGAGCGTAGGGGACAGAAGCTGGATTGTAGTGGGTCCAGGAGGGCTTGGGAGGTGAGGAAGTTGAGGCAGCGATGGTGGACTGCTCGTTCCAATAGTTTGGATATGAAGGGAAGGAAGGAGATGGGTCGATAGTTAGAAGGGCATGTGGGATCAAGTGAGGGTTTCTTGAGGAGGGGTGTGACAACAGCATGTTTGAAGTCGATGGGGACAGTTGCCGTGGAGAGCGAGAGGTTGAGGATATGAGTGATGGGGGGGGGGACAATAGTGAGGGAGATGGAACGTAGGAGATGGGTGGGGATAGGATCTGAAGAGCAGGAGGAAAGGAGGTATGCGGTTTCTTCTTCAGAGATCGGAGGGAAGGAGAGGGTGGCAGGGGGAGTATGGATGGGGGAGGAGAAGTGGGGAGGAGGGGAGGTAGATGAGGGGGTAGGGAATTGGAGGGTAATCTTGTGGATTTTGTCGTGGAAGTAGTCGGCTAGGGTTTGGGCAGAAAGGGAGGGCGGGATCGGGGGCGGGGGGACATTGAGGAAGGAATTGAGGGTATTGAAGAGACGGCAAGGATCAGAGGCAAGGGAGTTGGTCAGATGGATGTAGTAATCTTGTTTGGCAAACGCTAAGGCTGACTGGAAGGAGCCAAGCATGAATTTGAAGTGTAGAAGGTCTTCCGGGGAGTGGGATTTGGACCAAACTCATTCGGCAGAACGGGCGCAGATGCATAGGTAACGGATTGTGGGTAAAAGCCAGGGTTGGGGAGTAGATTGTTTAACAGGATGTGGGGGTAGGAGGAGCACGAGTATAAAGGGCTGAGGATAGTGTAGCATTGTATGAAGATAATGCCTCGTCGACGGACTTGGAGGATAAAATGGAGGAGAGAGATGGAGAAATGGTGGAAGAGAGAGTCATGGGATCAATATGATGAAGGTCTCTAAATAGGTCAGAGGAGACAGGATGAGGTTGGGATTGCGGAAGCTGAAGAGTAAATGTTAAGAGGTGATGGTCAGATGAGGGAAGGATTGAGTTTTGGAAGTTTGAGGGAGAGGAATTGTAGAAGAGTATTAGGTCAAGGCAGTGGCCATGTAGATATGTGAGGGCAGTGGAACAAGGTTTGAGGTCGAATGAGGAGGTAAGAGCGAGGAACTTTGAGGCATGGGGGTCGGATGGGTTGTCGATGTAGATGTTGAAATCGCCAAGAATAAGAGTGGGGGGAGGAGGTGTCCATAAAGGCAGAAAGCCAGGAGTCGAAGTCAGTGAGGAAGGTTGATATGGATTTGTCGGGTGGGCGATAAATAACGGCTACTCGGAGGGGGAGTGATGTGAGGAGGCGAATGGAGTGGACTTCGAAGGAGAGGGGGGAGTGTGATTGGGGTGGCAGGAGGGGTTGGAATTGGCAGGAGGGAGAGAGTAGGAGGCCAATGCCGCCACCATGACCAGTAGATCGAGGTGTATGGGAGAACTGGTAGCCCCCATAGCAGAGAGAAGCACTCAGACAGCAGTCCAGCAGCTAGATGGGGGCTTTCCAGTCTTTTGCATTGAGTGCAACATGTATGATTTTCTCCCAGTTGGTGAGGGATCTTACATGTGCACTAGATGCAAGGAGCTCTTTGCTCTCAGAGAACGAGTCCGATCTCTGGAAGCTAGAGTAGCAGACTTGGAAGCCATAAGAAAGACAGAAGTATATAGTTGAGAACTACAGAGATGTAGTACTGATGTCCCACTTCCTCCCTGTTGCCATGGAGAAGAGAGGTCATGTGACAGGAGATCACCACCCTGATGTGGCAGGAAGTGATCCTGTAGTTAGGACCTGTCCTCCAGGCAATGTAAAACCCTCTCACACCAAGCAGGTTTCACAAGGACCTATGTCATGAGGGGAGAGTTAGGATAGACATTATAGTTAGTGATTCGATCATTAGATATGTAGATAACTGAGTGGCTGGTGGATATGAGGATTTCCTGGTAACATGCCTGCCTGGTGTGAAGGTAGCAGACCTTACGCGCCACCTAGATAAAGTGTTAGATAGCGCTGGGGAGGAGTCTGCTGTCTTGGTACATGTTGGTACCAATGACATAGGAAAATGTGGTACGGAGGTTCTGGGGGCCAAATTTAGACTTTTAGATAGGAAGTTGAAATCCAGACTTTCTGGAGTAGCATTCTCAAAAATGCTTCCTGTTCCACACGCAGGACCTAAAAGGCAGGCAGAACTCCGGAGTCTCAATGTGTGGATGAGACGATGGTGCAAAGAAGAGGGTTTGGGATTTGTTAGGAACTGGGGATCATTCTAGTGAAAGGAGAGGCTCCTCCAAAGGGATGAGCTCCACCTTAACTGGGATGAAACCAGGCTGCTGGCATTAACCTTTAAAAAGGAGATAGAGCAGCTTTTAAACTACATAATAGGGGAAAGCTGACAGTTGCCCAAGAGCACATGGTTTGGAACAATGCATCCGTGAAGGATACTAGCAAAAGAATGAAGTTAGGGCATATCGACAGAAAGGTTCCAATAATGACAAAAGTAATCCAAATTCCCTTAAGTACAGAGCAAACAGAGCTTAAAGATTCCAAATTACCCCTGCCTACCAATAACTAGATTAATATGAATAAAATAAGACATCTAAAATGCTTGTATGAAAATGCCAGATGTCTAAAACATTAGATGCATGAGTTAGAATATATAGCACTAAATGAGAGGTTAGATCTGATTGGTATCTCAGAGACCTGGTAAAGGACGACAACCACTGAGACACTGTGATACCTGGGTACAAATTATATCGCAATGATAGAAAAGATCAAAATGATGGAGGGGTTGCGCTCTATGTTAGTGAGGGCATTGAGTTATACAGGATTAAAGTGATGCAGGAAAAAAAATACAAGGTAGACTCTCTATTCATTGAAATTCTATGGAAAAAGGGGAAAGCTATGGCAGAAGAATTGTATTACTGACCGCCTGGCCAGAATGAAATGGATGATGAAATGCTTTAAGAAATCAGGAAAACTAACAAAAGTTACAATACAGTAATAATGGGTGATTTCAATTACCCCGTTATAGACTAGGTCAATGTCATGGCAGAACATGCTAGGGAGATAAAGTTTCTAGATGAAATAAATGACTGCTTCTTGGAGCAGCTGGTTCATGAACAGATAAGAGCAGAAGCCATTTTGAACCTAGTCCTTAGTGGTACACAAGATCTGGTGCAAGAAATAAGGGTGTTGGGGCCACTTGTCAGTAGTGATCATAGCATGATCGCTTTTGATTTCATAAATGGAAGAAGGACAGCAAGGAAATCTACAGTACTGCCTTTTAACTTTCAAAAGGGAAACTACGATAAAATGAGGAAAATAGTTAAGTAACAACTAAAAGGAGCAGCTGCAAAGGTTAAAGATTTACATCAAGCATGGGCATTGTTTAAAAATACTATCTTGGAAGCCCAGACCAGCTGTATTCCATGCTTTAAGAAAGGTGGAAGGAAGTCCAAAAATCTGCCAGCATGGCTTAAAGGTGAGGTCAGAGAGGCTGTTACCAAAAAAGCATCCTTCAGGAAATGGAAAAAGGAACCAAATGACGAAAACTGGAAACAACATAAGCACTGGCAAGCAAGATGCAAGGCATTGATAAGGCAGGCAAAGAGAGAATTTGAGAAGAAGCTTGTTGTGGAAGCAAAAACACATAATAAAGACTTTGCCAAGTACATTCGTAGCAAAAAACCTGTGAGAGAGTCAGTTGGACCATTAAATGATAGAGGAGTAAAAGGGATACTAAGAGGGGACAATGCCATAGCAAAGAGACTGAATGAATTCTTTGCTTTGGTCTTAACTAAAGATGTAAGGAAGTTACCCATGACTGAAATGTTATTTAAAGGTGATGCATTGGAAGAATTGAAAGAAATAATCGATAAACAGAAAGATATATTAGAACTATTTAATAAACTAAACAGTAGCAAATCACCTGGACCAGATGGCATACACCAGAGGGTGTTGAAAGAACTGAAATATGAGATTGTAGACCTATTAGAAATTTTTGAGCTATCGTTAAAATCATCTGTAGTACCTGAAGATTGGCAAATGGTCAATGTAACGCAGGGGTGATCCGAATAACTACAGGTCAGTGAGCCTGATGTCAGTACTGTGCAAAATGGTTGAAACCATTATAAAAAAACAAAATTACTGTACATGTAGATAGACATGATTTAATGGGAGAAAGCCAACATGGCTTTAGCCAAGGAAGGTCTGGTCTTACTAATCTGTTATATTTTTTTCGAAGGTGTGAACAAACAGGTAGACAAAGATGAGCTGGTCGACAGTGTATCTGAATTTTCAGAAAGCCTTTGACAAGGTCCCTTCATGAGAGACTCTGATCGAAGTTAAAAAGTCATGGGATAGGCGGTTAAAAGGAACTGGTTAAAAGATAGAAAGCAGAAGGTATGGCTGAATGGCTAATTTTCCCAATGGAGAAAGATGAATAGTGGAGTATCCCAGGGATTTGTCTGCTTTTTAACACTCCCATTTCCAGGTAATTTATGAATATACTGAGTGCTTTTTAACACTCCCATTTCCAGGTAATTTATACTGAGTGAGGTAGTCAAATTTGCAAATAACACAAAATTATTCAAAATTGTTAAAACCCAAGAGGATTGTGAAAAATTGCAAGAGGACCTTGAAGAGAAAATACTTTTTCACTAAACACATAATCAAACTCTGGAATTTGTTACCAGAGGATGTAGTAAAAGCTGTTAGTGTAGCTGGGTTTAAAAAAGGTTTGAACAAGTTCCTGGAGGAAAGGTCCATAAACCATTATTAAAGAGGACCCGGGTAACCCACTGCTTGCCCCAATACAAGCAGTGTGTCTTTTTGGGAAACTGCTAGGTACTTGTGACCTGGATTGGCCACTGTTGGAAACAGGATACTGGACGATGGACCTTGATCTGACCCAGTATGGCATTTCTTATGTTCTTAAGAAGCTCCACTGGGCAAGTAGAAAGGTTAATCTTCTGTAGGGTGAACCATCGCCATTTGTAGGCAAAAGAATGTCTGGTAGAAGGCTTGTGGGAAGTCATCAAGATGTCCCTGACTAGTGGAGGCAGGTCAACATCAAAGATTATGCCTTCAGTAGCCATGCCGAGAGATGGAGGGCTTGTGGATTGGGGTGGAGGAGTTGCCCCTGATCCTGAGAGAGGAGGTCGGGAGCATGACCCAAACTGAGGGGTGGAGTCTGTGCTAGATGAAGTAGCAAAGGAAACCACTGTTGCTAGCGCCAGTAAGGGGCTACTAGAATCAAGGAGCCCCTGTCAGCTTGCAACTTGAACAGAGTTTTGGGTATCAGGAGAGTTGGCAGGAATGCATAAAGCAGGCCCACGTCGCAATGATGGAGAAAAGCTTCCGCTGCCAGACTGTCTGGAAGAAATTCTTGAGCAAAAAAGCAGAAGAGGCACATTCTCTGGAGTGGCGATCTATTCTGGGGGTCCCCACACATGGAAAATCGAAGATGCCATGTCCTGATGCAGTGTCCACTCGTGTGGATGCAGAATACAGCTGAGTCTGTCTGTCAGGACATTGAGTGGAAAAACCCAAAGGGTGTTCGTGAAAGCACGAAGCTCGAGGAGCTTGATCCGCATCTAAGATTTCTGGTGCTGTCCACTGCCCTTGTGTGATGAGACTGTCCAATGTGCTCCCCAGCCTAGTTTGGAAGCATCAGTCGTTAGGGTGCATTGAGGTAGTGGCATCTGAAAAAGATGACCCTCTCAGGAGATTTTGGGGGGGAGAACCACTAGCAAAGGGAGTTGACAAGTGGAGGAGTTATGGAAATCTTGTCTGAGAGATGCTGTGTCGCTTGAGACCATTGGTCTGAAAGAGTCCACTGGGCTTGTCTCATGTGCAGCCGGGCATATGGGTTGACGTGGACCGTGGAGGCCATGTGCCCCAGAAAATGCAGCATGTCTTGAGCTGACACAGTACTCTGACCTTGTATGGTGAGAGCAAGCTTGACGAGACAAGCAGAGCAATCCTGAGGAGGGAAAGCTTGGCCCTGACAAGTGTCTAAAAATGCTCCGCTGAACTCTAGTTTATTTGTTTTATTTATTTATTTACTTTTATATATCGCACTTTTTTAAATCAGTGCGGTTTACATATAACAAAAACAGTTTACAAAGAACAGATTGCATAGAACAGAACAGTTTACATTGAACTAGAACCAGTAACAGTAAGTAACAAGTAATAACAAGTGGCTACATTGGATGAAAATACAGGGAGATGAACTTGGAGGGTGCAGGCAGGGGCACTAGAAGCGATCTGGACAGAGGCTTCATTCAGGGTGGCTGGCTGTAAGCTAGTTGAAACCAGTGTGTCTTTAAGGCCTTCCTAAAGGATGTCAGGTCTGTGATGGCATGGATTGCTGGAGGAAGGGCATTCCAGTGGGTTGCTGGGTTGGAACTAGGTGAGACTCTGGAAAGTAGAACAAAGCCTAGATTTTGGAGCACCGTGATGGTGCGAGAAAGTGACTGTTTTATGACTTCTGGGGATTCTGCCCTTATTAGCCAGTCGTCTAGATAAAGGAGGACAAAGGTTTATTTTTACGGGACTTTTTTCCCCCGAAAGCATGCAGATATGCTGCACCACTGCCATGCAATTTGTGAATACTCTGGGTGCAGATGCTAGTCCAAAGGGGAGCACCCAGTACTGGTAGTGGACCTGCTGAACGAAAGCACAGATACTGTCTGTGGTGAAGGTGGATCAGCAAATGTGTGTTAGCTGCCTTGAGTTCTAGAGAATATAACCAGTTGTACCTATGAAGGTAAGGCAGAAAACTGCCGAGGGAGATTATTTTAAATTTCTCCCCAACAAGGAATTTGTTGAGATCCCTCAGATCTAGAATTGATCTGAACCCCCTTGTCTTCTTGGTGATAAGAAAGTAAGGTGAGTAGAAGCAGTCTCCCTCTTGGATGGGAGGGATTCTTTCAATTGCCCTCTGCCCCCTGGACCCTGAAGGCAGGAGATTGGCCTATGTGCAGTGGCTGCGGCTCTTGTAGAGGTAGAATAGCTACGCTCTCCAGGTGCGAACCCCCCAAATCTCCACTTTCATTCCAGGCTGTAATGCGACAAAACCAGACAAACACGGTGGGGATGAGTACTTTCACAAGGCACTGCACATCTTAACTCTGGATACTCCTGTCAAATCCACCTCCTTAAAAGGCACAATGGCATCCTTCCAAACCTGCCCACTATAAGGAAAAAAATGATAGGCCAGTGGCAATTCTACAAACGTTCCCAATGCTACCAACCTGCTTTTGTGCCTTTAAGGAGACAAGTCTGATAGGATTTAAAGTTTCAGCAGGAAGAAGGGAGCACCTTTAAACCTGGTCTCCTTAGATAGCTGGCAACACTCTCTAGAGGCAAAATGGCACTGACTTGGTGCCCTGGCCCCTGGCAAGATGCACTGTCCTCGCCCTGTCTCTGCTCTTCTCAAGAATACCCTCACTTTTAGCAACTAGGATACAAAATGGTGGGTTGGTATATTTTAGGGGCAGTGAAGGCAGGTAGTATATTTAGCCTCAATGCCTTCTTAAAAAGGTGCCTTCCGACCACACAAAGCAGATAAGTGGGTAGACAGAGAGAAAGAGACTGATATCATACTCCAAGGCCTACCAACATGTACACTACACAATCACTCCAAATGGCCATGAATGCTGCAGCTCGAACCTTGCACGGAGCATCCAGATATGAGCATATCACACCCATCTTAAAGCAATTCACTGGCTACCAATATTAAGCCACCTGAAATATAAAGCTTTACTGCTTACATTTAAAGTACTACATAACCTGTCCGCAGACTCCCTCTCGGCTATCATACACTGGACTCCTCATAACAGAGCACAGAGAACTGAAATGGCTAATACAATCGTAACCCCTTCAGCAATAACAAAAAGTACCCAATCTGCTAAGAATTCGGCATTCTCATTATGCGCACCAACCATATGGAACACTCTCCCTGCCCCGATCCAAACAATTTCTGACATGTCAACCTTTAGAAAGGCAATAAGGACTCATCTGTTCAAACTCTACTATGACCAACCATATATTATCACAGGCCTACCAGTCTCAAGGCACAATCTACCCTCATGCTAAGCTGTTAGGAAACAGGTATTATTTAACATAGTTCTCCCAGTTGCTATCCAAGTTGACACCCATGTTCAATGTAAAACGTTAAAGTTATTGTCTATGTAAACCGCTCTGATTTCATAAGAGTGTGGTATATAAAATTAAATAAATAAGGGAACCCCATACACAGCCTGAGTGAGAGCAGCAGTTAGAAAATGAGAGCTGAGATTAGTGGGGTTGTGAGAGGCATCAGAGAGAAAGATGCAACATTAAGAGAAAAGCAAGGGATTCCTAACAAACTCTGCCCCCTCCTTCCCTCCCAATAAAACATTCTTGGTCCAGTCCTCAACCTCCCAGGGTATGTTGCATCTACCCTTTAGGCCTGTTCCACTTTTCCATGTGCTTGTGAGATAATTTAGTTTCCCCAAGTTCCCACAGAAGCAAACCCTGTCTGTCAGACAATTCTGTTCAATGGCCTACCACTAAAAAGCATATACCTCCTCCAAAGAGCACAAAACATATGTGCCAAGATGGTCACAAAAGCTAAGCTAACAGACCACGTGACCCCAATACTACTAGATCTTCATTGGCTCCCCATAAGCAGCCGAATAAAATATAAAATCCTCCTTACTACCTTTAAACTCCTCAATAACATCTCTCCCTCCCAACTATCTACCCTATTACAAACCCCATCAGAAACTAGAACACGAAGACAGAACGCAACCCACTCCCTCAACATAAAAACTAATTTCAGAAGGACCAGAGCAACGACAAGTGATAGAGCCTTCTCCTTTGCTGCCCCTAGCCTCTGGAACGAAATCCCATTAACCCTCAGCAAAATAAAAGACCTTCACCAATTCAAAAAAGAACTAAAAACATACCTTTTCACAAAACACTTTGAGATCCCCTACCAACAAAAAACCTCTCCGATACAATCACAGAAACACATTCACAGTTCTCAAGACAGAACAAATGATTAAACATAAGAAAGACACTTACTCTACTCTGCCTTACCCTACAGACAAAGATTTACACAAACAAATGGCTATATCTCTATTGTAAATAATACCGGTAACTCAATTATGTTGTGATGACCTGTACATAGTTTGAATAGTGTTATTCTAGTTAATGTTCAAAACATGTTCAATGTAACTAAACGTGTACATAGTTAACACAAGTTCCATGTAAAATATACAGAAGTATATTGATTTTTGTTCGATGTGAACCGCCCCTGATCTCTGGAAGGGGCGGTATATAAGAAACTGTTAAATAAATAAATAAATAAATACCACTGCATCATTAACTTGGGCACTCAACTTCCAAGTACCACAAGGATCCATACTGTCACTTATCTATCTCAACCTTCTAGCTGAGCCATTTCGGCTGACAGACACATTCTATATCTTTACCTATGATGGACAGCTACTTATCCCTACTGAGTTATATCTCACACCAAGTTACTGCAATGCCTGCAGCAAATAGGATTCCAAAGACTTCCGAAAGGCCCTTAAAACCCTGCTTTTCACAGAAACCTATGAGCAAATAGACAACCAACTACCTCCATTAAATCGACACTCGCCCGCCAAACTTGTTGTTTAAGTTCAATGTATATTGTTAACTACCTCATGTTAAATGTAACCTTCCAATTGTAATGTGACCACTTTGAATGTAGGATAAGGTGGGATACAAATCTGTCTAAATAAATAAATATCTACCCACAGTTTTGAGCAAATTGATTATCTGTAACAGCAACTCAAGAATGGGCAAAAACAAACAAACTACCTGAACCTAAGTGAAACAAAGATTCTGTGGGCTCCTAACACAAGCAGGCAAGTGCCTGCATCAAAATCTCTTTTGGGAACTATGAACTAAAATCACAGGCTAGGAATATTGTGTTACTGCTAGACCGACAGAAGCTATTTTAAAGGTTGCCTGAATTTGTGGACTCTCATCTGCAGAAACTACAAAATCTTTCTTCATATATCGAGAAGACAAGTCTGATCACAGTGGTCTATTCTGTAACAACATCATGACTAGACTACTGTAATGCCCTGTATATCGGTAAGGCCACAAAGAGTTTCAATTAATTCAAAATGCTGCAGCACAATTGAGAGGGTCTCAAGTGACATGACCACGTCAAACCCTTCCTGCGAAAACTGTTCAGTCTACAAGCATTTTAAATTTGGCCTTGTAGGATCCTATCTCTGATTTTCAAGGCCCTCAGACAAAATTGATAAGAACAATAAAAGAACAGCCCTTCATACACCTTTGAGGCCTCTAAGATAGTCTCAAGGAGCATCCTTAACTGTAAAAGAGGACATCACACATTAAGATACCCACTAACCAGACTTCTCAGGAGTAGCCCTCCTACACTCAAACTCACTCCCAGAGAGGCTACAACTCACTCAAGAATACCTCTACTCCAGGAAGCATGTAAAAGCCTGGCTCTTCTCCCAAGCCTTTAATGGCTGTGGCCACTGGCGTCCCATTCACTTAATGCTTTATGATTAGCTTGCTGCACATCCTGAAAGTGAGACCAAATCAACATATCTTTATTCATTTATATAATTTACACTCAATCTAATTACCCATTTTTATTTCTCTATATCTTTGTCTATATGTCCCAAGTGAACCCGTCCACTCAAGGAGGTTTATTGTATAGTTCTAACATTGTGTGTATCCTATGTTATTTGAGTTTTATCGTGCTGCTCATTAAGCCTTAACATGTGTATGCTGCTGGCATTGTATTGTATATTTCTGCTATCTGAATATTCTACTATGCTGTTTTAAAGCACACATTCCTGACATTGGTTTATAGGAAATAAGAGCTAGACAGCAATATCTCCCAGCACTCCTTGTGCCATTCGGCAAGTCACTTAACCTTCCGTTGCCTCAGGTACAAACTTAGATTGTAAACACTCTGGGAACAGGGAAATACCTACAGTACCTGATTGTAACTCGCTTTAAAACTACTACTGGACAGACATGAGCTAAATGCTATCTAATAAATAACAAATAATACTACATTGTAGGTTGTCTATGTCAAGTGATAACTATTGTATACTGCCTTCAGTGAAACTCTTCATAAAGGTAGTTAGAAATCCTAATAAATGGAAACATTTGGTCTCACGTGCTCATTTTCTTTCCTTAACCTATCCAGACCAGTCCAGGCTGTAATGAGTTATATGCCTGCCAATGAGCAGATGGACTAATGAGATCAAAACCACCAAAAAAAATGCAGGCACTCTTAAATCTGCTTTTTATACATTTTTTTATTTAAAGGCTTTCAGACAAGTACAACAAGCAATATCTGTACAAACTACACAGAGAATACATGCTCATTATAACACAAAATCCTCAACCAAAACAATTGCGACAGCACAGCCTTATTTTATTTTATATCTTTGTTCACTGAACCTTCTTATTACCCAGTTTCACCCCTTCAACCCTTCCCCTCACCCCATCCCATCCCCTCACCCCACCCCATCCCCTCACTCCCCCCTTCTCTCTACCCCCTCCCCACATATCCCTTCCCCCCCTCATCCCCTCCCACATCCAACTTTCCTTTGCTACTCACTCTATAAATTAGGGGTTGTCCAGCCAGTCAAACAACACTAGGGAAGGAAGGAAGTTAGTTAATCTTCCATGTCAAGCGGAGCCTCGTGTCCAACATCTCCAGCTAATTTATTAAAGACGTTGTGGGTTGTGAGCCATATTTCAAAACAAAGGCAGCCCACACCTGCTCAAATTAGGGTAGGCGCATTCTCCCAACTGCCACCCCTCGTTCCATTGTGCATATGTCCCGCATCCGTTCCAACCAGCGCGAGAATGCTGGAGGCAGTGCCTGCTTCCATGCGGTCGACAGTGTCAGCCTAGCTGCATTCAAACTGCGGCGAATCAGCACCAACTGGGGAAGCCAATCACCAGGGACTTTCTTTCCAAAAAGAAAAATACTCGGGTCCCAAGGAATGTCCAAACCAACCATTTGTTTCAAATAGTATTGGATCTCCCTCCAAAAAACTTGGACACGGGGACAAAGCCACCACCCATGCGCCAAGGTGCCTTTTTCGCCACAATTCCGCCAGCACAAGTCAGATACCCCCGGAAATGCTTGGGCTATTCACACTGGCGTCATGTACCACCCGTAGAGTAATTTATAGTTAGTTTCTCGAGCAATAACAGCCACCGAACTTCTCCAAAGTCGACCCTCAATCTGTTCTCACTGCTGTTCAGTATATGAAAGATGCAGCTCCTGCATCCACTGAGTTCTATGTTTGCCTATTCCATGATGTTGTCTCTGCAGGTGTGCAAACAAGGCAGCAATGAGGCCCTTAGTGTTTGTGTGTTCCTCACATAGATGTTCAGCATCTGTCAGATCTTGTGCAACTTGCTGCCTAACAGCTCGGTTTCCCACCCAATGTGCCACCTGAGCATACTGGCAGACATGGTGGTCTGGGATGTCAAATTCCTCCTTCAGTTCACAAAAAGAACGAAACACACCATCCTCAAATAGTTGTCCCATACGACTAAGTCCCTTATGCCCCACTGTCGAAAAGCTAAATCACTCATACCCAGAGGGAAAGATTATTATCAACTATGGGCGCTAATGGGGTCAAAGTCGCTCCATGTGGCCAAAAAAAAATGATCCCAGCAATGAAGAGTATGTGCTATGTTGTGAGACTATGCCGGTCGTAGGCGGTTGCCTAGACCCGTATATAGCCTTGAGTTGTGGAAATAAGGACACTGCAGTCGTGACCAGAGTGAAAATTAAGGTTGGGTTTTATTCCCTTGCCCTTGAGGATGTCATAGAATAAGGACAACATAAAAGAATGGTTGCTTCACCGGTGTAGAGGATTCTTAATAAATAATAATTATGCTTCTTTCCAGCAAATAAAGTCCATCACATTTCCAATGTGCAAAAATACATTTTCTTTCTTGCTCCTTTTCTTAACAGAGAAACTCTATGTTATCAGCCACACATAAAGCACATTCCATGGGCTCAGGGATGTTTTCTGGGCTATAGCTCTCCCACTGCATAGGGCCAGGACCTGGTCCTGTGTATGGACACTGAGCCCCTGTGAAGCTGCTCTCCGAGCCTTGCCCTGGGGAAACCTCAGTTGCTGTGAGTTGGAGCTGCTTTTGGGTGTCCCAGATAGCAGGAGCTGTGCTGGGGATTTCTTTCCACGGCTTAGGCCAATAAGAGTTCACTAGCCTGTTGTAAGCCTGGCTTCTCCCACGGAGACCCCCTTCTCTCCCTTTACCAAAGACAGGGTACTTATCTCTTCCTGTGGAGAAAATGGTTTCAAACTCTTCTGCTTCTAGCCAAGGCTTTCTCTCTGCCCTGCAGCCTGCTCTTCTTTGGGAACACCGGTTACTGTGCTTAGCTGCAGGAAACTCACTTCCTGCCTTCATTGAGCTTCCCTGGACGTGACCTCTGCCCTCTGTTGGCTTGGCTGTTTGCCTCGGTATGAGGACCCCTCTGGCTGGGAAGACTTTGCTACTGTCTTTCTTAGCTCTCCCGGGTTTATCAGCCTGCCTTTCTTCAGCCCTGGTTCTCCAAGGCAACGTGTCTTTCTGTAACTGCTTTGGAGTTCTGGTCTCACCTTCTCTCCAAGCCTGCCTGGAACTGCAGTCAGAAAAACTCAGACTCCTGCTCCAGCCCTAGTCCAGGCTCCAGCTTGAGCTCTTGCTCTCCTTCAAGTTCCAGCTTCCCTCCTCTCTGTGGGATTTCCCACCTGTTTTTATCTCTCTGCTCATCTAACGTAGAATGTGAGTCTGGGTCCAGGTGAGCCTGATTGGAACCCTCAATTCTTACTGCGTCACTAAAACCATGTGGAAAGTTTGTTTTCCTTTTCCCTGCCTCTCTGCATTGTGAATGCTGCAACTGCACATGTGGCTGCAAGGTAAGCTCTTCTTTCTTTTTACTTTATAATATCTCAGGGTCTGTGCTATCTAACTCATGACAGGTAAGCTCTTCCTTTGCATTGTTCTTTAATGTTTCAGGCTTAGTGCTGTCTAGCTCATGGCAAGTAAGCTCTTCCTCTGTACTACTCTTTAATATTCCAGGTTTTGTGCTGTCTACCTCATGACAATGTATGGATTGGTAATACATGGACCTCCCCACAACTTAGAGCAAAGCCACAACCGGTCCCCCAACCCAGTCCCACCAGCTAAATCCATTTCCATTTGTACCCAGCATTTAGTGCTAGTAGAGGTCATCCATTCCACCCCAGCATGACACTGTGCCACTGCATAATACCAGTGAAGGTTAGGAACCCCCATACTCCCATGCCTCGGTTGGGCATATAGGAGCCTGCGAGCTATTTGAGGACACTTAAACTTCCATATGAACTTCATAATCAGCACCTGCCATGTTTCCAAAACCCCATGAGGCAGGGGTATAGGGAGCACCTGAAAAAGATACAGAAACCGCAGAACTACCACCATTTTTGTCACCGCAATGCGACAGAACCAGGACAACATCAGACCCGTCCAAGAGTCCAAATCCCATTTAACTTGTTGGATTAAGGGTCCATAGTTCGCCCTAAATAGCATGGCCCTATCCACTGTTCCTTCTAAGCTGTGCGCGTGTGCACGCTGTGATAAGGAAGCTTATCATAGCTCAGGAAGGAGCTATAGTAAAGGTGAAGTGACTCTGAACAAGCAACCTGTCAGTTCTGGTAGAAATAAGAAAACAGAATTTTCCCATAAAAGACTACCAGTCCCAGAATGCACCAGGTTTCCAACAGCCATTAGAGGAGCTGAAGTGGGGAAACATGTGTTCAATCAGGAGGGCTATGAGGTAATCCCTAAGCACTCATCTCAAAGGGCAGGGCCTGATTCAGCACAGCTGCGCTGTGTTAGGGTGGAGCACTCATCTAGGCAGAATAAAGGTAGAGTTTATTCTACAGAGAATCATCATCATCTTCATGATCAGCTTGGATATCCTCATCTTGGACAGCTTCATCATCTGGAGGATCATCAGAAGCAGAAGCCAGAGCGGACGGACAGAGAGGGCAAGAAACCCTTTGGAAGAAAGAAGAGAAAAGCCTTTGGGAGGTCTAGAGGAGTCTGGAGCAGTACGTATACTGGGAGGCATTCCAAGGGCCAGCATACGCCATTGGACTGGGGAAAGCTAGAGGAATGGTGCTGCAGAGCTAGGAATCTCCAGACGGTACCTGTGAGGGAGACGGCTGCACTTGGAAGGGACCCTAAGACCCGTGCCAGAAGGTATGTGAAGAGAGACCCAGTGTCCAGGGATCTGGATTGGAAGGCTGGACATAAGAACTGGACTACATACTGGCCAGGCTATATAGAGAGGAACTCTAACAGCAATGGAAGCTCAGGTATGAACACTGATCTATGCCCTAGCTATACCCTTGAAAGACAGCAGGGAAGCAAGTATTGTCCTGAGAGTGCTCCATTGAGAAATTCCTCTGTGCCAATCCATGATATTGAACCCATGATTGTTGAAGAAGGGGGAGAGGTTGCAGATGAAGGCTGTGTTTACATGGATTGCTCTCTGTCTAAACTCCTGTGGTAATTTTCTGTTACAAAGTACAGCAACCATCACAAAGAAATACAAACTTGTTCTTTAATCTACTCAGAAAAGCTCCTGAAGTAAGATTTGAGCCACGCAGTAGAAAGCAAGCCAGCTAAGGGGTTTCAGCTGGGTAACTGCTAGCAATTGAGCCTTACCTAATTGCTTGTGAGCTCTGAGGGAATCACTTCTGAGTCTATGTGGGAAGATATAAGAAGTTAACCTGAAAAGAACAGTTTTTCCCTTCTTTGTGGATTTTGTTTGTTGTTTGATACACTGCTAAGAAAATATTAGCTAAAGCCTACAGAAAAGACCAGTTTGTTACCAACCAGGTCTTTATTCTTTTGCTTTGATTGCCTGACAAGTTCAGCTGTTGTTTTTCCTGATTTTGTTTTTCTAAGTTAAACACTGAAAGTAAGTATCCTGTTTTATGTGCTACCAAGCATATCTGTGTTGGGAGAAATAACCCCATAAATAAATATCTTATTGGCTTTACCCTCAAGCACAACTAATTATTGTGAGCAGCTGTGTCTGGTGTGAATGGACTGCATTTCCCACAATCCCTTGCAAATCATATTGATATATGCACTTGCCAAGACTGTGAACATTCTCACCCAGGCAGCCGTCTGACAGCGCGCACACACCTCGCCGAGCGAGCGCACATACTTTACAACATAGCGCACAAAAATTACGGTTCTGATTCTGATAGAAAACAACACAGACGTCTTAAAATTTAAAAGTTGTTGTGTATTTACGGTTTTCACAAGTTCTACAATATTTTCTAGTGCAATCAGTGTGGTGTACATACTGTATTCTGACGTGTAGTCAAATTTTAAAGTATATAACTCAGAGTGTCGTTATGTGGCGCACAAAACTTTAACCTTCCTTCAAAAGCTGCACAGCTGATATTTTATGCGCACACAGCCTACAGAAAATTAGAGGGAACATTGGCCCTATCTACCGTGAGGTTCACACCCAAATAACAGAGAGCCTGATCTACCCATTGAAAAGGAAAACAAGTTTTCAATTGTGCGCATGTCGCCTCCACTACCCCCATGTTCAAGATTTCCGATTTAGCATATAGTTAATTTTAAACCCTGAAACCTGTGAGAAGGCCACAAAAAGCTGCATTGCAGCAGGAAGGGAGACTTTGGATTCGCAAGCGATAATATAATATCATCTGCGAAAAGTGCTATTTTATATTCACGAGAGCCCACCCTCACTCCAGCTACTTTGGGATGCTCACGGAAGATTTGCGCCAGAGGTTCCATCACCAATACAAACAGCACTGGTGACAGTGGACACCCCTGCCGGGTTCCCCTCTCCAACTCGAAACTCTTTGATTGACCCCCATTGACTTGGACACTGGCTCGAGGTCCCTGATACAGACTATGTACTCATCGAGTAAAATTAGGCCCAAATCCCATCTTATCCAGAACACACCAGAGGAAACCCCAGCTGACTCAATCAAATGCCTTCTCAGCATCAATTCCCACCAATAGCACCGGTTGGGATCCCTGACACGCAGCATGTATCACCTGCAACATCTGCCGAACATTGTCCGTGGTCTGTCGGCCAGGCACAAAGCCAACCTGGTCAGGGTGCACCAGATCAAGAAGGGCCCAGTTCAATCATGCAGCCAGCACAAAGGCCAGTATTTTAACAAAGAAATAGGGTGATAAAAGGCCGCCTCCTGCATCGGTTTACCCGGCTTAGGTATCACTGCAATAACAGCTTCCCGTTGAGTATTGGGTAATGGCATCCCTCACAGCACCTCATTAAAGAGCACCGCCAAAGTTGGTGACAACTGGGTGCTATACTTTTTGTAATATTCCGAAGGGAACCCATCACTCCCCGGCGCACTCCCAGCCTTCAATCACCAAATAGCCTCTTCCACTTGCTGTGCTGTAATCTCTGCATCCAACTGCTCTCTAACGAGGTCAGCCAGCCACGGTAAAGAGATATCATGCAAATAATCATCCACCTGGACCGGATCAAAGGGCTCAGCCTTATTCAACTGCACCAAAAAAATCGGCCAGTACTGCACGTATCTCCTGAGACACCACCCACAGGCCTCCCATTGAGTCCCAGATCTCGTGTACCACCCGTGAGGTGTGTTGCTGCCAGAGTCGCAAGGCAAGGTAGCACCCAACTTTGTTCCCCTTTTCATAAAAAGTTTGTCGTAGCCTACGACGCATACTATCTAAATCCCTTTGCGTACAAGCATCCAATTGGGCCCGCGTTTCCTGCCATTGGCACCAGATACGTTTAGAGCCCGTCCTTGCATGTTCTAACTGGAGGTACTTGGCCTTCCTCCTCCAAACGGTGAGATTCCTGTGCCCAAGCCTTCCTGGTTCGGTCCGTCTCAGCCATCAGATGGCCACGGGCTGTAGCCTTAAAGGCATCCCAAACAACCGGCAGCGTAACCGCCCCAGTGTCATTTAGCTCAAAAAATTCTTGTATGAATCGTCTATGATCTTGAACAGCAGGGACCTGCCAAAAAAAATCTCCCGTCCAATTGCCACATCCACCTCCGCTCCCCACTCAGATCACCAGGAATGGAAATCCAGCAGGGAGCATGGTCCAACCATGTTAAAGCACCATGCCCAGCCTCCACCCCCCCTCCTCTATCAGACACTGATCCAACAGTAAATAGTCAATACGCGTATGTACCTGATGGACTGGTGAGTAAAATTTATAGCTTTTTTCTCCGCGATGGGTGTCCCTCCAAACATCCCACAGACCCAGATCTGTCATAAACATTCTCAATGCCCGACTAATTCCATTACCCTCCCTCACATTTCGCCCCGTTGAATCCAAGTGTGGTACCATAAGCGCATTGCAATTCCCGCCCAAAATGATAGGCCCTTTCGCAAACTCTGCCAATAGGACCTTCAATCGTGCAAAGAATTTCACCTGGACTTCATTAGGCGCATACATATTAGCCAAAGTGATTAAATGCCCCTCTAAACAGACATTCATAAGGAGCCAACGTATAACGTATCCTTTTTTTTTTTTTTTTAAATTTATGAAATTTTGAAATTAAACCAAGAAAGCTACAAACATTCTTGCAGAAAAAAGAGCAGATACATTAGAAATTACAATATATCATAAACAACCAAAGTATTTATTTTTCAAAACAAAGTATCTACTCACCTTAGCCCACAAAGAGGGGGATAGAATACTATATTAATTTTTATCACACACAAAACGAAAAGAAATATATACGACAAAACTGAACCTGATTCCTAAACTAAGAGAGCACAGGTGAGACACCGATGGAAGACTCCAGGAGTCTAGCATTAATGAAAGCAGTTAGTTGAGAGGGTTCATAAAAAATATAGGAAACAGAGTGATATTTCACCAAACACTTACATGGGTGTTTTAAGAAAAAAGCCCTCCCAACTGTAAAACACCAGGTCGCAGCAGGAGAAATTCCCTGTGGCGTTTCTGGGTTTCCCTGGCTAGATCCGGGTAAATACGAACCATTAATCCTTTAAATGGTAAATTACGCTTTAAAAGTCACTCTCTATCAGAGAGTAGAGCAAAGGTAACTAATAAAGTAGAGAGAACTGGAGGTTCACAGTCAGATTTCTCTAGTAAATCAGTAACATTCAATACATTCCCTTGCTCCGGATCTCCCCCTAACTGAACCAAACCAGGTATCAACTTGGCCTCAGATAGGTAGTAAACCTTAACCAATGGCGGAATCAATTCAGGGGAGACCCCCAACACATCAACCAGATATTGTTTGAACATTTCTCTAGGGGACACAGTAAGAAGCCTAGGGAAATTAATTAATCGTAGATCATTAACTCTAGACAAATTGTCCAAATGTTCCAACTTAACTTGAACAGAAGAAAAGTTCTTCTTAAATACATCTGATTGGTCTTCAAGAAGAGAAACTGTTCTCCGAGTCTCCGTCACTTCAGATTGAACTTCCACAAACTTGCGCTCCACCTCCTTAACCTCAGCCACTGAATTAGTCACCTTCCGATCCAACGATGTTATCTGTGGAACCAAAGCTTCTCCCAAGGATAAAATAGCCTGCCAGATAGCTTCCAGGGTGAAATTTACCGGCCGCTGAAGAAAGAAAACTGATCCTGGATCAGCAGATGTTAAAAAAGCTTCCATTCTGGCTGGCGTCTCTCCTCCACACACCACAGAGAACTCCTGCTCTGCTTTCTCACTCAACGGCGCCGAAGCTGGAACAGAGCTACAAAGGCCTAAGTCTTCACTCTCCCGCTTCCGTGGACTCTCTACTCCTGGCCCTCTTGAGCTACCAGCCTCACTCCCAGAGGAAGGGGAACCAAGCTCCAGGAAACCCTCAGGTAAGGACTGCTCTCGGAAGACTTTCGGCGCCAGGCTCAAAGGGGAGCCAGATGTAGCCAACGCAGCTGCCGAATCACCCGACTCCGGCAACGCTGCTGTTCGGTGGTCGTCCCCCACAACCGGGTCCCGGGGCGCATGCACTACAAAGGAATCCAAAGGTCCCACAGCATAGAGGTTAGGGGGGGCTGGGAGGGCAACGACCCACCTTTCCCCTTACGTTTCCTGCCCATAGAGCTAAAAGAAAAACGCGCTCACTCCGGACAAACGGCTGCCACCATCTTAATCCAAGCACCGCCCCCCACCAACATATCCTTCTTAATGTCTTCCAACCACAAGAACAGGGGCTGATGGAACAGCATGGCCACCCCACATTTCTTCCTGCCTTTCTCATCCAATGCTACCCACACTTCAGAATAGGGCTTACACAGCCAATCTTGGTTGTTGCTGCAGAGGTGCATCTCTTGCAGAAATACAATTTCCCCTTTCAAAGACCTCAGCTCCTTAAACAACAGCAAGCGTTTTTGAGGGGAGTTAAAAGGCCTCAACATTGTACATCATCCTCCTCCATTCTCCCGCCTTTTAATGACTCCTGCCCCATGTAGTCCACCCGGCCTTCAAACCCCACTATCCATTCCTCCCCAGACTTTATCAAGTGCTCCCCTCCCAACGTCCCCTTAGTGATATGCAAAAAGAAACCCTCCCTCCTCCCCTTTCCCCATACTATTATTCTTAAACCCCTATCCAAGCCCCTTCCACCACCCTCCAACCCTCACCCTCTCTCTCATCTCCCCCGTGTATCTCCACCCTCCCTCCCCATCATCACCACTTGCCTGCCAATTTGACAGGACATGGTAAAGATGACCCAGAATCTAATCCACCCTGGTCCCCTGTTTTTTTTTTCTTTCCTTTCACCCCAACTTGTACAATAGTAAACAGCAGTCCCCAACCCTTCCAGCAACTACCCTATTGCCAAAGTTAGAGAAAGAATACATTAATTAAGAAAAGGCAAAATATCAAGCCAATACATTCAGTCCAAGTATACAGTCCCTAGGAGGGTGCATCCACTTGTAGCGCCACAATTTCGACAGTTTCAACCGTTTATTTCTCAAGCAGCATCACACTTTCTGTGACCCAGATCGATTTTTCTGCCATCCCTGGAATTATTGAGTGTTTCTTCCCACCCGTTTCCATTTCAAATGCTGGGGCTTGGGAACTGCTGTCACTGGCAGTGCATTATCCTCCACAAGGCCGGCTTGACGAAGCGATCTCCAAGCCTCTGTATGGTCTTTGCCGAGATTTTTTTTATTTCCCAATGTAAAATTCATCCGAAAGGGAAAGGACCATGAGTAATAGATCCCTTCTCTATTCAACACCTCGATGATCGGCTTCATCTCCCTCCGACATATCAGCGTGAATGTTGAGAGATCCTGATATAGGGAGACAACTGCATCCTGATACTGGACTGTTTTCTTCTCCTGGCCTCTCCACAGTAAAAGCTCCGTGCCGGTGTATCGCAAAAAACGGCAAATGACATCCCTTGGTTGGTCATTGAGAGGTTTTTCCAGTGCCCGATGCACCCTTTCAATCTCCATCTTAGTCCCACGAGACGCAAACTTATCCAGTAAAAGTCCGGCGGCCAACATTCTTATCACCTCCACCAAGTTCTCTGCCCCACTTGCAGCCTCTGGTATGCCTCTGAAGAGCACATTGTTTCTGCATGCTCGATTTTCTATATCATCAATCTTATACGTGAGTTCCAATACTTGAGACCCCTGCCTGTCTGCCGTGCACTGCAGATTCACCAAAGTTCCATTATGGTCTTCCATTTTAGCTTCCACCTCCTCCACTCGATGACCCAACTCCTTAATATCTCCACGAAGTTCCGTAATCGTAGTCATCACCTCCTCTTGCATAGATCTAAACTCTGCAGCTAACTCCTCAAAACCACTCCAAAGTTCGCGTTGCAGAAGAGCATGTGGATTGTGTTGTATGTCCAAGCTCTAACTCACTTATCATTTCCTCCCCGGACTCTTCCGACATCGGCTTTCTTAGGGAGCTGTCCTGTGCTCCGGTCTTACCCATCAATCCTTGTGAGGCACGAGGCTTATCTTTTGCCTCTATTCCTTTAGCTACTGTAGCCATTTGATTCCAATTCCTGCACCTCCAGGACAGCAGGAAAAAAGTGCTCAGGCCACCGCTCACCTCAGAGATTGCACCAGGGTACTATCAAAACTTTTAGCAACTTATAGTCAACAACAGTGGTTCTCAACCTGTGGGTCGCAACCCCCACAGGGGTCGCCAAAGGATTTAGCGGGGGTCGCCTCACTCCGCCAAGTTAAAAGTTTTTTTTAAAAAGCACACAAGTTTCTGCCACTGCCGAGTCTGCTTCTTGGCAGCGGCAAACTCACCGACTCCAATCTTCTGCAGCCATGGCTCCCTGACTCTTAGGGAACCACGGCTGAGCCTGTGAAACAGTTGCAGAGCCCTTCCTGTCTCTCGACGAGCTCCATGCAGCATTGTCCCGACTCCAAAGGAAATGGTAAAAACTTCCTTTGGAGGCGGGACAATGCTGCACGGAGCCCGTGGAGAGACTGGAAGGCTCCGCAACGGCTCCACAGGCACAGCCGCAGTTCCCTAAGAGACAGGGAGCAGTGGCTGCAGAAGAACAGTGCAGTAGCAGGCAGACATAGGGAGAGGGGAGGAGGGGGCAGGGAACCTGCAATGGGGCTGACATGGGGGAGGGACGGGGCTGATATGGGGGAGGGAGGGGGCTGACATGGAGGGAGGGGGGCTGACATGGATGGATGGAGGGAGGGAGGGGGGCTGACATGGACAGGGGGGCTGACATGGAGGGAGGGAGGGGGGCTGACATGGACAGAGAGGGGCTGACATGGAGGGATGGAAGGAGGGGGACTGACATGGATGGAGGGAGGAGGCTGACATGGACAAAGGGGAGAGACAGGGGGACATACTGGACAGACAGGGGATAAATGCTGGACAGAGGGGAGAGACAGTGCAGGTTAGGATTATAATGGGCTGATGGGGGGGCTAGCACTGGTAATGGGCATATGGGGGGGCTAGGACTGGTAATGGGTTGATTAGGGAAGGCTAGGACTGGGAATGGACTGATCAAGGGGGGGTTGGGACTGGTAATGGGCTGATAGGGGGTAGGACTGGTAATGGACTGATGGGTGGCTAGCATTGGAAATGAGCTGATCGGGGGGGCTATGACTGGAAATGGGCTGATTAGTGGAGGCTAGGAGTGGTAATGAGCTGATGGGGGGGGTAGGACTGATATTGGGCTGATTAGGGGAGGCTAGCACTGGTAATGGGGTTGAGGAGGGACTAGCACTGGAAGTGAGCTGATTGGGGGGCTTTGACTGTGAATGGGCTGATGGTAGGGAGGGGAGGATAGAGATGCTAGCCCTGGAAGAAAACTGGGGGCTAGGGCTACAAATGGGCTGATGCGAGGGGATGGGAGACTGGGACTGGAAGGGAGTGGATGCTGAGAGGGGCTGCCATGGAATTTGTACTAGAAGGGACTGGTCAGTGGGGAAGGAGGGGGACTGGAAGGGAATGGGCACCAGTGGCAGTCATGGGAATGCAAATTGACATTGGAAGGTACTGAGAGTGAGGACTGGAAAGGGCTGATACTGGGGAGGGTTACTGGGACTGGAAATAGGCTGATGGAAAGAAGTGAAGAAAGCGAAAGAAGAGATAAGAAATGGCAGATGGACCATAGACCACAGAAAGAGAGCTAAGAGAAGATAGGAAAGCAGAAGCCTCAGATCGGGACCAGCATGATCACAGAATAAATTGGTCCGACAACAAAGGTAGAAAAAATAATTTTATTTCATATGAGTGATTTGACTACAAAATCATAATAATTTTGAAATCAAATATTGTTACTTGTTATTGTGATTAATTATTGGAGTTTAAATAAGTAAATTTTATAAATAAAAAGATATTGCAAAGGCCTATAATATATTAATAATTCAACAAATGATTACAGTGACAATGCATTAATGGTAAAGGAAGAGAGACACATTTGATTTTATCATTGGGGGTCATCACAAGTTGACCAATGGTAAAAGGAGTCACGGTACAAAAAATCTGTTATGTTTTTTTGAAGGAGTGAATAAACAGGTGGACAAAGGTGAGTCGGTTGATATTGTGTATCTGGACTTTCAGAAAGCCTTTGACAAGGTCCCTCATCAGAGACTTTTGTCAAAACTAAAGAGTCATGGGATAGGAGGCAGTGTACTATTGTGGATCAGGAACTGGTTAAAAGATAGAAAGCAGAGGGTAGGGCTAAATGGCCAATTTTCCCAATGGAGAAAGGTGAATAGTGGTGTACCCCAGGGATCTGTGCTGGGTCCGCTGCTTTTTGACATATTCATAAATGACCTGGAAAGTGGAATAACGTGTGAGGTGATCAAATTTGCAGATGACACAAAACTATTTAAAGTTGTTAAAACCCAAGAGGATTGTGGAAAATTGTAAGAGGATCTTGATAAATTCGAAGACTGGGCATCAAAATGGCAGATGAAATTTAATGTGGACAAGTGCAAGCTTATGCACCTAGGGAAGAACAACCCTAACTATGGTTACACAATGCAAGGTTCCACATTAGGAACCACCACCCAGGAAAAAGATTTAGGCGTCATTGTGGATACCATGTTAAAACCCTCTGCCCAGTGTGCAGCGGCGGCCAAGAGAGCAAATAGAATGCTAGGTATGATAAGGAAAGGAATGGAAAATAAAACAAAAGATATTATAATGCCTCTATATCGTTCCATGGTGAGACCGCACCTTGAATATTGTGTGCAATTCTGGTCGCCGTATCTTAAAAAGGATATAGCGATTTTAGAAAAGGTTCAGAGAAGAGCCACCAAAATGGTAAAGGGGATGGAAGGATACTCCTATGAAGAAAGGCTAAAAAGGTTAGGACTCTTTAACCTGGAAAAGAGACGGCTGAGGGTAGATATGATAGAAGTCTATAAATTAATGAACGGAGTGGAACGGGTAAACGTAGATCGATTGTTTATGTTATCAGAATATAGAAAGACTAGGGGACATGCAATGAAGCTACAGGGTAAACTATTTAAAGAATAATAAAAGAAAATATTTTTTCACTCAACGTGTAATCAAACTCTGGAATTTGTTACCTGAGGATGTAGTAAAGGCTGTTAGTGTAGCAGGGTATAAATATGTTTGGACAAGTTCCTGGAGGAAAGGTCCATAAACCATTATTAAGAAGTGACCGAAGATATCAATGCTTGACCCAGTACAAGCATTGTGGAACTTGTGTCTCTTGGGGAAACTGCTAGGTACATATGACCTAGATTGGCCACTGTTGGAAACAGAATACTGGGCTTGATGGACCTTGGTCTGACCCAGTATGGCATATCTTATGTTATGTTCTTATATTAGATTGAGAACCACTGGTCTACAAGCAAGTGAGTCAAGGAGAGTCAGTTAGGTAAAATCTGGTAAAGAAAATCCCACTTCAAACCACTAGATGGTGATCCAGACTTACGATTTGCTTAGAGTTCTACTGAACAGCTTACAGTAAGGGAGCAGGATCAGCCGTACAGAGATACTTAACAATATGCAGATCCTCATTCAGACATCAGAAGAAATCGGGTGCAGCAACCACAAGAAATCAGCTGGCAAGAGGGATACACAGGAAACTTTTATTGAAGACACCAATCGTAAGTCTTTTACAGCCACCTGGAAACGTCTTCTTCCCACTCAGACAAGTTTGTCCTGCGTTCCAGTCATGCGTGCCAGAACCGCGTGGCAATGGCCGCAGCAGCACGGGGCCCTGAAGTCACAACCAGGCAGCAGAACAGCAGATCAAGAGCACCAGCAGGAAACCCTCGCTTCTCCCACTGACAGGCACACCTCCCAAGCAAGCAATCGTCGCAAGACAGCACACCCAGGCACACAGGCAGTTTCTTCTGATCGCCGGCTCATTCCCGCATCTCCAATTCACTCAGCAGCAGACATTCAAGCTTGTAACATGCTCAGATTGGGATCAGCGGCACCATAACCGGGATCAGAGATATGCACAGAAGGGCATTAAATGGGTAAGGCTCACTGTTAGCGATAGATCCTCTAGGTTGTCAGCTGGAGCAGCACCAGGAAAAGCTGTGCCAGCAGCACTTTCTTCTCCTACCAATTTCCAAACTCAGGACCGCCAATCATTAGTGCAATTGGGTTGAGGTGATGTGCCACTGCTACAAGAGCTCCATAACTCAAAACGAGCTTAATATGAGCATCTCTGCCCCGGTCCACAGCTCAACAAGAGGACCCAGGATTGGAGCTACACTAATCCATTGCCATCTTCCCTTGGGCTCACAAGCGCCCCCCTTAAATCTGCTTTTTTGTTGGATGAATCAGCAGGAGAAGAGCCTTTTCTCACTCTCGAATGCTGATAATATCCATTTTAATCAAGAAGGTTCTAAAAGCACAGATTTCACACTTATCTCATAATACATCTCAACTTGGAAAATGTGTTCAAATCCATGCAAGGTGACTCCCAAATCATGATTTGCACGTTTCAACTCAAGGAAAGAAAATTTGCAAGACAGACCAAATTTTCCTTCTTTTTCATCCACCACACCATTCCAGACTGTATGGAATGCAATAAAGAAAACCCAGTAAAAACCGTGGAGGCAAGGAAGGAACTGTAAATACCACCTTTATTTCATAAAGCCAGGCCCGACACAGGCCGTGTTTCGTTTATGCCTTCATCAGGGGCTTTGGCTATAACAACATATAAAAATCTCATTAAAAACAAACAAAATCATGAAGCAAATTATAGGTATAATCATATGAGGCACTTCTAAACTTAAAAATACATAAAAACTCAAATATAAATAAATAAATCAATAAATAAATGTTAACTATTAAAGTACAGCGAAAGGTCTATAAACCAAAGGGCAGATAAATAAATAAATAAATACCTGCCTACGTGTATTACATGTAAAACCACACATATAAAAGCTTATAAACATATGGTCACATTAATAAATAATCAATAAATTACTGACTAATAACGCACAGCAAAATATCCATTGACTAAAAAATAATAATAATTAATTAATTAAAATAATAATTAAATACATATGTATAATGTGCATATAATACATGTAAAACCACACAGTTATAAACTCAACTGGAATTAAAACGAAATAACCCATATATAAACCACAAAACTGATGTTTGAACAAGAAACAGCATAACCTACGATTTTATGTACTGAAATTATTAATTACATTCTTACCTATATGATTTTCCTGCCACACTGCAATAACTGGAGGAAAAGAAGAGGAAAGGAAATAGAGGAGCCATTCCAAATGACTACATTCTACAAAAATCCTTATTGGTGCAAAAATCATTAAAAATTGCAATTAAAATTATAAAAAATTGTAAAACATCAAGTGAACAAAAACCACACAATCATAGGAACACTAAAACCAGGAAAGCGCAACATGTCAAATAAATGTCTAAAGTGTTTATAATTTGACATAAATATTTAAAGCAAAATCAATTTAATATTATTTATTGTCTTACAGATTGCTTTAAATTATAATATGAATTATTTTGATCCACCATAAACGTTCTTCAATTAGACGTTTTTTTATTATATATCTATTTACCAGAGGGCATCTTAATTAATTAGATGATTCACTAATTCTCCCTCTACCAAATTACCTCAATACTTAAATCCATCTTACTCAGAGATTCTTTAAACCTACTGTTTTCTATATAAATTTAATATAATAAATGCTGCACTTATTTACAAAGTACTTTCTTGCATTTCTACCAATCCCTACCTATGTTATGTATTATATAAAACTAACTAAACATTTAAAATTTATAAAAAAAAAATTTTTAAATAATTAAATTAATTCCATAAATTAAAATTGGTGTTGACCCTAAACCATAATTCAAACTGTAGAATTTCTTAAAACCACCTTGTATTATTATCCCTTTCCCTCCTTCCCCTTCCCTCCCCCTCCCCTCCCCCTCCCCCCCCCTCTTTCCCTTCCCTCTCCTTTTTCCCCTCCCCCCCATCTTTCCTTCCCCTCCTCCCTCTCCTTCCCCTCTCTCCCCCCTCCCCCCCTTTCCCTCCCTTCTTTCCCCTTCCCTCCCCTCTCCTCCTCCCCCCTTTTCCTTTCCTCCCCCCCTCCCCCCCTCCCTTCCCCCCCTTCCCCCTTTCCCTTCCCCTTCCGCCCCCCCCTGTTTCTCCGCCCTCCCCCCTCCCCCCTTTCCTTCTTTTGCTACATATAGGTGTAAATATAACGAGTTAAAGGAAAGGGTCGGTAAGACGGTATAAAGTGGACTGCACATACACAAGAGTTTTTAATACACATATACCTATTGAAGGATTAATAGATTGATATAACCATGGCAGATAACATAAGCTGCGATCCATGATGGCATTAAGTGTAATGTTGTTGACCAATGAGAGACGTTTGATGATGTCACTAGTTTTTCCCGCGCTTCTGAAGACTTAATAGCATTACGCAGTCGCGGGCGGCTTTAGATTCACTTGCAGAAAGAAAGGAACAGTGCGGAGACATTTCGGTGTAATTGCAGGAACTAAAAACTTTGGTGAGTGATGTATGGCAGTGGATCCGGCACAGATGCCACGTTTTTGTAATAAATAAAATAAAGTCTGGATGTGTTGCAATAAGTTGATTTATAAAGGAGTGATATAGAGGGAGTTTATTACCTTAAAGCACACGGATTTTGTATTTACAGTGGCTAGTGGGCAGAAACTGTTGGTTTTGTACGGACTATAGTGGATGGTTTACCCATGACTAGGTAGTTGGATCTCAAAGGTGTAGTAGTTCACATTTAAAATAAAAAGTATGGCTGGTGAGCAGTGAATGTGGATTCTGATGTCATCTTTTTCCGCGCATTTGCAGATTATAGTATACTACACAATTGCGGGTAAAGTCAGACGAGAAAGCAACGGCAAAGTAATTGCTTTGCCAGTCCTGGCTAAATACCCGGTAAGTGAAAGGGGTTTTATTGATGTGTAGAAAAACTGTTTCAAAAAAATAACACCAGTGCTTTGATCGAGAGAAGAGTTGCTGTATGAGGATAATAATACAAGGTGGTTTTAAGAAATTCTACAGTTTGAATTATGGTTTAGGGTCAACACCAATTTTAATTTATGGAATTAATTTAATTATTTAAAAAAATTTTTTTTATAAATTTTAAATGTTTAGTTAGTTTTATATAATACATAACATAAATGAACGAATGATCAATAGTCATAAGTGGTACCTTAGGTAGGGATTGGTAGAAATGCAAGAAAGTACTTTGCAAATAAGTGCAGCATTTATTATATTAAATTATATAGAAAACAGTAGGTTTAAAGAATTTCTGAGTAAGATGGATTTAAGTATTGAGGTAATTTGGTAGAGGGAGAATTAGTGAATCATCTAATTAATTAAGATGCCCTCGGGTAAATAGATATAATAAAAAATCGTCTAATTGAAGAACGTTTATGGTGGATCAAAATAATTCATATTATAATTTAAAGCAATCTGTAAGACAATAAATAATATTAAATTGATTTTGCTTTAAATATTTATGTCAAATTATAAACACTTTAGACATTTATTTGACATGTTGCGCTTTCCTGGTTTTAGTGTTCCTATGATTGTGTGGTTTTTGTTCACTTGATGTTTTACAATTTTTTATAATTTTAATTGCAATTTTTAATGATTTTTGCACCAATAAGGATTTTTGTAGAATGTAGTCATTTGGAATGGCTCCTCTATTTCCTTTCCTCTTCTTTTCCTCCAGTTATTGCAGTGTGGCAGGAAAATCATATAGGTAAGAATGTAATTAATAATTTCAGTACATAAAATCGTAGGTTATGCTGTTTCTTGTTCAAACATCAGTTTTGTGGTTTATATATGGGTTATTTCGTTTTAATTCCAGTTGAGTTTATAACTGTGTGGTTTTACATGTATTATATGCACATTATACATATGTATTTAATTATTATTTTAATTATTATTATTTTTTAGTCAATGGATATTTTGCTGTGCGTTATTAGTCAATAATTTGATTATTTATTAATGTGACCATATGTTTATAAGCTTTTATATGTGTGGTTTTACATGTAATACACGTAGGCACGTATTTATTTATTTATTTATCTATCTGCCCTTTGGTTTATAGACCTTTCGCTGTACTTTAATAGTTAACATTTATTTATTGATTTATTTATTTATATTTGAGTTTTTATGTATTTTTAAGTTTAGAAGTGCCTCATATGATTATACCTATAATTTACTTCATGATTTTGTTTGTTTTTAATGAGATTTTTATATGTTGTTATAGCCAAAGCCCCTGATGAAGGCATAAACGAAACACGGCCTGTGTCGGGCCTGGCTTTATGAAATAAAGGTGGTATTTACAGTTCCTTCCTTGCCTCCACGGTTTTTACTGGGTTTGCTGTTGGTACGTGGACTGTGCTTTTCTGTTGGAATGCAATAAAGGGCAGGATACAGACACTGGCTGCTCAAAGCACACTGGCCCCAAAAGACACATTCTCCCTTGCCCTAATATCTAGGCATTAATGTTTAGAAAAGGAATACAATGTGGACCACATCACTTCTCTGAGATTCCACCCAAGAAGTGGAAACTCCCCTGGTCAAATGAGCTTTGAGAACCTTCGACGAAGTTCACCCCTGAAGAATAAATGACAAAACAATGACCTTCTTAATCCACTAAGCGATTGTTACCTTTGTGGCAGCCTCCCCCCCCCCCCCCTTTCCTAGTCCCTGCAAATACTACAAACAAGTGATCTGATCTCAGAAACCCATTGGTCACCTCTAAATAACATATGAGCACCATTTGAACATCCAAGGTACCAAGGAGCCGGAATTCACTGCCACAGTCAACCTTCTAAAAGGCAGGCAACTGGGGGGTACTTGCAAGCCCAGCAAAGATGGCCACACTTTAGATCAGCTCTCCCTGCTTCTAATCCATTTCATGGCTGCTGTCCCTGTTTTTGGGGGCATTTGGGCTTTAAACATTTCTGATGTGAGAGTTTTCATAGTGGTAGGCCTGGAGATGTAAAGATCGCCTTTTCCACTCTCTGCTCACCCTTATTGTGTGCCTTGGATGTCGGACTCCTGCTGTGGATGCCTTGCTCTCCTCCGCTATACTGTTTCCACTGCATCCCACGTCTGATTCGCTATGTCTGCTCCTGGGTTTGAGCTGCAGATGAGATGGGGAGCTTAGTTTGTTGGTCTCCATTTGATGCCTGATATCACCCTCTATCACCAGGTCTGAGAGGTTTCTTGATGGGCGTGCTTCTTCCTCTATGACAGACCTCTAGGCTTCAGCGATTCGGGGCATTCTTCTCCAAAAGATTTCCTAGGTCCCAGACTGATGTGCATGGCTCGTTGAGGGCTCAACCAAGGCTGTTTGCTCAGCAGCGCTGTCTGTGGTACCATTCTGCTCATAGTGGAACACATGTCTGATATGCAGAACGTTTTGGCAGGAAAATCAGCTGCAGTACACCATCTTCTGTCTTCTGCATCGCTAACTCCTGAGCAGGCACGCTTCGCTTCATTTAGCAAGCGAAAGAATAGTAGTGAGGAATTTAGTGTGAGCATGCGCTGCTTCTCCTGCCTGGATAGTACTGAGGCAAGGCAAACACTGGTCTGCGCTTTTCTTGAGGCCCTGATTACCCTTCAGTTGGCAAGAAAGGGGTAAGCTGCTCATGGTTCTGGGACTCTGATAGGGGCAATGCATTAGCAGCCAGTAAAGTGAGAATGCAGCCAAATTTCTACAGAAAATTTCTGTGAAGAGCATAGATAAAAACATGAAAAAAAGAATATATGACAAAAACAAAACAAGGAAAATTAAGGAAAAATTAGCGAAACTGTGAAAATAAAAAAAAAATGAAAAAAGGGAGAGAGGCACCTATATACGTGTGGAGAATTATATTCCAACAAAAGGGTCAACTTTGAATAATCTGCTTATCAAAATTTTTTTTACAAGCACAGACAGCTGAAGCTCTTATGTGGTATGATAACCTTCCCCTTTGTGCCTGTTTAGTGCGCTTTGACATGTTCAGATAGCTCTTCGGGTCGCTGAAGAATCCTGCTGGCCTGATTCAGCTTGTCAGCCTGCAAACAATTCCTTTCTCTTAGGTTGGGGCTCCCTCGTGTGGTCAAATCTGGACGTGTTCAGTTTAAAGTTCTACAATACCTCCAGATAATTTAGTGTTTGGCTGCTGTGCATCCTCACTTTCTGAGTTACTGGAATAGCTTTTCCTCTCAAGTCATATTCAGCTCCAAGTCTTATGCAGCAGCTTTATCCAGGTATGCCTACGCTCATGAGTCTGCTTCTTCCACTTCTTCTATCCTGGAGCCGAGTGGTGCCTCGTCTCCTCACAGGGTATAACATCTGGCTCATCTTCACTGGCAACAAAGGCTGATCTCATGGAAATTCTTCAGGAGTTATGTCTCTTCCGCTTGGAATTTTCAAAAGCAGTGAGTGATATAAGGGCAGATATGAAGTCTCTGGATGACTGGATGTCTCAAAATGAAATCAATATTGGAAAACAAATTAACGCAACAGCCCTATTTCAGTCTAAGTTGCATAAAATTGATGAGTTCACTAGGAATTTAACACTAGAAGCCCCAAAAGGCATTTTACCTAGAAACCCCAAAGTGTGTCAATTGACGCATTATCACGACGAATGCGTTTAGCATGAAATGCAGATGTGAATTGATAGGGGATAATAAGTGTAAATACAGAAGGATTTGAGGCCTGTAAGAGGGGCCCGGAAGAGGGAAGATGGCAATCCTATATATGTCTATATATGGAAAAGGAATGTGCTGTGCTAAGCTAAATTGATTGTTCTACTCAGAGAGACTCGCATTTGCATAGTTACTGATAAGCTATAGTGGGCCCCAGGAGATGGATGGATGACGTATGAATATGTTTCTGATAATGTATAAAATACGGACAATCCCTCCACCCTATGGAATAAACTGCATACCACTTATGTGCAAGTGTGTGTGTGTTTGTTCCCCTGGATTCCAGAGAAAGAAGGTAAGGTGATTCCTCGACCCAGACAGACGTCCCAAGGGTTAGTGATAAAAGGTGCTGGGAAAGGAATAATGTACCCTTACAATTTGGTCTCAGAAGTGGGATTTCCCCGATGCACTTTCTAAATTGAAGCAGCTTTGGTAGCTGCACAAGGATTTTTTAATTGACGTTGCTTTGGTAGCTCGTCTTGGAAAAATGCGCTTGGGTAGCGCTGGGAAAATGCACTTGGGTAGCGCTGGGAAAATGCGCTTGGGTAGCGCAGTGAATAACAGGGACGTCCTGCTGGGTCTGTGGTAATATCCTTCTCCTTCTCTGTGTGCTTGTGTGCCTGTGTGAGTTTGGCAAAACGCCCCTGCCGTACTCCGAAGCAATATAGCGCTAGTGACGGGTACTGTGCAGAAAGCAAGTGGCCAGATGTGCGTTTGTTGTGAATTAATTAGAGGATGGGGGGGTCCCAAGGTGAGTGGACCGCTCCAGAATCCACGTGAGTGCATGTTCAGCTAAATGTTGTGATAAGGTTTAAAACTGCAGCTAAAATAGCCATTCTACATAAATTGTCAGTGTAGGTTACAGGACATTTGCTAATTCTGCTGAAGAAGTCTGTTAGCATGTTTACTGTGCTTAGTTTATCTCTGTGCCTATACGACACCCCCCCCCCCTCCCCTCTCTAGCGAAGGTAAAACTGATGACTCAGAGTCCCTGGAATGCAAGTGACAAGTGGTGTTTGTTTATTCTTCCAATGCTTTTCTATGTGTGCTGTAACTTGCTGCATCTGGAGATAGTACAGCCTGAGCGAGACATGCTCCGCTCTTCTCTCCCCCTCCCTTCCTGTTCTTTGTGTTCAAAGGCTACAGACAGGCAGACAGAACAGAAACCTAAAGTTAAACGGCATACTAAAACGTAAATTATTATTTATTTGCAGAGTGTCTATTTATTGCCATATTGTAAGAAGACAAGCTAAATAGAAAAAAAATTACTTTTGTACTCAACAACGGTATAACTGTCACTGAAATATGTAAAAGGGTGTGTCTGTATTTAGACACCCATTGCTATAGCAATGTACTGCATAATAAAAATACTAAAAGAGCTCTTAATCTGCTTCAAAATATTCCTCTCCGAGTCTCATTGGCCAGGTTGGCCAAAGGTGAACTGGCCACAGGTAAAGGTGTAAATAACAGCTGGGGCTCGCTGGGATTTTCCCACAGTAGAGGGACTCCTGTTGAGTGGAGGTGCGAAGACGCGTCCTGTTGATTTCAACAGTCTCACCTCCTCCTCTGCGGAGAGGTCTCTCTGCTAGCTGGTAATGGTCCCGGAGTTGGAAAAAAAAAAAAGTGAACAGAGGTGTTGTGAACCAGCAAGCGCTGCAGCAATTGAGTAATTCTGTGCACAGACCGCGGTAAGGAAAAGGGGGAGAATGATAAGAACTGTAAGATGCTAATGATGAAATACTGTTGTTTCCTTTGCACAAAGTATCCCTCCTCCTGCTGTTTTGGTTGCTTGGATTTGTTAGGTGTTAACCCTTTATGTGACTGGTAAGTCTGAAGTGGAGAAATCAAGGGAGAGGGTCTAGTTCATTATGCAGGGTGAAATTTCTTAAGAAAGCACTTGTAAGCTTTGACTTGTCTTCTGTTTAAATTAAAAACCTTTGTTATATGTTTTAGTGGCTGAGGCAGCATTTAAGGAATTTGACTAAGCGTGTCTAGACTCAGCTTCCTGTGGTCCCAAACCCTTATATATAAAGTTGAGCAAAACTTTTGCATGAACACAAATGGTTCAGTATTGTAGATTTGAGGTATATGTTTGAGCCTGCTCCCTAGGCACTATGTAGATGATCTTCCAAGTTCAGGGCAGGAGAAGCCAGTTGTGATAGAAGCCATTTACAATCTGCTGCATTTCTTGGGTAAGAAAGGTTTCAGGGTGTCCTGGAAAAAAAAAATTAGGTTGGGGCTATCCCTTCCCCCTACAACATCAGAATCGAAACCAGAAACTTAAAAACGAAACCAGAAACTTAACAAAGAGAACAAAGAAGAGAGAGGGAAAGGGGGCAGCCCCTCCCGTGGGCTACAGAAGGCACAAATGGTTTTGGATTATAGCACAGCCCTTCTCTGGCCGTTTGTCAATGCATTTTGTAGCATGGCTATATTTACTAGCCAGGGGCTGAATTCCTTTCATCTTGAGGTGACTGCCACATTAAAAGTGAAGGAAAGTGAAACTAAAAAATAAATCCGGAGAGAATAAAGGGTATTGCCTAAATTAAGAGAGCTGATATCCGTTTGGCTGGGTGTAAAAGGGCTGTGATGATGTCAGAAAGGTCTGGTGGAAACTGTTCTGTTTTTCTTTGACCTTCAAAGTAGGGGTTGAGAACCCTGTCAGGACAATGGGGCATCCTGAGTAATTAAAAGACTGCAACTTGAAAAAATGATTTGAATCCTGAGTGAATAAGAAGGTTATGTTATGTGTCTGGTCTTTGTTTGTGTATGCTATTGAGTAAACTTAAAGAGTTTAAAAAAATGAATTTTATATTTTGTGGCAAGCACCTCAGAGGTCATAATTATTGTTCATATATTACAAAACACAGAGTTGTAACTATAGGAATTTAATAGCAATCACAATTAGTGACAATTCTCAAGCAACTTTTTATTTTTAAACTCTTAGTATTTAGGACTCTCCTCTCTCTTGTTCAGCTATCTGCATTTGCCTGAAGGAATCTGGACTCAAGACAGACCTGCTGTTTACTTTGCTATTTGTGTTTGACATAACATCAAGGTTGAACTGTTACTCTAAGCAAATTGCTTTAACATAATTTCATTGTTTCAGATCAGTTTGATACAAGTCTCAAGTATTATGTATAAGGTTTTAATTTAAATGTGACAAAATATGATTCTGAATTCACCTTTTTGCAGTTTTATGTTATTTGAATGTCTGTTTCCTGAAATGTAAGATTTTAAGTTAATTACTTTGCATTGTTAAGCTCGGTGTGGATGGCTGATGAACAGGATAGTAGCACCATGGGTGCTGGCTATATTGACCTTTCCAGTTTAATTTATTACAATATTGGATTTTAGGATAAGTTCATTTGTTTTCCTGTATTTGAATTTTATGTGTTGGGGTCCAGAGAAAAAAATTGTACTTTGTTTTGAAAGTTTTTAACATTTCAGTTTTAGGAATACAGTATATTGTAGCACTATGACATACAAATTTTCTTTAGTTTACACACTTGCACTTATGTTACCAAAATACTTGTTGTAGCAGTACATTATGTAGAGGTTCAGTACACACAGAAATTATAGAATTTTGGAAAGAGGCTGATCTGAAATTGCTTTGTTCCCAAGCACATAGATCACATTTAGTGGAAAGATGGAGCTTAGTTACTAGGAAATATGAGAATATTTGTAAAGTTAGTAGACAAATAAAACAATAATATTAACTTGAGATGATTGGATAAACAAAATTTTACTTGTTAGCAACGATCTAGGAGAGGTTTAAAAAAAAAAAAAAATAAAAGAGAGAGAGGCAGAAGGTGAGGCTACAGCCTAGGAAAAGGCAATAAACGTACTGCTTCGAATGTGATGATCTGGGCTACCAGAATTCTGACTGCTCTAAGACTCCTCGAGGACCCATAAGGCCTGAAGAACAGGAACCTTGTATATTTATGCCTCTGAAGAGACATGAATAGGCAGGGGGGGAATAGGCCGAGAAGAACCCGAGGATCGTCATGAGGCCCAGCCACAAATGCCTTGCAGGCCAAGAAGAACCTGAAGACGTATCGCCATGAGGCCCAACCACAAATGCCTTGAACCTTCTTAGGCCTCTCACCTCAAAAGGATCTCTTAAACACCATGATTAGTGAGTAACTTGCACAGATCCTTGTGGGCACTGCAATTATAAGATCGGTCCTCAAATATTTTTAAGCTTCCACAGCACTCTCACTGAGAACCAGGTATAAGATAGACTTTAGTCACACCTGAGAGATTATGTGGCCGTTCTGTTAGAAGCCATACTCCTTCCTATTGGGATTGATGTTATAAAATGCCGTGAAGCACTAGTCTATATTGTAAGGACTTTACCTATATTTTGTTTAGGCAGTTGCTAATTAGAATGAGCACTGTTTACTCATATTGTTATGCTTATTGAAGAGGATCTACATTTATATTTTATATATACCTTTTGTTTACAAAAATACTAAGTTTTTAACAATTGTTTGATGTTCTTAGCAGCCTTGCCAAATAAGGATACACTAGTATGGTTGTCATACGGGTGCCTGGGTGAGAATGTCCACAGTCTTGGCAAAGGCAAATATTCATATGACTTGCAAGGGATTGTGGGAAATGTAGTCCATTCATACCAGACTCATCCGTTCACAATAAATTAGTTGTGCTTGAGTGTAAAGCCAATAAGATATTTATTTATGGGGTTATTTCTCCCAACACAGATATACTTGGTAGCGCATAAAACAGGATACTTGCTTTCAGTGTTATACTTAGAAAAACAAAATCAGGAAAACAACAGTTGAACTTGTCAGGCAATCAAATCAAAGAATAAAGACCTGGTTGGTAACAAACTGGTCTTTTCTGTAGGCTCTAGCTAATATTTTCTTAGCAGTGCTTCAATCAACAAACAAAACCCACAAAGTAGGGAAAAACTGTTCTTTTCAGGTTAACTTCTTATATCTTCACACACACAGACTCAGAAGTGTTCCCTCAGAGCTCCCAGGCAATTAGGTAAGGCTCAATTGCTAGCAGTTACACAGCTGAAACCCCTTAGCTGGCTTACTTTCTAGTGCGTGGCTCAAATCCTACTCAGGAGCTTTTCTGAGTAGATTAAAGAACAAGTTTGTATTTCTTTGTGATGGTTGTTGTACTTTTGTAACAGAAATTTACCACAGGAGTTTAGACAGAGAGCAATCCATGTATTCACAACCTGCATCTACAACCTCTCCCCCTTCTTCAACAATCATGGGTTCAATATCATGGACTGCCACAGAGGAATTTCTCAATGGAGCACTCTCAGGACAATACTTGTCTCCCTGCTGTCTTTCAAGGGTATAGCTAGGGCATAGATCAGTGTTCATACCTGAGCTTCCATTGCTGTTAGAGTTCCTCTCTAAATAGCCTGGCCAGTATGTAGTCCAGTTTTTGTGTCCAGCCTTCCAATCCAGATCCCTGGACACTGGGTCTCTCTTCACATACCTTCTGGCATGGGTCTTAGGGTCCCTTCCAAGTGCAGCCGTCTCCCTCACAGGTACCGTCTGGAGATTCCTGGCTTTGCAGCTCCACTCCTCTGGCTTTCTCCAGTCCAATGGTGTATGCTTGCCTTTGGAATGCCTCCCAGTATACGTACTGCTATGGACTCCTTTAGACCTCCCAAATGCTTTTCTCTTCTTTCTTCCAAAGAGTTTCTTGCTCTCTCTGTCCGTCCGCTCTGGCTTCTGCTGATGATGATCCTCCAGATGATGAAGATGTCCAAGATGATTCTCTGTAGAATAAACTCTACCTTTATTCTGCTTAGATGAGTGCTCCACCCTAGCACAGCGCAGCTGTGCTGAATCAGGCCCTGCCCTTTGAGATGAGTGCTTGGGGATTACCTCATAGCCCTCCTGATTGAACACACGTTTCCACACTTCAGCTCCTCTAATGGCTGTTGGAAACCTGGTGCATTCTGGGACTGGTAGTCTTTTATGGAAATATTCTGTTTTCTTATTTCTACCAGACTTGACAGGTTGCTTGTCACTTCACCTCTACTATAGCTCCTTCCTGAGCTATGATAAGCTTCCTTATCACATGGTATAAAAAAGACAGAAGGACCTATGCATGTAGTTTGATGGAATGATGTAAGTGGAAAAAAAGTGGTGTTGAGAGGAGTGTGATGGAATATTCATGTTGGAAAGCAGAACTCAGATTAACATTATAAAATGGTGAGGGTGAATTGAAATGTGACATGATGTATCCGATGTATCCATCTAGAAAGAAAACTGACAATGAATACGCTACAATATTTGGTTATGCCATCCCTATTAACTCCAATTCTGAAAGTCATCTAGCCCAGAGATATACCCAATAATTGGAAATAGACACTTGGAGATAGGCTGAGTGCACTTTTCATCCTAATGAGCTTTGGGGAGACCCACACTGGCCATGTGGTGCTTTTCAGATGCTTTTATCCCTTTTTGCCTCTATGTGTCCTGGCCCGACACATGAAGCTAAAGGAGGAAAGTTACTTACACAAATTTTTACAAATTGGTATAATTCTAAAATTGTGAAAAATTTGAGGAAGTGTGGGCATCTTGTCAAAATGTATTAGCTAAATTGAGTTGCTTAGGATTGGCTGTTGTATGCAAGCAGCAATCCACGAAGGGGGGAACCTCCGAAACCTTAAAAAAACGTTGTAAAGAAATTAAACTGTCTTGCCTTTGACTCTGTTAAAAAAAAAAAAATTGCCCTAAGGGAGTAGACTGAACTCTTTCTCCCTCTGAACTGTTATATGGAAGACTGCTTATTTTTTATACTCCTGAGCCTCACATTTGATCTCTTGTATTTCCTAGCAGCAGAGGCAACTCTCTTCCCTCCACAGGTATGCTCAGCAGGTCCAGTCCTTTCTGCTGGATGACTCAGCTCTTTTCTTTCAATCCGGAGACTGGATTTTGGTAAAGACATACCACCAGCACACAGTACAAGCCCCTTTTCCAGTATGGGACCATTCCAAGTTCTTCTGATAACACCGATTACAGTGAAGGTGGCGGCTAAAAGATCCTGAAGCCATTGCCCTCGCTGGAAACATTCTCCATCTATAGATCTGGCTTCAGGACCAGGATGAGAAGTAGCTGACGCCGGGGCAGCCAAGGCCCTAGCAACTGGAGAGGAGAGGAGAAGACTCCTGAAGAAAAGCAGCTTTCGGCCTAGAGGTACCGAACCAACATATCCCTTCAAGGTTGGGGACAGGTCAGAGCACCTCACAAGCACGGTACCTTAGACCCGCTCTACGGACCTCCAAACTACAGTGATCGCCATCACATGGACAGCCATCCTGTGTGACTCCTCCCCTTCGTGGATCCATGCGTCAAGAATCAAGCGTGTATCGTCTCCACTGACATCTTCGGTTCCAGCCTCCTGACCATCACGCACAAGACTGTGTTGACTCCTCCTATCACTCATATAGTGCCTCCTTCAGCCCATCTCGGGAACTGTTAATACGGCAATACTACTTGTCCAGACTGCCTTAACTTTTGTGTGCGCAGCTCACTACAAACTGGAGCTTTTCTCTCAACATGTCTCATTACTGTATCTTCTAATCTGTGTGAAATGCAGAAGTTTACTGTACTTGATAATTTAAACTGCACCCAGCCCCATGTTTCTTTTTCTACTTTCTTGTATAACATTGGTGTTACTCGCCCCTCTTTGGGATATGACTAGGTCCCTTGCTTATTGTAAACTGTCTCTAGTTTTAATGCTACGGATTGTTTTATTGTTTTTGCTTTTAGCCTGTCTATGTATCTTTCTTTGGGGTGGTCTCAAAGGGCTGCTTATTGCCCTATTGAGCAGTTTTATAATTCTTGTTCTTTTTTGTTGTATATTTTCATTTGTTCTTGGCTGTTGTTGAAAGGCCCTACAAAGCTCTACCCCTTTTATGTACTCTTATACACCTGTTTCCATGGTGGCTGATGTACCTGTGCATGCCTCCACTGACCTCCCGTTAATGTCTGCTTAACGGCCCAGTAGTCTGTTTGGCTGTTCTTATAGTGGGCCTATGCAGGCCCAAAGGGGGGATTGATAGGGGATAATAAGTGTACATACAGAAGGATTTGAGGCCTGTAAGAGGGGCCCGGAAGAGGGAAGATGGCAATCCTGCATATGTCTATATATGGAAAAGGAATGTGCTGTGCTAAGCTAATTTGATTGTTCTACTCAGAGAGACTCGCATTTGCATAGTTACTGATAAGCTATAGTGGGCCCCAGGAGATGGGTGGATGACGTATGAATATGTTTCTGATAATGTATAAAATACGGACAATCCCTCCACCCTATGGAATAAACTGCATACCACTTATGTGCAAGTGTTTGTGTGTTTGTTCCCCTGGATTCCAGAGAAAGAAGGTAAGGTGATTCCTCGACCCAGACAGACGTCCCAAGGGTTAGTGATAAAAGGTGCTGGGAAAGGAATAATGTACCCTTACATGAATTAATTTGAAGTTACTTATTTGTTTAATATGTGCAATATGTGATGTCATTACATGACGTCATCGTGTGTTTATTGGTTTGTAATTTTGGAGTAAAACTGGAAACAGTGATTGATTTAAAACCAAAATTTACTGTTACACAGGTATGTACAATGTCGTGACCTTTGAACACGCCCTAGAACAGGCCGACACTCCAGAACTTTTAGCATATTGCTTCTTCCCTGAAATTTTATTCATTTTTTTTCTACAATTCTATGTACAGAATGCCGAGACCTCGTAAGAAGACAGCCGTGCCTAGATGTGGTGGTGCAAAATCAATTGATCTGTTGCCAGCTGCGGCTATCGCTTCGATGCAGAAAATGAGAACCGCATCTGCAGCGCATGACAGCAGCACAAGCACTTGCCAAGCTGCAAGATATTTTGGAAATTGACAGTGGCTCTGATTCGACTGAATCAGATTCAAATGTTGACCTACATGTTACAGGTTGTGCAGGCGTAGAGGATTTGGCTGGTTCAGACTACAGCAGAAACACTGATGAAAGTGATGATGATGCTCATTTTCATTATCCAATAATCGCTGAAAACAAGAGCAGGACGACAGGGTCAACAGTGGTAGCAAAAGATGGGACTGAATGGAAGATCATGTCACAAGGTGAAAACAGTGGCAGATTGCAGGCCCAAAATGTATTCACTGCTAAAAGTGGGGTTACTGCATATTGTCGTAATGTTGAAACACCAGTGGATGCATTTAGATTGATCGTTGACCCCGGTTTTGTGAGTCACATCAGGAGCTGCACTGTGGAGTATGCCCGTTTATCAAACCCATCATGGGATGTAGCCGAAGATGAAATAGAAGCGTTTCTGGGACTGGCATATCTAAGAGGTTTCATGCATGCCAAAAACTTTCCAATTGATTTGATGTGGTCCGAAACTTATGGCTGTGCAGTATTTAGGCAATGTCACGAAACAGATACAAAGAAGTAAAGGAATTCATGCGATTTGATGTCAGAGTTTCACAGCAGGAAAGAGTGAAGTGTGACAAATTCGGCCTAATGACATGGGTGTTATCCAGATTTGTTGATAACAGTCAAAAATGTTAAGTACCAGAAGAATCACTTACTGTAGATGAACTATTCCCAACGAAAAGCAGATGCAAATTCACGCAGTACATGCCAAATAAGCCAGATAAATTTGCAATAAAGTTCTGGATCTTGGCAGAATTGCAGTCCAAATACTGTTTGAATGGAAACCGTATACTGGGAAAGATGATGAAAGAGTTGGCAGTTTAGGAACGCATGTGGTCATGACTCTAATGCAGCCATATTATCAGCGAGGATACAACGTTACGGTCAATAATTTTTTTACGAGCCGTGACCTTGCTGAGAAACTATTGGAGAAGCGCACTTCGTTGTTCGGGACCATTCGTCTGAATCGCAGAGAACTACCATCACTTACAAAACTCGAACTGTACCAATCCAAGTTCTACACCAATGGATCAATGACCATACTACAGTACCAGACAAAATAGAAGAAGACTGTTGCCATTTTGTTGACTTTGCACAAAGGTGTGATATGTGAAACCAGCGGCAAGCTGAAGCCTGAAAGTGTGTTGTATTACAGCAAGAATAAATGCGGTGTCAACATGCTGGACTCAATGTGCCATCAAATGTCCACCAAATCTGCATGTTGTAGATGGACACTATCCGTTTTCTTCAATATTCTCGACTTGGTGGCCATCAATGCCTGGATTATTTTCTGCAAGCAAACTGGTAACAGCATGCCGAGGAGACAGTTTCTTCACACACTGTCGGAGCAGCTGCGACAAACTTGTGCTGCTCGACGTTCATACTCCGAGTCAATGCCAGACACTGTTGCGACAAACAAACTGGCAAAGCGAGTAACGTGTGCAGTCAAGGCCACCTGCAAACGAAATCGCACTGTCACGCTGTCCAATAAATGCAAGCATCCAGTTTGCGGACAGTGTCTGTCGACAATCTGCGCCAGTTGCGCATAGACTCTAAATGTACAATAGCAAACCGTACATGCTTATCCTGTTCATTCATTAACTGACATGGACATTGCAGTTACTTTTGAATTTGCAGTTACTTTTAAATTTAGTTAACACTGTTTTATGTTAGTCATTGTAAGAAAACTTGTGAAAACCACTCAATTTTCTTGATTGCGTCAATTGACATACTTTGGGGCTTCTAGGTATAAATTAATTTTCCTGCTAGGTGGCGCACCTGTCATTAATTTTCGATGCACATATTTGAACATCTTGACCTCGCTAACAAAGTCATGGAACATAACTGACATGGTTCTAGCAGTGGCGCTGGTATACAACTTCGAAGATGCATTTGTGTCAATTGACGTATTTGGGGCTTCTAGTATTAAAAGAACATGATGATCTTGAAAACCACCAGAAGAATGCAATATTGGGGTGATGGGGCTCCCAGAACACCCAGGTGATAGGGAAGATTCAGTAGTACTTATACATGATCTATACGCCTTTTGTCTACCAGGAACACCAAGCCCAGTCAAGTTAGAGCGTGCTCATAGGAGTTTGGGTGTCAAAGCAGGGCAGAGATCTCGACCTCATCTATAATCGCCTGTTTCAGCTTCTTTGAAGATAAAGTGGCACTTATGCATAGTCTTTATGACAAACACACCCTCTTCTTCCATGATCAAGAAACTCAGATCCATCAAGATTTCTCACAATATACTATGGAGCGACGTAAACCTTTAAACCTTTAACCCAAGTGCTACAGAAGAAGTCTGTAAAATATTGCTGGGTCTTCCTGTTTGCCCTTAACAGGCACCTAAGCGCCACCAACTGAACAATGGCTAGGAAAAACCATATCGCCAAAGTTGTTGCCCCCATTACAGCTTCTGCCTCAGCTAGACAGAGATCCCAATGCCAGTATGAGGACCGGTTCCATGTGCAGGATGCCTGCATGCTGAAGCTCTCAGAAAACAAGTGGAGGAGCACAGAGAGGAGGTGGCGAGGCTGAGCATTGATGAGGTGCTTCTTGAAACATCCAAGCTCTCCAGCAGAGGAGAAGATGGGAGCCTACAGAATGATTAAGTTTGGACACCAGTCACCAGGGCCTGCAGAATCACTAATCCAATTCATCCAGTCCTTGAACTGAAGAACCATTATGCAGCCCTGGAAGTGGAGGTGGTGAAAGCATCCCAGGAAAGGGAAGAACCAGAGCTCAAGCACCCCAAAGTTGTAGAATCAGTGACCACAAGGAGGCAAAGGGTAGTGGTAGTTGGTGACTTTCTTCTGAGGGGTACTGAGGTGTCCATCTGCTGACCAGACTTGATGTCCAGAGAGGTATGCTGTCTGCCAGGTGCCAAAATCTGAGATGTTACGAAGAGTTTGCCAAGACTCATCAAGCCCACTATTACCTGATGTTGCTCATCCATGTCAGAACAAATGATACTGCTAGGTATCTCTCTGAGCATATCAAAAGTGACTTCATGGCTCTGGGACAGAGCATGAAGCAGATAGATGCGCAGGTGATGTTCGCTTCAATCCTCCCTGTTGAGGGTAAAGGCCAAGGCAGAGAAACACACATCCTGGAGATAAATGCATGGCTGCATGGATGGTTTGTCATTGAGAACGTTTCGGTTTCCTGGACCATGCAATGCTGTCCCAAGGGTTGCAGAGCAGAGATGGCATCCATCTGTCCAAGAAGGGTCAACGTGTCTTCAGTAGCAGACTGACTAACCTACTGAAGAAGGCTTTAAACTAAATTCATTGGAGATGGGTGAAGAAAGCCCCCAGATAAGTGAAACATTAGATACCTTTATGGAAATGGGTAAAAGGGGCAACATATGGAAAGCAGTGTGTATAAATGTTCATAGCATGGGAAATAAGACCCCAGATTTTGAGGCTTTAATGGGAGAGACTGACTTGGATTTAGTGGCGGTAACAGAGACATGGTTCACGGACAACCATGACTGGGATGCAACTATACCAGGCTATACTTTATTCAAAAAGGACAGGGTAGGAAGAAAGGGAGGAAGAGTTGCACTATATGTAAAAAATAGTATTAAAGCTATTGGCCACGCACTTTGCTGACAAGGTACAGTCTCTCCATCTTTCGTTCCCTGCCTGCCCCCTTCCTCTCTCCCCTCCCTCTTGGATCCCCCCTCCCTTGTTTTGCCACCTCCCTCCCCTGGTCCTCCCCTCTCCCACCACTGATCCTCCTTCCGACCCATTACCCATCCTGAGCTGTCCAAGGCTCTTACACCTCTACCCGCAAAACCACTTGCCCATCCAATCCCATACCCTCTCGCTGGTTACCTGAGCCCTCCCTAGCTCTCATGCTACTTATCCTCTCCATTTTCAACACTAGCCTCCCCAGTGGTATCTTTCCTTCCCTGTAGAAACACACCCTAATCCATCCGATCCTGAAAAAGGACTCCTTAGACCCTTCTATTCCTGCGAGTTGGCATCCTATTTTCAATCTCCCATTTCTTTCCAAGCTTTTAGAAAAATTTGTCTTTGCGCAGCTTCCGTCCCATCTCATTGCTACTTTAGCCTTTCACCCCCATTAGTCCAGCTTCCGTCCATGCCATAGTACAGAATCTGTTCTTCTTTCTCTCTTCAACGAATTACATACAGCTCACAACCATGGCTCTATCTCAGTTGCTGTCTCCCTTGATCTGTCTGCTGCTTTTGACCTAGTTGATCATCCCATTCTTCTCACCCATCTCCATGGTGTTGGGATCTCTGGTACTGTCCTTTGCTGGTCTCATTCCTTCCTTACAAATAGGTCCTTCTCAGTTCTCTCAGGGTCTACCTCCTCCCCTGACATACCCCTTCCCTGTGGTGTCCCTCAAGGCTCCGTCCTCACCCCGCTTCTATTCAACATTTTCTTGGCACCCCTTACACTCTTGGTTCAGCAGCATGGTATCTCCGTGTACTACTACGTGGATGATATCATACTGCTTCACCACACCGACTCCTCCGCCCCCGACTTTGGCCCCCTCAACACTTGCCTCGCCTGTGTTGCCTCTTGGATGTCTTCCAACTATTTGCATGTTAATCTTTCCAAAACTATGGCCATTTGGTTTACTTTTGGTAGCCTGATCTCCTCTCTTGTTCTCCTCCTTGCTTCCTCTCCTATCCCTGTTGTCTCTTCCCGGCACTATCTTGGTGTTACCTTCAATCCCTCCCTTTCGTTTCATGAACAGATGTCATCCATTGTTCAGCGCTCTTTCCGCTCCTTGAGGCATCTCCAAGCTATCCGTTAATTCATATCTGCACCCTCCCTGACTACACTGCTCCTGTCCCTTGTTATGTCTCGTCTTGACAATTGCAATGTCTCACTAGCTGGTCTCCCCAGTATCAACTGCATAGGCTCCAACTGGTCCAAAACATGGCTGCACGTATCCTGATGCACGCCTCCCATTCAGATTGCGTTACTCTACTTCTCAAAAGACCCAGCCACCGGCTCCAGTGCAGCCGGCCTTGGGGTTTTGATGCCATCAGCATAGCCTCTCGACCGCTTGGTGACCGGCTGCCAGTAGGGGGAAGGCTTATCCACTTTGCCCTCAATTGGGAATCCATCATCATTGATGCCTGAGTCCTCCAGGTCATCTGGGAGGGCTATCTCCTCCATCTGAACCAGTTTCCTCTCCCTTACTTCTCCAGGGAGCCCGGTGGCTTCCCCTGCACCAGGCTCTACTAACTCAGGAGCTTGCAGGCCTCCTCAAAGACAGGGTGGTGGAAACCGTCCCACCACACCTCAGAGAAAGGGATTCTACTCCTGGTACTTCCTTGTCCCAAAGAGAACAGGTCTCTGACCCATCCGCGACCTGAGGAACCTGAACAGATTCCTGGTGCGGGAGAAGTTCAAAATGCTCTCCCTTGGAACACTGCTGCCCTACCTCCAGCAGGGCGATTAGTTATGCTCCTTGGACTTAAAGGATGCTTATATCCACATCCTCATCCATCCAAAGCACAGACAGTATCTGTGCTTTGTGGTAGTAGGGAACCACTACCAGTACAGGGTGCTTCCCTTTGGACTTGCCTCCGCTCCATGGGTCTTGCGGTGGTAGCGGCCCACCTCCATCTACAAAACACCTTTGTCTACCCCTATCTAGACGATTGGCTCATAAAAGAGGACACAACCTCGGAAGCCCTGCAGGCCACAGGCTGCACGATCCAGCTTCTACAGCACTTGGGCTTCGTGGTCAACTACCCAAAATCCCACCTTACTCTGGTTCAATCTCTGGAGTTCATAGGGGCTCGCCTGGATACTCTTCAGGCCTCAGCCTTCCTTCCCCGGGACAGGGCAGACCGCCTCAGATTCCTGGCATCCAACGTGCAGAGCCACTGCACAGTTGATTTATTTATTATTTATTTTTATTTATTACAAGTTCTTATATACCGCACTATTCGGCATCAGCGCGGTTTACATTATAACATAAAGACCATAACAACAAGCTGTTTGGTTTACATCGAACAGGAGTACCAACTTGGAGAACCGGGTTAAACTATATACATGAGATATTTACATAGAACAGAATAGAGTCATAGTAATATAAAGCACGGAAGGGTGGTTTAAAGAGTGTGTCACTTCTTTTGGTTCAATTGCTGTTAGGGTAGTATTGAAGGAAGAGGTGGTATTTGAGTGCCTTCCTGAACTGTGGTAGGACAGTAATGGCCCTTATGTCGGAGGGTAGAGCGTTCCAGCATTTGGGGGCATATAAACTGAAAGCTCTGTTTGAGGTTGTCATGTTGCACTTTGTTGATGCCTTCGAGGTTGTTAGTAGGTTTACGGCTGTTGCTCTTCTGGATCTGTTGGGGGTACAGTGTGAATCAGATCTGTGAGTGAGGAGGATGAGATACCCTTGATTGCCTTGAATGATAGGACTAGGGTTTTAAAGATGATCCTCCCATGGATGGGGAGCCAGTGCTTCACCTTCTCGGCCACATGGACTCCACTGTCCATGTCGTGCCCAACACCCACCTCAACATGCAGGTGGCACAGTGGTGCTTCCGCGCACAGTGGACCCAGGTGACTGGCTGACTCTGGGACCCCATCTTGGTCACACCTCGCTTAAGGGAGTCCCTGACCAGGTGACAGGACACACAGAACCTGCTCCGAGGCATGCCCTTCCAGACCCTGACCCACCAGGCCCAGGATGGGCTATCTCTGGACTGCTGAGTCATAGCACACAATGTCCGAGCAATGGCGACGTCAGTCGCTAGCCTACGTTCAGTGCCACTGATCAATATCTGCCAGGCTGCCATCTGGTCTTCCGCTCATACCTTTGCGGCACATTACTGCCTGGAGAGGGAGTCCCATCAGGACTCAGCCTTTGGCCAGACAGTACTCCGTAATTTGTTCAGGGTTTAAGCAATTCCTGCCCTCTGACCCTTCTTGTTCAGGCTACTGGAAACGTGGCTCTCCGTGGACGTGGGGTCATCATGCTTGTCTTAAGATTCACTGGCGATTGCTCACAGCTCTGCCGTGATTTTTCCTACAGAACCTCGGTAGCCTGTAGCTAGGGAGTCCCATATGAGAGGACAGACTTCCTGCTTGTTCCTGGAGAAAGCATAGTTACTCACCTGTAGCAGGTTTTCTCTAGGGACAGCAGGAATCAGTCCTCACAACCCTCCCTCCTCCCCTTGGAGTTGCTATCCATTTTTGCCATCTTCTTAGTAGAGCTCTAGCTATGGCACCTGAGTAAGATGGCACCCTTGGGCGAGAACTGGACCATGCATGCGTGATGGCATTCTCAAAGGCTTTCTTTGAAAGCTGGGGAAATGCTCCACGCGGGCTCTGTCAGTGTCAACGTCACCCAAATGTGAAGACTGATTCCTGCTGTCCCTGGAGAACACTCTTTGAGAGTGGATTCTTTTTGATGCGATGCGTTTTCAATCCTTTTTAGCATGACTCTACAGGCCTCTGATCTTCCTTGTCCATCTGGGGCCCGTACCGCACAGGAGTATTGGGGTTTGATTTTGCCTTCAAAGTCTGGGGACTTTTGGAAAGATATCTATTATCAGTACTCTCATTCATGCTCTCTCTCTCTTGCATTAGTGAACACGCAACTACAGATTTTGTTCCATATGTCAGTGCTCCCAACTAATCTTTTCCGATATAATTGGGCTGATTGTGTTTGAGACTTTGTGACGGAGAGGGAATTTTGAATATATATGGTGGGCCTGTCCTCATGTGCAAAAGTTGTAGTTCTCACTATATCCACATCACCAGGACTCTGGGTGTAAAATCTGAATTTAATATAGTCTTGCATGCTGGGCTTCATGCCTTTTAATCTAATTACAGGTCACCCTTCTGGCAGCTTGGTCAGTTATAGCACAGTTTTGGAAATGATCTCAGGTTCCCTCTTTCGATGAATGGATGGTCAGAGTTTGGGAGATTTATCGCTTAGATGAATTGACTGCTGCAGTTCATGGCCGACCATTTGGTGGTGAAGTGTGGAATTCGGTCCTTCATGGTGCGAGTTGCTGAATTGGTCACACAGAGGGCAGTTTCTTCCCTGGCGGCTCCCTGTATTTTTGCCCTCTTGATTTTTCTTTCTTTACCTCGTTCCCCACTGTTGATGTATTGTATGGTTCTTTGCTTTTGGGTACCCTAGGTTTTGTATGCTATGAAGCTGGGGGAGAGGACGGGTAGGTGGGCAAGAGAGTAGGGAAAAGGGGCGGTGGTTTAGAAAGCAGAGGGTGGGTGGGTGAGTTGAAGTTGGTCTTGTGTATGGTGGGACATGGCTCTACTGGATCGCTTTTATTGAAATTTTTCAAAACTTAATGTAGAAATGGTTGGGGGGGGGGGGGAGCTTGTACGAGTGCCTGGAGTTATTTTTCTCCAGTTTACTTACTGTTCTGCTTGCTTAGCTTCAGTTCTTGCTCCTCCGAGCTGATATTTTGTCGTGCACCGCTGTGGTTACTGATGAAACATTTACTATTGTTAATTGTAACTGTGCATGTCCTGTGATTCTTGTTGTTAATCAATACAATTTACAACATACAAGGCAGGCAACTCTACTGGCTGAATGATGTGGAACTGGGAACCACCTTAGGCAAAAAGGAGGGAACTGTATACAAAGAAATACCTGCTTCCGTAACCTCAAAAAGGGCTCCACGAGAAGACAGGGCCTGCAGCTCAGAAGACCTTGTTGTCAAGCAAACAGACATCAAAAATACAGTCACTTTAAGTAAGATCTTTCAGGGAAGCTTGCTCCAGAAGCTTAAAAGTTTCACAACCTAAGGCTTGAAGAACCACAGCTCTCACCAGAGGACACAAAGGGCCACTCCTTTAAGAAACTAAACCAAATCCAGGTGCAAACCAAGAGAAGCCCTTCCAACTTGCTAGAAAACACACCAAACACCACCACTTGAGCTTTTGGTGAAGACATGACCAAACCCTTCTTTAGGCCCTTTTGAAGAAAAAGCAAAATATGTGCCACTGAGGCTCAAAAGGGAGAAACTGTACTTTGAGAACACCAGGCCTCAAACACTCTCCAGACTCTCCACTGAGGCAAATTGCTTATATGCCTAAAAGACCATAGGAATAACCTCTTCAGCATAGCCCTTATACATACCTCAAGTGTGACCTTTCAAGAGCCAAGCTGTAAGACAAAAGGGAGACAAGTCGTCCAGAAGGATTTGACCCTGTCTTAGAAGGTCCTTGTCTTGTGGGAGCTGCAGTTTGTCCTCCACTTGCAGATACTTCAGGTCTACATCCCACAACTGTCTGGTCCAGTCTGGAGCCACCAGAACAACCAATCTGGATAGAATGCAATCTTTTGCAGCATCAACCCATTAGTGGCCATACAGGAGCACTGTCTAGAGCAGCCATGGTTGTAATAGAGCAACCAGCTCTGCAGATCCCCCATTTATTTCAGTGACTGAAAGAAATATGGCATATTGGTATGCCACTTGGAGGCCATCAAATCCATAAATGGAAACTCCCAACAGTCCAGAATCTACCAAAAGGCTCTGGCAGACAGTGCCCAATTCGATGTGACCATCTGCGCAGCAAGACTCTCTGCAACATACACATGTGTGCCCACGCCCAGGGGACTAGCTCAATCATCGCCACCATGATTAAAACATAAGACCATAAGATATGCCATACTGGGTCAGACCAAGGTCCATCAAGCCCAGTATCCTGTTTCCAACAGTGGCCAATCTAGGTCATACGTACCTAGCAGTTTCCCCAAAAGACACAGGTTCTGCAATGCTTGTACTAGGTCAAGCATTGATATCCTCGGTCCCTTCTTAATAATGGTTTATGGACCTTTCCTCCAGGAACTTGTCCAAACCTTTTTTAAACCCAGCTACACTAACAGCCTTTACTACATCCTACGGTAACAAATTCCAGAGTTTGATTACACGTTGAGTGAAAAAATATTTTCTTTTATTAGTCTTAAACAGTTTACCCTGTAGCTTCATTGCATGTCCCCTAGTCTTCCTATATTCTGATAACGTAAACAGTCGATCTACGTTTACCCGTTCCACTCCATTCATTAATTTATAGACTTCTATCATATCTCCCCTCAGCCATCTCTTTTCCAGGATAAAGAGCCCTAACCTTTTTAGCCTTTCTTCATAGGAGTATCCTTCCATCCCCTTTACCATTTTGGTGGCTCTTCTCTGAACCTTTTCTAATAACGCTATATCCTTTTTAAGATACGGTGACCAGAATTGCACACAATATTCAAGGTGCGGTCTCACCACGGAATGGTATAGAGGCATTATAATATCTTTTGTTTTATTTTCCATTCCTTTCCTTATGATACCTAGCATTCTATTTGCTCTCTTGGCTGCTGCTGCACACAGGGCCGAGGGTTTTAACATGTTATCCACAATGACGCCTAAATCTTTTTCCAGGGTGGTGGTTCCTAATGTGGAACCTTGCATCATATAACCATAGTTTGGGTTGTTCTTCCCTAGGTGCATAACTTTGCACTTGTCCACATTAAATTTCATCTGCCATTTTATTGCCCAGTCTTCCAATTTAGCAAGATCCTCTTGCAATTTTCCACAATCCTCTTGGGTTTTAACAACTTTAAATAGTTTTGTGTCATCTGCAAATTTGATAACCTCACTCGTTATTCCACTTTCCAGGTCATTTATGAATATGTCAAAAAGCAGCGGACCCAGCACAGATCCCTGGGGTACACCACTATTCACCTTTCTCCATTGGGAAAATTGGCCATTTAGCCCAACCCTCTGCTTTCTATCTTTTAACCATTTCCTGATCCACAGTAGTACACTGCCTCCTATCCCATGACTCTTTAGTTTTGCCAAAAGTCTCTGATGAGGGACCTTGTCAAAGGCTTTCTGAAAGTCCAGATACATTATATCAACCGACTCACCTTTGTCCACCTGTTTATTCACACTTTCAAAAAAACATAACAGATTAGTAAGACAAGGTCTTCTTTGCCTAAAGCCATGTTGGCTGTCTCCCATTAGGCCATGACTATCTACATGCTGAGTAATTTTATTCTTTATGATGGTTTCTACCATTTTTCCCGGTACTGACGTGAGGATCACCAGTCTGTAGTTTCCCGGATCACCCCTCGAACCCTTTTTAAAAATTGGTGTTACATTGGCAATCCGCCAATCTTCAGGTATTAGAGATGATTTTAAAGATAGTTCACAGATTACTAACAGCAGGTCTGCAATCTCATATTTCAGTTCTTTTAACACCCTTGGATGTATACCATCCGGCCCAGGTGATTTGCTACTCTTCAGTTTATCTAATAATTGTAATACATCTTCCCGATGTATCGATATTTCCTTCAATTCTTCCGCACCTTTAAATACCACTTCAGTCATGGGTAACATCCCTACATCTTCCTCAGTAAAGACCGAAGCAAAGAATTCATTCAGTCTCTCCGCTATCGCCTTGTCGCCTCTTAGTGCCCCTTTAACTCCTCTATCATCTAATGGTCCAACTGACTCTCTCACGGGTTTTTTGCTACGAATGTACTTGAAAAAATCTTTATTTCGCGTTTTTTGCTTCCGCAGCAAGCTTCTTCTCAAATTCTCTCTTTGCCTTCTTTATCAATGCCTTGCATTTGACCTGCCAGTGCTTGTGCTGTTTCCAGGTTGCATCGTTTGGCTCTTTTTTCCATTTCCTGAAAGATGCTTTCTTGGAAACAACAGCCTCTCTGACCTCACCTTTAAACCATGCTGGCAGTTTTTTGGACTTCCTTCCACTTTTCTTAAAGCGTGGAATACAGCTGGTCTGGGCTTCCAAGATAGTATTTTTCAACAACACCCAAGCTTGATGTAAGTCTTTAACCTTTGCAACTGCTCCTTTTAGTTTTTTCTTAATTATTTTCCTCATTTTATCATAGTCTCCCTTTCGAAAGTTAAAAGGTAGTACTGTGGATTTCCTTACTATCCCTCCTCCACTAATTAAATCAAAGGCGATCATGCTATGATCACTATTGCCAAGTGGCCCCAACACCCTTATCTCTTACACTAGATCTGGTGTTCCACTAAGGACTTGGTCTAATATGGCTTCCCCTCTCGTCGGTTCATGGACCAGCTGCTCCAAGAAGCAGTCATTTATGTCATCTAGGAACTTTATCTCCCTAGCATGTACTGCCGTGACACTGACCCAGTCGATACCGGGGTAATTGAAATCGCCCATTATTATTACCGCGCTGTAACTTTTGTTAGCTTCCTTGATTTCTTTGAGCATTTCATCATCCATTTGTTCATTCTGGCCAGGCGGTCGATAGTACACACCCACCGCCATCGCCTTCCCCTTTTTACATGGAATTTCAATCCATAGAGATTCTACAGCAAATTTTGTTTCCTGAAAAACTTTAATCCTTTCTGACTCAATGCCCTCTCTAACATAGAGCGCAACCCCTCCACCAATTTGATCAGCTCTATCATTACGATATAGTTTGTACCCAGGTATCACAGTATCCCACTGGTTGTCCTCCTTCCACCATGTCTCTGATATTCCAATCACATCCAACCTCTCATTTAGTGCTATATATTCTAACTCTCCCATCTTATTTTTTAGACTTCTAACATTTGCATCCAAGCATTTTAGAGACTGTATTTTATTCATATTAATTTGGCTATTGGTAGACATGGATAATTTGGGATCTTTAAGCTCTGTCTGCTCCATACTCGAGGGCATTTGGGCTACTTTACTCTTTTTTGGAACCTCTCTGCTTTTGGTAGTATCCTTCAAGGATACATTCTTCCGAACCATCTGCTCTTGGGCGACTGTCAGCTTTCCCCTATTATCTAGTTTAAAAGCTGCTCTATCTCCTTTTTAAAGGTTAATGCCAGCAGCCTGGTTCCATCCCGGTTAAGGTGAAGCCCATCCCTTCAGAAGAGCCCCTCCTTTCCCCAGAATGTACCCCAGTTCCTAACAAATCCAAACCCCTCATCTCTGCACCATTGTCTCATCCACGCATTGAGACTCCAGAGCTCTGCCTGCCTTTTGGTTCCTGCACGTGGAACGGGAAGCATTTCGGAGAACGCTACCCTGGAAGTTCTGGATTTCAACTTCCTACCTAAAAGCCTAAATTTAGCCTCCAGAGCCTCCCTACCACATTTTCCTATGTCATTGATACCGACATGTACCAAGACAGCAGACTCCTCCCCAGCACTATCTAAGACCTTATCTAGGTGGCACGTGAGGTCCGCTACCTTCGCACCAGGCAGGCATGTTACCAGGCGATCCTCACGTCCACCAGCCACCCAGCTATCTACATGCCTAATGATCGAATCACCAACTATAACGGCTGTCCTAACCCTTCCCTCATGGGCACATGGCCCTGGAGAAACTTCCTCGGTGCGAGAGGGTTTTACATCACCTGGAGGACAGGTCCTAGTTACAGGATCACTTCCTGCCACACCAGGGTGATGCTCTCCTGTCACGTGACCTCTCTCCTCCATGGCAACAGGGATGCTGCCAGACTGGAGGTGGGACTTCAGGACTATATCCCTGTAGGTCTCGTCTATGTACCTCTCTGTCTTTCTTATGTTTTCCAAGTCTGCTAGTCTAGCCTCTAGAGAACGGACTCGTTCCCTGAGAGTAAAGAGCTCCTTGCACCTAGTGCACACGTAAGACCTCTCACCAACTGGGAGAAAATCATACATGGGACACTCAATGCAAAAGACTGGAAAGCCCCCATCCCGCTGCTGGACTGCTGTCTGCATCTTAGTTTTAAGTTTTTGTTTAGATCTTTAAGTTCTTTACTTGCTAAGGGTTGCTATGGATATTTATACCAATAAAACTGTACCTAATACGTTTAATATACCTTGTTCACCTGAAGCTTAATTAATCTCAGGTCCTTAGTGTATGTCTGATTTGGGTAACAAGCTTCACCTGAGAGCACCTCCTGTCTTTTAAGATGTGTAAGTACCTATAAAGCTACGATTATCCCAGGGGTGGGTGGGTGTGGGAAGGGAGGGAGGGAAATAACACTTATTAAAAGAGGGCTGCTACACAGTACCCTGTCCTGTGCTGCTGAGGTAAGCTATATTCTTATTTGATTTAAATTATAGCTCTTTGCTGCTGCTAGGCTCTAACTTATTATGAAATTTAAACTACAAGCTCTCTGCTGGGTTCTAAATTTAACCAGAAAGCTCTCTTCTGTGTTTTAAATTTAAACTAAAAGTACTTTGCTGATGCTAGGCCCTGAGTGACTATTAAATTAAAACTATAAGCTCTCTGCTGGGTATGAAATGTAACCAGAAAGTTCTCTTCTGTGTTTTAAATTTAAACTTAAACTGCTGCTACTAGGCCCTGACTGATTTAACAAAAAATTGTGGGTTCACAGATTAAATAGCTTTAATAGAAAGAATTCCTTTCAGAAAATTCCCAGAAGTATATACTCACAATTGCAGATCTCTCTCCAGAAGTAACAGTCCCTTTTTTTAGTCCTTCAAGACTAGTTCCTATCAGCTGCAGATAATGATATGCCATTGGCCACCGCATCTGGAGGAATTGGCATACCAACTGCCAGAGCCCTTGCGCCCTCTGCTCTGGAAGAAACACCCTTCCGCTGTGGGTGTCAAAATGAGCCCCGAGATACTGGAGCACTTGGGATGGCACAAAGTGGTTCTTGGACATGTTGATCACCCAGCTGACATTCTACAAGAACTCCACCACTCTTGCCATCACCTGTTCACTTTCACGCTCCAACTTCCCCCTGATGAGCCAGTCATCGAGATAAGGGTGCACCCAGGATCCCTTCCTGGCGAAGTGCCGCCACCACCATCATCATCACCTTGGTGAAGGTCCAGGGAGCAGTAGCTAGGCTGAATGGTAAAGCCCGAAATTGAAAATGGCCCATGGGTACTGCAAAGTGGAGGAACTGCTGATGTTCAAGCCAGATGGGAATATGCAAGGACACTTCCAGGAGATCAAGGGATGTCAAGAACTCTCCCTCTCACACTGCCACAATGACTGACCGTAGCGTCTCCATGTGAAACCGAGCTATCTGCAAACACCGGTTCACACCCAATTTAAATCTTGACCAAGAAGATCTTCTTATTAACACTGATACACATTCAAACTAATAGTGTAAATTGGCTATGGAGTAATTCATAAAAGATAATAATATCAACAAGCACTAAAAAATGTATATATATTATTTCTGAACTAATACTCTTAAAAGAATGATGGTAATAACTTATGCGAAATATTAAAAAAAACCTCCTAGAACACTAAACATACATTATGTGGTCGTATTAAAACTTCTAACAATGATATAATGATTAAAAACAGAAATAGGCTAGCTTCTTTTAGTAACTCTGGTAACCCGGACGCCCTCCTCGCCTCCATCCCCCTCATTAACGCATCCCCACCAGTACTTCGCCCCCCCCCCCAACAAAGTACACAAACAACAGTATTTGGTACAAACATTTTTTGGTCGCAGCTTTATTTACAACCTGTAAACCGACCCAAAGGGCCTGCATAACAATTGAACATAACCCAGCCCCGCACCCCTTTACCGGAGGATGCCCCCCCACCCGCCATCTTAGTAGCAAGGCGGAGCATCCTCCTCCCCCCCAAACCCCGCCGCCTGCCTCGCCATCCTAGTAGCAAAGGCCGGCTCCCACCCCCCCCGCTACCGGGTCGAGACCCCCAACCGGGCTGTCTCGCCCCACCCCAAGGAGCACTTCGCCCCCACTGCTCATAACCAGGTCAAGCCCGCGCCGCTCCTGCGAGCGCTGGCTCAGTACCCCCACCCCCCCCAGCTGCGACAACCTCCAAACCACCATCAAAGGGGGCGGGCGGGCGGGAACGCGACCGTTCCTGAGGAGCCGCGGCCAGAAAGAGACGGCCACGCGGCTCCTCGCTGCCACAGCGCCGCCCCCCCAGCCGGCCGCCGGCCAATGAAATCGCTCCGACGGTGTGCCGGAGCGATTTCAAGAGCCGCGCACGGCCGCATTTTTTAAACACCCTTCCCCCCCCCCCCGCCGACAGCGAGGTGGAGGCCGAGGCCGGGCCCGGGCCCAGGTTACTGGCAGCCACGGGACCCGGCCCGCGGCCTCGAGCACTAACTCTGGTAACCCGGACGCCCTCCTCGCCACCACCCCCCACATTAACGCATCCCCCCCAGAACTACCCCCCCCCCCCCCCCAACAAAGTACACAAACAACAGTATTTGGTACAAACATTTTTTGGTCGCAGCTTTATTTACAACCTGTAAACCGACCCAAAGGGCCTGCATAACAATTGAACATAACCCAGCCCCGCACCCCTTTACCGGAGGATGCCCCCCCACCCGCCATCTTAGTAGCAAGGCGGAGCATCCTCCTCCCCCCCAAACCCCGCCGCCTGCCTCGCCATCCTAGTAGCAAAGGCCGGCTCCCACCCCCCCCGCTACCGGGTCGAGACCCCCAACCGGGCTGTCTCGCCCCACCCCAAGGAGCACTTCGCCCCCACTGCTCATAACCAGGTCAAGCCCGCGCCGCTCCTGCGAGCGCTGGCTCAGTACCCCGCCACCGGTGCGAGGTATGAACTATCCTCGCACCGCCCCCCCATAAAGCTGCGACCAAGCAGTTCCAAAATTTCCTGCCAATCATTAAGCAATAAGTCCTGGCCGACTGGGGACAAATGTACCCCGTCTGTACGATACAGGCCAGCGCACCGGGGGTCCGCCCAGGGATGCTGGACCTGCCACCCGCCAGCCTGCTGCAACCAACGGCCGATCTGCCTGTTGACCTTGGCGAGCCCTCGCGACCACCGCCGCTGTGACAAGCAGGCCGGCCGCGGGATGATGTCCGACCACACAATCGCCAAGCCCGGCCACTGCTCCAGCAGCGACCGCAGATCCCGTTGTACAGCACGAATGAGTTGCCGGCACGTCCAACCGGAAAGATCATTGCCTCCCAGGTGTATCAGAAGTCCCAACGGCCGCTGCCGCCGCTCCGCGTGCTCACGAACTACCGGCAGTAGCTGCCACCAACGCATGCCCCGCTGGCCGAGCCACACCAGCCGAAAATTACAGGAAACCAAGCCTAAGTGCAGACCCAGTGGACGAGTTGAGGCTCTGCGTTCCGCCCAGTAGACGAAGGAATGTCCCAGAAGCCACCATACGCCCGGTGGGCCCCGTGCAGCACCCAAGGTCGGCACGCTCAGCAGAACACCTGGAAAAGAAACACAGCATTAATACCCCCCCCGCACCCCCCCCCCCGACCCCCCTGCAGATCACAACTGTTCCGGGCGCACATAACCCGTGTAGGCCCGAGAGCTCCAACGCCCGATGCGTTGAATTACCTCACCCCCAAGGCCCGCGGCCGCAGCACTGGTCGCCGTGCCTATCCGGAAGGAATGAGAAGCATACCCGCGCTCATCCACTCCCAACCGCCGCAAGGCCAGGCGAAAAACCGCCGTGAATTGAAACTGGGTGACTGCCGACCCGTCCGCATGGCAAAAGAAACAGTCAGCCCCAGCCCGACGCTGACGCCGATACGTCAGCAAGTTCTGCACCGGACAAGATCCCAGACCAGGGATGGCCCGCAGCAGCACCCACCGACCCCGCCCCTGCGGGTCGGTTTTCGAGCGGTCCAGAAATATCCGAACCAGCTGCTCCTGCAGGTCCACCTGATGCTCCCGCAACCCTCCGCGACTACCCCGCCCGCCCGCCGGGGGGACCAACTCACTAACTCGGAAGGCCCCAAAGAAGGCGGTGACAAACAACGCCCGGAACAGGACGGCCTCAAACGAAGAAGCCGCGACCTCGGGCAGAACACCCCAAATACGCAACAGCAAGTCATGCGACACGGGACGGCGCCAATCTGAGACAGGGGGGCACTCACGAGCCCAACCGGCTAAGAGCCGCTTCACTGCAAACGAAGTGCCCGGACTGCCCCAGCCCGCCGCCCTGCAAAAGAAGGAGAAGCCAGCTAAAGCCGCCCGTGCCGCCGACCGGGACCAACCAGACTCCTTCGCCCATACAATGAAAGAGCCAGCCAGGAGGTCCCCAACACTGCCGCCCCTCCATCCCCTACCCCACAGAAATTCGTGAACCCGTGTATACCCCCGCAGATAAGCTTTCCACGTACCTGGAGCCAGGGAAGAACGCAGCAACGCGATCATTCCAGCGTCCCAAGCTGCCAAAGGTGCTCCGGCACTACCGCCGCGGTCTCGTCCGCCCCCGGTGCCAATTCCCGAAACCGCTCCCACTGGAAACGAGACAAAGCGTCAGCAATACCATTCTGAACACCCGGCACATGACGTGCCCGAGCCGTGACATTAAGACGAAGGCAAGCCAGCACGAAAACCCTCATCAACGCTGCCACCCGCGGACACTTAGGAGAGTGGCGATTAATGACTTGCACCACCGCAGCGTTGTCACACCAGAAAACAACCCGCTTGTCCCGTAACCTCTCCGGCCAAACCCATAAGGCCACCACAATCGGAAACAGTTCCAGGAAGGTCACGTTACGTGTCAAACCACAGGAACCCCAAGAAGCCGGCCACGGCACCGCACACCACGCGCCCTGGAAATACAAACCCATACCCAAACCACCGGCTGCATCAGAAAACAAGTCCAAATCCCGGTTGGATAATTCACTGGACTGTAACACCGAGCACCCATTGTAATCTGCCAGGAACGCATCCCACACCCGCAGATCGGCTCGCATCCCCGCATTCACGCGGATGCGATGGTGCCCACATCTGACCCCTGCCATCGCCAGAGATAATCTCCGCGCAAACGGCCGTCCCATCGCAATGACTCGACACGCGAAATTCAGGTGACCCACTAAGCGTTGCAGCTCAGTCAAAGTCACCTTTGCCGAGGAGCCCACCTCTGCTACCAAGAGCCACAGCCGATCTACTTTATCCGCAGGCAACCGGACCACGAACTCTCGCGAGTCAATCTCAATCCCCAAAAAGGAGAGACGAGTCACCGGTCCGACCGTCTTGCCCGATGCCAATGGAATGCCAAAATCCACCGCCAGGCCCAAAAAAAGCTCCAGCAAGGATCCGCACACGGCGGACTGGGCCGGCCCAACGAACAAGAAGTCATCGAGATAATGCACGATAGTCCGCCGCCCAGACCTCCGAGCCAGCACCCAGTGCAAGAACGAGCTAAAGGCTTCGAAGTAAGCACACGAAATCGCGCAACCCATGGGCATGCATTTGTCATAGTAATACTGATTGTCGAAACGAAAACCAGCAAGGGGAAGGCGGACGGGTGCACGGGCAAGAGACGAAAGGCGGACTCAATGTCCACCTTCGCCAACAGAGCCCCTTTACCACACTGGCGCACCAGCTCCAATGCCTCGTCAAAAGACGCATAGCGGACAGAGCACAGCTCCCGCGGGATATGGTCGTTTACCGAAGCCCCGAGGGGGCAAGAAAGATTATGAATCAGCCGATAGCGCCCCGGCTCCTTCTTAGGGATGACCCCCAGCGGTGATACGATAAAAGGCGAGAAGGGGGCCGGTCAAAAGGCCCAGCCACTCTGCCCAAAGCACACTCTGCCGCTATCTTTGCGCGGGCAACCTCCGCCAATCGCCGTACCGACACCGCATTCCCCCTCTCCGACCCCTTAAGCTCCCCCCACACCGGAATACGAAAGCCCTCGGAAAACCCCGCCCATAACAACGTCCCCGCCTTGCCATGCCTGGTAGCCGCATAGAGCTCCAGCCACGGCTGCAGCGCCAGCCTCTTAATGGGGGTAGGCGCCAGACCCCCCGCATTCCCATCACTTACTGGTGGCCGCCGCCCCAGGCACTGCTCTACGGCTGCACTTGACGGCCGAGTGACCGGCGCCGCAAAGCGAACAGGCGTGCCGGAACTTACAGTCCGGGAAGGGGCAGGACGTTTTATTGAAGCGCCAGCACAGGTCCCCGCCGGGACCACCTGCCCCCGTTCTGCTCGTCTCGGGCCCCGGGCCCGCTGACCGAAAGGGCCGAAGGCCGGCCGGAGCTGCCGTGCCCGCCGCCTTACCCGACCCTGTACCCCCCCCCATGCCGCCCCTTTTAGCCGACATTTGAGTGAGCCAAAGGTTGATATCCTTCATTCCCCACGACAATTGCCTGTTCTCCTCCATCCTATCCCGGAACTCCTCATCGTAATTAAGCCAGGCCCAACCTTCATGCGCCTGGGAAGCCGACAAGATAGCATCAGCATATGCCAGAAGCTCACCGTAACAACTCGGGTCCTCGTGGCCCCATACGCTCGCCAGCCGCAAGAAGGCCCGCGTCCAATTCAACGTGTTCCGTGACACCTTCCGCACCCTCCCCGCCTTCTCGTCCTCTTTACGCTTCTTGCGACTCTCTCCCGAACGTTTTCTCCCCTCCAACAACCGGAAAATATCCAGGTAACGCCGCTTCACGATCCGCCTCCGCAACTTGCGCGGAACACTCTCCCACAATTCCGCGCAACGGACCACCACAGACCCCACCCCCTCGGACCCCGCCCCCGCTCCCGCCGGCGGGACGACCGTGGAGTCCGCCGATGAAGTGGCGGAGGACCCCGAAGACGAGGAGGAAGACGACGCGCTCCTCCGCCGACGCCGTCGGTGCTTCCGCTTAGCCTTGGCTTTTTGTGCCGGCGGAGCAGATGCACTCGGTACCACCCCTGCCCCAACTCCCCCCGCAGAAACCCCAGAGCACTCACCTGCTGCCACCTGCGCCGCCGTCGCCGGCACCTCTGACGTGGACCCCGGCTGCTCCACCGAAGTCTGGCCAGGCTGGCCGACCATGGACGACATCACTGTGGATCCCGCAGCCGCCGCTGAGGACCCACTCGGAGGGACCTGAGCAGACCCCGACACCTGCAAAGGGAGAGGAGAGCCAGCACACGGGGAAGGAGGAAAGCTCGCTCCCGGAGGGACCCAACCGTAAGGCCCCATCCCCCAGCCCGCACCCCGCCCCTGCGCCCCTCCAGAGGATCCCAACCCTCCAGCCGCCCAGGCCGCAGCCCCCCAGGGGGGCTGCCCCACCGCCGGAAGACCGGCGCCCCACGGATCGCCCGCCCCGGCCCACCCCCAGGCCATAGCTTGCCCAGGTGATGGGGACCAAGTCGGCCACCCGCCCCCATGCATCCCAGCTCCACTCAAACCCAGCGGGAGGGGCCCATAAGCGCCAGCAGGGGCCGGAACCCAACCGGGCCCGCCCCCTCCTATACCCTCAACCCCATCCACCACCCCCCTCCAGTCGCTCCCCCCCCCAACAACCCCTCGGCCTCCAAGGCTCCAGGCCCAGCGACCCCCCCAAGAGGACTCCCCCCCTCCCCAGGACCACTAAGGCAAACCGTAGGGGTAGGGAGAGCTCCACGCTTCCCAGCCCCCACCCGACGCTTCCCCGCCTTCCGACCACCCCCCCGCGCCCCCCCACGACCCGCTCCAGCGCCCGGTGCCGCCCCCGCCCCGCGGGATCCCCGCGGAGTGCCCCCACCCCGTGCCCCCGACGTCCTACTGGCTCGGCTACCGCCAGCCATGGTGGGCCGCCCGCAGTGCCCCCCCAAATGACTAAGGGGGCCAAAGTAAATCGGCAGCCCTACAAGTTCTGTCGGTTTCGGTTGATAATCTTTTTTTTTTTTGTTTTTTTTTTTAATGTGCTTAAAGGGCCCTTCAGCCCAGAATCCCCCCCCCCCCACCGAAGGCGGCCACCCCGCGGTACCAACTACCCCCCCCCCCAACCAACCCAACTCACAGGATCGCCAGACGAGGAACGAACGCGACCGTTCCTGAGGAGCCGCGGCCAGAAAGAGACGGCCACGCGGCTCCTCGCTGCCACAGCGCCGCCCCCCAGCCGGCCGCCGGCCAATGAAATCGCTCCGACGGTGTGCCGGAGCGATTTCAAGAGCCGCGCCCGGCCGCATTTTTTGAAACACCCTTCACCCCCCCCCCCCCCCCCGCCGACAGCGAGGTGGAGGCCGAGGCCGGGCCCGGGCCCAGGTTACTGGCAGCCGCGGGACCCGGCCCGCGGCCTCGAGCACCATTGCTGTTATAACATAGCTACAATCACATTGTCTTAAAAGGTCAAACATCATGTAGTGCATACATTTTAAACCTAATTGTACTAAAGAAAAAATAGAGTAAAAAACTAAACCTGAGTTGTACAATACATTTCTGGTTTGTATAGTGATAAAATGGTTTAAAATGAAAACGGGCTCTTCTTTTTGACTTTCAATGGATAAGGAGCTATGAAGGGGTTAAATATAATAAACATTATAATCATATAGTTGTAATAATTAAAGGAAGACTAAAATTATATGGTATTAACTTTAGCTATAATAAAACTGATAGTGAAGTACGGCAGTGAAAGTAATGTGTGCTGTGCAACCGCTAAACAAAAACTTCAAGTTTAATATTTCGCATAAGTTATTACCATCATTCTTTTAAGAGTATTAGTTCAGAAATAATATATATACATTTTTTAGTGCTTGTTGATATTATTATTAAGATCTTCTTGGTCAAGATTTAAATTTGTTTCATACATTTAATTGTATAAGTCTGTCTGTTTTATTTTATTCCATAGTTTGATATCACCTTTATTTATTTATTTATTTAGCAATTATTTCTATACCGCTCTTTCACAAGTATCAAGTGCGGTTTACAATGAACAGTATGTTATATGGTAAGGGTGGTATCATACCAAGTCAGTTTACATAGAACATATTGAACTATTTACAGGTAACAATGTCTTACGGCATAATAGTGAAATTAACGTTGGTCTAATGTGAGTATTCACCTAAGTATAATGCTCTGTCTGAAAATCCATCTCCTTAACTGTCTGTCCTTTTCACAACAAGAAGTTTTTCCCATACCTTTTAATGTTTTTATATTAATTGTGTGTCTTTTTGTGCGAAGACTATCAGCCTTAAGTTTACATGTCAGTTCAGTTTTAACTCATTCTCATTTGTTATTTATTTACATATATTAGTTTTAACAGTTTATTAATCCCTGCCTTTTTTATATATATTTATGGTTTTACATATTGATCTTGTTTATTGTTGTTATAAGTTGTTTATGTTTGATGTTTTAGCTGCTACCCCCTGAGGAAGGCATTTAATGCCGAAACGCGTTGGGGATGATTTTAATAAAGGAACCTTGATTGTATCCTGACGGCCTTGACTCTTGCTCTTTGTGCACCCCCAGCCTCCAGGAGGTCCCACTCATCTTAGATCATCTGTTTGATGACTCTATGCAATGGAAACACCTTCTGTTTCCTAACCGCCTGCAGCAATGGATCCTCCAATGACGACTCCTCTGTTGGGAGAGCTGTAAGCATATTTAGCACCTTCAAGGATTCTACTATGAGTGCTACCAGCTCCTTCCTGCGGAACACTCTGACTACACAGGACCCCTCCTCTTGTGGAATCTCACCTTCCTCTAGATCCTCTGTTGCCACATCTAAGTTGGAATCCACATCAAACCCCTCTGACTCCATCACCTCCAAGGACTCCTCCGCCCAGTCCCCTTTAAGGCTTCATCGATGTTTGGCCGGCTCCTTGACTGTCTCCAGCTCCACGACTGCTGCTGTAATCTTCCTGGCCCATTGCAACATAGATGCCTTATTGTCCAGCCCCTCAAGCTTCATGCAGTATGCCTTCTGCATGAGGAGGATGAACTCTAGCAAAATCCCTTCTCCCCCTTGGGGCCCCTGAGCTCCCCATCACCTGGGAAATAGAGGGTCTTGGATCATCATGCTCATGGTTGTATGGCACCAACAGAGGGGGGAGGGGTTGCTCCCACTACCATCCCTGCAGCCAAGTCCCGAGCCTCCTGGGAAAGCAAGATGCTCCTGGCCCTCGCTCCCCCCCCCCCCCGAGGAGCCCGCTTGCCCCAACCTCTCAGCCCCAGTTTCCTGTAAGTTCTGCTCTGCTACCCAGGCCTCTTTATTGCAGCCACGGCAAACACCCTTATCCGAGAGTGACCCCCAACATGCACCACAAGCCAAACACTGCATTTGGGCCCGCCTTGTCACCCTTGCAGGCCTGAGTGGTATCTTGAGTACCTCCCCAGCTGTGTCCCCTCAGAGTGCCACTCCCTGACCGCGGGAAGAGAAAGTGCCCCTAGATATCCCTTCCCCAGAGGGCTGAACTCTTCCAAACTCTCCTCCAGAAAGAACTCTAATGCTGAATATAGCCCTTGCCTTTTAAACTTCTGCACCGCTGACAGGTTCAACAAACAAGAAAAAAAAACGTGTGAGGTAAGGCCTGCCAGAAGAGTCCTCTGTGGCCCTCTGGTAACTGACACCAGCTGCGGCACTTCCCATGCCAAAAACAAAAACCTACTCTGTAACCATGTGGTGCGCAGCCTGCTGCCTGCACTGCACTGAAAGAAAAAAATTGAAGGGACTGCACCCATCCCCCTACTCACCAGCAGTAAATCTGATTGGTCCTGCTCCTCTCTCGCCTCGCGCACAGCCCCTCTCATCTGGCATCAGTGTCGAGGCAGGAGGATGCCAAAATGCTGTCTGCTGCCTTGCATGTGCTACATGGCTCCTCACCCAATCACGGGTTCGGGAGCGGCCGTTGCTACCAAGATCAGACCGGCGCCCCCAAGCCCCCTCCTTCCATCCTGGTGGGAAAGCCCCTCTCACAATGCACTGTCTTACTGTTTTGTTTTTTTGGTCGCACAGAACTCAATGTGCAGAGCAGCCAGGCAAATTTAAATAAGGCATCCAAACATCACCCAATGCCCAAGTAGCAGAACAGCTAGACTAAAGGGGTTAATTCTACCCTGCCAACCAAAGCCGACTAAGGCCAAATAAAGCTAATTTACTCCTTAGCTATCCCTTCATGAGTCCAGCCCTCTGGATCACCACCTCCAGCTGCTTGGAGATTGAACTTACTGGGGCTGGTGGGTGTTGCCAGCTAAGTACACTGATGTCATCAAGAAAATGACATGTTCAGTCTCCAAGCTGCTGGTGGGGGGTTGACTACCCCGAGGTACAGGACAGGATGGAAAGGACGATAAGGCAAGACTGGATAAAACAGAGTACAACTGGCGAAAGAACTTGGCAGAGGAAGAGATGAGAGTGGAATAGTATTTCTCTTTGTGTCATGAATCAGAAAGCAACATTGGTGAAGGTCTTTGAAAAGTTGGAGAGAGGATGAAGAAGTGTGTTTCTGCCAAAGATGGCGGAGATAACGACACAGAAGTCAAAGGCCATAGTGCAGGGGTGGCCAACCCCGGTCCTAGTGCACCACAATCCAGCCTGGTTTTCAGGATGTCCCTAATGAATATGCATGAGGTATATTTGCATTCACTACCTCTCAGTGTATGCAAATACATCTCATAAATATTCATTAGGGACATCCTGAAAACCAGGCTGGATTGTGATGCACCAGGACTAGAGATGGCCACCCATGCCATAGTGGAACTAGGGATGAGACTGCTTGGGGCGGTGGAGACAAGGACTGAGCTGGGCATTATTGTTGAGAGTAGAAGATAACGTAGAGTCCCAGAGTTGGGCCTGCGTGTCAATAGGGAGCAACTGGAAATCAGATCAGAAGATAGCATTAAAAGAGGGGGAAACGTTTGAGGATATGAGCAGAAAGATCATGGCTGATAATCGGAGGAGAGGAAACACAAACAGGTAAGAGGAGAGGATATGGCAACAAATGGAAAAACACCAGTAAAGAAGATGCAAAAATGATCCGACCATGGAACTGGAAAGTAAAACCAGAGAGGGCCAGCCGAAGTGGTGGGGAGACCAGGACAAGATCAAGAACTTGATCGGCAGAATGGTTGGAAAAGGGAATGAGCTATGAGAAAGAAAGCTCATTAAAGAGCTGAAGAAGAATTCTGCTTAAAAAGCATATCTAGCTTGCAATTCTACTAATTCTTAAGGACAGGACCACCCTCAACCAGAATAGTACGGAGCAGACAGAGCTTAAAGATTCCAAATTAGCCATGCCTATCAAAAGCCAGATTAATATGAATAAAATACAGTCTCTAAAATGCTTGTATGCAAATGCTAGAAGTCTAAAAAATAAGATGGGAGAGTTAGAATATATAGCACTAAATGAGAGGTTAGATATGATTGGAATATTTATTTATTTATTTATTCTATACCGCCCCTTCCAGTGATCAAGGGCGGTTTACATGGAACAAATTAACAAATTATGTATACTTCTGTATACTTTACATTGAACAGAAAACTTTCTAACTTTATACATGGAGTAGATTAACAATTATGTGTACTTCTGTATACATTACATTGAAACAGAGAAATATCAGAGAATATCAGAGACATGGTGGAAGGAGGACAACCAGTGGGACACTGTGATACCTGGGTACAAACTATATCGTAATGATAGAGCTGATCAAATTTGTGGAGGGGTTGCGCTCTATGTTAAAGAGGGCATTGAGTCAGAAAGGATTAAAGTTTTGCAGGAAACAAAATTTGCTGTAGAATCTCTATGGATTGAATTTCCATGTAAAAAGGGGAAGGCGATGGCAGTGGGGGTGTACTATCGACCGCCTGGCCAGAATGAACAAATGGATGATGAAATGCTCAAAGAAATCAAGGAAGCTAACATCAATTATCCCGATATCGACTGGGTCAGTGTCACGGCAGGACATGCTAGGGAGATAAAGTTCCTAGATGACATAAATGACTGCTTCTTGGAGCAGCTGGTTCATGAACCGACCAGAGGGGAAGCCATATTAGACTTAGTCCTTAGTGGAACACCAGATCTAGTGCAAGAGATAAGGGTGTTGGGGCCACTTGGCAATAGTGATCATAGCATGGTCGCCTTTGATTTAATTAGTGGAGGAGGGATAGTAAGGAAATCCACAGTACTACCCTTTAACTTTCGAAAGAGAGACTATGATAAAATGAGGAAAATAGTTAAGAAAAAACTAAAAGGAGCAGTTGCAAAGGTTAAAGACTTACATCAAGCTTGGGTGTTGTTGAAAAATACTATCTTGGAAGCCCAGACCAGCTGTATTCCACGCTTTAAGAAAAGTGGAAGGAAGTCCAAAAAACTGCCAGCATGGTTTAAAGGTGAGGTCAGAGAGGCTGTTGTTGCCAAAAAAGCATCTTTCAGAAAATGGAAAAAAGAGCCAAACGACGAAACCTGGAAACAGCACAAGCACTGGCAAGTCAAATGCAAGGCACTGATAAAGCAGGCAAAGGGAGAATTTGAGAAGAAGCTTGCTGCGGAAGCAAAAACGCGAAATAAAGATTTTTTCAAGTACATTCGTAGCAAAAAACCTGTGAGAGAGTCAGTTGGTCCATTAGATGATAGAAGAGTTAAAGGGGCACTAAGAGGTGACAAGGCAATAGCGGAGAGACTGAATGAATTCTTTGCTTCGGTCTTTACTGAGGAAGATGTAGGGATGTTACCCATGACTGAAGTGGTATTTAAAGGTGCGGAAGAATTGAAGGAAATATCGATACATCGGGAAGATGTATTACAATTATTAGGGAGGAGTGGTCTAGTGGTTAGGACAAGGTACTTCAGGCCGGAGGGCCTGGGGTTCAAGTCCCACCTGGGGACAGCAAACTCAGGCCGGAGGGACTGGGATTTCTAGTCCTATAGGCACTCCTTGTGGTCTTGGGCAAGCCACTTAACCCTCCATTGCCCATGTTCCCTGTAAGTATTAGCGTATGTGTCTCATATCCCCTCATGTTAAATGTATCCCCCAATTGACCGCTTTGACCCGGTGAAAAGCGGGATATAAATACAGCTAAATAAATAAATAAAAAATAAATAGATAAACTGAAGAGTAGCAAATCACCTGGGCCGGATGGTATACATCCAAGGGTGTTAAAAGAACTGAAATATGAGATTGCAGACCTGCTATTAGTAATCTGTAAACTATCCTTAAAATCATCTCTAATACCTAAAGATTGGAGGATCGCCAATGTAACACCAATTTTTAAAAAGGGTTCCAGGGGTGATCCGGGAAACTACAGACCGATGAGCCTCACGTCAGTACCGGGAAAAATGGTAGAAACCATCATAAAGAATAAAATTACTCAGCATGTAGATAGTCATGGCCTAATGTGAGACAGCCAACATGGCTTTAGACAAGGAAGATCTTGTCTTACTAATCTGTTATGTTTTATTGAAAGTGTGAATAAACAGGTGGACAAAGGTGAGTCGGTTGATATAGTGTATCTGGACTTTCAGAAAGCCTTTGACAAGGTCCCTCATCAGAGACCTTTGGCAAAACTAAAGAGTCATGGGATAGGAGGCAGTGTACTACTGTGGATCAGGAACTGGTTAAAAGATAGAAAGCAGAGGGTTGGGCTAAATGGCCAATTTTCCCAATGGAGAAAGGTGAATAGTGGTGTACCCCAGGGATCTGTGCTGGGTCCGCTGCTTTTTGACATATTCATAAATGACCTGGAAAGTGGAATAACGAGTGAGGTTATCAAATTTGCAGATGACACAAAACTATTTAAACGTGTTAAAACCCAAGAGGATTGTGGAAAATTGCAAGAGGATCTTGATAAATTGGAAGACTGTGCATCAAAATGGCAGATGAAATTTAATGTGGACAAGTACAAAGTTATGCACCTAGGGAGGAACAACCCAAACTATGGTTACACGATGCAAGGTTCCACATTAGGGACCACCACCCAGGAAAAAGATTTAGGCGTCATTGTGGATAGCATGTTAAAACCCTCGGCCCAGTGTGCAGCGGCAGCCAAGAGAGCAAATAGAATGCTAGGTATCATAAGGAAAGGAATGGAAAATAAAACAAAAGATATTATAATGCCTCTATATCGTTCCATGGTGAGACCGCACCTTGAATATTGTGTGCAATTCTGGTCGCCGTATCTTAAAAAGGATATAGCGTTATTAGAAAAGGTTCAGAGAAGAGCCACCAAAATGGTAAAGGGGATGGAAGGATACTCCTATGAAGAAAGGCTAAAAAGGTTAGGGCTCTTTAACCAGGAAAAGAGACAGCTGATGGGAGATATGATAGAAGTCTATAAATTAATGAACGGAGTGGAACAGGTAAACGTAGATCGATTGTTTACGTTATCAGAATATAGAAAGACTAGGGGACATGCAATGAAGCTACAGGGTAAACTATTTAAGGCTAATAAAAGAAAATATTTCTTCACTCAATGTGTAATCAAACTCTGGAATTTGTTACCGGAGGATGTAGTAAAGGCTGTTAGTGTAGCTGGGTTTAAAAAAGGTTTGGACAAGTTCCTGGAGGAAAGGTCCATAAACCATTATTAAGAAGGGACCCAGGATATCAATGCTTTACCCAGTACAAGCATTGCGGAACCTCTGTCTTATGGGGAAACTGCTAGGTACGTATGACCTAGATTGGCCACTGTTGAAAACAGGATACTGGGCTTGATGGACCTTGGTCTGACCCAGTATGGCATATCTTATGTTCTTATGTTATGTTCTCTGCAATTTTGTTGCCTCAACTTTCAGAAGCACGATTATCTACTCTGCCTGTCGCTATGGCTACCGAGGCTCTTAGCCTTCAGTCCCATGCAGAGCAATGGTCCCCAGGACTGGATGGAAGGGATTTTTTTTTTTCACTTAAAGTTGTGTTTCTTCTCCATAAGGTCTTTTTGCTGTGCAGAAACCAGGGAACTGATGGAGGCCTGACTGGCAAGGGTTCTGTAGGGAACTTAGTCATCCCAGGTGTTCAAGTATCCATGGCTTGTGAGCTCAGAGTCTGGAGAAAAGGCAGGGCACTGAAGTTCTTTCTCAGTCCAGGAGAAGAGGCCTTCTGTGAAGCGTCCTTTCGAGGAAGGGAAACTACCAGGCATGATTGCTCGAGCTTTGGAAGCCTTGGCAATTGCATATTCTCTAGTGCAAATGGCAGGTCTGGCTGAGACCCTATTCTGCAGGGTATCTATTGGCCTATGAAAACCATTTCTATCCATCAGCCATTAAGGAACAAATTATGGGATGCTCCTGAAGTAGATCTGGGAATGGGCAGGGTCAGGGGAAAGTTGTATGTCTTAGTTCCAGAAAAAAAGGAGAAAATGATGTTGCCTAAAGTTGATGCCTTAGTTAAAGCTGTTAACTACAAGATCATAAGAGCATAAGTAGACAATAAGTAATTTGGGATCTTTAAGCTCTGTCTGCTCAGTACTAGAGGGCATTTGGGCTACTTTACTCTTTTTTGGAACCTCTCTGCTTTTGGTAGTATCCTTCAAGGATACATTCTTCCGAACCATCCGCTCTTGGGCGACTGTCGGCTTTCCCCTATTATCTAGTTTAAAAGCTGCTCTATCTCCGGCGCTTCTGTCTCCTGGCAGTAGCACAGGATGAGAAGCAGCAGTTGCTGCCAGCTGCACTGCAGGAAACCAAATCAGACTATGAAACTGAAGTCAAGCCAGTCTACTTCCTTGAACTGCCCCAGCAAGAAAAACAGTGGCCTGATCTTTTCTTCCACCACAGCACAAACAGCTCTTGGAGAGGTCAGAGGGTACATCCATGGGGCCTACTCTGCCTGTGAAAGACTGATCACATGGCTCATCAGGACCTCGCTACCACTGCCTGCCAAAACTCCCCATGTCCCAGTGAAGCCGCACATCTCAGGAAAAAAATATACTGCCCCCCCCCCCTTCTCCCTTGGGGATAGGGACGGACCACTAGAGCTGATACAGAGAGGAAACGTACCACCCAGAACTCACAAGCTGCTGGCACTGACACTCAAGCTCCTGAAGCGCACTGCTCTCAGTGCGAAGGACACCCCCCCCCCCCCAGGCAAGAAGAGGGCACAGACCAGAGCTCCTTTCTGCTGCTGCTCTGCAGCCTAATCCAGCAAACAAAGAGACCTAATGCAGTCATTTTTATTGACTAGGGGTGGGGGTGGGGGGTGAAGAAGACAGGCAAAAAGAAACAGGGAGGCACAAAAGGGAAGAAAAAGTGACACCCAGAGAAAAATACAGGGAAGCAAAAAAAAAAAAAAAAATGCTCCCTGCAGTCTTCCAGGTTAGGGAGAGGAATTTGGACTCCTTCAGATATCTGCCAGGTATTCAGCTACTGCCAGATCCTTTCTGACTACACCAGCTCAACAAGGGAATTAGGTTTCCCCATCTGGGCCCATCAACCTATACACCAGGGGTCTCAAACTCCAGTCCTGGAGGGCCGCAAACCAGTCAGGTTTCCAGGGTATCCCTAATAAATATGCATGAGATATATTTGCATGCACTGCCACCGTTGTATGCAAATATATCCAATGAATATTCATTAGGGGGTCCTTAAAACCTGACTGGTTTGCGGCTCTCCAGGACTGGAGTTTGAGACCCCTGCTATACACCCATCAATCCAAGCTCCAGAGTTTACCCTGTCACCATCTGCTGGTGACAGAACACAAGAGCTATTTACTGCACAGCGCCTCTTATAGGGCAGAGCTAACAGCTGTATAGTCTCTATTGGTTGGTGAATATAACCTATACAGTCTGGGCTGGTCTGATGGACGAAAAGGAAAAACGAAGGAAAATGGGAAACAACTAGCTGGGTTCTCTGTTCATGCATCACCAGCACAAAAACACAAAGCAGCCAATACAATAGACTGCAAGAGGCTTTGCACAAAGATTAGCGTAGCTTCTGCACACAATCTTCTGTGTTACTGCCACTCTCCAATGCAAAAACTGTTTTGCGCGTGAGCTATGAAGAAACACTTGCACCGATATCAGTGCACAGCTCATTTAAATACCATGGTAAAGAAGGTATTAGCTATTAAACTCAAATGCAAAGAACTGAGCAGAAGACCCAAAGGCTGAGTGCTAGGGGAGCGGCTTTAATGCCAAGTCTGAGGAGGAATACAAGGTTAGCTCATTTTCCATGGTCAGCATTAGCAACAATTTCATGCCCGTTTCTATTCTTTACTGCAAGCATGAATTATCCAAACTTTTTTTCTGGCCTAGGAGAAGAGGAGCAGGAGACGTGGGAAGAATGAGGGTCTTTATTTCTTGTCCTACCCGCAGGAGGCTGCTCCTCCTCGTACCCTAGGAGAAGAGGAGCCAAGGAGAGGCAGGGTGAACCAAGCAGTAAAGTGCTGGACTGTCGACATAATACAATGTTTTATTCTGCACATAAAAATGTATGTGCATGTGTGCATGTGCGTAATAGCATTCTGGCACTTAATATATGAGCATGAAACCCCGTGTACAGCTACAATTTTTGTTACAAACAATATTTATGCATAGAATAGCATATGAGCATCACTACAGTTTATTGTGCATATGATAACTGCTGCTAGCACAGACCTATGTGCACATGCTTTTTGGCATGCTCTCCCCATGCAAGCGCAAATTTTTATGCGCAACTTACTTGCATACTATTTGTTTACTGAGTTCGACAGCAAAGTTATGTCTTTATGCTTGTGTTAGAAGACCATGAGTCATGCTTCAGCACACTGGTCTAACACAAGGTTACTGCATACGTTCAAATATTCTGGAGCAAGACACTTGCTGTCCTTTGGATGATGTGTAAGAAGGAGAAACAAAACACTTAGAGCCCAATTCTGTTCCGGACGTAGATCCCATCTGTACATCCAGTCTGAGCCGGACGTACAGAGGGTATCAGAATTGCGAAGTCATGTACGTGCAGACCAGGACTGCAATTCAGTCCGGCCTGCACGTACATGAGCTGCCCGACTAGTCAGGGCTTTTAAATGGAGCCGCGGCGCCATGGCGTCCAGTTGCCATGCCACCGCAGCTCCATTTAAAAGCCACAATGCCGGCTGCCAGACAAAAGTGTTTATTCCCCACAGTCCAACCCCTGATCTGGCCTCCTAAGGCCAGGGTAGGGCTGCGGGGAATATCCTTCAGCCTCCCCTGCCCTGGAATAAACAAAAAAACAGGTCCAGGGAAGTTGTTCCACCTCGGAGGTGGAATAAATGGAAATTACACTAACCTGGTAATTGTAGTTCCTGGAGGGTCCAGTTTAGTCCTCCACAATCGGGTAGTGCCCCTCCTCCTGCAGCCGGGAGACTGGACCAATCAAATCTTCTGTAGTATATATGCAGCCGGAGCTCCCAGAAGTCCCCAGTGTACTAGTAACAAAGCATACTTAACGAAGCAACACATTAGATTAATATACAAAATGACCTAATTAAAGAACAATTTGTTCCCCCCAAGGAATATCCAACCCCCTCCCCAAACGAGGAAGTCAGAACACTGCATTGCGCCGGCACCGACGCCTCAGGAATCAAAACACCGCTCCCCACCAGAAGTTCAGGAGCTGCCTGAACCCCCGAGACAGGGAAGAGCCTCAGCAAAAAACGCGGCTGCCACAGAGGGACCGAACGGCAAGAGGAACCGTCTTATGAGCAACCGTTCGGAAAGGCGCACCGCACCACATTAGCAGATAGTCGGGAGGGAAGGAGGACTAAACTGGACCCTCCAGGAACTACAATTACCAGGTTAGTGTAATTTCCATTTCCTGTTCGGTAATCCAGTTTAGTCCTCCACAATCGGGATGTAACAGAGCAGTTAAGACCGGGCGGGACCTTGCCATCCGGCGCGCAGAACTGCCGAACCAAAACAGGAATCCCGAGCCGCTGACACATCTAAGCAATAGTGTCTACTGAAAGCATGCAGAGACGACCAAGTGGCCGCCCTACAGATATCTGCCGGCAGAACCAGGCTATACTCCGCCCAAGAGGTCGCCTGAGCCCTAGTGGAATGAGCCCTCAGACCCTCCGGAATAGACCGCTGTTGCAACAGATAAGCGGACGCGATCACCTCTTTGAGCCATCTAGCAATGGAGGCTTTAGCCGCCGCTTCCCCTTTACGCGCACCCCCGAAGAGCACGAAAAGCCGGTCAGATTTCCGAAAAGACTCGGTAACCTTTAAATAACGATGGAGCGTATGACCCACATCGAGCCGGAGAAGACCTTTGTCCGTTGACCCGACAGATTGCGAAGAAAGTACTGGAAGAAACACTGCCTGATTCATGTGAAAGGGAGACACCACCTTTGGCAGAAAGGAAGGAACCGGACGGAGAACGATCCGATCCGCGGAAAAAGACAAGAAAGGCTCTCGACAGGACAATGCCTGCAGATCCGAAATGCGCCGTGCCGAACAGATGGCTACAAGAAAAACCGCCTTCAGCGTGAGATCTTTCAGAGACGCCCTGCGCAGGGGCTCAAAAGGTTCACGAACCAGGGCCCTCAGAACTAAATTCAAGTCCCAAGGAGGAACGAAAACTCTGCGGGAGGGCCGCAAATGAAAAACAGCCGTAAGAAAGCGGCGGACATCCGGATGAGCCCCGAGCAGGCTACCCAACACCTTGCCGCGATAACACGAGATAGCCACCAACTGGACTTTTAGGGAACTAGCCGCAAGGCCCTTATCGAAACCATCCTGAAGAAAACTTAAAACGACGGGCACGGAAACTGTCGCCGCCCGGACTCCCCGCCGGGAGCACCAGTCTTCAAAAATTCTCCAAATCCGAACGTAAGTAAGAGAAGTGGACGTTTTCCGCGCCCGCAAAAGGGTAGAAATCACCGCTGGGGAATAGCCCTCCCTTTTCAGCCGAGCCCTCTCAATGGCCAAACCGTAAGCGAGAATCGATCCACTTGGGGCATCCGCAAGGGACCCTGAAGAAGAAGATCCGGTAGCGCGGGCAGGAGCCAAGGAACGCCGTCGCGCAGCCGGACCAGATCGGCATACCAGGGCCTCCGGGGCCAATCCGGGGCCACCAGTAACACGCGACCCCGATGGCTCTCGATACGTTGTACGACCCGGCCGATCAGAGCCCACGGAGGAAAGACATAAAGAAGACCGGACGTTGGCCACGGCTGAATGAGAGCGTCGAGCCCCTCGAACATGCGCTCCCTTCGCCTGCTGAAGAAGCGCCCTGTCTTGGCTGATTGAAAGGTCGCCATGAGATCCATGATGGGTGGACCCCACCGCCGGATGATTTGTGCGTAAACCTGTGGGTTTAGCTCCCATTCTCCGGGGTCCACCCGCACTCTGCTGAGAAAATCGGCCTGGACATTGTCTACGCCCGCAATGTGAGCCGCCGAGATTGCTGGAAGGCGAGTTTGCACCCAGTTGAACAAGGCCGCCGCTTCTGCCTCCAGGGCCACGCTGCCGGTACCCCCTTGGCGATTGATGTAAGCTACAGTGGACGCATTGTCCGACAGGACTCTCACCGGCCGTCCGAGAACCAGGGTCTCCAGGTCCACCAGGGCTAGCCGGACTGCCCGCAATTCGAGACGGTTGATCAACCAAGAGGCCTCCAGGGGAGACCATTCCCCCTGAGCAAAGCGGGACTCGCAGTGAGCCCCCCAGCCGGTTAAGCTCGCATCCGTCGTGAACGGAACCCACAGAGGAGGCTCCAAGGGAATCCCTCGCGACAGGTTCTCGGCGGAGAGCCACCACCGGAGGGATCGGCGAACCGTCTTTGGGCAAGGCAATCTCTTGTTCAACGAGTCGAACTGGTTGGACCAACGTCGCAGAAGAGCACTCTGCAGCGGACGCATGTGGAAGCGCGCCCAAGGCACCACCTCCAAAGTCGCCGCCATCGTGCCGAGGAGCCGCAGGTACCACCACGCCGACGGAGCTGGCATCCCCCGGAAGAGACGGACCAGAGCCCGCAACGCCAGCACGCATCGCTCCGGAAGGCACACCAAGCCCCTTGCTGTGTCGAAGCGGACTCCCAGATACTCGAGATCCTGTGTCGGAGACAGACAACTCTTGCATTCGTTCACCACCCATCCGAGGGACCGAAGGAGATCCACCACCCTGCTCGTGACTTGCACACACTCCCGACTGGACTTCGCTCGAATCAACCAGTCGTCGAGATACGGATGGACCAGGATGCCCTCCTTGCGCAACGCCGCCGCGACTACAACCATTACCTTTGTGAAGGTGCGGGGAGCCGTGGCGAGTCCGAACGGCATGGCCCGGAATTGAAAATGGCCCCACGGGAGCGCAAAGCGGAGAAACCGTTGATGGGAGGGCCGGATGGGAATGTGTAAATAGGCCTCTGTAAGATCGAGGGATGTTAAAAATTCCCCTTGACGCACCGCTACGATGACTGACCGCAGGGTCTCCATGCGAAAGTGCGGTACTCTGAGAGCGCGATTCACGCCTTTGAGATCCAAGATCGGACGAAGAGAACCGCCCTTTTTGGGAACCACAAAATAGATGGAGTAGCGACCTGCGCCTCTTTCCAAAGGCGGGACCGGAACCACGGCCCCCAGAGAGAGCAGCCGATCCAGGGTCACGCGGATGTCCCGCGCCTTTTGAGCTCCCTTGCTGGGAGACAGAACAAACGAATCCGGAAGTGGGTGCGCAAACTCTAGGGCATAACCTTCTATAATCTGCAGCACCCACCGATCTGACGTAATTTGGGCCCAAGAAGGAAGAAAGTCGCGCAAACGACCCCCGATGACCGGGTCTTCCTCTAGAGCCCGCCTCGTTTCATTGCGGCTTGCGATTAAAGGAAGAGGCCGAGGAAGAGGCGGCTCCGGAGAAGCCCCTTCCCGCTCCTCTGAAACCACGAAACCCTTGATGACGGGTTCCAAAACGACCGCGCTGCGAAGTCCACAGCCGGGAAGAACGAAATCTGCGAGCATCCCGAAACTGGCCGCGCGCTAAGGTGGACGATCTATTAAGCTTAGGCTTATCCTCTGGAAGCCGACCACCCTTAGACTCACCGAGATCCTTCACCAATTTATCCAGAGCCTCACCAAATAACAACCTGCCCTTAAAGGGTAGTTTACTGAGGCGAGACTTGGAAGAACCGTCGGCCGCCCAATTGCGCAACCAGATGGACCGTCGTGCCGCTACCATGGAGGCCATGCTATTAGCTAGGGAGCGTATTAAATCATAAAACAGATCCGCCAAGTAGGCTGATCCCGACTCCACGCGGGTAACGTCCAACAGCCCCTGTTGGTCCATACCGGACCCCGAGCGCAGGTGCTGCGACCATCGCAAACAAGCTCGAGCTACCCACGCCCCACATATAGAAGCTTGTAACAATAAGGCGTTGGTCTCGAAGGCTTGCTTCAACAAATTATCAACCTTTTTGTCCTGAACATCCCTCAGGGCCGCGGCCCCTTCAACCGGGATGGTGGTTTTCTTAGTCACTGTCGAAACGGCAGCATCCACCCGTGGAGACTTAAACAAGTCCCTGTCCTTGTCGGCAAGGGGGTAAAGACGATTCATGGTCCGAATCCCTTTCAAAGCGGATTCCGGTTGCTCCCATTCCGCATGGATCATCTGCTCAACCACTCGGTGCACAGGAAAAACTACCTGGGCATCCCTGACCGCCTGAATGAGAGGATCCTCGAGACCCTCCTCCTCCAGCGGCCGCACCACAGAGAGGTTAAGTGCTTGCAGAGACTCCGTGACCAAAGGTACCAGCTCGTCCCTTCGAAACACCCGAATGATGCGAGCCTGATCTTCCGGTTCTGGAAGCTCCCCGTCTTCTAATTCCTCCGCCTCAATCTCTGGATCCCCCTCAGCCTCGGAATCCGGGAGGCAAAGGGCGTCCTGATCCTGGTCCCCCAACCTGGGCCGCTTGACAGCGGGTTGGGAAGACCGTGAACCCCCCCTGCGGATGCTGGGGGGAGAGAGGCGGGCCAAGCCTCCGGCAAATGACCAGACCGGCTTAAGCGGAAGGCCTGATGCATGAGAAGAACAAAATCCGGGGAAAAGTCTATAGGCGACGCTACCATAGCCGCCTGCTGGAGCTCAGGGACCGACGTATTAGACGCCGGGCCCAGACCAGAAGGAAGGATGCTCGGTGAAGGGACACTGTCCCCCGAAAGAGAAGGTTCCCCGGGCACATGCTGTTCCTTAATTTCAATAGGCAGCTCCAGGTCTGAAGAAACTGCAGCACAGCTCTTACAGATTCCAGAGTCAGTCATTGTACCTCTGCGGGACCCACAAATTACACACTGAGGTTTGGCAGCCATGCCAAGGCACCTGCTCTCAGGGAGAAATAAGGCAACAGGAACAGGGAAGCCCACACCAAGGGGACTAACCTTATTCAATTCAGCACAGTATTAAATTTAAAACCTTTTTTTTTTTTTTTTTTTTTTTTACAGGAAACAAAATACTCCCCAGAATCCTAGGGGTGCCCTGAGCAAAATCGCCAGCAAAAGAAACCCCAAAAACACCAGGGGAACCCGTGCGCAAGTGTTAAAAAGTGCCCTTAAAAAGCACACTTTAGAAATCCAAAATGGCCGCCGCACTTTTTCACCCGCGGTAAAAAACGGCGCGAAAATACAAAGGTACCCAAATAATATGGAAAAGAAAGAAAACGACCCTCTAATACAGGGCAAGCGAAAAAAAGCAGGAAAAAGTGCAATTTGGAAGCCAGGGGAGCCGACAGAGCCTCTGCCCAAGCAAAGAACAGAGAGCTGAAAGATTAAAACAAGGAAAATTCCTACCAGCTCTGGGAACAGCAAAGAACTCAGCCCACTTCTCCAAGTGACAGGCAATGTTGCAGCCGGTATGGCTCTTCCCCGAACAGCCTTGGGGAGAGCTCAACCCAGGCTTCAGAGATTCCCAGGCAGGAAGGCAGGAGCCCAAGGCAGGTCTGGCTTCCCCCAGAAAGTCCAACGTGGCTTTTTTTTTTTTTAAAGATACAGCTACCTAGCAAAAGAAATAGAACATAAAGGACCAGAAATAAACCCCAAAAGAACTAACTAGTGTTGCTCCTTCAAGTGTCACTTAGCGTGCCCAGTAGGGGCACAGAAGTCCTCCAGCTGCAGGGAGACTGGACACACTGGGGACTTCTTGGAGCTCCGGCTGCATATATACTACAGAAGATTTGATTGGTCCAGTCTCCCGTCTGCAGGAGGAGGGGCACTACCCGATTGTGGAGGACTAAACTGGATTACCGAACAGGAACTTCCCTGCACATGTCGCCGGCCCTGGCCATACAGGGCCGACATTAGAATCGGCCCTGTACGTCCAGGGCCAGCAATAGCCCAGACCCCAGCCCCCGAGCCGCCCTTCCCTGCCCCCCTCTGTCTCACTTCCCCGCAAAACCAGCAGGGAAGTTAGACACAGGCAGAGAAGGCACGGATATTCATGGCACAGAATCGGGCCATCAGCCAATATGACTCTGTTGTAAGTGGAACTACCACAAACAAAAGAACAATGCTGAGCCAGGATGACAAATACGCATTTATTTATAAAAGATAGGGACTTCATTTTTATTACACCATGAATTTGTTTACTGAATGGACACCTGGTCTTGTCTGGCTATCGTCAGTCACAATGTCAACAGAAATAAGGCCTTGTGCAAATAATTATGTTATGAAAAAGCACAAGCAAATAGCAATAAATTGCACTCACAGGATGATCAAATTTGCACATGCAGAACTGGATTTTTAGATTTTAGACTTAATTACTCTCCTTTCCAAATCGTTCAAGACACCTTTATAAACAGATAAACATGTTTTCCTGTGTAAGTGGACTTGCAATCTAAGTTGCAATTTGGGCGATGGAGGGTGAACTCATTTGCCAAAATCTTCAGTAGAATCAGTGGGAGAAGCAGAATTTGAATCCTACCTTCCCTGGTTCCCAGCCTGATCTAATCACTAAGCTACTCCTTCATGCCTCTACTTTTTCTGTATTATCAGGACAAATGCAAAGGTTACTTAGATTACTTTTAAAAAGTACCGTTTCTAGGTTTGTATGCAAAACTTCAAGGGATCAGCCAGGCCCTGATCAGCGTCGACAGCATGGAGCGGGTAAGCGACTTCTCCCTTCCCGCCCCTGGCTGACAAGGCCAACTGGGCCACAGTCAGATCTCAGCAGTACTCCGGAGACCAATCAGCCTACAGTACAGCCATTACCAGCAAACAAGACCTTTAAAACAAGCACCGCACAGGCGGTCTCCTGCCTGAGGGCCCTTTGGCGAGGACCTCTGGAGACGCCGACCCTACATCTATCTGAGTGGAAACATCGCCACAGCCATCATCATGACCATTAAGGAACACAAGACACCAAAACAAGCATCCATATGAATTCCCACACAGATGACACTCTCACACTAATGATACTCCATTCTGGCTAGTGAAGCCTCTGAAGATCAAAAGATGACTGTGATATAAATCTCCAGCATCTACACCTAAAACCAACTGATCCGGGAGGTACAACAGCCCATCATGACGCTAACCAGCACAACCTGCAGGAAAGGTAACCGCCGTCCATATCTATATGAATAGGATGATTACTTTATAATCCCCTCTCTCCTACCAGAAAGGTCACACTCCAGGGTACTCTTGCAATCATGGATCACAAAATGAATGCTATTTTCATCTCAATATTTCTGATTGTAATCCTCATAAAAGCACAGTTACTTACCTGTAACAGGTGATCTCTGGGAACAGCAGGAATAAGTCTTCACATATGGGTATCGTCGGTACCGACGGAGCCTGCGCGGGAACGCTCCCCAGCGTCCAGAAAGAAAGCTTTTGGGAGCATCCCACAGCGCCTGCCCGCTGCCTTCCCGCCTTTCCCAACCGCCTCTCTCCAGTTCGAGTTTTAAAGCTGAGACAAAGAGAGAGAGAGGAAAGGAAAGATAGATAGAGAAATACAACTCCGAGGGGAGGTGGGTGGGTTGTGAAGACTTATTCCTGCTGCTCCCAGAGATCACCTGTTACAGGTAAGTAACTCTGCTATCTCCAGGAACAAGCAGGAATGAGTCTTCACATATGGGGACTCCCCAGCTAGAGATGCCAGGGAGATCCCCAAGGTTGTGAGTCCCTGAGAAGGGCTCTACCTCCCCCCATGGATCTCAGGCATCCAACCAGGGATGGGGGGTAGAAGTTGATTAAGTATGGAACAGGTGTTTGAGAACAGCCTGACCAAACAAGGCATCCCGGCGGGAGTCCTTGTCCAAACAGTAATGGGCTGTAAAGGTATGAACCGAGGCCCAGGTGGCCGCTCGACAGATCTGGTCGATGGACACAGAATTTAGATGAGCCATAGAGGCTGCCATGGCCCTCACATTGTGAGCTGTGACATGGCCCTCCAGAGAAAGGTTCTTACTCTGGTAGGCGAAAGAAATACACCGAGCAATCCAATTGGACAGTGTTCTCTTAGAGACTGGAAGTCCTAAATGAGAGGGATCAAAAGCAACAAAGAGTTGAGAGGACTTTCTATGTTGCTGTGTCTTTTGTAAGTAGAAAGCGAGCGCTCTCTTACAATCCAGGGTATGGAGATTCCTCTCTGCACTTGATGCATGAGGTCCTGGAAAAAAGACAGGTAAATACACCTCCTAGTTCAGATGAAAAGGTGAGACCACTTTAGGCATAAAGTGTGGATTAGTCCTGAGGACTACCTTGTCATGATGGAACCTTGTATAAGGAGGATTAGCCACCAAGGCTTGCAGCTCACTGATGCAGCAAGCTGAGGTGACTGCAATAAGAAAAATAACCTTCCAGGAAAGAAATTTCAAGGAGGTAGTGGCTAAGGGTTCAAAGGGTGGCTTCATAAGCTGGCCAAGAACCAAATTCAAGTCCCATGCCACTGGAGGTGGTCTAATGGGAGGTTTAGTTAAAAGAAGACCTCTCATGAATCTTGCAACAAGAGGATGAGAGGAAATAGGCTGTCCATTAAGAGGCTTGAGGGATGCTGAAATAGCACTCAAATGGACTCTTACTGAATTCGTTTTGAGGCCTGCATGGGATAGATGCAGCAAATACTCTAGTAAATAATTCAAAGGTATTGCAAGAGGGTTAAGACCCTTCTCTGCACACCAAATGGTAAACCTTTTCCATTTAAAAGCATAGGAACATCTAGTAGAAGGCTTTCTGGAAGCATGAAGGATATCCTTCACTTGCTGAGAAAGATGCCAATCTTGAAGGTCTAGGCCTTCAGCAACCAGGCCCTGAGATGGAGAGACTGGGGGTTTGGGTGCCACAACGTTCCCTCCTCCTGGGACAGGAGGTCTGGAGCAGATCCCAAGTCCAGGGAGGGAGCTTGAGAGATGCAGAAGTAGAGGGTACAGGGAACAGCGTATGTGTGTCATATCCCCTAGTGTTAAATGTATCTCCCAATTGACCGCTTTGACCCGGTGAAAAGCGGGATATAAATACAGCTAAATAAATAAATAAATAGAGGGTACCACACTTGGCGTGGCCAATGTGGTCCTTTGAGGATCATGGACCCTCGATCTCTCTGAAACTTGAACAGAGTCTTGGGAATTAGGGGAATGAGTGGAAAGGCATAAAGGAAGCCTTGACTCCAGTGAAGGAGGAAGGCATCCCTGGCCTGAACTTCCTGACACGGAATTCTGGAACAGAACCGGGGAAGTTTGGCATTTCACAGACTTGCAAAGAGGTCTATGTCCGGGGTTCCCCAAATTCGAAAGATTCTGGCTATCTGGTCCATATGGAGGGACCATTCGTGTGGAAGCAGAACTCGACTGAGTCTGTCTGCCCAAGAGTTTTGAACGCCTGGAAGATACACTATCAGAAGATGAATCTGATGCTCTCTGGCGAAGGCCCACAATCTCAAAGCTTCGTTGCAGAGCGACAGAGAGCCAGTCCCGCCCTGCTTGTTCACGTAGAACATGGCTACTTGGTTGTCCGTGTGGATGAGGACTGTCTTGTAGCTGAGCAGGGTGTGGAAAACTCTGAGAGCTAGAAAAATTGCTCTGAGCTCCAAGAGGTTGATATGTAGAGAAGTCTCCTGTGGAGACCAGGTGCCCTGGGTGGAGAGATCTTGTAGATGAGCTCCCCAGCCTTTTGGAGAGACATCTGTTGTAAGGGTTGCTTGGGGTAACAACTGTTGAAAGGGGGACCCCAGCAACATATTTTGAGTGGACTTCCACCACTGGAGAGACCAAAAAAGGCGCCTGGAGGTTGCTATTTTGTCTGATAGGCCTCCTGAGGCCTGGGTCCATTGGGTGGACAAAGTCCATTGAGCTGCCCTCATGTGGAGGCGAGCGTAGGGAACCACAAGCACAGTGGATGCCATGTGGCCTAACAGTTGTAACATCTCTCGAGCAGTTAAATGGGATTTTAACTGAATCTGGGAGGCTAACTGCACCAAGCGTAGGCAACGGGCCTGGGGAAGATAGGCCCTTGCAGTGGTGGTATCCAGCAAGGCCCCTATGAACTCTAGAGACTGAGTAGGGGTGAGATGGGACTTTGGGATGTTTATTACAAGTCCCAGATACTGAAGAACACGCATTGTGCAGGCTAGGGAAGTCTGGGCCTCTGACTGGGATGGAGCTCGGATGAGCCAGTCGTCCAGATATGGGAATACGAATATTCCTAGAGTGCGTAGAAATGCAGCTACTACTGCCATGCATTTTGTGAACACTCTTGGTGCAGAGGCCAGCCCGAAAGGAAGCACCCTGTATTGGTAGTGCTTTCCTTGATAAAGGAACCGAAGGAACCTTCTGTGTGTTGGATGGATGAGGACATTGGTGTACGCATCCTTGAGATCTAGAGAACAAAGCCAATCCTGACTCTGAAGGTATGGAAGGAGAGTACCGAGAGAAATCATCTTGAATTTCTCCTTGCATAGAAACTTGTTCAATTCTCTGAGATCTAATATGGGTCTGTAGCCCCCTGTTTTATTTGGGATAAGAAAATAGGGGGAGTAGAACCCTGAGCCCTGTTGAAGAAGGGGTACTTCTTCTATTGCCCTTTGGGCAAGAAGGGTAGCAATCTCCTGACCGAGAAGGTCGAGGAGAGATGTTGGAGAATTGAACTGTCTCACCATGGTGTGAGGAGGAAGGTTTAAGAAATGAAGCTTGTACCCCTCCCTTATGATGGAGAGGGTCCATTGCTCTGCTGTGATTTGTTCCCAACTGGGAGCAAAGTGAGCTAACCTTCCTGGAATGGTGAGAGGCTCTGGTTCTTCTAGAGCCAGAAAGGCTAAGTTCTCTAGTTGCAAGTCAAAGGCCCTGAGGAGGCTGAGGCTGTTGGGCCATAGTAGTCCTTGCAGCCTTAGGCTTGGCCTGTTTAGGTTGTTGCTGACGTTTTGCAGCAAAACGACCTGCAGCAGATGCCTGCTGACCATAAACAGGATAACATCTTCCCTTTTTGGGAAAAAATGCCTTTTTGAACAACCTCTTCTTAACAGGAGCAGAAGTAGACTTTGAAAGTCTATCTAAAGCAGAATTCTCTGCATCCATCTGAGTGGCCTTTGCTTGCCAATCCTTGCCAAAAAGGTTTTCACCTGCACAAGGGAGATTTCCTAATCCATCTTGGACCCAGGGTTCCAGATCAGAAGCTTGTAACCAAGCAATTCTGCGTGCACCTATGGCAATAGTCAAGGCTCTGCTGGCACACTCAAAAGAGTCAAAGACTGCACGGTTGGAAAATTTGGAAACATCCTGGGCATGTTTAAGCCCGGTGAGAAACTCTTCCCTTTTATTTTCTGAAATAAAAGGGACTAAAGTCTGCAGATGATCTGTAACTTCTTTTAGAAACATCCCCATATAGAGACTATAGGAGTTGATTCTGGCAACAAGCATATTGGCCTGGAAGATTTTCCGGCCAAAAGCATCTAAAGTTCTGCATTCTCTTCCTGGAGGATTAGATGAGTGCCTCTTTGCACTCTTCATCTTCTTCATGGCAGACTCCACCACAATAGAGTGGTGAGGAAGCTGAGTCTTATGAAAGCCAGGACAAGGAGGGACACGGTACATGGTGTCCAACCTACGAGAATGAGGTGAGATGGTGAGAGGAGTCTCCCATATGCCCAACATGTGATCATAAAGGATCTCATGAATTGGTAAGGTGGCTGCCTCTTTAGGAGCCTTAGGATATTGTAAAATATCCAACTGTTTGGCTCTAGGCTCTGATTCAGGGGCCACTGAGATGGAGAGGCCCCTGGTCACCTCTCTGATGAAGTCTTCGAAAGACAAGTCCTCTGGAGGAGACATTCTTCTTTTTGGAGAAGAAGGCTCCTGAGGAAGGAGTACCGATGCTTCGAGAGAAGCCTCTGATTCATCAGAGTCCTCAGAGGAATTGAAGTATCGCCTGTCTGGATGCTCTTGCAGAGCCTGATACGCGTACCGGGTGGTATCGACATCGGGAGTGATCGGTACCGGTTCGGTACCGATGGGCATCATAGGACAGGGTACCGGTGCAGTCGACACCGAAGCTGATGTCGATGCAATCGGTACCGGCACCTGAACCGATATCGGTGCAGGTGCCCGAACTGGTACCGACAACGGAGTTTGTTGCGGTACCGAAGACATCGCAGCTTGTATGAAGGCCATGATGGCACGCTGCATGGTCAGAATATTCTGATCCATCGACGCCACCAATGACTGGATGTCAGTACCAGTGGAAACCACCGGTACCCCAGAACATTGTAACAGGTGATCGGTCGAGGCCGAGCCATCGATGTCAACCTGTGACCCCATAGGTGGAGCTTTGGAAGCCGGAGCTTCCCGCCGGGGTCATTTTGCCGGTGCGGAATCCTAGAGGGCAAGCCCGGAGGCATCTCGATGCTTGGAGGGAGATCTACCCTTCGAGGACCGGCTGGATTTATGTTTGGTTACCTGAGATCCATAGGAGGAAGAAGCAGCCCTGGAAGACGTTGATGCCACCGAAGCAGCATCAGAGGGAAACAGGGTACTGAGCTTAGCTGCTCGGTTCTGTAGACCTCTTTTAGACATCATGGAACAGGACGCACAATCCGTGATGGAATGGTCAGGACCCAAACATTTAAGACACCAGTCATGGGTGTCAGTGACAGAAATAGTACCGCTGCACTTCGTGCACTTTTTAAACCCGGAAGCGGGCTTTTCCATGAGGAAAATTTTCCCTTAGGCCTAAGGCCCAAAAAGAAAAAATTGCACAGAAGTGGGAGCGGTAATAGTTTTTTTTTTTTTAAAGAAAGAAAGAAAGAAAAGACCGGCGGTACCGGTCCGACGTCGAAGAAGGCAGACACGCGACCAAAGTAATAAAATAAAATAAAGAACTTCTTCAGCGGTGACAGGAACACGACCTGCTGGCTCCGCGGAAAAGAAGAACTGGAGAGAGGCGGTTAGGAAAGGCGGGAAGGCAGCGCGCAGGCGCTGTGGGATGCTCCCAAAAGCTTTCTTTCTGGACGCTGGGGAGCGTTCCCGCGCAGGCTCCGTCGGTACCGACGATACCCATATGTGAAGACTCATTCTTGCTTGTTCCTGGAGATCCAAATATACTCACTCACTCAACAGCAACGCTACATCCCAAAAATCTCATACCAAAATAGACCCAGGGAGACAGTAGCAGCAAACATACACACCACACATTGTAGCAGGCAACAACGGTTTATATGTGTAAGACCACAAATACAACCATGGAATCGCAAACACTATGAAAAAGAAAACTCAAAATACCCTAAAATGGTTTCTATTAAATGCAAGTTCAGTAAGGAACAAGTTCCCCATTATATTTGATCTCATTCACAACTCCAAACCTGACATCATTTGTATCACAGAAACCTGGCTCTATGACACAGACACAGTACTCCTTAATCAGATCAAAACTCCAGACTACAGCATCTTCCACTGTTCAAGACACAATAAAAAAGGAGGAGGAGTGCTTATTCTATGTAAAACAGAATTAGGAGTCCATCAAACATCTATCGTAAGCATAGAAGGCCTTGATATGTTAATGATTAAATCCAAATGCCTATCAATCGGTCTAATATATAGGTCCCCATCTCCAGACACCAATGCATGCTTTGATACCCCAATTGGCAAAGAACACCTTATACTAGGGGATTTCAACCACTCCTCAATAACTAATGCTCAAAGCACCTCATTCCTCCAAGCAATGGACGATATGGGGTGTCAATGTTGTGCTGGTATTCACATTTAAGAAGGAACACATTGGATCTTATATTCTCTGCCAAAAAATGGACAAATAGAGAAATATCTCCTATACAGACACAACCAGTGCCATGGTCGGACCACTAACATACAATTCAGCACTGAACTTGATACTTACATACATAATATACATCATAGAGATCAAACACATCATCGCTTCAAGAAATTTGACAAAGAGGACTTCCTAACGAACATTACACCTACAATGACGAACAACAGCAATGGCCTTAAAACCCTCATGATCTGGAACACCATTCTACACGTGGAAAATCCAGACTCCAAACAGACAGCCTAACGAAAATGTCACTTGAGAAACCAACACCATACTATGGGACACATTCTCTCTAAGCAGCAATGAACAGATAGAACAATGTATTAAATCCATTAATACAACCACTTCACAACTCAACCCCTGCCCAGTAAGCTGGATTAAAATAACCAGAGCAGAGCTAACACCTTACACCCAAAAAATAGTCAACCTCGCTCTCTATCCCAAGGGCAAATGCCAAATGATCTAAAGACGGCTACCATCCGCCCAATCTTGAAACACAGCTCACTAGGCAAGTCCTGCCCCAGCTCTTACAGACCAATATCAAGTCCCCCATTTTTATTCAAATTTATAGAAAAGTCAGTACAGAGGCAACGTCAAGACTTCATAGACACAAATGCCCCACCTGATCCACACCAATATGGATTCCGAGCATATCATGGAGTGGAAATCCTCCTAACATCCCTGTTTGACACAATCATACAAAGAATTGAAAACACAAAACAAGCCTACATACTTGTATTCCTAGACATAACTTCATCTTTTAACAACATAAGCCATAACATTCTAATCAACCGGGAGGAAGTGACGTCCCCGACCGGGATGGCGGCCTGACATAGGAGCTCCCTTCGGGATATAAAGAAATAGAGCAATATTCTATAGCATCAGGCCTCCCCACCCCCGGGAAAGAGAGCACTTTGGAGCTGAATTGTTTGGGTACATGATGTCGACCAAAAAAAAGCTGGATAAATATCGCTCTAGCTATGCTCCCCTCCGTTCTCAGAAAGAGAGGGCCGAGAAAGACGACACCGAAACGGCGGATGAGTTAGAAAACGCAGACGAGACCTGCACCAAAGGAGACCTTCGACGTTGGTGCCGTGAAATTAAAACAGAAGTTCTTGGTGTCAAAAGCGAAGTGAAGGAACTCTTTGCGGACTTTCGCCAAGATTTGCAGGCTTTGGGACACCGAGTCGAAGTCCTAGAAGAGCACGTGGACGCGATGGCCACAGCCGCTCAGACGGTGCGCTCCATGACCAGCCGCTGGCAGGAGACCACGGAGGAATTGCGGGGGAAAATTGAAGAACTTGAAAATAGGTCTAGACGCTGCAATATTCGTATACGAGGGGTCCCTGAGGAGGATCGCTATAAACAGGTGGTCAGTGTGGTGCGCGAAATCTGCGAGGCCCTGCTGAGTGGAGAGGATCAGGCCGCGTCGGGCCTTAAAACCGAGATCAGCATTGAACGGGCTCATAGAGCCCTTAGATCTCCTCCAGGGAATCAACCCCAGGACTTTATTGCCTGCCTGACTAGCTTCCCACAAAAAGAAGCGATCATGAGAGCGGCAACTAAGAAGGGAAAGCTACAATGGCAAGGCTCAATGATTGAGGTTTTTCAGGACTTGGCACCGCAGACTTTACAACGTCGCAAGTTGATGCGGCCTGTTACTGAGTACTTGAGACGTGAAAATCTTAAATATAAATGGCTTTTTCCATTTGGCATACAGTTCGATGCCGGAGGTGCGACTCATCGCGCTAAGTCTCTATCAGAAGCCTGGAGGTGCTTAGACAACGTTAAGGCCCCGAACTTACCTCGGATCCGAACAGCTCCTGACCCATCAGACCCAGATCGGGAACAGTCCCTTTTATTAGAAAAGCTGAAGTGGCAGCGGATCCCAACAAAGGGACACCACCTTCATCGGACATCTGGAGATAATCTTCCCACCGGGGATTCAGAGATGGGCGGGCCTCTGACGCCGCCATGATTTAGAGAACTCTAATTCTGCGATGTAGAGCACGTCTTTGGGGAGCAACTCTAGGCTCATGTAGCGAGGTGAGCCGGGATGTCTGCACAAGGATTTTCATTTAGTGTAGTGACTACCCTCCGGACTCGATTGATCAGCAGCGACTTGATTTTTGAAACGAATGAATGGACTACCATGGAGTGGATGTTTAGCACGGGCCTTGGCTGAGAGGGGAGGTGGAGGGCCTGTTCAGTGGCATCCTTTTGCCTCCCTGATTAGAACTTGGCCTATACTGGTTTGTTGACATTTGTCTTGGGATATGTAAGCTTTAATCATGCTGTTTTTGGGGGTTTGTTGTTTTGACTTCCGAGGCGGGGTGACGCATTAGATATGATTAAGATGCCCTATTTGCCTTAATGATCCTTTTTCCCCTTTTCCTTTTTTATTTTCTTCTCAGCCCTTCTAAGCAGGCAGGGACATGCTTTTAGATGTGAATGCTTTCACAGTCAGGGAGATCCCTGGGTTTTCTTTTTGTATCGATGCCACTGTGCTGTTTCTTAACAGTTGGCAGGCGGGCGAAGGGTCGAGGACATGGCATAGAAAGGCAATGGGTAATTCCTTGTTTCCTATAAAGAAGGGGGGGGGGGCTCTGTATCATGGCAAAATAAAAAAGTCTCGGAAGGTACGTTTCTTCCTCCGGAGAGGTGACACAGGCATTGGGCCTGTGGAGAGATACATGGAGGGTGGGGGGCTTGGAAAAGGAGGGGGTATACAGCAGAGGGTAGGGGGGGGGAAGGGAGGGGGATGGGCGAGGGTGGGAGGCTGGTGGGCGGGGGGGGGGGTTCAAGCTTGCACATACATTGGGGTTTGTGATAAGGAAGCTTATCATAGCTCAGGAAGGAGCTATAGAAAAGGTGAAGTGACTCTGAACAAGCAACCTGTCAGTTCTGGTAGAAATAAGAAAACAGAATTTTCCCATAAAAGACTACCAGTCCCAGAATGCACCAGGTTTCCAACAGCCATTAGAGGAGCTGAAGTGGGGAAACGTGTGTTCAATCAGGAGGGCTATGAGGTAATCCCTAAGCACTCATCTCAAAGGGCAGGGCCTGATTCAGCACAGCTGCGCTGTGTTAGGGAAGATCACTCATCTAAGCAGAATAAGAGTAGAGTTTATTCTACAGATGACCATCTTCATGATCACCTTGGATATCCAGAGAATTGTCCTCAGTATCCTGAGAATCAGCTTGAGTTTGATCATCAGTTTCATCTGAAAGATCATCAGAAGCAGAAGCCAAACCGGACGGACAGAGAGGGAAAGAGACCCTTTGGAAGAAGGAAGAGAAAAGCCTTTGAGAGGTCTAGAAGAGTCCAAAGCAGTACGTATACTGGGAGGTATTCCAAAGGCCAGCATACACCATTGGACTGGGGAAAGCCAGAGGAATGTTGCTGCAGAGCTAGGAATCACCAGAGGCTACCTGTGAGGGAGATGGCTGCACGTGGAAGGGACCCTAAGACCTGTGCCAGAAGGTATGTGAAGAGAGATCCAGTGTCCAGGGATAGGGATTGGAAGGCTGGACATAAGAACTGGACTACATACTGGCCAGGCTATATAGAGAGGAACTCTAGCAGCAATGGAAGCTCAGGTATGAACACTGATCTATGCCCTAGCTATAACCTTGAAAGACAGCAGGGAAACAAATATTCTCCTGAAAATGCTCCATTGAGAGATTCATCTGTGCCAATCCATGATATTGAACCCATGCTTGTTGAACAAGGGGGAATAATAGCAGATGAGGATCCTGTTTATATGGACTGCTCTCTATCTAAACTCCGTTGGTAACTTTCTGTTATAAAGTACAGCAACCATCACAAAGAAATACAAATTTGTTCTTTAATCTACTCAGAAAAGCTCCTGAAGCAGGATTTGACCCACACAGTGGAAGGCAAGCCAGCTAAGGGGTTTCAGCTGGTAACTGCTAGCAATTAAGCCTTACCTAATTGCTTGTGAGCTAGGAGAGAATCACTTCTGTATCTATGTGGGAAGTAATCAGAAGTTAACCTGAAAAGAACAGTTTGTTTCTTCCTTTGTGACTTTTCATTTGTTGTTTTCCTGATTTTAACTTTGTTTTTCCAAGTTAACACTGAAAGCAAGTAACCTAATTTATGTGCTACCAAGCATATCTGTGTTGGGAGAAATAACCCCATAAATAAATATCCTATTGGCTTTACCCAAGAGCACAACTAAATTATTGTCAGCAGCTGTGTCTGGTGTGAATGAACTACATTGCCCACAATACCTTGCAAATCATATAGAAATATGCACTTGCCAAGAGTGTGAAGATTCTCACCCAGGCAGCCGTCTGACAAATGGCGTAGTTTTTCGGATTGCTTTTGCACAAAGGGGATTTACTTGCTGAGGATTACAACTACAGTTCAAGTTTAAAGCTGGAGAAAAAAAGATTTTCCCTCAACTACACTTTGGAGGAAAAGGGGTTGTTCCAGGAAGCTGTCCCAGGAGGAAAAGACCCTGTGCAGAGCTGGATTCATCACTAGCACAAGGTAAGGGTTCAAGATGGATTCAAAGGAACTAGCTCAGTGGATGGCAGCCCAGTTCAGCAGGCAGCAGGAGCTAGCACAGCAGGCTCAGGACACTGCTATGAGAGCCTTAATGGACCAGCAGAAGCCAGTGCTTGATCTGGTGCAAGCCCTAGTTCAGCTGCAGAACCAAAGTGGAACAGATGCAAGACCAGCAGTAAATACTGGTACACCACATGTGGACAGTGTGGGACTCAATCAAGGGATTGGGGCATTTAGTTTTGGGAAGCTAACTCCAGATGATAATGTTGATGATTTTCTAGAGTCTTTTGAAAGAGTGGCACAAACATTAGCATGGCCAGAGACCCAGTGGGCAGTAAGGCTGGCAGCCTCATTAACTGGAGAGGCGCTTGCAGCTTATAGAGCAATGCCAGCAGCCCAGGCTTTGAATTATAAGGATGTAAAAGCTGCTATTAGAGATCGCCTAGGGTTGTCTATTTCAGAGTATAGGCGAATGTTTAGAGCTACTACATTGAGAGTGGGTGAAACACCCAGGGCTCTGAGTCAGAGAATCAGAGGTTTAGCTGTAAAATGGTTGGAGCCTGAGCAAAAGACGGTAGAAATGTTATTAGACATTATAATGCTCGAACAATTTATGTCTGCGGTCCCTAAAGATTTGCACACTTTCCTTATACAGCAAAATTGCCAAAATCTTGGAGAGGCAACCATGCTAGCAGAGAGATTCTTGGAAGCCACGCAGGCTTGCCATAGAATGGGTGGCCCTCTGAAGATTGGTGCTGAGGCAAGATGTGCTGTATCAGAAAAAGAGAATAATTAAAAATGCTTCTGAAAATGAATGTACTGTATCAAACCAGATGACACAGTGGAATAGAAAGAAATGTTTCAAGTGTGGAAAATGGGGACATTTAAAAAAAGGATGTCAGACACACACTAGCTTAGTGGGTGTGGATTTAAAACAGCCCAAAGAAGGATTTCTTTTGATGGTTGATGTGCAAGGAATTACCACAAATGCTTTGTTAGACTCTGGGGCAGACCAGAGTATGATGTCAGAAAGGCTTTGGCAGAGAATAGAGGCCCAAGAAGGATTTGTGCCTAGAACCCCTGAAAGCCAAGTTCACATCGGGTGCATTCATGGTGCTGCAACATCACATCCCACCTATAGGCTAAAGGTTAAGTGCCTGGGGGAACAAGAGGAAGTCCTGGTAGCAGTGGTGCCTAGCCTACCCTTTGATTTGGTTCTAGGAAAGGACTGGCCAAGATTTAAGCAGGGTCTAGTGGAAGGGCTAGGAAAGAAGGAGGGAGAAGGTTTAATAATGGAAATAGCTCCCGGGCCTTTCTTTGGAAGTCCTCAGTCCCTAGCTAAAAAGATGGTTCAGCTTCCAGAAGGCCAAACTATGGGTAATAAGAGGGGCTTTGTATCCACCCGATCGCAGGCTAAGGTAGAGAGCCAGCAGGAGGAGGAGGGGGAACAGGCAGAGTTATTAGGAGACTTACCCTCTCATGATGATTTAATAACCCCATCATCTGGTAAAGTAAGAAAGTTGAAAGCACAAAAGCGGCGTGAGAGACTTTGCAGAGCACAGGGTAGGGCTGAGATGTTAGCTGGTCAAAGTTTACCCTGGGTGCCAGCTGAGTTAGTGGAAAAGTTTCCTAACTTTCCACAAGAGCAGCGAGCTGAACAAGCTCTCACCCGGGCTTTTAAGTATGCTCAGGAGGTCAGGGAGGAATTGCCCAGATTCAGACTAGATAATGATATCTTATATAGAGCGAGTCAGGACCCCAGGAATGGGACCATACGTAAACAATTGGTGGTACCCACAACTTTCAAAGGGCTAGTACTTAGACTAGCACATGATCATCCAGTGGGAGGTCATAAAGGGATGCAAGGAACGCTGGATCAAATACTTATGCGTTTTTACTGGCCAGGTATTTTCAAAGAAACTGCCCAGTTTTGTGCTGCATGTCCAGCGTGTCAGCGAGTTACAGCGGCTCACCCACCGGTGGTGCCATTGATTCCCATGCCAATTATCACAGACCCAATTGGTCGCATTGCCATGGATATTGTAGGCCCATTAGTCAAAACGCCCCGAGGTTTCCAATACATCCTAGTTATGGTAGATCAGGCAACAAGGTTTCCCTGGGCCATACCATTGAGGAATGTTTCTGCAAAAACAATAGCTTTAGAGCTAGTAAAATTGTTTTGTGAAGTGGGATTCCCAAGAAAGGTGTTGACTGACCGAGGGTCCAATTTTGTATCCAAATATTTGGCCCAGGTCTGGGATGCCTTTGGCATTCATCACATAAAAACCTCAGCCTACCATCCACAATCAAACAGTTTGGTGGAGAGATTCAACCAAACTCTCAAACAAATGTTGAGAAGGGGGTTAGCAGGAGAGGTAAAAGAATGGGATATGTTATTGCCTTTTGCCTTGTATGCCTGCAGGGAAAGAATTCAGGTGTCCCTAGGTGTAACCCCATATGAATTGATGTATGGTAGGGCTCCACGGGGTTTGTTAGACATTTTGAGGGAACAATGGATTGATCCTGAACCAGGAAGTCAGGAGGTGCCACTGTTTCTACGTGACTTGAGAGCACGTTTGAAAAGGACGTCGCAGGTTGCTGAGAGGAACCTGCAGGACAGTCAAGTGCGCCAGAAAGGGTGGTATGATAGGAAGGCCAAAAGCCGCCAATTAAGCATTGGTGAAAAGGTTTTGGTTCAAGTAGCAGGTACAGCCCCAAAATTTGAAGTACAGTGGAAAGGGCCATGGAAGGTTGTTAAACAAGTGAGCCCAGTGTCTTATATGGTAGAAAATGCAAGAGGGCGTAGGCAGACCTACCATATTAATGTACTTAAGTCTTGGAAGGAGAGGCCTGTAAATAATAATGACCCTGAAGCCAGTCAGGAAGTAAGTGAGCTTCAAAAAGATAACACTCTCGTAGGTATTACGGACTGTAGAAAAGAAGTTTCACCAGTTACACCAGTCCGTAATAACTTAAGCAGGGGGGTATGTGATAAGGAAGCTTATCATAGCTCAGGAAGGAGCTATAGAAAAGGTGAAGTGACTCTGAACAAGCAACCTGTCAGTTCTGGTAGAAATAAGAAAACAGAATTTTCCCATAAAAGACTACCAGTCCCAGAATGCACCAGGTTTCCAACAGCCATTAGAGGAGCAGAAGTGGGGAAACGTGTGTTCAATCAGGAGGGCTATGAGGTAATCCCTAAGCACTCATCTCAAAGGGCAGGGCCTGATTCAGCACAGCTGCGCTGTGTTAGGGAAGATCACTCATCTAAGCAGAATAAGAGTAGAGTTTATTCTACAGATGACCATCTTCATGATCACCTTGGATATCCAGAGAATTGTCCTCAGTATCCTGAGAATCAGCTTGAGTTTGATCATCAGTTTTATCTGAAGGATCATCAGAAGCAGAAGCCAAACCGGACGGACAGAGAGGGAAAGAGACCCTTTGGAAGAAGGAAGAGAAAAGCCTTTGAGAGGTCTAGAAGAGTCCAAAGCAGTACGTATACTGGGAGGTATTCCAAGGGCCAGCATACACCATTGGACTGGGGAAAGCCAGAGGAATGTTGCTGCAGAGCTAGGAATCACCAGAGGCTACCTGTGAGGGAGACGGCTGCACGTGGAAGGGACCCTAAGACCTGTGCCAGAAGGTATGTGAAGAGAGATCCAGTGTCCAGGGATAGGGATTGGAAGGCTGGACATAAGAACTGGACTACATACTGGCCAGGCTATATAGAGAGGAACTCTAGCAGCAATGGAAGCTCAGGTATGAACACTGATCTATGCCCTAGCTATAACCTTGAAAGACAGCAGGGAAACAAGTATTCTCCTGAAAATGCTCCATTGAGAGATTCATCTGTGCCAATCCATGATATTGAACCCATGCTTGTTGAACAAGGGGGAATAATAGCAGATGAGGATCCTGTTTATATGGACTGCTCTCTATCTAAACTCCGTTGGTAACTTTCTGTTATAAAGTACAGCAACCATCACAAAGAAATACAAATTTGTTCTTTAATCTACTCAGAAAAGCTCCTGAAGCAGGATTTGACCCACACAGTGGAAGGCAAGCCAGCTAAGGGGTTTCAGCTGGTAACTGCTAGCAATTAAGCCTTACCTAATTGCTTGTGAGCTAGGAGAGAATCACTTCTGTATCTATGTGGGAAGTAATCAGAAGTTAACCTGAAAAGAACAGTTTGTTTCTTCCTTTGTGACTTTTCATTTGTTGTTTTCCTGATTTTAACTTTGTTTTTCCAAGTTAACACTGAAAGCAAGTAACCTAATTTATGTGCTACCAAGCATATCTGTGTTGGGAGAAATAACCCCATAAATAAATATCTTATTGGCTTTACCCAAGAGCACAACTAAATTATTGTCAGCAGCTGTGTCTGTTTGTTAATCTGGGTTGCGCTGCAGGGACAAGAGGTTACTTTCCTGAATGTTTATGGTCCCAATGATTCACACACGGATTTTTGGAGCACGCTGTCAAGCTGGCTTTCAGATAAAGTTCATGGGGCCTTATTGATGAGGGGTGATTTTAACGAGGTGCTAAACCCGCGCTGGGACAGATCTTTAGGGGGTAATAGAGGGGACACTAAAGGGCGAATCCAACTACGGCGTTTAATGCAGAGCTATGGGCTGTGGGACCTTTGGCGTCAGGTGAACCCGCAAGGGATTGATTATACGCATTATTGTCAGGTACACCATAGCTATAGTAGAATAGACTTTTTTCTTGGGGATGCTTCATGGTTCCCAAAACTTTTGAAAGCAGGTATTGAACCCATGTCCTGGACGGATCATGGCCCGATTTGGGTGGAGTTTGGCGGGGAGAGGGACACGAGTGGAAGATCCTTTTGGCGCCTTAACGAAAGCCTTCTGCAGGATACTGCAGTGATTGCTAGTGTAACTGATGAAATTAGAAATTATTGCGCAGTGAATGATACGGGGGACGTATCCTTGGGGATTCAATGGGATGCCCTGAAGGCGGTACTACGTGGGGTGTTGATACAAAGAGCTGCCCGCAAAAAGAAAGCTACAGGGGAAAAAACGGCCCAGCTGCTTCAAAGGGTTAACGAGTTGGAACAACGACATAAACGGGGGGGGGGGGGGGAGCTCACATACAAGCACAATTGGCACATACGCGAGCAGAATTAACCTCCTTACAGATGGAGACAATTAATTTCAAACTTCGCCGTATTAATCAGCATTACTATGAATTTCATAACAAAGCGGGTCGACTACTGGCAAGGAAGCTGCAGGACAGGGATCGGCGCTCTACCATTTTGAAGGTCAAGGGCCCGGGAGATAGGCTTTTTTTTCGTACTAAGGACATTCGAGAACAATTTAGACTATATTATAAAACTTTATATACTAGTGAGATTGTAGGGGATCCAACGGAGGCGCTCAAGTACGTCCAGGACGGGGGTGGTCTCCCAGTCATCTCCGATTTGGATCGTGAGCTTTTGAATCAGGAGGTCACTCTAGATGAAATTTACCAGGTAATCAAGGGCTTACCGCTGAATAAATCCCCGGGATTAGATGGTTTTCCAACATTGTTTTATAAGAAATTCCGGACAACGTTAGCTCCGCTGTTGCAACGTTTATTTAACGCTGTTCTCCAGGGACAGCAATTGCCTCCCTCAATGAGCCAGGCGGGGATTACGGTGCTAGCAAAGCCGGGCCGAGATCCTACCATTTGTAGCTCTTATCGACCCATCTCTCTTTTGAACACGGATGGGAAAATATTGGCGAAGATCTTAGCAAACCGCTTGGGGCGAATACTGCCAAAACTTATTCACTCAGATCAGACGGGGTTTATTCAAGGCAGGAACACGGGAGATAACATCCGAAGAGCAATTCAAGTGATGTGGGCTGCCCAACATCAGAAACAGGATCTTCTTATATTGGCAGTAGATGCTGAAAAAGCATTCTATAGAGTAGAATGGGGGTTTATGTTTGAGGTACTAAGCGCAGTGGGGATAGGCCCCAATATGATGTCATGGATAAGAGCGTTGTACGCCCATCCGGTTGCCACGGTCAAAATTAATGGCAGGCATTCAGAGTTTTTCTCCCTTGGGAGGGGCACGAGGCAGGGGTGCCCACTCTCCCCTCTGTTGTTTGCCTTAACAATGGAGCCTCTGGCCCAGCATCTACGGCAGAATGTGGATGCTATGGGTTTGACAATAGGATCGACCGTACATAAACTGGCGATGTTCGCAGATGACCTCTTGCTATTTATTACTCGCCCGCTGATAGCATTGCCCATTTTCATGACGGAGTTGAAATGTTTTGGGGCGGTCGCCGGATTCAAGATCAACTGGGATAAAACTGAAGCCTTGAGCGTTAACCTGTCTGGCGCATTAACAGCGCATCTACAGGAGTGTTTCCCATTTCGTTGGGTGGTAAGATCAAATATTTAGGGGTGAATCTAACTCGTAATTTGGATCAGCTGTATGGAGCTAATTATCCTGGGTTGTTGCAACGGATAAGCAGAGACTTGGAGAAATGGAATCAGGAGGGTATATCTTGGTTGGGCAGGATAGCGACACTTAAGATGATGGTATTACCTCAACTGCTGTATCTTTTTCAGGTACTACCTATTAAAGTTCCCCAAAAGGTTTTACATAAGCTCCAACGGAAGCTGTTTCTGTTTGTATGGAGACATAGGCCTCCACGCATTGCTCGGAATGTTATGTATAGAGCCCGGGAGAAAGGGGGGCTGGGAATGCCGGCGATTGCAGATTATTACCTAGCAGCGCAAATGCGGCAGGTAATGGAGTGGCGAGAACCCATACAGTCGAAAGGGTTTCTTATGGTCGAGCAGCAAGCAGTACCACATTATAAATTACACTGGTTACCCTGGTTACAGAAGGGCACTCTACAGGGGGAATGGACTTGTAATCCCTTTATCCGTCATCTTTTGGGAGAATGGGGTAGAGGGTGGCGGAGAGTAAATGCTAAATTGGGGACGTCTTTGCTTTCACCGATGCGAGCCACTCCAGCCTTCGAGCCGGACAAAGAACGGGTCTTCCAGGTTTGGGAGGATCGGGGCCTGACTCAATTTGTGCACTTACTAGACGATGACGAGGTCAAGTCCTTTGATCAATTGAAAGCAGAATTTCAGTTAGACAAACGAGATTTTTTCGCCTATTTGCAGGTTACGCATTACCTGCGCCAAAAAATTGTTCGGGACCGTATTGACGAGGGACTTAATGACCTCAAGGCCCTGTGGGTGGGCCATCATTCCTCTAGAGGATTGATCCGCTTACATTATCTTAGCCTACGGAAGGCCCTGGAGGGGGAACCCAGATTAAAATATATGGTGGAATGGGAAAAAGATCTGGGGCTGAATTGGGATGGCGAAGGATGGAAGGCCATTTATAAAGCGGCGGCCCGATCCTCTATTTGCACCTTAATTCAAGAGAATACTTATAAATTCTTAATGCGGTGGTACTATACTCCTGAAAGATATCATAAGATGTTCCCTGTGGTGCCAGATCTCTGTTGGAGGGGCTGTGGGGCTAGGGGAACATACTTTCACATGTGGTGGGAGTGCCCCCAGGTCTGCTCTTATTGGACGCGGGTCAGGGATCAGATGGCACTTATCTTTGGGGTAAGATTGGAGCTTTGCCCCTCTCTTTTTCTTCTGGGAGTCTGGCCCGATAATCTGTCGCATAAATGGTCCCGACCCATGCGGACCTGTATAGTAGTGGCAAGGTGTGAAATCGCATGGAAGTGGAGACAGGGGGAAGCTCTAGATCTCCACCATTGGATTATCAGACTACAGAAAGTTATGCATATGGAACGTTTGACTGCCCTCCGGAGACATCAGGGGGAGCGGTTTGAGCATCAATGGCAACCGTTAATAGCTCATTTAGCAGCTTCAGGGATGCGATAATGCTTACAGTTGGGAAGGGGGGAGGGGGAGGGGAATGGGGACAAGGGTTTTCATAGCCTGTAAATGTTGATATCGGCAGGAGGGGAAGGTTGGGTGGGGGGTTATACATTGTATATTTTATATGTTGATATCACTGGTACATTGTGGCGGGAGCGGGGTGGAGGGTTTATTTTGTATCCCCACTCAGTGTTTTGCCATATTTAGTGTTTTGCTTTGTTGGCTTGAAAAATTAATAAAGATAAAGTTATAAAAAACAATTCTAATCAACCGCCTAAAATATCTTAGAATAGGAGGCAATATAATTCAATGGTTTGAGTCCTACCTCTCTAACTGCACGCAACAGGTTAAACATAATAATAACATCTCCAAATAATTCAATCAGACCCAAGATGTCCCACAAGGCTCAGTGCTATCCACCTTACTTTTCAATATCTATCTCCAGCCTGAGACAATCAGAGCACACAACGTGGATAGCATAGTTACTCACCTGTAACAGGTGATCTCCGGTAACAGCAGGAATTTAGTATTCACATATGGGTATCGTCGGTACCGATGGAGCCTGTGCGGGAACACTCCCCAGCGTCCAATTAGAAAGCTTTTGGGAGCATCCCACAGCGCCTGCGTGCTGCCTTCCTGCCTTTCCCAACTGCCTCTCTCCAGTTGAGTTTTAAAGCTGAGACAAAGAGAGAGAGAGGGAAAGGGAAAGAGATAGATAGAGAGATACAACTCCCAGGGGAGGTGGGTGGGTTGTGAAGACTAAATTCCTGCTGATCCCGGAGATCACCTGCTACAGGTGAGTAAATATGCTATCTCCAGGAACAAGCAGGAATGTAGTCTTCACATATGGGGACTCCCTAGCTTTAGATGCCAGGGAGAGACCCCAGAAGTTATGTGTCCCTGTGAAGGGCTCCACACTTCCCCCCATGGATCTCTGGCATCCAACCAGGGATGGCGGGTAGGAGTTGATTAGGTATGGAACAGGTGTTGTAGAACAGCCTGACCAAACAAGGCATCCCGGCGGGAGTCCCTGTCCAAGCAGTAATGGGCTGTGAAGGTATGAACAGAGGCCCAAGTGGCTGCTCGACAGATGTCGTCAATAGACACAGAGTGTAGATGAGCCATTGAAGCTGCCATGGCTCTCACATTGTGAGCTGTGACATGGCCCTCCAGAGGAAGATTCTTACTCTGATAGGCAAAAGCAATACACTGTGCAATCCAGTTGGACAGTGTTCTCTTGGAGACTGGAAGTCCCAAATGAGAAGGATCAAAAGAAACAAAGAGTTGAGAGGACTTTCTATGTTGCTGTGTTCTTTGCAAGTAAAAGGCTAGAGCTCTTTTACAATCCAAAGTATGAAGATTCCTTTCTGCATTTGATGCATGAGGTCTTGGGAAGAAGACAGGCAGGTAGACTGCTTGATTAAGATGAAAAGACGAGACCACCTTTGGCATGAAGTGTGGATGAGTCCTGTCGCGTCCACCCGTCCAGGAGTTAGCCTAGGAGCAGGTGGGCTCGCCTGTCTTTCTCTCTACTATTACTCTTGTTCAAGATGGCTGCCAAGGAAGGCTGCTGGGTAATGTAGCTTTAGAGCAAGGAGTGTGACCACACGGTAAATAGGCAAAACAGAGAATTTATTTCGGGATTTCCCTTCCGCATTGAATTCATGACCTCAACTGAAATTGGATAATTCTCCAAGAACGCAAACCTCTTAGCCCTACTGGACAAACTACTTAAAGGTCTGGAAGAAAGAAACAAAATGTACATGCTCATTTTCATAGACATATCAGCTGCCTTTGATACTGTACATCACCCCACACTACTAAACAGACTCGCGTCAATAGGCATTAAAGGCACCCCTCTGAAATGGTTCTCCTCCTACATATCCGGCAGAATGCAGCAAGTCCACTTCAACAACGAAATGGCCTCACCATTCCCTCAAACCCAAGGCATACCGCAAGGCTCGGCCCTGTCTTCCCTCCTGTTCAACCTTTATCTTCGACCAGCTTGTAAAATATTCCAGGATCACATGATCAGTTATCACATCTATGCGGATGACCTAATGCTATATACTCAACTTGATGTCGACAACCCGAATCTCAGCCAACTGGAGAAATGCCTCAGTGAGCTTCAAACCTGGTTGCAACAAAATAATATGTCCATAAATCACAAAAAAACGGAAGTGATGTGCATGTCCAGAAAAACTGACTTCAACCTACCACCAACAGTCACCTTGAATAATAATGTCTACGCCACAAAGAACGAAATAAGATACCTAGGCGTGACTCTGGATTGCCACCTGAAATTGGAAAAGCATCTCCGAATTACCAATCGAGCCATTTTCCACAAGCTAAAAATAGTGCAACCACTACGTAACATCATAGATCACTCTGACTTCAGGACCGTAGCACAAGCCCTCATCATTCCTCATCTGGACTATTGCAACGCCATACTACAGGGCCTGCCTAAAAAAACCCTCAATATCCTGCAAATGGCGCAAAATGTGGCTGCTAGAATCATCATGGGGATCGGCCTGAAGGATCATATCACACCAATACTAATAGACCTACATTGGCTCCCAATCACTGCACGCATACAATATAAAATCATTATCACCGCATTCAAGCTTATTCATAATATAGCACCCTCTTACCTCAGCACCCTTATCACCCTACAGCCAAATAACAGAAGCAGAAGATCTCCAAACCTCAATACCCTCCTGATCCCGGGGAGCCTGAGATCTGTCAAAACAAATACCAGCAACCAAGCTTTTTCATTTAGAGCGCCTCTGCTATGGAACCAACTACCATGCGAACTGAGAGCAAACAGTGACTTGTTGGACTTCAGAAAAAAACTTAAGACTCATCTTTTCCAGATGCATTTCGATCGTGCCTAATCACCATGTACTCACACTGGGTCACAACAGGTACAAAGAAAGAACTCCGTGTTATAGCCAACAATAGACCCAGCAATATGTAAATATGTATATACATGTGAAATTACTAGCCTGCAATCAAATGTGAATCTTATAATTCGAGTGATACGACCTGTACTTTTCCACTAAATCATGATGTATGCTTTAATACCTGGCCTGTACAGCCGCACTTTTATGTATAGCAAACCGCTGCTGATCGCTGGAAGTAGCGGGATACAAGTGTACACTAAATAAATAAACCAAGAATGTGAAAACAGGCTTAACACAAAAATACAGGAATGTCCTTTGAACATTAGCTCTTAGCTTCCAGCGAGGAACAAGCTTCTAAAGCTCAATCTGTGGCTCAGATTAGCTTCTTGCTTTTTACTTTCAAAAGCGCTTTTCACTTTATACAGGTAAACACTTGTCAGTATTTCCACTCTCAGCACACTTCCTTTCTTTCAGTATTAGTGGGAACAAGTGTCAGTGCTTTTTAAACTGTTGGCCAGTTTCCTTTCTCTAAGCAATATACAGCACAAGTCCTTAAATTGCTTTCATAACACAGTCCTTCACATAGGTAATGAATCAGCACATATTCAGGTTCTTGGCCATGCACAAAGAACACTGCATTTCTTCCACATCAGAAACATCAGGATTTTCAAACAAATCTATTTCCATCTCATTCCCAGATTCGCTGAGACTATCTTCCTTATCCTGGATATCAGGAGACTGGTTATTCTCCTTTTGTCTTAGTTCATTTAGTTTTAACAGCAGCTGTTCCCTGTGGTCTCCAGCCACAGGTTCTTGTAATGGAGTTTCACTCCCTTTCAACAGGCTAGCAATCTCTTTCAGAGTTGAGGTTTCGCAGTCACTGGCATATATTCTATGCTTATTAGTTTGCCTTTCAGAGTTCAGGGGAACACAACGTTTAGCACTGTCTTTTAATTCTTTAACTATTCCTGCAGCTTGACTTTTAGTAGGAATTAAAGATAAGACATTTCCCTTACCTTCAAGGCTTAAAGGCTGTTTCCCCACCTGGAAACACGTCTTTGTCCTGGATACTGTTGCCTGCTCTGAGCTCCAGACACCCTCTGCTTCTCATTCACCCTTGCATGTGGATCAGCCAGGTTTCTTCCTGAAGTTCCCTTTTCCACTGGAACTAAAGTACCTGCTTCGGGACCCAGCAAGTTTCTGACTTCAAGCCTGTCCTTTTCAGAATCAGCTTCTCTTGCTTGAACTGCATCAACTGCTTCTGGAACTCCACGAACTCTAAGAACTGCCTGCTCCCCCGCTTCTTCTAAAACTGAAGCACTTTTAAATTGCTGCCTTTCAGGCACCACGCCCTTCTTCCTACTCACGTACACCTCATCAGTGCTCAACCTAGCCCTGACGTCACTAGGTGGGCGGGGCTTAGTGCTCGGTATACTCTGCCTTGGAGGCTTGTGGTTTCTATGGGAACTGCTTTTCTCTCCAGATTTAAAGGGACAGGGCTCATTTTCCTCCCATTCCATTTCCTCTGCACAGCTCTCCTTACCACAGTCCGAAGGACTACCTTGTCATGATGAAACCTTGTATAAGGTGGATCAGCTACTAATGCTTGCAATTCACTGATGTGGCGTGCTGATGTGATTGCAATGAGAAAGATAACCTTCCAAGAAAGGAATTTCAATGAAGTAGTAGCTAAGGGTTCGAAAAGTGGCTTCATGAGATGACCAAGAACCAGGTTTAAGTCCCATGCCACCGGTGGTGGCCTAATGGGAGGCTTAGTCAGAAGAAGGCCTGTCATAAATCTTGACATAAGAGGATGGGAGGAGATAGGTTGTCCATTTAGAGGCTTGAGAAAAGCTGCAATAGCACTCAAATGGACTCTTACTGAGTTAGTTTTAAGTCCTGCATTGGATAAATGAAGGAGATAGTCCAGTAATGATTACAGAGGTATCGCAAGGGGGTTAAGTCCCTTCTGCGAACACCATATGGTAAACCTTTTCCACTTGAAAACATAAGAGCATCTTGTGGAAGGCTTCCTGGAAGCATGAAGTACATCCTTTACTTGCTGAGAGAGGTTAAGATCTTGAAGATCTAGGCCTTCAGCAACCAAGCTCTGAGGTGCAGAGATTGGGGATTGGGATGCCATAACATTCCGTCCTCCTGAGACAGGAGATCTGGAGCAGATCCTAACTCTAGGGAGGGAGCTCGAGAGAGATGTAGAAGCAGAGGGTACCACATTTGCCGTGGCCAACGTGGAGCTATGAGGATCATACGCCCTCTGTCTCTCTGAAGCTTGAAGAGAGTTTTGGGAATTAGGGGAATGGGTGGAAAGGCATACAGGAAGCCTTGACCCCAGTGAAGGAGGAAAGCATCCCTGGCCTGAGAGCCCTGAGCCAGAATTCTGGAACAGAACCGGGGAAGTCTGGCATTCAACGGACTTGCAAAGAGGTCTATGTCCGGGGTTCCCCAAATTTGAAAGATCTTGGCCACCTGGTCTGCATGTAGAGACCATTTGTGTGGAAGCAGAACTCGACTGAGTCTGTCTGCCCAAGAGTTTTGAATGCCTGTGAGGTACACTGCCAGGAGATGAATCTGATGCTCTCTGGCGAGGGCCCATAGTCGCAAAGCTTCGTTGCAAAGTGACAGAGAGCCTGTTCCCCCCTGCTTGTTCACATAGAACATTGCTACCTGATTGTCCGTATGAATGAGGACTGTCTTGTAGCTGAGCAGGGTATGGAACACTCGAAGAGCAAGGAAGATTGCTCTGAGCTCTAAGAGACTGATATGCAGAGGAGTCTCCTGTGGAGTCCAGGTGCCCTGGGTGGAGAGGTCTTGTAGATGAGCTCCCCAACCCATTGGTGAAGCATCTGTTGTGAGAGTTGCTTGGGGTAAGGGTTGTTGAAAAGGGGACCCCAGCAAAAGGTTTTGAGTGGACTGCACCATTGGAGGAACAAAATAAGGTGACTCGTGTTTGCTATTTTGTCTGACAGGCACCCTGATGCCTGGGTCCATTGGGTGGATAAAGTCCACAGGGCTGCCCTCTATATGGAGGCGAGCATAAGGAACCACATGCACTGTAGATGCCATGTGGCCTAAGAGTTGTAGCATTTCTCGGGCAGTGAGGAAGGGTTTTAGCACTGCTTGAGAAGCTAACTGCACTATGCGAAGGCAACGGGCCTGGGGGAGATAGGCCCTTGCCCTTTTGGTATCCAGCACAGCTCCTATGAATTCTAGAGACTGAGTGGGAGTTAGACTGGATTTTGGGATGTTTATAACTAGACCCAAATACTGGAGGATACGCATTGTGCAAGATAGAGAAGCTCTGGCCTGTGGCTCTGATGGGGCTCGAATGAGCCAGTCGTCTAAGTAGGGGAAGACGAATATGCCTAGAGTGCGGAGAAATGCTGCTACCACAGCCATGCATTTCGTGAACACTCTTGGAGCTGAGGCCAGGCCAAACGGAAGCACCCTGTATTGGTAGTGCTTCCCCTGAAAAAGGAACCGAAGGAACTTTCTGTGAATTGGATGGATGAGAACATGAGTGTACGCATCCTTGAGATCTAGAGAACAAAGCCAATCCTGATTCTGAAGGTATGGCAGCAGATTTCCTAGAGAAATCATCTTGAATTTCTCTTTGAACAGGAATTTGTTAAATTCTCTGAGGTCCAAAATGGGTCTGTATCCCCCTGTTTTCTTTGGGATAAGGAAATAGGGGGAGTAAAACCCTGTACCCTGTTGATGAATGGGTACTTCTTCTATTGCCCCTTGGGCAAGAAGTATGGAGACCTCTTGACCTAACAGATCGATGAGAGAGGTCTGAGAATTGAACTGTTTTACTATTGTGGGAGAGGGCATGCTCAAGAAGTGAAGCTTGTACCCCTCTTGTATGATGGAGAGTGTCCAACGCTCTGCTGTAATTTGCTCCCATCTTGGAGCAAAGTGACATAACCTTCCTGGAATGGTGGTAGGGCTCTGGTCCATTTAGAGCCAGGAAGGCTAAGTTCTCTAGACGCAAGTCAAAGGCCTTGTGGAGGCTGAGACTACTGAGGTGGTTGAGGCTTAGCAGTCTTTGTCTTCCTTTGCTTGGATGGCTGCTGAGCTTTCCAAACAGGTTGACCTGCAGAGCGTCCCTGCTGAGAATAAGCAGGATAAAACCTTTTCTTTTTGGAAAAGAATGGTTTCTTGAAAGATTTCTTTCTTGCAGGATCAGCTGTACCCTTGGATAGTCTGTCCAAGGTGGAGTTGTCAGCATCCAACTCATTGGCTTTTTCATGCCAATCTTTGCCAAACAGGTTCTCACCAGTACAAGGAATATTGCCCAATTTGTCTTGTACCCAGAGCTCCAAATCAGATGCCTGGAGCCAGGCAATTCTTCGTGCACCTATGGCAATAGCAGAGGTCCTACTTATGCACTCAAAACAGTCAAAAGCTGCACGATTGACAAATTTGGAAACATCTTGGGCATGTTTGACCAAAGTGAGAAAATCCTGTCTGTTGTCCTCAGGGAGAAGGGGACCCAAAACCTCTCAATCTCCTGTGACTTCTTTCAGGAACATTCCCATATATAAAATATAGGAACTGATCCTGGCAGAAAGTATGGAAGCTTGATAGGTACGACGTCCAAAAGCATCCAAAGTTCTGCAATCACGTCCTGGGGGATTAGAGGCTGCCTCTTTGCACTCCTGATCCTTCTCATAGCTGACTCCACCACAATGGAGTGGTGAGGGAGCTGAGTTTTTTGGAAACCAGGACAAGGAGGGACTCGATACATAGTGTCAAGTCTACGAGAATGAGGAGATGTGGTAAGAGGGGTCTCCCACATTCTGAGCATGAGATCATGCAAGATCTCATGGATGGGCAGAGTAGCTGCCTCCTTAGGAGCTTTAGGATATTGTAAAATTTCCAGCTCCTTTGCTCTGGGCTCTGTTTCAGGAGCCACAGTAAAGACCCCGAGCAACCTCCCTGATGAAATCCTGGAAGGAGATATCCTCTGGAAGAGACATCCTGCGTTTAGGGGAGGAGGGCTCCTCTGGAAGAAGTGCTCCGGTATCGACAGAACTATCAGAATCCTCAGATTACTCGGAGGACTCGAATTATCGTCTATCTGGATGCTCTTCTAGAGCCCGATACCCGTACCGACCGAAGTCGGTACCGGGGGGAGGATCGGTACTGGAGTATCGGTACCGGAGGGCATTGGGTGACTGGGTGCCGGTAATGTGGACACTGATGTCGATGCTATCAGTACCGGTACCGGCACCAGGATTGGTGCCGGTACCGGCTGAATTGTCTGATGCGGTTCCGAGGGCATCGATGCCGCAAGGAGAGCCGCCAGACTGCGTTCAATAGCCAGAAACCTCTGGTCTATCAACTCTGCCGATGCCTGGATGTCGGTATCGGAGAAGACAGCCGGTACCCCAGAACATGGCACCAGTAGTTCTGCCGAGGTCGAGGCCTCAAGAACGTCCTGGAGCCCCGATAATGCTATGGAAGCCGAAGCCTCCCGCCGGGGCAATTTGGCCGGTGCAGAATCCTCAAGGGCAACACCAGAGGCATCTCAATGCTTAGAAGGAGATCTACCCTTTGAGGACCGGCTAGATTTATGTTTGGTTACCTGAGATCCATGGGAGGAAGAGGAAGCCCTGGAAGACGTCGATGCCACTGAAGCTGCATCAGAGGGAAACAGGGTACTGAGCTTAGCAGCTCGGTTCTGCCGACCCCTCTTGGACATACAATCCGTGAGGGAGTGGTCAGGACCTAAACATTTCAGACACCATTCATGGGTGTCGGTGACGGAGATGGTACCGCCACATTTGGTGCATTTTTTGAAACCTGAAGCAGGTTTCTCCATTACAGGAAATAATTTCAAGGCCTAAGGCCCAAAAATGGCGCGTGCACCTGGGAAAAATAGGAAAGATACTATATCTTTTTTTAAAAAGAAATAAAGAAAGGATAAAACCGGTGGTACCGGTAGAGCGTCGAAGAAGGCAGACACGACCACAAAAAAAGAAAGTAATAAAGAAGAATTTTCTGCGGTGACAGGAACAACGACCTGCTGGCTCCGTGGAAAACGAAGAACTGGAGAGAGGCAGTTGGGAAAGGCAGGAAGGCAGCATGCAGGCGCTGTGGGATGCTCCCAAAAGCTTTCTAATTGGACGCTGGGGAGCGTTCCCGCGCAGGCTCTGTCGGTACCAACAATACCCATATGTGAAGACTACATTCCTTCTTGTTCCTGGAGATTACAGAATATACACCGACATCATGCTTTTCACAACAGTCGAAACATTGAACCCAAATTATAAGAAAATAGTCAACTGCTTCAATGATGTCTCACACTGGCTCAACTCAGTTAACCTAAAAAAAAAAAAAAAAAATGAAGTCCTAATCATCACCAGGAACAAAACATTCTATCCACCTTAGCAACTGCAAGTAAACAATGCCTCTCTAAAAGTCAAAAAGGAAATAAAATATCTGGGAATTCTATTAGGCTAAAACCTCAACATGACCAAACATATTAACATGACAACACGAACAATCTACAACAAAACCAGAATGATACAATATCTAAGACCCCTACTATCGACAGATTTCCCCACAATAGCTCAAGTGCTTATATATGCCCACACTTTGATTTTAGTAATATTATCCTCCAAGGCCTCCACAAACAAACCTTGAAACCCCTACAAATGGTGCAGAAAACAGTAGCATGCACAATAATGAAAATAACCAGATCAGAACACATAACCCCCATCCTGTACCACCTATATTGGTTGCTTGTGATACAAAGAATCAAATTCAAGGCACCAATGACCACATTCAAAACAGTAAACAGTATCGCACCAACTTTCCTTAATACACTAAAGTGTAGTTACTCACCTGTAACAGGTGATCTCCGGGAACAGCATGAATTTAGTCTTCACATATGGGTATTGTCGGTACTGATGGAGCCCGCGTGGGAACACTCCCCAGTGTCCAATAGGAACGCTTTTGGGAGCATCCCACCCCGCCTGCGTGCTGCCTTCCCGCCTTTCCCACTGTCCCTCTTCAGTTGAGTTTATAGCTGAGACAAAGGAGAGAGGGAGAGAGAGAGATAGAGAGACACATCCTAGGGGAGGTGGGTGGGTTGTGAAGACTAAATTCCTGCTGTTCCCGGAGATCACCTGTTACAGGTGAGTAACTACACTATCTCCAGGAACAAGCAGGAATGTAGTCTTCACATATGGCGACTCCCTAGCTGTAGATGCCAGGGAGAAGGCCCCAGGAAGCTGCAAACATTGTGAGATGGGCCATGCTTCCTCCCATGAATCTCTGGCATCCCACCAGGGATGATGGGTAGGAGTTGAATTAAGTCTGAAAGAGATGTTTAAGAACAGCCTGGCCAAAGTCCTTGTCTAAGTAGTAGTGGGCTGTAAAGGTATGTACCGAAGCCCACGTGGCTGCTCGACAGATGTCATCGATAGATACAGAGTGAAGGTTAGCCATTGAGGCTGCCATAGCTCTCACATTGTGAGCTGTGACATGGCCTTCAAGAGGAAGACCCTTACTCTCATAGGCAAAGGATATGCATTGTGCAATCCAGTTAGAGTTATTTTGGAAACTGGAAGTCCCAAATGACTAGAATCAAAAGCAACGAAGAGTTGAGAAGACTTTCTATGTTGCTGTGTTCTTTGTAGGTAAAAAGCTAAAGCTCTTTTACAGTCCAAGGTGTGAAGGGTTTTTTTCTGCATTGGAGGCATGAGGCCTCAGAAAGAATATAGGAAGGTAAACCGCTTGGTTTAAATGGAAAGGGGAAACCACCTTTGGCATAAAGTGTGGATGAGTCCTAAGAACGACCTTATCATGGTGAAATCTTCTATAAGGAGGATCAGTCACTAGAGCTTGCAATTCACTAATGCGGCGTGTGGAGGTGATTGCAATTAGGAAGATGACTTTTCAGGAAAGGAATTTCAGAGATGTAGCGGCTAAAGGCTCAAAGGGTGGTTTCATGAGCTGCCTGAGAACAGTATTCAAATCCCATGCCACCGGTGGTGGTCTAATGGGAGGTTTTGTTAATAGAAGACCTCTCATAAATCTTGTTATAAGTGGATGAGAGGAAATAGGTTGTCCATTTAGAGGCTTGTAGGAAGCTTCAATAGCACTAAGATGGACTCTTACTGAATTGGTCTTAAGACCAGCATTTGATAAATGAAGGAGGTACTCCAGTACCGTTTCCACTTAAAGGCGTATGATCGTCTTGTGGAAGGTTTTCTAGAAGCCTGTACGATATCTTTTACCTGTTGAGAAAGGCTGAGATCCTGAAGGTCTAGGCTTTCAGCAACAAGGCCCTGAGATGCAGGGACTGGGGATTTGGGTGCCATAGCGTCCCGTTCTCTTGGGAGAGATCTGGAGCACACCCCAACTCCCGAGGTGCAGCTTGAGAGAGATGTAGAAGCAGAGGATACCACATTTGCCGTGGCCAACGTGGAACTATGAGAATCATACGACCTCTGTCTCTCTGAAGCTTGAATATTGTTTTGGGGATGAAGGGAATGGGTGGGAAGGCATAGAGAAAGTCTTGACCCCAGTGAAGGAGGAAGGCGTCCCTTGCCTGACAATCTCAAGCCGGAATTCTGGAACAGAACAGGGAAAGTTTGGCATTCAGTGGACTTGCAAAGAGGTCTATGTCTGGGGTTCCCCAGATTTGAAATATTTGGGCAACCTGGTCTGAGTGGAGAGACCATTCGTGTGGCAGCAGTACTCAGCTGAGTTTGTCTGCCCAAAGGTTTTGAATGCATGAAAGATATACCAAGAAGAGGTGACTTTGATGCTTTCTGGCGAGGGCCCATAGTCGTAAAGCTCCGTTGCATAACGACAGAGAGCCGGTTCTGCCCTGCTTGTTCACGTAAAACATGGCTACTTGATTGTCCGTCTAGACTAGGACTATCTTGTAGCTGAGCTGGGCTTGGAATACTCGAAGAGCAAGGAAGATTGCTCTGAGTTCCAGGAGGTTTATCTGAAGACAAGCTCCTGTGGCGTCCAGGTACCCTGGGTACAGAGATTGTGCAGGTGGGCCCCCAATCCCACCTATGATGCATCTGTTGTTAGAGAGGCCTGGAATAGGGGTTGCTGGAAAGAGTAGTTACTCACCTGTAACAGGTGTTCTCCAGGAGCAGCAGGAATCAGTCCTCACATATGGGTGACATCGACGTCGATGGAGCCCCTGCGGAGCATTTCCCCAGCTTTCTATGAAAGCCTTTGGGAATACTGCACGCATGCACGGTCCCCTTCCCGCCTAAAGGTGCCATCTTGCTCAGTCAAATGACATAGCTAAAAAACAGCACACAAAAAATGTAAAATAAACTATGTACAACTGCAACTCCCAGGGAAGGAGGGAGGGTTGTGAGGACTGATTCCTGACGCTCCTGGAGAACACCTGTTACAGGTGAGTAACTACTCTTTCTCCAGGACCAAGCAGGAAGTCAGTCCTCACATATGGGTGACTCCCAAGCTCTGGGCTACCAAGGAACCCAGGCTGAACAAGAGAACTTCCTCTAGTCCCAGCATCAAAGAAAGGCTTTCCACTGAAAGAACCTCCACCGGTAGCCCAACGGAGCGCTGGAGGGCAGGAGTTGCCTAAACCTCAAAGACATTCCGGAGTACTGCCTGGCCAAAAGCACTGTCCCTACGGGACTCCCTCTCCAGGCAGTAATGAGCTGCAAAAGTCTGGCTTGAGGACCAATTTGCAGCCCTGCAGATGTCTGCCAACGGTACAGAGCGGAGATGAGCTACTGAGGCAGCCATTGCCCTGACATGATGGGCTGTGACCCGACACTGCAAGGGAAGGTCAGATGCCCTGTAAGCCCAGGTGATACAGTCAGCCACCCATATGGACAAGGTACGCTTGGACACGGCTAACCCCAAATTATTAGGGTCAAAAGAGATGAAGAGCTGAGTAGCCCTTCTATGTCCTTGCATACAGTCAAGGTAGAAGGATAAGGCCCTCCTACAGTCCAAGGTATGCAGGACCGCTTCAGCCTGGCTTGCATGAGGCCTAGGGAAGAATGTTGGAAGAACCACCTCCTGGTTGAGGTGGAAAGAGAAGACAACTTTAGGGAGGAACTTTGGATGAGTCCTAAGGTCTACCCTGTTCCTATAGAAGCGTGTGTAAGGCCTGTCACAGACTAGGGCCTGAAGCTCACTCACCCGTCTGGCCGAGGTTAAGGCTACTAGGAAGAGTGTCTTCCAGGAAAGGAAGCGGAGAGGACAAGTAGCCATCGGCTCAAAAGGTGGGCAAGTCAGTTGCTGCAAGACCACATTCAACTCCCACTCAGGGGCTGGAGGACGGACAGGGGGTTTGAGCAAGAGCAAACCTCTGAGAAACCAGGACATCAAGGGGTGAACTGATAGAGAGTGTCCTTCCACCAGTGAGTGGTGAGCTGCTAGAGCTGAGAGGTGGACCCGAACAGAATTGGACTTAAGGCCCTGACTGGATAAGTGCAGCAGGTACTGAAGCACTACTGGTACAGTACAGGAGAAAGGATCCTCTGTACGCCGCTGACACCACACAGAAAACCTCTTCCACTTCAGGGCATAGGTTTTTCTAGTGGACTGCTTCCTAGAGGCCAGGACGACCTCTTCAACTTCAGGAGGTAGGCCCCAAGGAGCCAAAACTACCCTTGCAGCTTCCAGGCCATCAAATTGAGAGATTTGAGATTGGGGTGCAGAAGAGACCCCTGGTCTTGAGAAAGAAGGTCAGGCTGCAACCCTAGAGGTAGTGGAGTGTCCACTGCCAGCTGAAGCAGAAGTGGGAACCAAGGCTGTCTCGGCCACCTGGGGGCTACCAGAAGGACCGAGGCCTGGTCCTTTAGAACCTTGAACAGGGTTCGGGCCACCAGAGGCATGGGAGGAAACGCATATAGGAGGCCCTGGGACCAGGAAATCAGAAAAGCATCTGCTGCTAGTCTCAGAGGATGCGGTTGCCTGGAGCAGAACTTGGGCAGCTGTCTGTTCAGGGGACTGGCAAAGAGATCTATGGATGGAAGTCCCCATCTCAGGAACATCTTCTGAACTACCAAGGGATGGAAATTTTGAGTTTATTAAACAAGCAACAAAATACATACAAAAAGCAGAAACAATCACCCCAACCAAGTCCCACACCCCCCCAAAACCCCCACCCCCCGACATAGCACAAAACAAATATCACAACCCCCCCGTGACCCACCTCCCCAAACCCACCACCAAACCCAGCAATCAACACACGTGCCCTCCTCCCAACAACAACCCCCAAAAGGTCCTCATCAATGTCCATGTCCCCTCCCCCCCCTCAGTCCAATGTCCATGCCCGACCCCTCCTCCCCCTACCAGACCACCCCAGCAGAGCCCACACATTGCATCTTGCAGTCCCTGAACCCCTGCCCCGCACAACACCCCCACCAATCCAAATGTCCAAATGTCCAGTCTGTCTGACTCTCAGACTCCCCCTCCCCACCCATCCAGAAAATAAACCCCCTATCCCTATCCCTCCCCCTTCAGACCCATCCCATCCAGACAAACACTTCAAAGACAAACCTCCCCACCCCCTCCCCCCCAACCAAAAGAAAACATAAGGGCCCCCTTAGCCCATCCCCAACACAATCCCATCAAAACAAATCATAAGTAATCATACAAATCAAATCAAATAGCGAAATACAAAGGAAATACAGAACCCTTGTACTGCCCTGCCCTTCAGACAACGGAGCGGGATGCCCAGAAAACAGAAAGAACAGACAAACACGGAAAACAAAAATATTGGGATGGCCACCCTCTAAGAAGAAAGGGAAAGCGGACAACCGGTCAAAACCCCCTTATGGAGCCCCAGCTCACCCCCCCCCCTCCCCTCCCGGGAGGAAAACATCCCAAAATCATAAAGAGAAGGACAACCCCAGGGAAGGGAAAACTAACCCCTCCGATCACACCCCTCCCCCCAGGGAACAACAAACCAAAACAAAAACCTCACAGTCCTACAGGGACGAAAACCCCAGGGAACCCCTCCCCCTCACGGGGGACGAAGGGTGAGGTGACGCCACAGACGCTCCCAACGATGAGCCTCCACCACCCTCCTTTCACGTTGCGCCATGCTGGACACTTCCTCCAGAATGTCCCGCACCACCTCGTCGAGGGGCAGGACCAACCCCCGGGTCGAGACATGACAGCGCGCTTGCCACAGGTGGTAGCGTACCACGGCCGTGACGAGGTAGAGGGTCCCGGAGTCCTGCCTTAGAGGAAAGGACCAGGCCCCGTACACCCACTCCGCATACGTGAGGAGGGAAAGGTCGCGCAGGTGAAGAGCAGCGGACACCAACCGGCAGGCCTCCACGTTAAAGGGGCACTGCCGGAGGAAATGGTCCATGGTCTCCGCTTGCCCCTCACACCCGGCCCTCGGACAGACCCGCTCGGCCTGTGACCTGTACTTGAGGTTGTCCCTCACGTACAAACGCCCGTGGAAAGACAACCAGGCTACATCCCGAACCTTCTTCGGTAGCCGAGGGGAGTTCAACAGCCGAAGGCCCCGCTGCATCACATCCGCCGGACAGTCCCGCAGGGCCCACCGTGGTTGATAGTGAGAGGTGAGAACCATCCGGTATAAGCCTTTCCGCCCCAAGGACTGGGCGAGCGGGTCGGTCACCCCCCACCGCCGAATGAGCCCCACCATCACGAATACGTACGATGGGGCCTGTTCCCCTCTCCGGCGCACACGTGGGACCGAGGACTCCCCCTCCCACTGCTCCCAGAAGCGGGAGAACCATTCCCGATAGGAGGCCACCCACCAAACCCCACCCCCTTCCCTCATCCTACCTAAGTGAAACGCCATAGACAAGACTGACAGGAAAACAAGGGGGTGCAACATACCCAAACCACCCTCTGCCCGATCCAGGCAGACGATGTTGCGCTGGACAGGGTTCAAGCGGTTACCCCACAGAAAACAGAAAAAGACGGCACAGACAGACGCCTGACGGGACAACGGAAGGACGAAGATCGTGGCTACGTGCAGAAAGAGAGGAAGCAGAAACGTCCCGAGGAGTTTGATCTTCTCCTCGTACGTACACCTCCACCCCCTCCACCGCAGCACCCGACACCGTGCAGTCTCGAGACAACGGTCCCAATTGGACTCCGCACAGTCCTCCGACCCGAAGACGAGGCCCAAAACGCGGACCTCCCCCACGGGAGGAGGAAAGGGGGCGCAGGAAGGCGGGGAGGCCTCCGAGGAGCCCAACCACAGCGTCTGGCACTTGCTGTGGTTTACAACAGAATGGGCTACCTCCGAGTACTCCTCCACGGCCTCCCGCAGGGCCTCTACCCCATCAGTGCCGTCCACGTAAACTGAGATGTCGTCAGCGTAAGCAACGACGGACACCGGGGGCGCACCGGGCGCCTCCAGGCCCCGCAACCCACCTGAGGACAATCTCCGGAGGAAGGGGTCGAGGGAGAAACATACAGCAGGGGGCTCAAAGGGCACCCCTGCCGCACCCCCGAGGCGACACCAAATGGCCGTCCGAGCCACCCGTTAATAAACGGGAAGCTCACCCCCCCTCGGTACAGCGCCTGCACGACGAAGAGGAAACCTGCGGGGAGGCCGAAGTGCTGGAGCACCACCCACAGGTACCGGTGACTGACTCGATCAAAGGCCTTGGACTGATCCAAGGAGACCAACCAGTGGTCCCGTTGGAGCGACCGGCCTCTTTCCACCATCTCCCGGACTGTGGCGACAGCGTCCAGAACCCCTCTCCCCCGAACGGAACAATACTGGGAAGGGGACAGCAAATCGCCCGACACCTCCACCAGTCGGTTGGCCAAACACTTGGCCAGGATCTTCCGGTCCGCGTTCAGAAGAGAGAGCGGCCGCCAGAAGTCCAAGGAGCTATCGTCCTTCCCCTTGGAGAGCAGCAGCAGGACAGACTCGCGAAATGACCGCGGGAGATACCCCGTATCCATGATCTCCTGAAACAGGGAGGTCAGGAAGGGGGCCAGCTGGGCAATGAAGGTGCGATAGAACTCCACAGGGAGCCCATCGCGCCCAGGCACCTTCCCCAACGGCATAGCACGAATCGCCCTCTCCACCTCCACCTGCTGAATCGGTGCAGCGAGTGCATCAACCTGTGCCTGGACCACAGTCGAATACACCGGGGGAAGGCCCAGGTACGTTCGGATATGGGTGAGGTCCACGGGGCGATCCCCAAACAGGTCCGAGAAGTATTCCCCCACCATCCGCAAAAGGTCCTCCTGGGAGGTATGAATGGTACCGTCCTCGCCCCGCAGGGCCATGACCTCCCGACGCTGAACCCTCTCCCTGCAAGTCCGGAAAGGGTCTGGAGTGGCGCCCCCACCGGCCGCCCCCTCGAAGCATAGGGAGGCATGGCGATCGTAAAGCAGGCCACGGAGCTGGACGCGCACCTCTTCAACCTCCTCCCGCGCTGCCCCTCGGGATACCAAACGATCCAGCGACCTCCGGAGGACAGTGTAAGTGAGGTAGCGGGATCGAGCCATGGAGGTACCCCGGGAACGGAAGAGTTGTCGGGCACGCGTCTTCACCTCATCCCACCAGGCGCCACGGGAAGGAAAAACACTCAGCAGGGTCTCCTGGTCTGCGAGAAAGGCCAAGAACTCCTGGACCACCTCTGATGTTGCCAACAACTGCACATTCAGTCGCCACAGGCCAGGACCCCTGCTAAGCTCCTAATGGTTGGCCAGGAAGGACACAGAGAGGACGCGGTGGTCCGAAAAGTCAACCGCCTGCAACTGCGGAGGGGAACACTCCACCCGGGCACTCACATATATCCGATCGATACGACTCCTGCAGGTCCCATGGTAGTAGGTGAAACCCGGCGACCGTGGAAAGGCCCGGTGGAAAACATCCACCAGGTCAGCCGTCCGGGTCATCTCGGCCAAAAAGAGGCCCTCGTAACTAGGTGGGCAACGCTCCCCCCCTCGGTCCTGCAAAAAGGTGGTGGTGTTGAAATCCCCGGCAAGGACCACCAAACGGGAGGTGTGTAAGTAGGGGCGGATAACCCCGAAAAGGGTCTTCCGCGCCAACTTAGACTGGGGGCCGTAGACCACCACGAAACGAAACCGATGAGGCCCGCAGTAGCCGTCTAAGAGCAAACACCGGCCCTGCTCCAGTTCCCACACGTACTGCACCTGAAATCGGTTAGACGTGAACAAAACCGCCACTCCTGCGTAGGGCTGTGCCGCAAGGGACCAGTACGAAGGGCCCCACCTCCACTCCCGCTTCGCCCGATGAAGGCTGGCGAGCGAGGTGAGCCTGGTCTCCTGCAAGAAGATGACATCCAGCCCGCTCGTAGAAAGAAAATCATAGGCCATAGCCCGCGCCTGGTCTGAGAAAATGCTGGCCACGTTGATGGTGGCGCACGAGAACGCAGGAGTGCACGCCATGCCTATTTCGAGTGCAGTGACCCTTTCCTCCTCTTCTCACCAACCCCGGGATCCCCAGAATCCCGCTTGCAGGACAGGCCTGCGAGCTCAAACAACTCCTCCTGGTCCACATCGACCACCTCGAGGATCTCCTCCTCCTCCCGCTCGACCCTGTCACCCCAGGAGGTGCTGGCGCCCCCGGGACCACCAGGCAAAGCTGTCGCGAGGGCAGGCCCAGCCCCTACCGGAGGAGGAGGTACAAACGGGTCAGGGGTCGGAGGAATGACCTCCTCCGTGGGGTCCACCACCTGTGCAGCCCCCCCCTCCCCGGACAAAGACTGAGACAATACGACAGTGCCCACCCCCGCGGGGGAGGCCAGGGCGGCCGGGTCAGCAGGGGGCTCCTGCGAAGGCCCCGAACCCAACTGCGGGGGTACAAGGCCATCCTCCCTCACCCGTCGGGCGCCAGTATCCCCCTTGATTGGAGGACCCTGACTGCGGCGCGCCTTCTGCACCTTTGAAGGTCGTCGCTGAGGAAGAGGGGCCGCCCCCGCCGCCAACCGCTCCGAGCGCCGCACAGGAAGCCCTGCCTCCACAGGCATGCCCTCATCCACCTCAGCCGCATCAGTAGCCAAGAAGACGAAACGGTTAACGTCCAACACGGGCTCTACTTCCAACAATGGGGAGGTCTCCCGCTTCTTCCTCTTGGACTTGCCACCCTTGGAAGGAACCGTGGTCCATTCCTGAGGTGGCACCACCCGCGACCCACTATCCTGTCGTGACACATCAACCTCCACCACATCAACCCTCTCCTCCCTCCTACCCAAATCCCCTCCCCCTGGTGGCTCCCTCGGTTCAATGGACTCCTCCACCCCAGGGCCCCCTGGCTCCTCCTGAGGGAGAGGGGCCTCTACAGCCTCCTCCCGCACAGGAGCCCGAGGTGGAGTGACGGCAACCCCCCCCGGTCCATTGTGTGACGCGGAGGGGCAGCGGGCAAAGGGGTGGCCCAACTCCCCGCAAAGGTTACACCGAATTAGCAAACATCCGGCCGAAGCGTGACCCCGTCCACCACAACGGGTGCAGACCTGCTCGGGACAGTTCATGCTCAAATGGCGAAATGAGCCACAGCGGTGACACTCGCGGGGTTGCCCGGGGTAATAGCACAAGATGCGATCCCGACCGAGAAAACCGGCCGAGGGCACGTGCTGCACCACGTTTCCCACCTCACGCAAACGGATCCTACCCTTCCACGACCCGTCCCACACCCCTAGGGGCCCAGCGCCCTTAACCAGGGGTGCGAGGAGCACCGCATGGCGCGACAACCAAAACTGGATGTCCTGCCCTGGGAGCGACTCATTCCTGGATAGGATGGTCACAGGTACCGTCCCCTGGCGAGAGATAGGCACAACACGAAAGTCAGCCCACCCTCCCTGCCCCCTCTGCTGCTGGTATCGGTCCCAGAAAATCTCCAGCCCCCGTCTCAGCATGAAACTAACATCATATTCAATGGTGTTGTTCATGTGGATAAAGGCGTAGAGATCTCCTGGGAGAAACCCCAGCCCAAGGACCATCCTCAAGACCTGTTCCCTGGCTGGAGGGGACCCCTCCCCAGCCCATCGGATCTGCGCCACGTTGCGCCGTCGGACCTCACCCCCTACTCCCCTTTGAAACCCTCCCCCTCCCCCTCCTCCTTCCCCTCCTACGGGACCATTCCCCTGCATACCTCCCCTCCCCCCACCCTCCCCCGACGTCCCCGGAGTGGTGCCCGACCCCTTCAGAGCCTCCGCAAAGGTACGGAGGGGGGGAGCCGACCCCCCAGCCTCCATCCCCCGCCCTTCTGGACGTTCTCCTCCTTCCACCTGCGGGGGAACCTGTTGCCGGACCACAGGATCCGTGATCTCCTCACTTGGAACAACCTGAGGACTGGGTAGGGTCAGCTCCGCAAATACAGAGTCCGGGATGCTCTCCCTTCCGGATCCCTGGGTACCACCCAGAACCCCTGGATCATCCCCCGTCGCCACCGCCTGATGTTGAAATGCAGCAAAGGCCCCAGGAGGGCCCGTCGGGGTCTCCAAAGCCAATTTTAAAGCGGCACAAACCTGGTTCTCGTTAATACCCAGGGAACCGGGAAACCCCCCCAAACCTCCATCCTGCTTCTCCGACCCAGCAGAAGGCTCCTGGGTCTCGGCCACCACTACCGGGGACAAACCCCGCTCCCCTTCAATCCCGGAAGCCAGGGGAACCATCCTCTCCCTCACTCCCCCTTCTAACATCCCCTTCCTTCCATCCTGAGCAACCTCCCCCTCCTGCCCCACAACGAAACCTGTCGTCCGCTCCCCCTTTCCCTCCGCCATACTCTCCACCAACCCACCGTCCTCCACTCCCTGCATGGCCACCGCCAACAAGGCAGGACCATCTCGGGACAGCGGGGCAGATCCCTGCATAGCAAAACCCCCTAAACAGCCACCCCCCTGCCCCTCTGCCCTCTCAGGTCCTACCTGGTCGTCGGTGCCAGCCGTGGCACAGGGATCCAGAGAAGTCCGGCCGGCAGCCAGGGCTCCAGCAGGGAGGGCGGACACCCCCCTGCGAGCCAGGCTTACCTCAGCCATGCCACCAGACAGGATAGACACCGGTGCATCCCGCTCCGCTGATCCAGAACTCAAAGATAATGGCCCCCTATCTTTCCCTATCCCTTTACTCATGCCTTTCCGGCGCCAAACAGCCGCCTCAGGGAAAGCCGGGCGGCCATCCCGCAACTGTTTGAGCACCGGAAAAACATCCACATTAGGGGGGGCCGAACTTTCAACCTCCCCCCCACCCAAAACCATGGTAGATTGTACAGTCCCTTGACGCTGCAGATCCAGACAGGGAATAGACAAATCAGCCACCCTCCGGATTTCCACAGACTCAGCAGGCTCAAAGGACGGGGGGCAGCCAGTCTTCAGGCTCCTGGCCACATTGAGAGAGGGCTCAGCCAAAGCAGATGAAATGCTGCTCCGCGGGATCGTAGAAGGCATCCCCGAAGCTGCTGTTGCTGAATCCAAGCCCCGACAGGAGGAAACAGCAGACAAACCCCTACTAGGCAGCACCGATTCCCCTCCGACAACAGGCCTTCCGATGGGGATCCGGTCTGCATTCCTGGAACCTTGCCGGTGCTTCAGTGACAGGAGAGGAGAAGGGGAAGTAGCAGTGACACACTTCCTGGCAAACCCGGAAGTGACCTCATGATCTTCACGGCGGCCATCTTTGTAGTCCGAAGTACTGGGAAAACACCCCTGAACGACATCCCGCATCGGGGCTCCCTGCTCTAGACCAGTGGCTCTCTCTACCTGCATCCCTCGGTGATCATGCTGCCAGGAATCTTCTGCCTCTGGATTTGTGTATGACGCTGGAAAATGGGTCTCAGAAATCCGCGATTTTTGGAGGGGAAGGATATCACCAGGCCCCTCCCTGACAGTGCTGCAAACAGAGCTTTCTGGACAGGGAGCCACTATACCAGCCCTTGGAGGTGGGACAGCGACCGGACCAGGGCTCACAAAGTGGGCAACTCTCCTTCCAGTCCGATGAGACGTATTCAGGTAAGGGTCCTTGGACCATCTATCCTCTTCTCCCCTTGCCGGGGCATAATAGGAAAAGGGCAGACTATGAGAATGGGGAGTCCCAGCCATCCAACCTACCCCCGGGGGCCCCCCCTGCACTGCTCCCTGTACTGCCCATCTATCATAGGCCTGATATATTTCTGTGAGGGACCCACAACCCTGCTGCTTGAGGTATATTATTTCTCGGTTTTTTTGCCCTTCAGGGCCCGCTTCACCCCTTTCCAATAGGTGACATAGGCCACCCATTCCTCCCCGGAAATGGTGGCCTGCAGGCTCTCCAGGTGGGAGAGCTGGGCTCGCAGCTGGGCCGCCTCCTCCTGGAGACCCCGAAGCCGTCGCACCGCTGCTACAATTGCCTCAGGGGCCCTAGCGGGCTGCTGGTAAGAAGGCAGGACCGACCCCTCCCCCTCATCCTCACTGGAGGAGGTAGAGGCCTCCTCCAGGACCCGAGGTGGAGGGGGGAACCCACCTCCCTCAGTACTACATTCCACGGTCCTCCAGGGTCTCCCCAGGGCCTCTCCCTGCTGCCACCCAGCCTCCACACCATGCCTGGGGAGAAGACAGGAGCCTCCTCCCTGGGGTGGCGGGCCCATACCTCCATACCTGTGGGTCCCTCGATCCTGGCCAAGTGCAGTCCTACTGGGGGAAGCCCCCTCCCGGGGTTCCAGCTGTTCCAGGTTACGGGTTCCGCCAGCCACTTCCAAAATAGGAGGCCCACCCGGCTTGGCAGGCCTCTGGGCCTGGGCCTCCCCCTCCGGAGGCGGCCCAGGTCCCGACATCCAGGCACGAGCAAAGAAACAGGAACCTCTCCCTAGCAGGAGCTCTGCTCAACTGAGCCTCTCAATGCTGCAGCCAAACAGGAAGTGGGAGGAGCTGCCACTCGTGGGGCTGCAGAATTCTGCTCAACCTGTCTGCTAGGAAATTTTCCTGGCCAGGGAGATAAACCGCCTTGAGCAACATGTTGTGCCTGAGCGCAAACAAGCAAAGGTCCTGCGCCTCCTGACAAAGGAGCCTGGACCCAGCGCCTCCTGACAAAGGAGCCTGGACCCAGTGCCTCCCTGTTTGTTCACATAAAACATGGCTACCTGATTGTCTGTTTGCACTAAAACAGACTGGTGAGCCAGGGTTTGAGAGAAAGTCTTGAGGGCTAAGCGAATAGCCCGAAGCTCCAGCAGATTGATCTGCTGCTGGGCCTCCCAGGGAGACCACAGGCCCTGGGTGCACTTGTCCAGACAGTGTGCTCCCCAGCCCTGTAGAGAGGCATCGGTGGTCAATACCACTGTGAACCCAGGTAGCTGAAAAGGCATCCCTTTCAGTAAGTTGGGGGGATGCAGCCACCAACAGAGGGAGTGCAGGAATGGTCTGGACACCCTTACTCTGTCTCTGAGGCTCCCTGTGGCCTGCGACCACTGAGTTCTGAGGCACCATTGTGCAGGCCTCATATGAAGCCTGGCATGGGGTGTGACATGCACTGTCGAAGCCATGTGGCCAAGAAGCCTCAGGCAGAGCCTGGCGGAGACCAGTGACCTGCTGAGAAACTGGTTTGTCAAGGTCATCAGTCTTTGGGCTCTATCTTCTGGCAAGAAAGCTTTTGCCTACAGAGAATCTAGTCTTGCCAGGGGAGCAAAGTGGACTTTGCGAAGTTTATGACAAACCCCAGATGCTGTAGTAGAGAAATCGTTCGGAGGGTGGCTTGCCTGGCCTCCTGGCACGTCTGACCCCTGATGAGCCAGTCGTCCAGATAGGGGAAGACAAAGATACCCTGATTTCTCAAGTAGGCCGCCACCACTGCCAGGCATTTGGTAAAGACTCTGGGGGCGGAGGTGAGGCCAAATGGCAGCACTCTGTACTGATAATGGTTTCCTCCCACAATGAACCTGAGGTACTTTCTGTGGTCTGGATGAATGAGGATGTGAGTGTACGCATCCTTTAGATCTAAAGAGCATAGCCAATCTCCCTGCTGGAGGTAGGGCAGAAGTGTTCCAAGAGTAAGCATCTTGAACTTTTCCTTCTGTAAGAACTTGTTGAGATTTCTGAGGTCGAGAATAGGCCTGAAATCCCCTGTTCTCTTTGGTACTAGGAAGTACCTGGAGTAGAAACCGTTGCCTTGTAGGTGGGGAGGCACAGGTTCCACCGCCTGGTCTCGTAACAGACCCTGGAGCTCCTGCAGGAGGAGGGCTGTATGGAGAGGAGGCCTTGGAGGCTCTCCTGGAAAATAGGGAGGAGGCAACTGATGAAAATGAAGCAGGTAGCCCTTGTGGACTATGCTTAAGACCCAGCTGTCCCCTGTAATGGGTGTCCACCGATGGGCAAACAGGGCTAGGCGACCTCCTGTGCAGGGATGGGACAGCAGAGACGGAGAGGCTATGCCTTGGGAGTCAAAAACCTCCACCCTGCTGAGTGGGAGCAGGAGCCGGAGGCTTGGGGGCTTTCTGCCTACGGGGCCCATGTCCCTGCCCCTTGGCCTGCTGACCCTGTGGAGGAGCGGGGGAGGCCTGGTAAGGTGGGAACTGTTTGTAGGCAGTCGCCTTCCTCGGGTAAAAGGACTTTTTACCCGAGCCCTTCTTCTTGTGTGAAGGGGCAGAAGTCTTTCGAGACAGCCTTGTCCTCATGAGGTACTCGGTCTCGAGCTCAGCAGCCTTCTCGGCCATGGGCTTGCCAAAAAGGTTTTCACCTCGGCAAGGGACATCGACCAACTTGTCCTGAACCCATGGCTCAAAGTCCGATGACTGCAGGCATGCCTGGCATTGAGCCGTGATGCCGGCAACCGCAACACGGGCCAAGGCCTCGAAGCCATCGTAGGCCGCTCGGGACATGAACTTAGAGCATTCCCGGTTCCCCGAAGACAAGGACTTGAACCTCTGCAAAGGTTCCCCGGAGAGACCAGCAGAGAACCCGGCAAGCTCCTTGGGCATGTACTTGCGGGACCTGGCAATGTACAGCTGGTAAGACTGGACACGGCAAGCAAGCATCGAGCCCTGGAAGCACTTTCTACTGAACGCATCCAGGTTCCAGGCCTCCCTGTCAGGGGGCACTGCAGAGTGCATCTTCTGACTTTTCAGATGATGCATGGCTGATTCCACCACCATGGAATGGTGCGGTAGCTGCGCCTTTTGAAAACCAGGGCTCTTACGGAGTCGATAAATGGAATCGACCCGCTTGCTCAGAACCGGCGCCGAGGCCAGTGCCTCCCACATCCGGAAGAGGAGCCGTTCCAGCATCGGAGGAACCAGCACAGTAAAGGCCTCCTTCGGAGGAGAGTCATACTGGAGGGCCTCGAGCTCCTCGGCTCGAGGCTCCTCCTCGGGATCCGCCAGGATCGCCAAAGCAGTGGTCATATCCCGCACGAACTCTGAGAATCGGGTATCCTCCGGAGGGGACCTACTCCGGGGCTCAGACTGCGGTGAGTCCGACGGGACGCACCGAGTCTTGAAGGTATCGGGGGACTCCTCATCCTCTGTCTCCCAGGCGGATTCATCCGAAGAGGAGCTGGGCTCCGACCACGCGGGGCCCAGCAGCACCCGCCCCGATGCCGAAGGCACCGGCGTCGACGCCCTCGGTCCCGACTGGGAGGTTGAGGGTGACCGCGACCGAGGACGACCTCGAGCCTTCATGGTCTCAATTATCGGCTCGGTCTCCGGGGTCGACTTTGATGTCGATGTCCCGGTGGTCGGGGCAGATGCGCCAGCGAGGCTGGCCATCAGCACCCGCTGCTGATCCATGAAGGCAGACAGTCTGCACTCCAAAGCTGTCAGCCTGAGACCCAGCTCAGGAGACTCAGCAGCTACCGACTCGGGCTCCGGCAGCGCTGGGCCCGACGTCGGCTCCCTGGGAGGAGAGTCCTCGAGGACAACAGGACTTACGTGTCCAGCAGACTCCGGCTCAACCCGAGGTACTTTTGACGGCTTCTCCTGTTCCACGGGCCCGGGATGGCGGTCGGGGGTCCGAGACCTAGCTCTCGAGGAGTCAGGGACCTCCTCCGATGCCGCCCTCGCAAGCCGATTCTTCCTCTTTCGCTCCTGCTCAGGGGACCCCCTCTCCGAGGAACCCCAACGATGCTCGGGGTCAGACTCCCGAGACGTCGAGGCCTCAGACGAGGTCCGGGCCTGGCCAGAGGCCGAATCGGAGAAAAGCCTTTCCTTTTGGTGCTGACATCTTTGAAGTGCCTTAGTGGACATTTTTCCACACGGTCCACAGATCTTAGGATCATGATCCGGACCGAGGCACCAAAGGCAGCAGTCGTGTGTGTCGGTGAGAGACATTAGTTTCTTACACCGATCACACTTCTTAAAACCACTGGAAGCCATCGGGGGAAAAAAGAGTCCCCACGAGGTCAAAGGACCGGCCTTCCAGGGAAAAGGAAAAAAAGGGCGCGAACGCCAGCCACGAAGGGCAAAAACTGAAAAAATAAGATCGGGCTCGATACTGGTGTACCGAACCTGGCGAGAAGGGGAACGGGCGTCGAACCGGAGAAAAAACTGCAAAGAAATCGCAAGGAATGGACGAAATAATCTATTTTCTGGGTGAACTAGGACACACGTCCGATGGGCTCCATGGAAAAAGAGAGACTGGGCAAGATGGCACCTTTTGGCGGGAAGGGGACCGCGCATGCGTGCAGTATTCCCAAAGGCTTTCATAGAAAGCTGGGGAAATGCTCCGCAGGGGCTCCATCGACGTCGATGTCACCCATATGTGAGGACTGACTTCCTGCTTGGTCCTGAAGAAAGGAGACCCCACCAGAAGGTTCTCCAGTGATTGCCACCATTGGAGGGACGAAACAAGATGTTGTGAGTTTGTTATTTTGTCTGACAGGCGACCTGTGGCCTGCGTCCACTGAGTGGATAGGGTCCACTGGGCTGCTCACATGTGGAGGCGAGCATAGGGAACCACATGTACAGTGGATGCCATATGTCCCAGTAGTTGAAGCATTTCTCGAGCAGTCAGGTAAGTCTTCACTGCTGCTTGGGAAGCTAACTGCACTATGCGCAGACAGCGGGGCTGTGGAAGTAAAGCCCTTGACTGTCTGGTATCTAGACAAGCTCCTATGAATTCTAGGGACTGAGTAGGAGCAAGATGGGATTTTGGGAGGTTTATGACTAACCCCAAATATTGAAGGATTCGCATTGTGCGAGACAGAGCAGAGCTGGCTTCTGGAGTTGTAGGGGCTTGAATGAGCCAGTCGTCTAAGTAAGGGAAGACGAATATCCCTAGAGTTCGCAGGAATGCAGTTGCTACCGCAATGCATTTCATGAATACTCTTGGTGCTGAAGCCAGACCAAAGGGAAGAACTTTGTATTGGAAATGTTTTCCCTGGAAAAGGAACCGCAGGAATTTCCTGTGATCTGGATGGATGAAAATATGAGTATATGCATCCCTTAGATCTAGAGAATAAAGCCAATCCTGACTTTGAAGGTATGGCAGAAGAATTCCTAGAGAGATCATTTTGAATTTCCCTCGGAACAGATATTTGTTCAATTTCTCTGAGGTCTAAAATGGGTCTGTGTCCTCCTGTTTTCTTTGGGATAAGAAAATAGGGGGAGTAGAACCCTGTACCCTGTTGTAGAATGGGTACTTCTTCTATTGCTCCTTGAGCAAGGAGTGTTGTGACCTCCTGACCTAAGAGATTGTTGACAGGGGTCTGAGAATTGAACTGTCTAACGATTGTAGGAGGGGGCATGCTGTGAAAATGAAGCTTGTACCCCTCTCGTACAATGGACAGAGTCCAATTTTCTGCTGTTATTTGGTGCCATCTGTTGGCAAAATGACACAACCTGCCAGGGATGGCTAAGGGTTCTGGACCATTCAGGGGCAGGAAGGCTAAGTTCTCTAGGTAGGAGTCAAAGCCCCTGAGGAGGCTGAGCCTGTGGAGCTGGCTGAGCTCTCGGCCCTTTTGGCTTCTTTTGTTGTCTAGTTTGTTGCAGTTGTCCCTTTTGGGCAGCCTGAACTGGACCGTGCCCCTGCTGGGCATAAGAAGGATAAAACTTCCTTTTTTTTTTTTTGCTGAAAAAGGGTTTTTTATAGGATTTCTTTTTGGCTGGGTTGGCTGTAGATTTTGACAATCTATCCAGGGTGATATTGTCAGCATCTATTTCATTAGCCTTTTCCTGCCAATTCCTGCCAAAGAGATTTTCTCCTGTGCAAGGGATATTTCCCAATTTATCTGGTACCCAAAGTTCCAAGTTGGTTGCCTGAAGCCAGGCAATCCGACGTGCACCAATGGCAATAGCAGAGGTTCTGCTGATGCATTCAAAGCAGTCAAAGGATGCATGGTTTACAAACTTGGAAACATCCTGAGCATGTCTGACAAGAGTAAGAAAGTCTTGTCGTTTATCATCAGGAAGAAGGGGGCTCATAAGTTCCAAGTCTCCTGTGACCTCTTTGAGGAACATTCCCATATATAGGATATAGGAGCTGATCCTGGCTGAGAGCATGGAAGCAGACGCCCAAAGGCATCGAGAGTCCTGCATTCACGGCCTGGAGGATTGGAAGCATGCCTCTTTGCACTCTTCATCCTATGCATAGCCGATTCCACTACCATTGAATGGTATAGTAACTGAGTTTTTTGGAAGCCAGGACAAGGTGGAACTCGATACATTGTATCGAGCCTCCAAGAGTGAGGAGATGTGGTTAAAGGTGTTTCTCACATCCTCAGCATAAGATCATGTAGGATCTGATGAATAGGCAGAGTAGCTGCTTCCTTGGAAGCCTTAGGGTATTGAAGGATTTCTAATTCTTGTGCCCTAGGTTCCTTTTCAGGAGTTACCGTGATTGCAAGGCCTCGAGCCACATCACGAATAAAATCCTGAAAAGACATGTCCTCTGGAGGAGACATCCTGTGTTGAGGAGAAGAAGATGGTTCCTCCGGAAGAAGTACTCTGGTATCGGCAGAGTCATGAGAATCATCGGAATCGGAAGATTCAAAATATCTCCGATCCCAATGTTCATGCAGAGCACGGTACCGGTATCGATCGAAGTCGGTATCGAGGTGTCCCAGTACTGATCTGTCGATGCCAGAGATAGACTCAAGACTCAGCATGGGGGGTATACCCCCCGAGGCCAGTGCCATCGGTACCGGTGCCTGTTGAACCGTCTGTAGCGGTCTCAATGGTACCAAAGCCGTGAGAAGAGTTGCCAGACTGCGTTTGATAGCGAGAAACCTCTGATCTATCGACGCTGCCGATGCTTGGGTGTCGGTACCTGTAGAAGAGGTCAGAACCCCAGAGCATGGCACCAGTAGTTCTGCCGAGGTGGAGGCCTCGAGAACATCCTGGAGCCCTGTTACTGCTTTGGAAGCCGAAGCCTCCCGCTGGGGCTGTTTCGTTGGTGAAGTTTCCTCAAAGGCAATGCCAATGGCCTCTCAATACCTAAAAGGAGATCTACCCTTTGAGGACCGGCTAGACTTATGTTTAGTTACCTGAGATCCATGGGAGGAAGATGAGGCTCTGGAAGACGTCAATGCAATGGACATCGCATCTGAGGCAAAAAGGGTACCGAGTTTTGCAGCTCTATTCTGCAGGCCCCTTTTAGTCATCTTCCTACAGGAGAGGCACTCCAATGGAGAATGGTCAGGGCCTAAACATTTAAGACACCAGTCATGGGTGTCGGTGACGGATATGGTACCGCCACACTTAGAACATTTTTTAAAACCAGTAGCTGTTTTTTCCATTTTTAAGGAAAATGGGCCTAGTACACAAAATGGTGCCTAGCACCGAGGAAAAAAAGTTTCTGAAGAAAAATACCTCAGAAACTATATATATATGTAGATATATATATATATTTTTTTTTTTTAGAGAAAAGGAGAAAGAAGAACTGACAGTACCGGTAGGCGTCGAACGAAGGCAGACGCAACCACAAAAAATAAAGAATAAAGAAGGAAGTTTCTGCGGTGACAGGGTATGGGACCTGTCGGCTCCGCGGAAAACAAAGAACTGAAGAGGGACAGTGGGAAAGGCAGCACGCAGGCGCTGTGGGATGCTCCCAAAAGCGTTCCTATTGGATGCTGGGGAGCATTCCTGTGTGGGCTCCATGGGTACCGACGATACCCATATGTGAAGATTACATTCCTGCTTGTTCCTGGAGATTAGTAAAGATGCAACAAGAAATGGGGGTAATATGTAGAACCTATTAACCATCCCTAAGGTTTTCAGAAATGTGAACCAATCAACTAACAGGACATTCACGTTCCACTCCCCAGCCCTATGGAACGCACTACCCAAAACCTGCAAGAAATAAAAGACCGAACTATGTTCAGAAAGCACCTCAAGACATTCCTATTTGCAGAATACTACGAACCCACAATGGAAAACCTAAATATATAAGAAACCTACATCTCATATAACTCACGCTCACCTTACCACACAGCCATACCCTTGGATATAAAATGCTAAGTTCACACCATCTTATTGTAAATAACTTACTGTAAATAGTTGTTGTAACATCACTGCACTCTAAAGGCCTGCAAAAATGTTCAATACCGTTATAATGCTGATTATTGTTAATGTTCAATATGTTTCTTGTTAACTGCTGAGCAGTAAGAGGCATTATCTTCACTGTAAACTGCCTTGATTACATGGATAAAGCCGTTTATAAAATAAGCAAATAAATAAATAAACTCTTCAAGAAACCGCTTGCCAGTACTGCAACAAATGTTTTTCAACCCAAAGTTTAATTAATTTTGGCAAGGGGTAGCAGGTGGTGCAATATGTAATACTTTTGAAGGTGTCAAAAACAGGATATTTAAAATGGTTTCCAGGGAGTTCATTTTGCAGGAACTTTTACAAACCAGATGTATTATGTTTACAGTGAATGATACCAAATTAATTTTCCCCTCTAAGCGACAACAGCTGAAAGCAATACTTACCTTCAGTCTGCTTTAAAAAAAAATTAGAGCAAACACTAAAACAAGCTTCCTACTCAAAACAAAAAAATGTAAGTTATACTACCATGAGTGACTTTTATTCTTACTTCTTACTGTTCGGCCTCATCAAGTAAGACCATAAAGCCTGTCCTCCAGTGCTGTCCGTTTTCCCCAAGAATTACAGCTTCCCTCACCTCAAGAGATCAGAACTCAGCTCTCCTCCTGAGCTCGTCTTAGTGCTGGTCTTTAGCACATCACTAAGGGGCTGCGTCAGAGCAACATGCTATAATGTCCTCTCCTAGCTCAACTCGGCTAAGTACACTTAGGTCCACAGATACAAAATTTGAGAAAAACTTTAGTACATTCCATCTTTAATGTTCTAAAGCTTATTTCAGCTAAAATTGTAGACATGCAAAGAAAAGCAATGTTGATCACCTGTAACAGGTGTTTTCCATAGATAGCAGGAACGCTAAAGCACAGAAGTGGGACGATGTCATCCGTCAATGCCGGGACTGAAATGCTCTCCCCGAGTTCAGAATTCTGATGTAAATTCAGAGCATGCATGGCACTTCCTGCAGGCAGCAGTTGCCTAAGCTCCTCAATTTGTTTCAAAGTTCAAGAATGGAAAGAATGCTTAAAAAGGTGGGAGGTATTGTGTGTCTATAAATCCTGGTGTCTATGGGAAACACCTAATACAGGTAAGCAATATTGCTTTTTCCATGAAGATGTAGGATTGAGGCAAGCACACAAGTGGGTGACGGCCAAGCTTAGGGCTCCACCTCCTTAATAAATTATATAATATAATGCCCTTAACCAGTATATTCAGCGGTACTAATATGGTTAGTGCCAAAGAATATTTATTTATTTTAGCTGTATTTATATCCCGCTTTTCACCGGGTCAAAGCGGTCAATTGGGGGATACATTTAACACGAGGGGATAAGAGTCACACACATTCATACTTACAGGGAACATGGGCAATGGAGGGTTAAGTGGCTTGCCCAAGACCACAAGGAGTGCCTATAGGACTAGAAATCCCAGTCCCTCCGGCCTGAGATTGCTGTCCCCAGGTGGGACTTGAATCCCCAGCCCTCTGGCCTGAAGTACCTTGTCCTAACCACTAGACCACTCCTCACCTCATATCCATGGGTGCCACCACTACATACGCCAAAGCTAACTGGTTAACATCGGGGTGTGCTGGGGACAGCAGCAATATTGTGCTTCTGCCCGGTTACACTGGTCAACAAATTTTTACAAAAGTCATGTTACTGAAATAAAAAGTCATTTCTTATCAATTTTTATATGCTGAACACAAATATGACAGTGAAATTGTAAAGTTGGCTCTAGTTTTTATGTAATCTAGAAGAATTAATGTTTACATCACAAAATGCATGTCAATAGTAAATATAATAGGCTTTCGGTTAATACCTGTAAAAAAACAAGTCATAGACTACTTCTTAGATTTTTTCGCCTGTCTCTTGTACAGCTGTTCGGGAGCTTCTCTGGGGAGTATCTAGCAGTAGTCAGCCAGCATTGTAGTGGACTATTTTCCCTGGTATCTTTGCTCCATCATTGCGATATCCTGGTGAAAACGTTCGCCCTGTTCATCACTAACCATACCACAGTTGTCAGGAAAGAAATCAAGATGGGAATCAAGGAAATGGATCTTTAGACATATTGCAGCCAAGTTTCTGATACTGCATCAGCATGTCTTCTACTAGTTCCTTGTAGTTTTCTGCCCTAACATTCCCAAGAAAGTTTGTTGACACTAGGCGAAAAGCATTCCATGCTTGTTTCGCATCACCCTGCAGCAAGTTGTTGAACCAGTCATCTTTGAAGAGCTCTCGAATCTGAGGACCCACAAAAACTCCCTCTTTAATCTTTGCTTCGCTGAGTCGAGGGAATTTTTCATGCAGGTATCGGAAAGCTGGCGAAGTGCGGTCCATGGCTTTCACAAAGTTTTTAATCAAACCTAGTTTGATGTGAAGGGGTCGTAGCAGGATTTTGTGAGCCTCAACCAGAGCTGGGTGCTGGATATTCTTCTCTCCAACTGCTACATTTTGTCTGCGATTTCATTCCTTCCGCAAGTAGTGCCAATCCCTTGCTCGGCTATCCCACTCACATAAGAAACACATGTATTTTATATATCCCTGCTGCAGTCCCATTAAAAGGGCAACTACCTTCAAGTCACCACAGAGGTGCCAGCTGTACTTGTTATAGTTAATGGAAGTCAGTAGATGCTTGAAGTTATCATATGTCTCTTTCATGTGGACGGCATGTGCTACTGGAATAGATGGAATACGGTTTCCATTGTTCAAAAGCACAGCCTTCAGACTCAGTTTTGAAGAGTCTATAAATAGTCTCCAGTCTTGTGGGTCATGAGTGATTTTTAAGGCATTCATGAGGCTTTCAATATCAGAACAGAATACCAGATTACTTTTCTTTCCGACTGCGTATAGTACACTGCTGACGTCAGATGGCTTCAGCAGCCATCTGGCAGTAGTATTGCATTGCATCAGAAAATGATGCAATCAACTCTGGATGATGTGTGCATGCTGGTATTATGCAATGTGATGCAATATTACATCATTCAAGGCTTATTTGGGATGTTGTTGATGTCCTACTGGATAAATTTGAACATGAACTACATGCAATATCTTCAAAACAAGCGCCAATAATTTTTTTTAATGTTATATTCGTGTTCAGCTCAACAAGATACTACAGAATAGGGCCTTTTAAAGTCAGTAACAATTTCAATGTTGACCAGTGTTATCAACACATAGTGAAAAGTCAGGCACAGCAAAGGTTGGCTTAACTTTTGCCATGGAAGCTAACTGAGCAGCAGCTGAATGTCACCGCTGCCCTGTTAGCTTCCCAGCAATCCAGGCAACCTGCATCTTCAATACCAGACCCCAGATATAGTCCCAGCATTGATTATCTGGGCTTAAAGTTCAGCAGCCATGGTGCCGAATATCAGACATACACAACATCTATCTATCTATATCCGCATGTCTTAATCATAAGCACAGTTGCAACAAAGTGTGAGAATTGCTTGTTTAGTTGCCAACACAGCTTGATCAAAGGCATCATCTTTTGATGAAGATTGGACCAAACAGTAATGAACAATAAAGGCATGAAGAGAGAAACATGTAGCTGCTTTACGAATGGTAATCTTGCAAGACATCTATCCAATGTGATCCGACTGTGGAGCTGAGAGGGGAATTTATTTGTTCATAACAAAAATGGATGCAGGATGCCAGCCAATTGGTCAAAGCTCTTTTTGTGACTAGCAAGTCAGATCTACTGGGATCAAAAGAGAAAATACTAAAAGAAGTAGTCCTTAAGCTAATAAGTGAAAGACAGTTTACAGTCTAGGGTATGGAGGGCGCTCTCACATGGATATGATTTTGTTTTTGACCAAAAGGTGGGAATTACTATTTCTTTGTTTAGATTAAATGAAGTAACTACCTTAGGAATGAACTTAGGGTGTGGTCAAAGACCCATTTTCTGATGTTGAAACCAAAGGTATAGAAACATAGAAAAATGACAACAGAAAAGACCACATGGCCTATCTAGTCTGTCCTTCCATATCAACAACTACAACAGTCCCCTTTTTTCCTTTAGAGATCCTCTGTGTTTGTCCCATGCTTTTTTGAATTCTGATATTGTCCTCATCTCTACCACCCCTACTGGGATACTATTCCACGAATCCACCACTCTTTCCGTAAAGAAATATTTCCGCATATCACTCCTGAATCTATCCCCTTTCACCCTCATCCCGTCTCCTCATAGCAGAGCTTGCTTTCAATCAAAAGAGGCTCTCCACGTGCATTTATGCCACAAAGGTGTTTAAACATCTCAATCATATCACCTCTATCCTGCCTTTCCTCTAAGGTGTACATATTAAGCTCCTTAAGTCTGTCCTCATATGCTTTATAATGAAGACCACTAACCATTTTAGTAGCCACCCTCTGTACTGACTCCATCCTGTTTATATCCTTTTGAAAGTGCGGTCTCCAGAATTGCACACAATACTCCAAATGAGGTCGCACCAAAGACTTACACAGAGACACTATCACCTCCTTTTTTCTGCTAGCCATTCCTCTCTATATGCACCCAAGCATCCTTTGAGCTTTTGCTGTCACCTTTCCTACCTGTTTAGGTACTTTAAGATCATCAGACACTACCACGCCTAGGTCCCGCTCTTCTTTAGTGGACAAAAGTATTTCACCCCCTATACTATATTGCTCCCTATAGTTCATAAGTCACCAGTGTTTGAAGTTCACCAACTCTTTTAGGAGAGGTAATTTCTATGAGAAAGAGAATCTTCTAGGTGAAGAATTTGAGCACAGTCAATTCTAAAGGGCTCAAAAGATACTTCATAGGTGAAAACAGCACCCATGGAACTGGAGATTTTCAGCAATGGAGGTGTAAGATGACAACCTTTCTTAAAGTGAGCAATTATATTGCACTGAGAAGGTGGATAGTTATTCACTAGAGAATGAAATGCAACTACAGCACTGGAATGTATAGTAAGAGTATGTCTGCACACCTACATGGTATAAATGGTTAAAATGAAGAGTGCTGGAGGGTGTACATGTAGGTGAATCATGTCAGTGTTGAGGAGCACCAGATTGAAAATCACTCCCACTTAAAAGCATAAGTACACCTAATAGATGGTTACCTAGCAGAGTTGAGGTGGTGTTGTAGAAGGTCTGGTAAGGCAAGGGCAGACACAGATTTTCCATGCTGTGAAGGCTAGAGACTTCAAATCTAGAGGGAGCCAGCCTTGGTGTTAGGTTATTAGCATTGGAAAAAGCATCAATAGTCTATGAATTACCAGCCTTTAAAAGAAATAAAATCAGTTCTGTTGAGGCCAATATGGCACTATGAGGATCATGTTAGTTCAACTTTGTCGAACTATGTCCAGAACTCTCAGCAAGAGTGAAACAGGCAGATATGCATACAAGAGAAAGCAGGTCCATGAGATGGCCACAGTGTCGGGTGCTAGCCAACGGGGATTGAAGGAGTATCTTGCTGCTGAAGAAAAGTATTCCCAGTCTTGAAAGAGGACGTTCAGGAAGGAAACATCCAAAGACCACTCATGAGGTAGAAGGATTCAGCTAATGTTTGTAGGGTCTCGGGATATAGATTGCTATAACCAATTACTTCAAGATAAAAGGTATGTCCCAAATCGTGGCCAATTCCCAAAAAAGGCCAAGCGCGACCACACAGCTTTGCTTGACGACATAATGCATCACTACCTGATTGTGTGAATCAAGACTAAAAATTTTCAAAAGAAGAGGAAAACTCAAAGGCCACAGAAAATTGTTTTGAGTTCCAGATGATCGATATGAAAACTTATTTCATCTCTTGACCACCTGCCTTAGGAATGAGAAGTGACATGAGTCCCCCAGTTTATCTTGGAAGCATCTGTGGTCAGGGCATATTGGTTCTATCACCAACTGGACACCTTTCAAAAAGTGCAGTTCATGAGTCACTCTGTGCAATACTGTTTGCAGTTGAGAAGACAGATAAAGAACTGTCAAAAAAGGCTGTGAACGTTCATGCCACTGAAGGCATTTTCGGATGGGCGCAAGGAATCACATTAACTGCGGCTATTATATGTCCATGCATTTGCACATGCTGTCTGGCTGTCACCTTGGCTGCAAACTATACAAGATGGACATGGGTATTAAGCATGTATAGCAAAACAGATTTGACTTGAAGAACATCCAGTACTGCATTTACTTTTGTAAGATGATGAGAAATTCTAGACACTGGAGGAGAGTAAACATTTTCTGAATGAGGGCTAAAGCCTGCATTTCTGAAGAGACCTCAAGAAGCCAGTCTAGGTAGGGAAATTCCAGATAATCTTGTTGGCAGAGATATGCAGCTGCTGCTACAAGAACTCTCAACACCCTGGGGAGTTGAGGCCAGTCCACAAGGCAGTATATGTTGTATTGGTAATGACTGGATTGAAGGGTGAATCAGATATTTCTTGTAACAAGAATGGATTGAGATGCATCTTTGGAGAGAAAGAGCACATAACCAGTCTCCCCTGTTTGGCAAAGGAAAGATAGAAGGAAGAGTGGCCCTTTTGAATTTCTTCTTGGGCAGAAACTTGTTGAGATCTTAGAAAATAGTAGGAATAAGATCCCGTTCCTCTTGTAGGGAGGCAGAATTTCTATAGCATTAGATTGTAGTAAGAGAGAAAGATGAGATGAGAATAGATGTGTACAGGTAAGAGCTCAATCTTGGGGGTCCAATGGTGAATCTGAGATGGTAGCCTTGTTGAATTAAACTAAGGACCCAGAATCTGTGATAATTTTCTGCCATGGAAGGAAATACTGAACCTGACCTCCCCATAGTGAGGGTTGACTGAACACCAAATCTGGGGAATTGGGGGTCATTTGGGTTGAGCTCTTTTTCTTAGCTATGGCTTCTGCTGCATAGAGCACTGCAGCTGTTGAAGCTGGTTTTGATAGTATTGTCTTATAGTAACAATCTTTAGGATATTGAATTGGCCAAAGAACCCAATGAACTTGGGCAACTGAGGAAAATATGTTGAAGTCTAAAGAGTGGTGATCTTTAATCATCTCCACTCTTTGATCTCTCCAAAAGAGTTTCCAGTACAAGGGGCATCAGCCAAATAGGAATGAATATCTTTCTGCAACTCAAATGCACCTAACCAAGCCAGACATCTGGCTGAAATTGTAAAGGCATACATTTTGGCTGAGGTTTCAAAACATATGAAGTATGTATAAGATGAGCGCTACATTCAGCTTCTAAAGTATGGTTACCAATTGCATTTAAACTTGAGAATAAAGATTAGGTAAAAAGATCTGAACTTTCTGAAAAATGGTGTACATATATTGGACCATACATCGCTGATGGGCAGCTATGTATGCAATGAGCCACCTGAAATACTCTCTTTCCTAACTTATCATAAGAGGCCTTTTCCCAGAGGAGCACTGGAAAAGTCAACATTGTTTGGTCTCTCATGGCCACATCCACTACAACAGAGTAATATGAAAATTAAACTTTATCAAAGTCTGGAGCCAACTGGACTTTATAAATGATATGAAGGTTTTTTTTAAGCAGGTTGAACCTTAAGTGGATTCCACTATGTAAGTATTGGGGTCCTTCAGGAGTCCATGCATAGAATAGCTAGTCATTCTACGAGCCCCTATGCATTTAAGAAGGCTAAAGACAGCAGTTCTGAGTTCCCCATCCTGATGTATTAAAAGAGAAACTACTTTGGCCATCTTTTGATCAAATTTAGGCTACTGCATATCCATAGTGGCATATTTAGGCAATGGAGAAGGGCCAGAAGAAATCCCTATTGAACCTTCCTCCACATTACCCAGGAAAGGGAGCTGCAAACCAAAAGAATCAAAAAGATCTTCCACTCACGATATTCCAGATAAGAGCGACAAATTGAATCTGCAGGTTCTTGCTCAGAATCTGAAGAGGACAGCAAAGATACAAGCGCATCTAGTGTCTTCCTGTGCTAGTGTGGGTCCTGAAGAATGGGAAAGCTCTGCTGTGCTGTGTTGATGAAGCCCCTCTGGGAGATTTTTGAAATGCCCCCCTAAAGTCCTGAAAAATCGAATCAAATGTGAGTATTCTGGGAATTTAAACAAATCAGAAAAGGAGTCATCAGCTACAGACACATTAATTGGGGAACACTGCGCAGCAGCTTGTACTGGGTACCGACACGGATATCTGAGGCGAGGTCTTTGGTAGTAAGCCAACGCTGTGCAAAAGGTCCGAGCACAAAGAAAAAAAAAGGCTTGTTTTCTATTATTCTGCATAGACGCTGTACAGATATTTATTGCGCTTCTCTTGCATTTCAGCTAGTGTTGAGCGAGGTCACCATAATGCCCTCAGGGTTTTGCAGGCACTCCAGAGTGAGCTGTACAGTAAGCCTGGATACCTCATTGAGCAAACCCTTTAACTTTGAAGATCTGAAGAATGGCCATAAGGAAAATGGAGGTTGAAGGTAACTACTTGAGGTTTCTTAAGTTGACTGTGCAGAAGCAGAATTTTTTTGCGCAGGGATTTTTTAAAATATGTTTTGCTTAGCTTCTAAGCATTCATGACGATTTAAACAATTTCTTCATGCTCTGGGGAACATCTGAGCACAATATTTATAGTCCTTTTAGTTGTGGTCAGGACCCAAGTAGCAAAGACACTTATGGGTGTCCTGGATCTTTCAACTGCATGTCAGGCAAGGTCAAACTATGTTAGTGATGATTTTTTTCTTTTTAAATAATAAACTAATATAAGAAAAGAGAAATGAGACCAACACATTGTCTAAAAAACTGAAGGCAAAAAATCTGGGGTGAGCTTTGTTTTGTGCATGTTCAGCAGAGCAGAAAAAAAACAAAACTGAGGCGCATGCTCAGAACATACACCCCATCACTGTCATATGGCCCCACCCCACTTGTGTGCCTGCATCAACCCTGTTTGTTGACAAAAAATGAAGCCTACACCATATATAATAATGAGCATCATCACTTCTACCTTTTTTCCCTGTGGACAGCAATTTAATTTTTCTAGTGTACTGTTCTTGTTTTGTGTGAATTTGAATTTTGTCATACTAAACAGCAAGACATAATTTATAGCACACGTGCTTTCAGTGTAACTTGCTGCTTCCTTTTATCCAAAACTACAGACACAGACAGCATTGCAGCATGTAAGAGTTCTTTATTGAAAATTAAGCAACAGAGACACATCATTTAGCTTTTTATTAAAAACAGCAAATCTGACAGGACACTTATCAAGATGCAGAAAAGCATCTGATTCAATGGTAAGCCCAGTGATTTTCCATAGAAGTTACTTTAGTTTTAGTTTTGCAATGCTCTTTAAAAACCCCATAAATCTGGTAATAAAGTCAGGTGGTACCCAAACAAAACCATGGCAACAATATTTCACAGAGAAAAAAAAAGACTCAGCCAAACAAGACTGCCATGACAACAACAAGATCAGGAGTCAATTTAGAGAGCAGCAGGGTTAAGCTGCACAGTACTCTTCACATCAAGATGTTTAGCAGTCAAATCCCCTACAGCTAACTAAAAACTTAGTGGTATGTTTACTAAACCGTCTTAATGTGCGCTTAATGGATAACCTCAAGCTGCGAGACGGCGTTTTTTTGGGACACAGTTGCTTTTGCTCCTAAAATTATAGAAAACACTTGAAGCAGGGATTATTCCCGAAACACGTGCGTCGTGTGAAGTATAATGGAATTTTGCAACGGTGGAGAGTTTATCATGGGATAAAGAATTTTGGACAGTTAAGTAAAGCCTTTTTGATATTAATAATAGAAAAACCTTTTTGCAGGTGGAGAACCTCAACTTGAATAAAAGTAGCCTGTCGTCTGGCGTGGGTCAGATTTCCATTCTTACCCTCCCTCGACACGCTCCGACAAAAATAGAAAAGGGGTTTTATTGGTAAATCTTTTTCTATAATATTTCAATTCATTCACCTTTTAGGTTTTTTTGTGTTATTTTATCACCCTTGACAGGGCAACAAAGTACTAGTTCACACAGACAATCAGGTAGTCATGTCCTAGGTGGACAAACAAGGAGGAACAGGCTCTCTGTCCTTTTGCAACGAAGCTCCTCAACTGTGGGCGTTTGCCAGAGAGCATCAGACCCATCTCCTGGCGGTCCATCTCCCTGGCAATCAGAGATATTGGCCAGACAGACTCAGTAGTGTTCTGCTTCCGCACAAATGGTCCCTACACATGGACCACCTCTCCAGACTATTTCAACTCTAGGGAACCTCAGATATAGAGCGCTTTGCAAGTCTGTCAACTGCCACACGTACACGGTTCTGTCCACCGATTCCGGCTCATGGCAGCCGAGCAAAGGATGCTTTCTTCCCACCTGGGGGCATGAATCCCTATATGCCTCTACTGCCATTCCCTTGCTAGGCCAGACCCTATGCAAGCTCCAGGGGGACAGAGGCAACCTGATCCTCATAGCCCCACGCTGGCAACACCAGGAGTGGTACCCTCTGCATCCACAGCTGTCCCAGGTCCCATACCTGGACATTTTGTCTGCCACAGACCTCCTGTCGCAGGAGGAGGGGACACTATGGCATCCAAACCCCCAGTCTGTACACCCCAGAGCCTGGCTACGGAAGGCTGAAAAGGTTGTGCCCCTCCCCCCCGGAAGTACGAGATGTCCTTTATGCTTCCAGGAAACCTTCCACAAGGTGGTCTCATGTGTTCAAGTGGAAGAGAGACTCCAGTTGGTGTCCACAAAAGGGCGTCAACCCTCATGCCATCCCTAGAGAAGCATTGGTGGGTTACCTCCGTTACCTATCAAACACTGATCTCCAACGTAAGTCAGTCAGAGCCCATTGGCGTGACATTGCTGCATCATCTCCACGCATCAATGGCCAAACCATTTCCTACCACCCGCTCAAACCCTGATGTGGGGAAGGCCTGCCTCTAAGGACACCTCCCCTGAAACCACCTCAAGTGGCATGGGGTCGCAATCTGGTTGTAGGCCAGCTTATGCTGCCGCCTTTTGAGCCCGTACCCACTACGTCCATGATGTTTCTGTCCTGGACGTTACTATTCATTCTTGCAATCACATCAGCAAGGCGTATCAGTGAATTGCAAGCTCTAGTGGCTGATCCACCATACACAAGGTTTCACCATGATAAGGTCGTCCTACGGACACATCCACACGTCATGCCTAAGGTGGTGTCGTACTTTCATTTGAACAAACAGGTACATCTACCTGTATTCGTCCCATAGCCTCATGCCCCAGATGCAGAGACGACTCATTATACTGTGGAATGTAGAGGCGCTCTGGCTTTCTATCTTCAGGGGATCCAGCAACACAGAAGGTCCGCTCAGCTATCCCTACACTCTGATCCTTCCCATGTGGGTACAGCAGCTCCTCAAAGAGCTCTATCCTACTGGATTGCTAACTGTCTTACTTTCATCTATCATGGCAAACAACGCTCACTGTAGGCCCATGTCACTGCTCACAATGTGATAGCCATGGCAGCCTCTAGGGCTCACCTCCATTCCGCCTGTGTGAATGACATCTGACGAGCAGCTACCTGGTCCTCGGTTCACACCTTCACGGCTCAGATAGAGGCTCCCGCAGGGATGCTATGTTTGTTCAGGCTGCTCTCCAACACCTCTCCCATACGTACCCAACTGCAACCCGCCTCCCATAAGGGATGCCATAGAACCATGGGAGGTAGTGGAACCTCTGCACAGGGCCCCACCACTCTGGGGACCCTTCCCTGGCATCTATGACTAGGGGGTACTCACATGTGAAGACTAATTCCTGCCTGTTTGTGGGGATCGCATAGTTACCCACCTCTATCAGTTGATGTCCCGGAACAGCAGTGATAGGTCCTCACACCCAAGCCATCTCCCCTAGGGGATGTCTCTCTCCATCTCCCCTTCCCTGTCTCTCTCTCTCTCTGTTTGCCTCAGCTTTACACTCAAGTGAAGAGAGGCATTTGTGAAATGGGGGAGGACAGCACTCAGGCACTGTGCGATGCTACTAAATGCGTTCTTATTGGACGGTGCGGGGCGTTCCCGCACAGGCTCCGTTAGTACTGGCGCTACACACATGTGCAGACCTATTCCCGCAGTTCCCAGAGATCACCTGTTACAGGTGGGTAACTATGCTGTACATGCCACACACCGCAGTGGAGCAGGAGCAGCAAGATGCTGCCCCCACAGATGTATGTTTTTGTTGGCCACCCACCAGAGATAACCGGTCACTAATGACGCCACCCATTGTTTGCATATCCCCAGGTAGAGGATCTGAGGAAGAAGGGGCGGGAGCTGCATCAGTACCACTCTGCGTACCTTGCCCGCTTCCAGAGGGGTGCAGAGTCACACCGTGATGGTGAGTATTGCCGAGCCTGCTGCCCAGGTACAAAGGTCACATTGGCCCACCAGCCTGTGTGGTGGCTGCATATGTACATGTGTTATGTGACACACATGATAGTGTGCTAATGACTGTCATCTTCCACAGGGGGCGATGACAACGGTGAGGAACCCAACCACGTCTGCCTATGCCCTGAGGCGCCCCCCTACCCACCATGCGAGGGAGGTGGAGGTGGTGGTGGAGGACCCCGAGGAGGAGTCGGAGGGCGAGGTCGAGGAGGAGGCAGCAGTGTTCTCCCTCGAAGAGAGGGATGATGGGGCCATGGTGGCTGTGGGGGGCGGGGTGGCAGGGGAGGGGGAGGGGTGGAGGATGGGTGGGAGGTGGCAGGGGGGGTGGAGGGGGTGCATGGTGGGGGGAGGGTGGTGGGGAACACAGGGCTGCACAGGGCTGCACAGGGCACTGTGGGTTCCCGCCAGCCACTGCAGGTGTCTGCAGAAGATGGGCGGCGGAGTGTGGATACGCCATCCAGGGCCACACACACGTCACATGCACATGCCACCACACAGACCCCTGGCACTATGTGTGTGTATGGTGGCATGTGTGTGCATGACGTGTCTGTGGCACTGAATGGCGTGGAGCGCACCCTCCATCTTCTGCTGCACACCTGCCAGTGGCTGACGGGAGCTGTTCAGCGGGTGGCCGACGAGGTGGAGCGGCTGCCCTGTGGAAGGGCGTCACAGGCGTGAGTGATGGCACCTGTGACGCCCACACATGTGCCCTGTGCTGTCCTGTGTTCCACCAATGGAGATGCGGCAGGGGATGGGTTGCGATGTCACACATTGTTATGTTGGTTGACAGTAAACTGTTGTTGTTGTTGCAAGACACAATAGTCATGTGTTTTCCTTACCGACTCACTCTGGATGCAAGCATGGGATATGTGTGTGGACAGGTATGTGCAGTAAAGGAAGATATGGATATCATACGTGGACTGGCTCCACATGCAGTCGTGGGGGCTGACCATGTGTGTAGGGGTGTGAGTCCAGGGTGGTGCATGAGATGTTGCAATGTAGAGGGCATCCCCGGAAAATCCATGTCACAGGGATGGGCGTAGTGTGACCAAATGCGTTTGTGGGAAGCAGCAGCCGACCTACGCAAGCCACCCATGTCTGCCTGTGCCACATGCATGCCTATGGGGGGGGGCAGACACGTCAGCAGTGTTGCAGGCAGGGGCAACGGTCACACATATGAGTCCAATGTTGGGGTATGAGGGGAGGGAAATGGTGATGGACCACAACACTGAACATGTGACCGCAGGACAGTCCCCCTGTTGCAACCCGGGTGGCCGTTTAAACCGCCACACTGCAGCCCAGGGGCAGTGACCACACACTGTGCATGGCACACACGGCATGTGATGGCATCTGTGCAGTAATACCTGGCAGTGCAGACACCCCACCAGCGAGGGGCCTGGGTGCAGGTCATATGGTCAGGGACATGACATGCGTTTGCACACTTTATAGGGGACCACAGAGACACACATTGGAAACACACGTTGCATGTTGTGGGTCACAGCTGTTTATTGTGCACAACATCACCTCCTGCGTGGCCGGCCACGCCTCCCACGGGCCAACTTCCCCCATGGTGCTGTACCCTCTTCCTGGTGCCTCTGGTGCTTATGCTGGTGCTGCCTGACGCATCAGGGCCAGGATGCCCTCCAGGGCGTCAGCAATGCGGGTGAACGGCCCCGAACAAATCTCCTCCCGGATCAGCCTCAGCTCACTTGTATTCTCCCCCATCGCCCTGTAGATGTTCTGGAGTGCCTGCCGAGTGCCTGTGGGTGGGACACAAGGTGTTATGTGAGATACCTCTCCAGTAATCAACCGTCACACAGACACATGTCATGCATATACCACCAGAACGTCATTGTGATAGGGCAGACTCTAGTAGACACATGGATAGAGGTGAAAGTCATCATTCAAACATTAGGAAAGGTCACAGCCCTGCACAGCACATGGTCCAGCAGTTCTCTGGTGAGAGCAAACAGAGAGATCCACAAGCTGCCCTGACACACACACGTCTTGCAGACGTAGCAACAGGCTCGGGGACCAATAAGAAACACATGTCTAGACAGTCCTGGAGGTTGAGCAGGAACCAGGGACATCAACCACGGCTAGAGAGCAGCAGTGGCGATCAGAGGAAAGTCGAGGAGAAGCAGCCCAAGAGGGGGCACAGTTGGAGGGCACACAGTAACTGGAGTTAGGCAGCCTCGTGGGGGAAAGGGACTGAAGCAAGTGAGGCAGAGTGGGAGGGGACACAAAGGTGGTCTGGGGTGCACAGGGAGGGTGAGAATGGCAACTATCAAACCCAAGCACTGACGGAACCAGCTTCAGGGAGTCCAGAGGTGGGTGCCCACGACCCAGTGCAGAGGTCTGCACGACACAGCCTTGATTGGGGATCCGTGGCAGAGCTCCAGGGAGTAACGTAGGCTATACAGCAGAGGACTGCATCCTCAGAGCTGGCATGAGCTAGCCGCAAAACTACAGAGAGGGGTGTTTTCTGGGCCAGGTACTGCCTATCCCTATTCACTAGTAGTGTGTGTAGACAACCCACAGGGGGTTTAAGGTGGGAAACACCCTGAGGCATTTGCCAGTCGTGTGCAGCAGGGCAGTTCAGCACAGGTACCTGCAGTAATGCAGGTGTACTGTAAGGGGAGTGCATCCTCTGAGACTGACCAACCTATGGATTGTACGCTGTGCTTTGCAGATAGTATGGGAAGCCCCTGCGAAGCTGAGTGAGATAAGCTGAGTGATACCCAAATAACCAAATATCTTTGCTTTGCTAAAGGACGCTGCCATGTTTGGTTGTTTTTCTGTATACGTGGCAAACAGCTGCTTTTGGATTGAATGAATGTAACCTCTGCCAGCACACTTGTGTACAGAACCGTCTTAGGCACTGCTGGATAGTTATACCGGTGCAGTGATTTTGTACTTTCTCGTTGGGTGGCGGAATAAACCTTGTCACATCCTTGCCTGTAACTCTGACTCCATGACTATTTGTTATCAGAGGGAAGACTACATTTCCCAGCATGCATTGCAAGGGGAGGGTGTTTGATGGAACCATCAATAGCGAGTATTACTGGCTACCCCAGCCCACCAAGCCTAGGGCAGGGGGCGGAGTATGACAGTATGCAGGACACTCCTGCTTGCCACACATGCATATGCATGGCCAGGGTTTGACATGTGTGTCCCATGAGCCAATTGCATGCCTGGACAGTGTCCCAACGAGGGCTCATGTGACCCACATAGCCCACAATATGTCAGTTTGGCAGGTTGATCTGGTGATGTCTGCTATGCACACTGGTTGTCTCAGGGGGGACAGGGAGTGTGAGGGGTAACTGCACACACAGTCCTATCCATATATGTGTCCCATATCTCAGTGCAATGCTGGGGCACATTGCAGATCATGTTGGCAGACTCTGACAATACCCATGGCGGGCTGCCGCTAGGCCAGGGTGTCTGGGGGGCCCGTGACAGTGGTTCCCATGGGTGCCGTTGTCTGATCACCTGGGGTATATGGCCATGCACAGTATGTTTGTGTTGGAGCCACACACACATGCTGTACACTGGCAAAACACACCACGGGAGGGTGGTGCACAGATGGCACATGGTGTGATGTAGAGGCCCAAACAGAGCCTATGGAGATAGAGAGAAGAGATGATTGCACCTCTTGAGAGACTGACAGTCAGCCAGCACCCACGTCCCAGTGTGTGCATGAGAGAGGCAAGCAGAGGGAGACAGGAGCTGAGCTGACACACCCGAGCACTAACATGGTAGCAAGCTTGGATCCTGATTACTCACACCTGCTCAGGGAGGCATAGCCAGGCCTCAGGGAACAGACATACCAAATACAGATAGGGGCTCCAGAGGGGACGACAGGAGCAGCTTCCGTGAGACAGACATGAGCTCCATAGGGGAGGGGACATGGTTGGAGAGTCTCACAGACTTCAGTGAGTTGGGGACCACGTAAGGGACCTAGCTGCATTTGTGGAATTGCAGCCAGCAGAGCAGACGGAGGGTGGGTACAAATTGTTGATAGACACCTGCTTTGAGGGAAAGAACAGGGAAACCCTCGGACCCCATTGCCGGATACACGGGCCTCAGTGTCTGCGCAGGTGGGAAACCAGCACTAGGGCACGGTATTATATATGCTCAACCTGGAACAGAGTTCCAGGGCAGTGCTCCAGACAGGGACTGCAACCAGAGAATCAGAAAGCATGTCGGGACGGCTGGAGAGGGTTAGCTGAAAGCCAGAGAGGGGTCTCCACAGACACAGGGTTTTCTAAACCTTACCGTGTAGACCTGTGTCCAGGGGGAACAGCCGAATTCTTAGCGGGAGGGTCCCTTACACCCTGTGATGACAGCTTGCCGCAACACTCAGGTGGCCATGGGTTTGCAGACATGCAATTGGACGTTAATGAGAGTGCCCCAGGAGAGGTCCTATGGATTGCACGCTCTGCTTGGCCGATCGTATAGAGTCGCTTTGCTAAACCTGTAGAAAATAGATGGGTGAGAGCAGAAGCTGCTTTGTTTTGCTCTGTTTCCTACCCATGATACATGCTGCACGTTTGTGGTGCAAAGAGTGTGACAATGCAGTAACGTTCATTTCTGTACATACCCTCCAGCAAACACCTGTTTCCTCTACACTGACCTTTTTGGTTTTGCATGATACACATCTGATCATTTTGCCTTCCCACTCAACTCACGACTATTCTGTGTCACTGGGCAGAGGAACTACCACTCCCAGCTGGCCTACCGGGAGACAACAGGGTTTCTCTCACCTTCTGTTTACAGAACATTATGGCAGCCCACAACCTCTGTGCCCTGGCCGGGTGTGGGGTTGTGACAGTGGCACCTGACCCTCCACATCATCCACAATCACATATGTTGCCATCCAAAATGTGGATGTCGCACCGACACCCATGGGGATCAGTGTGTATTGTGGCGAAGTCTGCCAATCTGATCATGGGGTAGGTGAACAGCATAAGGAAGTCACCCTGTTCACGGGACCTCTGTGAGGTGTGCAGGGTCAGAAGGGCAGGACCACCTTTCAAAGATGGGATAAACGCAGCTGGGACAGGTTACAGGAGATGCGCTATAGAGTCAGAGGGAGGGAGTGGAAGCACAAGGATATCAACCCTTACTTGCGCAAGTGCACTGCTGCATCACGTTTCTGACAGCAGAGGGGTTTACAAACACCTTGGGAAGAAAGGGATGGGGTTGGATACCAGTGCATATACACCTTGGTAAATGTATGGAGTGTTTGGACGGAGCAACAGAGGATGCAGCAGAGGTGCACAGACTCCAGAAAAGCACGGACAATGTTATGCTGAGGCATCCACAGCAGGTGCTAACCCCTGGGGAAGGGCTGCGATACCCAGAGCTGGGAAGGTGATTTCCCTGAGTCAGGTTGGCAACAGGGGTGGCAGCTGGGAGGTGGCCAGTCTTTCAGGACACCACAGAGGTTGTTAGCTGACCTGTGTGATCGAGTGGGTGAGTCCCAAACAAATGCAATTGGGAGACTCAGTGTCAGAGCTACAGGAAGGGGACATGTTGATGGCTTTGTCTGTATGCCCAGCTGTCGATCTGAGTTGTTGATGTACAGGCAGCCTTGAGGGACCTGTTCCTCTCCCAAACCATGTTTAGAGCATAAGCAGTGAGGAGGTACATTTCTGTGTGGTTTGAGAGGGGACATTACTGCAACATATGGTTGTGTGCAATGCTATAATTCGTGCTGTTGTGGCAGTTGTGTTTACCCTCTGCACAGGCAGACATCTAACTGGCTGCCATAGACATATGTGCTTTGATCCTGTCATCTCTGCAAATCCTGGTATATGAGTTTGTTGACACATTTTGACTGCTAATTTGATATCCTAGGTTTGTTTTTCACCTGGAGATGCAGACTAGAGGGAATGGAGGCTGAGTGACGTTAATTGACATAAGATGCTTAGGTTTCTGTTTTGTTTGCTCTGGTTGTCCAAGGACTATAGGACAGGTGGCATCCTGTTTTCTGTGAGAAGGCTGGGCGTCTGCCATGAGGCTGACCGTTTCAAGGGCAATGATTGCGTTGTTTGTTTGGCTGACAACGTGCTGCACTTTACGCAACATTCCTCATATGTCTGCATCTGTAGATGGTACCTGACCCTGGGCTGTTCTGGTGTGTGTAACAAACATTATCTGTCATAAGCCATACCCTTGTGTTTGCTCAAATACATCCCTTCTACTTGAACCATACATATAACAGCTGAGGAAGGAATGTTGCCACAACCACCACGCCCACACCAACTAGAGACTAGTGGTTTGGGCGTTGTGGTTGTGACAGTATGTTGTTACCCACCTTCAGCATTGCACCGTGCCGATGCAGTGTGGGCCCTCAGCTCTGCCAGCATGGTATCCGTGCCTGTGGGATGTGCGCCTGACAATCCAGGTGCCTGCATGGGGCATTGGTTGGCCTCCATTCCAGGACTCACACCAGCCTGTGAGATGCTGGCTGCATCCCCCACTGTCGCCCTGCTGTTGATGGGTGGCTCCTGTGGCCCAGCCACCTCATAGTCTGGATTCATGTTCTCAGACCCACTTGTGCTGCCCCCAGAGACTGCAGCCTCGGGCTCCTCCACACCCTGAGGCTCGGGCACTTCCTCCTCCTCCTCTTCCTGAGCCCCCATGATACTGTAGTCACCTGCATTGGGAAAAGCCAGAGATAGCACACATATGTTTAGACACTCCACCTATCTATACATGTGTACAACAGCCACCACACATATGATGGGGGGGGGGGGCCTGCATGTGTGCTGCATAGAATACCCACTATGCAGCGGACTACGACTATTCAGCACCTGTTGGCCACTGCCAAGCACATGCAGCACTGTGCAGATAGTATGTCAAACAAACATGCCCTGATCAAAGGCCCTCACAATCCTGCAGGGGATGGCAATAACAGATGTGAGGGTAGGGTAGTAGCAGGTGTGTGGGGACATATTTGGGGCAGATGGGGAGAGGGATGGGATGAGGGCCACATGTGGAATTGGGCCAGTAACATGGCAACCAAATAGGGTGTGCAAGGGTACAGCACACCCATGTGCCCCAAGGATAGTTACATGGTGGGGCTCGAGAGACAGGTATGGGAGGGTGGTTGCAGATGGCTGATGTCTACACAATGGGGACTGCAGGCATCGCCTGAGAGCTGAAAGGTGTACATAGCATACATACCTGCCTGAGGATGGGCGGTGTCCAGGGCCTCTGGCAGACCAAACAGGTAAATTGGCCCTAAACGTTCGGCCAGCTCCTGTTCCAGGGGCGTGAGGGCTGGGGTGAAGGGGCCACCCCCACCAGTGCCCATCGCATGTTGCCGCTCTGCAGCCATGTGTTGCCTCACACCTCTTTTTGTAACATTAAATCTCTTTCTGAGGCTGTCAATGTCCCTGTGTGGGCCCCCTGCCTCAGCAACTGCCACCCGCACCTCCTCCCACAGCTCTGTTCGTGTGGCCACAGTTGTGCGGCTACTGAGCCTCCCACCATAAAGGACCTCATAGTGTTCAAGTACACATGACAGCAGGATGTGGTTCTCCTGTGCACTGAACCTTCTAGCCCTCCTCCTTTGTGGGGCAGGCACCGGTATCCGCTTTCTCTTACCAGTGTGGATACACTGTGTGGGCTGTGGCCCACCCGATGTACCTGCCTCTGCCACCATACGGCCAGCTGTCCCTGCCCTATGTGTGCCCTCACTAACAGGTGGGGCCCCCTCCTCCCCCTCCCCCTCCCTCTCCACTCCTGGCATGGCCTGTTGCTCCATGTGTGGGTGTTATGCTCCTGTCAGCTGGATCTGTGTGTCTGTTTCTTTTGTATGGCGCTACATGTCATACATAGCACAATATACATGCTCAGTACTAGTTTTTCATGATGGTATTAACTATCCTTGAGGGGTGTTCGTGCAACCCCACAGTGTGCCTGAATGTGTAGATCATCGCTTAGCCCTGACATGGATATGGTGAAGGATGGGGACCTGTGCAGTGTCCAGCCAGGGGGAGTATCATTGCTACATTTTGTTGTTGTAGAGTAGCCATGCAGTGCCGTGTTGCATATGTACACACAGACAGAGGTGATCCAGCCCAGATCAGCAAGGTGTGGGTTACAGTAGGCGAGCTGAGAGCTGAATGTGTGGGTGGATTGTGTTTTAGGGGTGTTTTCAGGGAGGACCCAGCATATCTAGTTGATGCTATCTCAACATAAGCCACATGCCTCAGCTGCAGGCTGTGTATGTGTGTAGGGGAGGAGAGTACAGTCCATGACAACAAATAAATTGCGGACCCTAGCAAAGGAGGTTATGTCCACATACACAAAGAGACTCAGATGGGAGGTTGTTTTTTAGGTGCACATATAGGCTATCCATGCTTTGACATTCTCACTGTCACACAGTGGGATGACATGCAGCCATCATGGTCAGGTCAGAAACAGACATGCGGGTGTGGTTTAGCAGACATGACGCAGACATTGAGATCTATTTGTGCACATCATCAGCACACAGCTGTCAATATTATTGAAGGTTTGAGATGTACACACCAGGAAATGTATTTGGACAGTGGATACAGGAGGTGTCCCTGCATATTTCCATGTGTTACAGCAATTGAAAGTGGGGTAACAGACGACATTGGGACACCAGTACACACGGTGAGGGGGCATTGGTGACAATATGGGGGACCAGGGCTAAGACTGCAGCCTTGGGGTGAGGCTGACACATGGTGGGGAGCAGACACTTCTATTGACCAGTGTGTACAACAACAGAGAGGTGAGGGAGGGGACAGACAGAGTACGGACCCCTGTAGTTTGCCTCCGACACCTCAGTGATGCCTCTCACATGTGAGAGATCTGGACAGTGTGATAGTGAAAAGTCAGTCTGTATGTGATGTTGTGGGGTCTGAAAGCTGGGGACCGGAAGGTGCAGTGTGTGTTGCACAGCTAGAACATGACATATGTTTGTTTCCCTTGTGTTTTCCAATGCACAGGACATACTTGGTGAAGATGCTGGTGCTGTGGTGCATTGGCACGTGACTGTCAATCAGCCAACATGCTGTGGTCTGGGGTAGGTGGAACTACAGCTACATTGTCTGTGCCAGCAGTCAGGGGGAACACATGTCCTTGGTGATCTTTCCTATTGTCCAGATGTTGTGGTTCACCTCTTTTCCCTGCACCTCCCTAAACCATATTTTGCTGTTGACACGCATATCCCCATGTGTTCCTGTCCAGTATGTCTTCAGCAACACTGTCTCTGGGACATGTCCAACAGAGCTGCATGTGTGTGGAGGTTGTAGGTTTATGGGTGGTGGCCTACAAGTGCACCCTTCCCCGACATTGTACCATCAGCCAACACCAGGGTATCATTGCATTTCACAGGGCCTTTATGTGTACAAATCTCCACTTGTGGACATACAGGCCATATGCTACTGCTGGCACGCTGCCCTTAGCATACTGTGTGTGTGTGTTCTTGTGTTGGCTGTGTGATGATACAGTGTTCTGGCTTTTTACATTATCATGTGTTGTGAGGGGTCTGTACACCTGGGGGGCGGTGGTGACTGTGCTATCTCTACCTTACTGGTGTTTACCGTGTAACCATTGTGGACATGTGTTGTGTGTTGGGAACAGAACTGTGTCTTGTGTTCTGACATACCACTGTTGACCTGCTTTTTGTATCACAGATATCGGCGTGACATGGTGACATGGAGATTCCACATATTTCGCTGACATTGTGTCCCTTCACTGTGACCTGTTATGGTCTTTGAGTGGCTCAGAGATCCAAGACATACACCTGATGCAAGCACAAGATAGTTTGCACCTTTGTCCTTTTGGTAATGACATCAGCCTTTACATGTTAATGATTTACTGTTTGTGTCATATACATTTCATGTTGGCTCTCTGTTCACGAACGCTGATGCACATAGGATGGAGCTCTGAAACGCCTGTGTCACATGGGCATGGACAGAAACATATCCATGTGACACCCGTGTGTATGCTTCCAATTCTAAATGTCCCCAACATGCAATGTTTATTGTGTTGTGATCATGTCATGTTTGCCTGTGTCCCTTCATTATGTGTTTCTTAATGATTGACTCTCTGCAATTTGTGCTGATGTTGCAATGCGCATACCAATACAATATTTCTCCTCTTCTGACACAGGGCAGAGAACAAACCAGACACATCTATTACAGTGCATGTGGCATCGCCATCACCAACCTGTTGGGGGACACAACACCATGGAACTTTCCCTGGAAAATGGTGCCATAGGATGTTTGACCTCTGCGAGTGCGACACATGCCTAGGATGGACAGTATTATTTTTGGATTGCTACTTTGCCCATGACAGACCTGTCCAACACACTGTTGCTGCCGTGCTCTGGTTGGGAGTCGTGCTCATCGCAGAAGACACACAGGACATTTCATGTACTGTGGCATATTGGGATGTGACACTTGACTATGCATGCCCAGGGTTGCAAGGATAGTCTTAACCTGATGTGTTGGATTGCAGATACGCTTTGGACTTTGCACACTGTGTACTGGTCCCCACGTGTGAATCAGGGACTGCCATTGTCACTGTATGTTGCACATTCCTCCACAGTTGTTTCTTTTGGCCATGTGTGTGACATGGAACACAGGATATGCTCATCTGTTTGTTTCAACACAAGCATACAGCCATACGTGTGGCATAGGGGTAGCGATGGAGAGGTCCTGTTGTCTATGTCCACCTAATCTCCACCTGGACATGATACAGGTTTTGCCACACCACCACTTTAATGCACACCAGCATCCTGGATTGATGTTTTCAATCAACAAGGGTCTTTGCGTGCATGTGTGTGCATCACTGAATCATGTTGAAATATCAATGGTGCATGTGCATATGACTGACTATGTTGGGAAAACACAGCACTTGGCAATATGGCTTCTGTGTGGTTTACTGTAACATGTTTGCCCTTAATTTCCCTCTCTATATACTGTTTCTTGTGTTTGTTTACTGTACAGACGTGCCGCTCTGCATTGATTTACAAACCTTGCATTGCATGTCTGCACAGTCCTATTTATCCCCTGAAGTGACGACACTCACATTGCCACGTTATATTTGGAGTGTCGCAGTATGAGTGTCCGTTGTCTTCCTTCAATTGTGCATTCCAAGTACCATGATATATGTGTACAGACACAGTCTACTCACCAACCGGTGCAAGGGGACCTCCTGCATGGTGTTATCTCTGCATGTTTCTGCAGGTAGTTTTCATTTGAATTCTGTCTGTGTTCATGTGCCTCTGCTACCTGTTAGCATATCCTCATTGTGCATTTAATGATTGTTTAGGGTTACATTGTTGCACCTTGGATTCCTATATCAGGCATTATGTGATAGCTGTAACATTATTTTCAATCTGTGGTTCTAAAGTTACAACATTTCAACAACATATGCTGTTTTCATTTGTGTGCCTCCTGTGTTGCCAGATAGATATATTTTAGGGAACAGATCATGATTGATGTGTGTTGGTCCCTCATCATGCACCGCCTACTGTCTACATGCACTCATATGTGAGTAACACATTTAAGGCATGCAGCAGCATGTGGGTGGTGGGGGCCTAATGCATAGTGCTGCACATTATGTCTCCTGCCCTTCATTTGTAGACGGGCCAGTGACCTTTCTGTCTTTCACCTTGGATCCACGCACCTTGATATTATGATGGCGGGATCTACACTATCTGTGAAGATGAACCCAAATAAACATATGTGTTTGATATACATTTGTCTCTGCTGCTGCTTGATCATGGTGACAAACGTGCAATACAATGTGTGCCTTTGAGTCAGTCCTGACTCCTTGTGACCCCGAGACTCCAGGGTTTTCTTGTCAGTGTCACTGGAAGTAGATTGTCAGGTCTTTCTTCCAAGGTAATGGAGGGTTACGTGACTTGCCCAAGGCCACATGGAGTGCTAGTGTGAATTGAGCCCTGGTTGCTTGGTGTCCAAGCCAGTTTTCTAACCACTAGGCTACTCCTCCACTCTTTGATCACATTGACACTTGTATCTACTGATTTGCTGGTCATGTACATGGCCCACCTGTGCTCACATCCTTGTACGGTGGCAGCTGTGTATCTGCCAGCCATTTGCCACATCACTGGGTATTACAGGTTCCCATACACACCCTCCCTTTGGGGTAGTACTTTTGCGTTGTGCTCAGTGTGCTGTTTGGGGTAGTGGTTAGAGGCATGTGTTATAACGCCATAGTTTGCAGGTTTGATCCCCACATATGGTTTCTTTTTCTTTTCTGTTGTGCTAACTGGACCATTAGGTACCAGCAGGTTCATCACCTCTACACACACCCTTCCCTCTCTTCACTGTACACCAAGGTGTGCCCTATGTGCTGCCTAGCCATCAGATATTATCTGTTACATAGGTCTCTTTCTTTATGGTGTTTACATGGCAGTGCGCTTGGGGGTTTTGTATTGCTGTGGTTCAGCTGGTGTGTGGTACACACCTGTTTGCATGTTGAATTCTCTCCTGTCCTGTTCCAGATTTTGCACCAGCTCCACAGAGCATCCTCTGCTGCCCCTGGGGTTTAGTTTCTTTCCTCTTTTGCATGCTGTATCCACTGCATAACATTTCATTGTGTATGTGCATGTGTCTCTGGTCCCAATTACAGACTATGATCTGATCTGTACACAGCAGATCTGCATGTGCATTTGGTCATGGTTACTGTTGGGGGTTTGCCTGTCCTAACAGCCAGCAAGCGTCTTGTGTGATGCCCTGCACTATTTTTGTATGCAGCCTTTGCTAATGAGCTCACGTTGGTGGTGTGGCCTACCGGTTTGTGCATTGCCATTTGTGGTAGTGGTCATAGGTGTGATTCCTCTCTGTTCTCTTTCATTTGTATGCGTCTCCTGCAGAACTAGTTTTCATTCGTGTGACAGTCATATCTGTGCAGATCTGTGCTGTGAGCACATTGTACCCTCATCAGAGTTGTGAACCATCCTTCTGTCCATCTTCTGTCTGCCAGCTGTGTGCCATCCTACCCTGATGTGCATGCTGCTACCCCACGTCCTGCACTCCTACACATTCCTGCATTGCAGCTCTCCCTGGTTGCCTCTCCTGTGTGTGCTCTGCATAGCACTGCTACTCCACTGTCATCCTGATATTTCACCTATCCTGCCATTTCTGGCTCCTCTGCTGCACACATCTTCCCATCCTCTGTCACACACTATCATTATTGCATGGCACATTACCATCACTCTGTGCATAGCTATAGCTGCCCCCGATATTTCTGTCCATTTTTCTAGCTGCCACATGGGCTGCAGCTGATTTGTGTGGTCCATCAGCTCTGATCTACGTCCTTCTTTTACTTATGCATTGTCTTTCCTTTCTGCTCTGTGCAGTGTTTGGGTTACGTGTGTGTTTGGCACATACCTCTCTTGCCCTTCAAATTGGGGGACCTTACTGCTCTTGGCCAACGTTTTTGGGTTCACCTATACATCCTTGGGGCATCTTACGCCACACCTTCGATTCAGGCAGCTTATGGGGTGCCTACTATGGTGCCTTGGGAGTTGGCAACCTTTCAACATGGCCTCTGGGGAACATTATAACTCGCCTTTGCTGACATGGTTGTTCTGGTGCACCCTAAAAGGTGCATTAATTTATGGCACTGGGGTGGGGTTCTTTTTAGATGGCAGCACAGATTGTTGTACAGTTGCAAGCAGAAAAAGGACCTCAGCCAACCTTATTCATTAGTTACACTGGGAATTTGAACTCATGACCCCTGCACCATCAGTCAGTGTCTTAACCACTGTGCTACACTGCTGTTCCTCCTTGCATGTCAGCGCACCTACTTAAGATTTCCATGCGTTAAAATGCACAGTGCTGCCATCAAAAACAGTGCTATGACCTCATACGGCACCCTATAAAGCGCACTATAAGGAACATTCTAGGGTGGCTGGGCGGACAGTGCACTTTATAGTATGCCCTCTGGAGTGCCTTATAGGGCGGCTGATGTGGCACCTTATGTTACAGCACTTTGAGAGTGTGTTTGCTAGCAGCACTAATTAAAACAATATTAAATTGCCTCATAATGCAATATTACACATAACAGGTAGTGCCTCAGCCAGCCTTATTCATTGGGCACAATGGGGATTGAACCCATGACCCCTGCACCATCAGTCAGTGTCTTAACCACTGTGCTACACTGCTGTTTCTCCTTGCATGTCAGTGCACCTACTTAACATTTCCATGCGTTAAAATGCACAGTGCTGCCATCAAAAACAGTGCTATGACCTTGCCGTGCCTCATAGGGCACCCTATATGGCGCCCTATAGGCCACCCTTTAAGCAACATTGTAGGGTGCCGTGGCGGACACTGCACTTTAAAATGTGCCCTCTGGGGTACCTTATGCAGCACCTTATGTTACAGCGCTTTGAGAGTGCGTTTTCTAGCAGCAGTAATTAAAATAAAATTAAAATGCCTCATAATGCAATATTACACATAACAGGTAGTGCCTCAGCCAGCCTTATTCATTGGGCACAGTGGGGGATTGAACCCATGACCCCTGCACCATCTGTCAGTGTCTTCACCATTGTACTGCAGCCCTGTTCCTCTGTTTGCACATCAGCGCGCCTGCTTATGCTTCCTGCGCGCGTTTCTCGTGCGCTAATGTGCGCGGCGCACATTAGCGTGCAGCGCGCGATAATCCCGGTTTGCTAGGTTAAGACTGAAACGCCCACTCCTTATATGGCATCCTGCACACTAGCGCCGGGCGCACATTAGGACGGTTTAGTAAACATACCCCTTAGTGTATTGTATTTCTTGTGAAATCAGATGCTTCAACACTTTTTTATATCATTTCAAATGTTTTTTTGTTAAATAAATCAAGACAACTCACACAGTAGACAAAAGATCCATTTCAAGTTCTGTCTTCTGCTCGCAGGCTTCAAGTTACTTAAAGCGTATGCTTGGCATTCTTGCACCAGATGTACACATCTGAACAAAAACAAGGAGTATTCTGCTCCTTTTGCTGCTAGTGCCCTGGCTTTTCACGAATGCTGATTGAACCATCTTCCATCCCAAAGTATATTTTTTCTGCCATGTTAATGAAGAGGCCTGTGTCCACCACACCTGCAAATAAGCAAATACCACAACATGTATGAATTTTTTTTCTTGTGATCTAGGTTGGTTTGAACTCTTGTCATCGCTAATCTGGCCTAGGCACTTGAAATAAAAATTCTCTCCCACTTTATTGCTGCAGTACACAGAAAACACTATAATTGGGCTCTATGGTTAACCCTCAGCAAGCTTTACTATTATTTACTGGAGTTCCTTTCTAACTTTTAAATGTACTGTTTATATATTGTAAACCACTTTGGTGCCCCCATGAAGGGTAGTATATCGGGTTTTAATAAACAAACATTACACCATCAACCAATAGGATTACTACAAAGACTAGGAGATTACTGTTCATTAATTAGGTGACAATATTCATTCATTTCTTAAACAAGAACTCAGAACACTTTCCAAGAAAGCATAAAAGCAGCACTGATGGCTGCCATTTTGCCTCTCACACCATACACCAGAACCTGCTCCAAAATAGGGAGCAAATAACTCTACAAACATTTAACAGAATGGGATGAAATTCGGTACTTGGGAATAAAGAATCCAAACACACACCAAATTCAATCAGGGGGTCTAGAAAAATAATCTCCACAAAATATTGGCCCAATGCATTTCTATGGGAGAAGTTCCAGCTTTTGAAACACAGAACATTATATGCACTGAAAACATTGCAGTTAAGGAATTCTCCTTTCAGATTATCTCTCTCAACTCCACAACTTCCCCAAAAAGTGCCCTCCTGCAATGGGAACCACTACCCCAAACCCTACCCCCCCCCCCAAATGCTACCCCTGTAACTGCTCCGCCACCCTGTACACTACCCAACCCCAAAAAACTACCCCACACAAATGCCCTGCTATACCAAAAATTGCCCCACCACCAAAAAACTACATCCCCCTGCTAACCGCCCTATCCCCAAACCTCTCCCCTTGCAACTACTATGCAAAACTGACTCCCCCCATAAAACCTACCACCCCTAAACCTGCCCCACTCTCATAAATGATCCCCTGTAACCTCCCCACACCTTGTAAATTGCACATGCCCCACAAAAATATCCCGTTATACACATGTGCAAAACAGACAAGATATACACGCATAGGCAATGTGGATAATGATATGTGAAAGCATGGTATCCCAGGTTCACTAGGCTGGGAACCTTGCATCCAGGTTTGCAAAGCAGCATGGAATCTGGGTACCTTTTTGGGAACCTTACAATACTTGTGACCTGAATTGGCTACTGTTGGAAACAGTATACTTACTGGGTTTGATGGACCTTGGCCTGACCCAGTATTGCATTTCTTATGTTCACCTTAAAAGTTCTAGTGCATGTAAGGTGACATTTTGCTTACCAGATAGTGTCCTTTCCTTGGGTCCTGCTAGATCAGTCCAGATAAGTGGGTTGTGTTCATTTACCAGCAGATGTGGAGACAGTGAAAGTTTCCAGAGACTTCTAATGACATCATGCTATTAACAGCCTGTGCCTCTAGGGGCATAATCCAGCATCTATACCAGGGGTTCTCAACCCTGTCCTTGGGACCCACCTAGCCAGTCGGGTTTTCAGGATAACCATAATGAATATGCATGGGAGAGATTTGCATATAATGGAGGCAGTGTATGCATATCTCTCTCATACATATTCATTGTGGTTATCCTGAAAACCCAACTGGCTAGGTGGGTCCCAAGGACAGGGTTGAGAACCCCTGATCTATACCAAAGCATATGGTTAGGAATCTCTGACCTCACAATATCAATGAAGATAACAAGGTTGAACAGAATAGAAATTACAACTATGTACAGTACAGCCTCAACAAAAGCCGCAGGGCCAACCAGAGGACAGCAGACCAGAACAGGTTCCAGGGGTGGGTCTTGGACTGGTCTAGCAGGACTCAAAGGATATTTTCTGGTAAATAAAATGTCACCTTCCATATCATCCTGCTAAACCAGTCCAAACAAGTGGGATGTACCAAAGCTACAACTCCACTGGGCAGGAAGACAACAGCAACTCTTAAGACCTCTAAGCCAAATGTGGAAGGTGATGTTCATGTTGCCACCAGACAATTGTCCGAGGGAGTGACCTAGCTACACTCCACCCACAACGATGCTTGTGCCCAAGTGGGGTGAGCATGCAAACCCTCCGGAACTAACTGGTTCCACAACAGATGCACGGAGGCAATAGCCTCCTTGATCCAGCGCCCCAGAGTAGACTTGGCAGCCATGTCACCTTTACATGGCCCCACAAACAGTTCAAATAAATGGTCTAACTTGCGAAAGGAGTTCATAACCTTCAAATATCAGAGAAGCACTCTCTGGACATCCATCAGGCGACGGTCCTTTTCCTTCCTTGGCACTGCTCCTTGGAGAAAGGAGAGCAAACCACCTTCACGTGGAAGGAAGAGGCCACCTTGGATAAGAAGGATGGGCCGGGCTGAATGCTCATAGCCTCCTCAGAGAACAGTAAGAGTCCCTGCAGGACAAAACCTTTAGTTTGGAAATAGGTCTCACTGAACATACTCTGACCAGGAAAACTAGTCTTAAGAGTCAGATCTTTAAGCGTAACCCACTTCAAGAGCTGAAGGGCTCCGACATCAAGGCCCAGAACACTAGGCAAAGATCCCCCGAGGGAACGACTAAATGCAGGGGACGATGCCGTGTTGCACCCCTAGAAGAAAACGAGTCTCATCTGGGTGTGAGGCAATGACCACCCCGCCACCAGCCCTCTGAAGCAAGATAAGGCTGCAACCTGAACCTTTAGGGAACCAAGAGAAAGACCTTTGTCCAGGCCATCCTGAAGAAAGACAATCAAGGATGACAAGTCCGCTGTATCAGCTCTAGCCTGATGCTCATGGCACCAGTTCTCAAAAAGACACTAGAGGCCAGGAGCACATAGGCCAGGCAGATCCTCTCCCTGCCTTAAGGAGCATGACAACCACAGTTCAGTGACGCCTCTCAAGAGCCAAGCCATAAGCAAGAATGAAGCCAAGTCGTCCAGAAGGACCGATCCCTAACATAACAGCCACTTGGCTGTGGACAGTCGCCGCATCAAGCCACCAAACTATTGCCTCAATGGTCATTCCAGCGCCACCAGGACAACCCAGCCCAGATGTTGCTCTATGCGCCAAAGCACACATTCTGCGAGTGGCACAGAGGAAACACAAACAGGCAGTGCTTTGGCCAGGACTGAACTAGGGAGACCACATCCTCAGATTATTTAGTCATTGCAGAGAGGCAGGCTCAGAGGGCTTTGGCACTTGAGTGGGTTGCCATCAGATCCATCTTGGGATGGCTCCAGCAGTGCAGTATTTCTGAAAGGTTGTCCGACTCCATTCAAATTCCCTGGGATTTAGAGAGTGTGTAGCAACAGAGGAAGTCCATCTCCACTTGTTGACTCCAGCAATGTGTTGCAATGACAGAGCTAGGAGGTTCCTTTCCACCCAGGAGAATAGGAAGGTCATCTCCAGGGCCACTCTGGCACTCCTTGTGTCCACTTGTCATTTGATGTATGCCACTACCATGGGTACCAAGGGTCACAGGATCCTGCAACACTACAGGCTAATGGAAATCCCCCTCCCTTCAGACAAAAGAAAAAGACCCTGCCTCAACCACAACTTCAGTCTTGGAGGCAGCCCTATTTTTTCTTATTCTAGGGAATACAGGTCCCGTAAATAATTTTTGAATACCTTTTTTGCAAAAACTACCCACACAATGTAAGAACCCCTCATAACTTGTTTTCCCGTCAAATAGCAAAATTGAGTAAATGTGCACAAGTGGGCGATGTCATCCAACAGTGCCAGGCCAAACAATTCTCCCAGAGCTCAGAACTTCCAAACACACAAACTGCTGTGCATGGGAATGAGTAGTTACTTACCTGTAACATGTGTTCTCGAGGGACAGCAGGAATCAGTCCCCACATATGGGTGACATCGATACTGACAGAGCCCGCACAAAGCATTTCGCCAGCTTTCAAAGAAAACTTTTGGGAATGCTACCACGTATGCGTGGTCCCCTTCCCGCCCAAAGATGACATCTTGCTCAGATGAGATAGTTTGACAAAAGAAAAAAGAAGGTAAAGGAGGCAACTCCAAGGGGAGGAGGGAGGGTTATGAGGACCGATTCCTGCTGTCCCTGGAGAACATCTGTTACAGGTGAGTAACTATGCTTTCTCCAGGAACAAGCAGGAAGTCAGTCCTCACATATGGGACTCCCTAGCTCCAGGCTGCCAGGGACCAAACCACACCACCACCAACAGCTACCAATAGGGAGGCCATGAGGTGCAGAGGGTGAGCCCTTACCAAGAGACTCTGCAGACCCCAGCGTCCAGCTTCACCATCACTTTGGTAACCTGAACACAGAAGGGTCGGAGGGCAGAAGCTGCCTATACATCAAGAATGCTTCGGATTACTGCCTGGCCAAAGACACTGTCCCTGCAGGACTCACTCTCTAGGCAGTAGTGAGCTGCGAACATATGAACTGAAGACCACATGCAGCCTTACAGATTTCTTGCAGCAGTACTGTGCGTAGGTTGGCCACCGACATGGCCATAGCCTTTACACGATGAGTAGTGATCCGGTGCTCCAAAGAGGCCAGCTCGCTCATAAGCGAGGGCAATGCAATCCGCCACCCAGTGGACAGGGTTTGCTTGGTCACAGGTAGCCCCAGTCTGCGGGGGGTCATAAGAGATAAAAGGCTGAGGGGCTTTTTGATGGGCCTTGGTCCTCTGTAAATAAAATGACAGGGCCCTCTTGCAATCTAGGGTATGCAAGATGACCACCTCCTTGCCGGCGTGTAGCCGTGGGAAGAAGGTGGGGAGAACTACTGATTGAGGTGAAAAGTGGACACCACCTTTGGGAGGAATTTGGGGTGCGTACGAAGCACCACCATATTCATATAGAACCTGGTGTAAGGCGGGTCCGCCACCAGGGCCTGCAGCTCGTTTACTCTGCGAACGGACATCAAAGCCACCAAGAAGGCCACCTTCCAGGAAAGGCATCTCAGGTGGCAGGTGGCCAGAGGCTCGAACGGCAGCCTAGTGAACTGGGAGAGCACCACATTGAGGTCCCATTCCACTGCCGGAGGGTGGAGAAGGGGCTTGGATAGCAGGAGGCCCCTGAGGAATCTGGAGACCAAAGGCTGGCCTGAGAGGGTTTCCCCTCTATAGGGTAATGGTTAGCAACTATGGCACTGAGATGCACCCTCACCGAATTAGATGTCAAGCTTGAGTGAGAGAGGTGCAGTAAATACTGCAGCATGAGCTTTACCTGACAGGAGAATGGGTTCTCATTCCTTTATGCACACCAGACGGAGAATCTGCTCTACTTGAAGGTGTAAGCCCTTCTGGTGGATGGCTTCCAGGAAGCTAGGAGGATCTCCTTGGCCTCATCACCTGGGAGGTTCAAAAGGGCCAGAGCTACCCTTTCAGCAGCCACACTGTCAGCGTTAGGGACTGCAGGTTGGGGTGTAACCGGGAACCCCCCTCCTGTGAAAGGAGGTCCAGGTCCCGGCCCAGTGGTACTGTGGTTGCCACTGACAGGGAGAGCAGCAGGGAGAAACCAGGGCTGTCTGGGCCACCTGGGAGCAATCAGGATTACTGAAGCGTACTCGCTCTGTATCTTGAAGAGGCACTTGGCTATCAGAGGGGTCAGCGGGAATGCATAAAGCAGGTCCCCAGGAGGGACCCAGGATATCAATGCTTGACCCAGTACAAGCATTGTGGAACCTGTGTCTTTTGGGGAAACTGCTAGGTACGTATGACCTAGATTGGCCACTGTTGGAAACAGGATACTGGGCTTGATGGACCTTGACCTAACCCAGTATGGCATATTTTATGTTCTTATGTCCTGTGACCAGGAGATCAGGAACGCATCCGCTGCCATCCTCCTGTGGTATGGCCGAGGAGAGCAAAATTGGGCAGCTGTGAGTTGTCTAGGGAAGCGAATAGGTCCATTCGGGGTCTTCCTCAGAGGTGGGAAAGCCTCTGGGTCACCCTGGGATCCAGGCACCACTGGTGAGGCTGAAGGACCCTGCTGAGGCTGTCCACCAGGCGGTTGTCCTGGCCTGATAAGTACACTGCCCTCAGAAGTATATGGTTGCATACTGCAAAGGAGTGGAGGGCCACTGCCTCCTGACAGAGGAGGTATGAGTCCGTGCTCCCCTGCTTGTTCACACAGAATATGGCAACCTGATTGTCTCTCTGTACGAGGACCGGGAGGTTGCTCAGGAGATGGCGGAAGGCCTGAAGGGCCAGAAAGATGGCCCTGAGCTCGAGGTGATTGATTTGTAGGAGGGATTCCTCTGGGGATCAGGTGCCCTGGGTGCATTGGCCCTCGCAATGTGCACCCCAGCCCACAAGGGAGATGTTTGTCATCAAGACCTTCTGAAGGATCGGTGCCTGGAAGGGCAACCCTGCTCTGAGGTGATGTGGGGACTGCCACCAGGTGAGGGAGGTCACCAGCCGGTGAGTGACCTTCACCCTGTCCCTCAGCCTGCCTGTGGCTTGCATCCACTGGGAACCGAGGCACCATAGGTCTGCACACAAGTGAAGGCAAGCCAGAGGCGTAACGTGAACTGCTGAGGCCATGTGGCCTAACAGACAAAGGAGTAGGCGGGCTGGCAGAGACCTGCAGCTCTGCACTTCCTTTGCCAACTGCATCAGGCGGTGAGCTCTTTCTACAGCTGGGCCCCTATGAATTCTAGGTACTGGGCCAGGGAGAGGCTGGACTTGGGGTAGTTGATGATAAACCCCAAATGCTAAAGTGTGTGGACAGTGAGCCTTGTGGCTCAACTGGCCTCGAGAGGTGTGCTGCCCCTGATGAGCCAGTCGTCCAGGTAAGGAAAGACGTGGGCCCTTTGGAGGCGCGCATGGGCGGCAATGACTGCCAGGCATTTTGTAAAGACCCTTGGAGAGGAGGCAAGGCCAAACGGTAGCACCCTGTAGTGCTGCCCACCCCCCCCCCCCCCACTATGAATCTCAGGTAGTGCCTGTGGGAGGGGTGGATCAAGATGTAGGTGTAAGCATCTTTGAGATCCAAGGAGCAAAGCCAGTCGCTCTAGCAGAGGTAGGGCAGCAGTGTTCCAAGGGAGAGCATCTTGAACTTCTCCCGCACTAGGAACTTGTTCAAGTTGCACAGGTCCAGGATTGGCCGGAGGACCCCTGTTCTTTTTGGGACAAGGAAATACCTTGAATAGAACTCCTTTCCCCAGAGGTGTTGGGAGATACAGGTTCCACCGCCCTGTCCTTCAGCAAGCCTGCAAGTTCTGTGGCGAGAAAGGCCTGGTGGAGGAGAGGCTGTGATGGCTCTCCTAGGAAGAAGTCTGGAGAGTTCTGCTGCAGATGAAGGAAGCACCTCTCCTTCACCTTCTGCAGAACTTACTGGTCTGTGGTGATGCTGGCCCATCTGTGGGTGAAAGAGGCCAGATGACCCCCTTGGGCTGAGATGGGACTCCCGGGGGAGGGGAGGCCCAGCCCAAGGAGTCAAAAGCTTCCCCCCCGATTAGGCGGGAGCTGGTGACTGGGGCTTAGGAGCCTTGGGCTTCCTGGGCCCGTGTCCCTGGCTTTTTGGTTCTGAGGCCTGGTGGTGATGCCCTGAATAAGGCTGGAAACAGCCGGTCTGGGGGTAGCCCTTTTTCCTCGGGAAAAGGGCTTTTTCCCCAAGGAGTTTTTTTCCTAGAGAGTGTAGAGTTCTTTTTGGAGAGTCTCTGCTGGGTCACTACCTCAGCTTCAATTTCCACCGCCTTATCAGACATCGGCTTCCCGAATAGGTTCTCACCATTGCAGGGGACATCCAGCAGCTTTTCCTGTACTCACTGCTCTGGGTCAGAGGTCTAATTATGCCTGCCGCCGGGCGCCAATGCCAGTGGCTGCAACCCTGGCTGCAGACTCAAACCTGTCTTTGGTGGCACGGGAGAGGAATTTGGTGCAGACCCGGATGCCTGCTGCCAGGGACTGGAACCGTTGCAAAGGTTCTCCGGCGAGGCTCACTAAGAACCCCGAAAGCTCCTGTATCAGGCATTTAAGGTACATCCCTATGTACAATTTGTATGCCTGTATTCGGCACCTGAGCATGGCACCCTGGTAGCACTTGCGCCCCATGGCATCAAGGATCCGGGCTTCCCTGCTGGGTGGAACTGAGGAGTAGGTCTTTTGACTCTTCAGTTTTTGCATGGAGGACTCCACTACCATCGAGTTGTGGGTGAGTTGGGGCTTATGGAACCCAGGGCCCTTCCAGACACAGTAGATGGTGTCCAGGTGCCGACTGACCACCGGCACCGAGACCGGGGACGCCCACATCCAGAGGAGCAGTCTTTCAAGGATGGGTTGAACTGGCACTATACGAGTCTCCTTGGGAGTGGACTCATATTGTAGGATCTCAAGCCCTTCTGTGCACGGGTCCTCCTTCGACTCACTCTGGATAGAGAGAGCCCGGACCACATCACAAACAAAGTCATGGGAAGGCCACGACCTCAGGCAGGGAGTGGTACCGAGGCTCCAGGGGAGACGGCTCAGAGGGAATGTCCCAGTTTCAGGAGGTCTCCGGCAAGACCTCGTCCTCTGTCTCCCAGTTGGAGCCCGAGGGCATCGAGGAGTCAGCACCAGGGGCAGCTCCGAAGAAGCAGCCCCCCCCCCCCCCAGAGGACCTGGGGTCAAACTCCCAGAAACTCAGTGAGGACTGGATTCCCAAGGATCATGATCAAGACCTCGATCAATGCCGAGGACTTACCCGAGGCCGGTGGTGCTCAGTGCCAAGTTCGACGCCCGTGTCAGGGCCGATAATGCCAGCGAGGTCCGTCATCAATGCCCACTGCAAGGCCACGATGGAGGACAGGCTCTGCTCCATGGCCGCAATGCAGGACTCGAGGCCCAATGGCCGTGCAGCTCAGATCCGACGCCAGCACTGTGGAGAATGCGTCCTCGAGGAGGACTATAGGCTCACAGGTCCTGGTGCCCATCTCCGCCAGCTGAGGACTCTTCTCTCGACTTTGAGGACGCTGCTCGGAGTCGTCCGAGTCCCGTCGAGGAACCTTGCCAGTTTGATTGGAGGCACCTCCTTCGGGATCTTCTTTTTTAGGAGGATCCGGGACAGCACTGAAGGAGCTGCCGCCGCGGGACTCTGAGGACACCCGGTCCTCTCATGAAGGGATGGCTTTGGGGCTCGGCAATGGGAAAGCTGGGGCAGAGTTAGATCTTGGAAACAGATTCCCTTGCAACTCAGACCATCTCCTATTTGTTTTAGAAGACATGGCCTGACACCGGTCACAGGTGGAACTGTCGTGGTCTGGGCCCAGATAGCAGATTTCTTTATTTCTTTATTTACAGTCTCTTATATACCGCGCTATTCAGCATCAGTGCGGTTTACATGGAACATAAACTTACAACAGGGCGGCAAGCCGCTCTGTGTTTACAGAGAACGGGTACTAAAACTTGGATAACAGGGGGTAACTATTTACACATAGGCGTCATATTTAAGTCATATCAGAAGTAGACTGAGTTGAGGTTGGATTGCCGGTATGTTGGTGTGGCTGTACTAGGTTGGGGAAGGGGCTGTTGGTGTGCTGGCTTCCGGGTAGTACTTGAGGAAGAGATGGTGCTTCAATGACTTCCTAAACTGGGTTAAGTCAGGAATTGCCCGGATGTTGGGTGGTAGGGCGTTCCAGCATCTGGGTGCACAGAACTTGAAGGCCCTGTTTGCTGTTGCTTGGGTGCATTGGGTTATCGCCTTTGGGACTTTCAGTGTATTGACTGCTGCAGATCTTCTGGATCTGTTGGGGGATATGGTGTGGTTAAGCTCCGTGAGGGAAGTAGATCAGAGCCCACTGATGGCCTTGAATGTCAGCAAAAGGGTCTTGAATGCGAGTCTGCCATGAATCGGGAGCCAGTGCAGCTGTTTCAGGATGGGCGTCACGTGTTCGCTTCTGGACGCCCCGTGTAGGACTCTCGCCGCGGCGTTCATCGCAAGCTGGAGTGGGATCAAGGTGGATTGTGGGAGCCCTTGTAGTATTGCATTTGCGTAATCAAGGTGTGGTATAATCAGTGCTTGGTAAATTGTCCTGAAGTCGTCCGGCTCTAGCAGGGCACGTATGTGCCTGAGTGTCCGGATCCTGTGGTACACAGTTTTCACTTTGTTACTTATATGCGCCTTCATGTCGAGGTGTTGGTCTAGAGTGACACCCAGGTATCGGATTATGGTTTTGGTTTGTAGTTCTGCTTCCTTAACCTTTAGATGGGGAGACGGGTTGAAATTTTTGTTCCTTGTAATGAAAAGGACCTCTGTTTTCTTGTGCTGTATTCGAAGGTTCTGGGTTTGGAGCCAGTCGGATACTGCATTAAAGCAATCTGTCAGTGGGGAGAGGTCCAGTTGCTCTGTTGCGAAAGGCATGTAGAGTAGTACATCGTCTGCATATATTAAGCATTCGACGGTGAATGATCTGATGAGATTACAGATAGGCTGCGTGTATATATTGAACATCAGGGCGGAGAGGGAGGATCCTTGCGGAACGCCCTGCCTCTGGTGGAAAGGTTCTGATGATGAAACTCCAGATCATACATGCTGCCATCTGTCGGATAAGTATGACTTGCACCATTCAAGTGCTGTGTCATGAATACCCTTCTCCCAGAAACGCTCCAGGAGAATCTCGTGACTTACCGAGTCAAAGGCAGACGCTATGTCCAAGAAGATGAGGACATACCCTTGACATATGTTGTCGATTCCAGTAATTATGTTGTTGTAGAGGGTAGTGAGGAGGGTTTCCACTCCATGGGACTCCCTGAATCCGTGTTGGCAGGGATCCAGCGGCGAGGCGGATTCAATGTGGTCTTGTATTTGTCCTTGGACTTCTTTCTCGATGATCTTGGCCAGTAGTGGTATGCTAGCTATAGGTCTGTAAGAGTCTACCTTCTGGGAGTCGAGCTTACTGTTTTTCAGCAGAGGCCTAATAGACATATGTTTGAGGCATTGGGGGAAGGAGCCTGTTGTGAAGGATATGTCCATGAGCCTGGCTATGAACGGGCTAAGCTCGCAGCGTAGCTCTTTTATCCAGAAGGCAGGGCAAGGGTCGGTTTGTGCCGTGGTGGTGTTGATCACAGCGATGGTGTCTTCAATGCCCTTCTTGGATGGCGTGGAGAAGATGGTAAGTGGATTTAGGTAGGTTGACTCGTATCCGGTGGTGGGTGCTGCAGACGTGTTGGTCTGGCATATTTTTGATTGCAGGGGGTGGATCTCATTCAGTTGGTCAGGAGCTGGTTCTTTCGTAAGGTTCTTGACCAGACTAAATAGGTCGTGTGGTTTGTTTAGTGACCGTTTTAGGGTGTCCGTGTGGAATTGTCTCAGTTTCCCTGTAATTGCTTCGCGGTGCTTTGTCAGGTGATGGTTGTATGCTCTCTGGTCTTCTGCTGAATGGGATCGACGCCAGCGTCTTTCTAGCTTCCTTAGGTGGATGAGAGATGATCGCAGGTGTGCGAGTATCTTCCTTTGACCTGTGGTGGGGAGCGCTTATCCATCTCCTCCCATGGTACTGTAAGGTCGATATGTGATTGTGGGTAGGGGATAGTGCCATAATGCAATTGAGCCACCTGGAGAGGAGGTAGCCACCAACTATGGCAATGGGGGGGGGGGGGGCATATGAGGGACTCGTGTGGTTTGGCCAATTGGGCAGAGAGGTTTGAGTTGTCACAGGCAGTTATGTAGTTACAGCAACAGTTACAACAGTCAAGCAGTTAGGTAGAGATACAGGTCAGGCAGATATATAGTTTGGACTACAGCAAGCACGCTATAGGTAACAGGTATGTAGACACCAGACAAGTGACATAGGTAACGCAGGTATGCAGGTACAACAGCTATATCATATACTATTCTAGCCAGGTAATGACGTTACACAACAGTAACAGCCAAGGTTATACTATCACAGATGAGTATTGTAGGTTTTGAATAGGAATATCTTATCTTACCACAGGCAGTTATTATAGGCATGGGCTTGGTAGAGTGGGCCAGATTCCGGCAGATACTCACAGTATGCTCGGCCGCTAGGATATCTCTAGTATGCTTAGCAGTGAGAATTTCCTCAGTGAACTCAGCAGCGAGAATACGTACATAGTAGAGAGCCTTGGGGTACAGATCATTTGCAATGGGGTACAGCACAATTGGCAATGGGGTACAGAACAATTGGCAGTCCGTCGCTATTAGAGATATTGGTCGGTCCAGTAACTTAGGATCGATCCCTTTGGGGTTGCTAGTGCGGTCTCTACGTATATAAGTTTTGTGTGTGAAGTTTACTTACAGATGGTGCCTACTTGTTGGTGTTGTGTGATCCACAGAGATGGCGGCAGGCGGTGTTGGTGGAGAGCAAGCTCAACCCTGGGGGAGCTCAAGCTGCCGACTTGCTGGGCGGTTGTAGATATATCCCTTTAGAGTCACATCGAGCTCTGGGTGTTCCGGCAGGTTTATTAGGGCGTGGTGGGCCTCACGCCGTGGGCCACTGCCTAAGGGCCATGCCTAAAGGCCCTCTGGCGAGGCCTTCAGGTGTGGGTGCGCCTTCTGGAGCTCCTTATATCCTGCAGGGGCTGCCCTGATTGGGCAGCAGGAGCAGGCTGGGGGCGTTTGGAGGGGGCCCGAGGTTGTCGGTGGCTCTCTCCCTCCTGGGAGAGTTGCTAGGCCGAAGAGGCCGTTGGTGGTGCTGGCGCTCCTTATATCCTGCAGGGGCTGCCCCGATTGGGCAGCAGGAGCAGGCTGGGGGTGTTTGGAGGCGGCTCGAGGTCGTCTGTGGCTCTCTCCCACCTGGGAGAGCTGCTGGGCCGAAGATGCAGCAGTTATGAGTATTAGTGACCGAAACAGTCTAACTGCAGCAGTCGCATTTCTTGAACTCACCAGGAGACATGGTGGGAGAACACTTGGCCAGGGTCGAGGACCCTCAGGTGAAAAATGTCACAAAGGACGGTCGAAGGGGAAAAAAAAACCTTAAGAAAAGAAAAATGGGGAGCCGAAACCGGCACCACAGGTGCCACCTCGAGGTGGGAGGGAGACCGGTGCAGTACCGGAGGAGAGAGAGAGAGAGAGAGAGAAGTTTGGTGTTTTTTCCGGGGAAGTAGAGGACTACTCCTAGAACTCAGAGCTTAGTGCAAAATTCCAAGCACACTTGGGAAGAGTTTAACTCACCTCAATTTTGTTTTTTCTGCTCTGTCAAATGGAGGAAAACCAAAACTGCCCCAATAAACTGTTTGGGGTTTTTTTTTGTCTCAAAGTATCCAGCATTGAGAAGTTACCAGTAGCTGATGGATAAAAAGCAAGTGGTCCAAAGGAGTCCCAAGTTTAAATAAACTTCAGTCTTCTGAGTTGGGCTATACATAATCCCGACCATCCTGTGTAATGTAGCAGCTGCCATTAAAATCTATCCATATGAAACGAGTTCAAATTGCTCTTTTCCCAATCAGAAGATGATTCATATTCAGGTAAAGGTGCAGAGAGCATGGCCACAAGCAGCTCAGATGACTTGGAAAGATCATCCAAGACAGATTTGTGATGGGGATTAATCTCAGATGTGCAACTGGGTTTTTGAACTGAGGACTGAATTTAAAGCAGACACTTTTTTAAGTGCCATCAAGTCAATGCTGACTCCTGGAACCCAGCAGCCCCCTGGATTTTCTTGGTAAGGTATCACCAGAAGTAGATTGCCAGGCCTTTTCTTCCAAAGCAATGGCGGGTAAAGTAACTTGCCCAAGGCCATAAGGAAATGAACAGAGATCTCTTGGGCTGTAGGCTATTGCTATAACCACTAGCTGCCTACTTCCACCAGTGAAAACAGGAGTAAAAAGAGGCAGTCGTAACCTTGCATTATGATATGGTGGAGACAGATCTCCCCTTGGTGAGGGGAGGGGGTGTCGAGGGCCACATGGAGTGGACATGCCATCACCATATTAGAACTGAATAATGAATGTGAGCTCTTAAGAGAAGCAGCAGGACGGGCTCTTCGAGAGTCTGGATGTGAACAAGAAAGGTGAGGAGGAGAAATGGCCTTGCTGAACAGTGAGGGAAAAAGCAGTGAAACAATGGGACAAACACACTGACAGATCTGAAAAGAATCAGCCTGAAAGTCACTTTGGTAGAATGGAAAGAATATGAATCATGGATGAATGCATTAGGTATCAGTTTATTGAGGGACTGGCAGGGGGCAATGGAAGAATGAACGATATTCTGGTGGGATGGTAAGGAGGTGCCAGGGCCGTAGCAAGAGTTGTGCGAGCGATGCAGCTGCACAGGGCGCAAGTGCGGAATGGGTGCTAATGTCATAACTGGGGCATCTGGGAACCCCGATAAGAGCAAATTCCTGTGTGTGGCTTGAAGGGGAGGGGGCAGCTCAAATGGCTTGAAGTGGAAGGGAGGGGGCAGCTTACTATAGCCCTGAGAGGTGCATACAGGGTTGGAAGAGGATTGTTTGGGATCATAGTTCAGGGGGGACTGCAGTGTGATGATATTTCCTCCTCGTGTGGGATGCCTGTAAGGGAGATTATATGGGAGAGAAGTTCTAACGAGTTGGTGGGGAAGAGGGGCAGGTTGATAGCAGGGAGGGCAAGTAGCGGAGGAAGCAGGAAAGACACTCTTTAGGAGTCATGGCACTGGTCAGAGTAAATACAGCCCATGACCTGTTTGAGGAGCAGCTGAACAAGCTGGCTGACAGGTAGGGCCCTCGGGGGCCTCCAGGAGCTTGAAGCGGCTGCAGTGCTCATTGAAGGAAACAAAAAGAAAAGAACAGTAGGGGCCACAGGAACAGCATTATGGTCTTAAGTCCACCACGGGAGGGGGGGGCCTTAGAAGCTGGGAAACAAAAAAGAAACAAAAACAAAAAAATGTCGCCAAGGCTTTGTAGCCATAATGGAGGCAAAATGAGATAACAGTTAAAAAGGAAAAAAAAACATGCTAGGGACACATGGCTGAAGACTATAGTGGCAATGGCAAAAGACACACAACTGTGAAAAACTGAGCTTTAAAAAAAAAAAAAAAGGCAGTGCCGCAGCGAACCTGACCAAGGATCAATCCCTGTAGCACTGCTTTGGTAACACCCCTTTCCTTAGAGTGAAATCCAATTAGCACTATCTTTAGTTGCCTCCCAATCAACCAGTTTCTACTTGAGTCAGTTGTACACTTTAGGATCCATACCATGGACATTAATAAGTCACTTACGTGGAACCACATCAAAAGTCTTCCTGAAATCCAAGTATATCACATCTAGCACTCTCCCTTGATCCAACTCTCTGGTCACTCTGTCAAAGAAATTTATCAAAATACGTCTGACAAGACCTGCCCCCTAGTAAAACCATAAGAACATAAGATGCGCTATACTGAGTCAGACCAAAGGTCTATCAAGCCCAGTATCTTGTTTCCAACAGTAGCCAAGCCAGGTCACAAGTATCTACCTGTAATGTTCCCAAGGGTATACTGATTCCATGCCTCTTATCCCAGGGGGTAAGCAGTGGATTTCACCGGTCCTTCTTTTTTTTTTTTTTTTAAGTTTTAAACCTCTTTATTAAGGTATTCAAAAAGGTAATACAAGCAAATAAACAAAATACATACATAATTTCTTACCAAATAAAACTCCCAGCCCACAATATGGAGTGTGAAATACTTAAGAAATTATTTATTTATTTTATTTATTTATTTACATTCTCTTATATACCGCGCTATTCTGCATCAGTGCAGTTTACATTGAACAAACTGAAATTACATTGAACAGGGCATTATAACTTGGAGATAACTATTTTACAGGGAACATGGGCTATGGAGGGTTAAGTGGCTTGCCCAAGACCACAAGGAGCTCCTGTGGGACTAGAAACCCCAGTCCTTCCGGCCCAAGGCTGCTGTCCTCTAGTCCTCTATACAAAGAAATATCCCAGTATAGATTGGAAAAATAAAATAGACTCCATTTAACTTAGCAAGAGCACCCAAATAACTAAAGGAAAATACCTCAGCTTATTTCAATGCCAACCCCTTCAAGAAGGTCTCCAATTGAAGAGAATCAAAGAAAATGTAAGATTTACCTTGGTACACTATAATACATTTACAGGGATACTTTAACATAAAAGTAGTTCCTATAGCCAAAACCCGAGATCTAAGTAAGAGAAAGGCTTTCCGTTTTACTTGAGTAGTACGACAGACATCGGGAAATATCTGGATCGCCTGACCAAAATACTTTTCCTGACGAAATTTAAAATAAGTACGCAAAACTAAATCTTTATCTTTCTCTAATGCAAATGTTACCAATAAAGTTGCACGAGTAGGGATCTCCTCAATAGAAGTCTCTAAAAATTCAGATAAGTCTAAACTAGGTGCATTCAACTGATCTACCTCTCGCTGAGCCGGAACACCTGACTCAGAATCCAACATGGGGGATTCCCTGACCCCTAGAGGCAAATAATAAATTTTAGACAAAATCATTGCATCGGGGTCAGGTATTTTCAAAACTTCTTTTAAGTATTTGGAAAACAAAATATTAGGAGATAGATAGTGCGTTCGGGGAAAGTTTAACAGACGCAAATTTTTAACCCGCAAAGCATTTTCAAACATTTCATCACGTCGATGTAATAGTAGGGAGTCTTGGACAGAAGACGCCAAAACTCCCTGTACAGAGGAGATTAAACCTTCCATTTTAGTTTTGGATCGTTCCAAACTGTCCAATCTAGTCTGGCAATCAGTTAAGGCAGACACAGTCTCGTGTGTAAATTTGGAAAGTTTTAATAAGGAAGAGTTTAAAGAAATCTCAGTCCGAGAGACGACTTACCAGATATCTTGCAGAGAAATATCTTTTGGTGGCTTAGGAGCATCAATAGTAGCAGAGAATTCAAAGGGTGAAGGTAAAACGGAAACCGAATCATTTACCTTCAAAAAGGAGTCAGGCAGCTGAGCAATCTCAGGTGTAAAATCCTCCTCGACTCCACGAGGAGAACCAGCACCCAACGGTAATGGCTCTATGCTGGGTGGAGTCACAACCCGTCACGGATCAGGAGACAACTCACCGGAGCAGGAGCTAGCAGAAGTAAAGGACTCCGGAAGTGATTGGGCGGTAAGGGAGGAAACCAAGGACTTGACATGACTGTCCATGGGTCCTACTACCTTAACCGCCTTACCATACGACATCACAGAAGTAAGCCTCTTCTTTCGCTTCCCCATAAAACGCGAAGTAATACAAACCACGAAAAGCTCCAATATGCTACGAAGAACTCCGAGGTGCTCCGAAGGGGCGCCAAAGGGGCAGGGCCTGCCCCTTTGGACACGCCCCTTCGGAGCACATACCCTTGGGCACGGGCACGCGCCCGCGGTGCGCGTCCCGCGGTGGGGGCTCAGTTCTTATAGCCCACAGTGCTCACATGACCTCAGCACGCACCGGGTAGGAGCAGCAATCCAATCCAGCCAAAAGCAAAAGTAGGCAAAGCACACACTCCGAGTGCCGCGGTGGGGGCTCAGTTCTTATAGCCCACAGTGCTCACGTGACCTCAGCACGCACCGGGTAGGAGCAGCAATCCAATCCAGCCAAAAGCAAAAGTAGGTAAAGCACACACTCCGAGTGCCGCGGTGGGGGCTCAGTTCTTATAGCCCACAGTGCTCACGTGACCTCAGCACGCACCGGGTAGGAGCAGCAATCCAATCCAGCGAAAAGCAAAAGTAGGTAAAGCACACATTCCCTTCACCGGTCCATTTTAATAACAGATCTGAACAAGTTTCTGGAGGATAAGTCCATAAAGCACAGTTACTTACCTGTAACAGGTGATCTCTGGGAACAGCAGGAATAAGTCTTCACATATGGGTACGTCGGTACCGACGGAGCCTGCACGGGAATGCTCCCCAGCATCCAATCAGAAAGCTTTTGGGAGCATCCCTCGCGCCTGCGCACTGCCTTCCCGCCTTTTCCACTGCCTCTCCTCAATTGAGTTTCATAGCTGAGACAAAAGGAGAGAAAGAGAAAAGGAAGATAGATAGATAGATACAACTCCTAGGGGAGGTGGGTGGGTTGTGAAGACTTATTCCTGCTGTTCCCAGAGATCACCTGTTACAGGTAAGTACCTGTGCTATCTCCAGGAATAAGCAGGAATGAGTCTTCACATATGGGGACTCCCTAGCTATAGATGCCAGGGGGAGATCCCATAAAATGTGTGTCCCTGGATCAGGACTGCACTTCCCACACATGGATCTCCGGCATCCCATGAGGGATGGTGGGTAGGAGTTGAAAAGAGAGGAGCTGTAAGAAAAAACAGCGAACCTAAGGGCTACAGGAGAGGAGTCCTTGGTATGTATGATAAGTACCATTAAAATTATTTAATGAACAATCGTAATATGGAGCTTACCTACTGGATTGTAGGAAGTAGAGAGAGTGATGGAGACTACTGGAGATTCAGTAGAGGAATCTTCAAGGTGACCTCACAGCAGTGAGGATGAAGGTCCAAACCTGGAATTGGCAGGTGACCCAGGTGTCAACTGGGGTAGTATAAGAACGGCAGGTCTTCAGTGGAAAGCTTTATGGAAAAAAGCTGAAAACTCTTTTAGGTACAGAGTCCTTAATATTGAGGAGTAAAAGAGGAAGACTGACCGATTTGGACAAGTAGCCTAGTCCTGGAGGGAAGAAGGGGTATGGAAAAAAGCCCGCATTCCCAAGGAGGACAGATGTGTAAAGGGCTGAAACCTCAGAACTACTAAAGATCTACACTGTCTTTCCTAGCTGGTGAGAGATAGGAAAGATATTGAAGCATGATGTTTCAGGGATAGCGAGACCTAGAGTAAAGTGGAACTGTTAGTACCACAGTAGTGGTTGTGTGCATAACAGCCCCCACACACCGAGGGACAGTATGAAGATATGTCAGCCAACTGTCTGGAACCTCTAAGAAGGTAAACCCTTATAGTACAGCCAGTTAGGGAGATGGTATGTAACACATATCTACCTATAAAAAGCATCTCGACAGATACATATGTAGAGGATATATATATATATATATATATATATATATATATATATATATATATATATATATATATATATATAGAGAGAGAGAGAGAGAGAGAGAGAGATATAGAGATATGTGTATATATACATATATATATAGACATATACATATATGGGGCATAACTTATGTACACACAGCTTACAGACATATGTATGTATAGAATATATATAGAGATATATACATACATGAATATATAAGTCTGAAGATACAGGTCTGCAACTAAACCCCATGAGAACATTCACATGAGAGATGTGAAGGAGAAAGATTCATCTAATAACAAGAAGGTGGAACCTACTTGAAAAGATATACAGAGAATCTATTCCTCCGGGCTAAGAGGATGCAGGAATGCTATCCAGTGAAATAACCAGGATGGTTGCGTGAAAAACAGAGGATAATATCAGTCTGTAGAGAGCAAGTCGTGAGTTCTGTAGAACTCTGACATGGTAAATGGACAGAAAAACGCATAGAAGGAGATACCAGGATGACCCACTGGAGGGACACAGGGGTATCATGCGTTACTGGTAGAATATGTGCTGTCCATGAGGGGTAGGATAGCAGGAGGGCAAGCTGTAAGGAAAAATGAGCATATTCCTGCAGGATTGGGAATCACAGAAGTCAGTCTCTTCTTTCGCTTCCCCATAAAACGCGAAGTAATACAAACCACGAAAAGCTCCAATACGCTCCGAAGAACTCCGAGGTGCTTGGACATTCACGCAGAAAAAGCTTGTGTCCTGTATATAACAGGAGACAAGAGGGTGTGGAGAACCCTCACAGTCATGGAAAATGACTGATAAGCCTTTTCTACTATACAGAATAGCCATCAGAGACGAAGTTCAATGCTCTCTAGCAAGTGCCCATAGTAGAAAGCTTCTCTGAAGATTGCAGAGAGCATTATGCAGGAGAATTAGGATATAAAACTGACTGTAGGTCAGCTGTGTTACCATATCCAAAGAAATGGAGATGGCCAGAAGAAGATAATGTGAGAAGCCTGAAGTAAGTAGGATTATCCAAGATAGATGAGGACAATCTTGGAATCACTACTACGGCTAGACAGACTGGAAACTTGTGGGAAGGTACCAGTAGATGAATTACTGGAACTCCTGCATGAACAGCAACTGAAGGAGACAGCAGAGAGAATCTGTCTGTGAAACACAGAGAGAACAGACAAAGGGAGAGGAAATGGACCTGTCCCTGTCTGATAAGTTGTCCAGAGAATCTACTCAAAGAAAAACTCTACACTGAAATGAAGGTGTACAGTATGGTACCACTCATTCAGGAAAAAACCGGGATGACTTACCATATGGTGAGTCAGCTGAAGAAGAAAATGTTCATGTTGGGACAGAAACTATCATAGGATAGTAGTTAACTTCTCTTCTTGGAAGGAAGAAGAGGAGAAATCTGTAACCCATAGACAAGAACATCCTGTCAGCTGAGTACATCCTGAAGAAAGGAAGCCATGTGTAGAGTTTTAAAGAAGAAAACAGTGAACAAACTTCTGCTAAGAAGAGGTTAACTGTAGGTTGCAACCTTTAGGAACCTAAGGTTGCTGGGTATGCTTAGACTGGTTAGAGTTTAGATCCTTCAGACCAAGACGAGGTGTCCCCTGCTTGGGTACATCGGGATGATGGGCAGGAGAAGAGTGAAACCTCCTTTTCTTGGGGAAAGAAGGTTTGGTAGGAGATTTCCTATCTCCTGGGGAAGAAGGCGGCTTAGGATGGTTCCTAGAACCAGGAAAGTCAGTGGAGCAATGAGCAACCTGACGTAAAGCCTCCTTATTGAAGAGATTTTCTCCAGTACAAGGAGAATTACCCAGTGTGTTGTGCCCATCTGCTCAGGTCTGAAGCTTGGAGCCAGGCTCTACGACGTGCTCCAATGGCAATATCAGAGGATCTGCTAACAGACTCAAAAGAGTCTAGAGGAGCATGAGAAAGAAACCAAGAGATATTCAAGCTATGACTAAGAAGCAAGGAATAGTCTGCAGCCTTAGGCTCCGAAAGAAAAGGAGTCAAAAGAGATAATTTCTTTGTGACCTCCTGGAGAGATAGACTCATATAAAAAATATAAGAGATAATCCTTGATGCCAGCATAGATGTTTGGAAGGTTTGACGTCCAAAGGCATCAAAGTGCTCTAGATGCACGACCTGGCGGATAAGAAAAATGCTTCTTCTTGCTTTTTACCTTCCTCATTGCTGATTCCACTACAATGGAATGATGGGGGAAGTTGAGTTTTTTGAAATCCTGGAGAGGGGGGCACTTGATACAGAACATCAGTTGCTGTAGAAGGTGAGGGAACCCTTAAAGGTGATTCCCATATTCTCAGAAGAAGATCCTGCAAAGAATGATGTAAAGGAAGCATAATATTTTCCTTTTTTGCAGGAGAGCCTCGAGTAGGATCATAGCCAGGGATAGGAATAGCAAGAAATATTGGCATGTCAAGGCAAAAGAGGGATCTCCAATGGGAACTATCCCTGGGCAGGCTAAGATTGAAGAAGCAGCCTGAGCACCAGAGGATGTACTGGTCTGGTGCCGGAAAAGAACCAGACTAGAAGGATAGTGGTACTGGCAGTCACGATTTAAGGCAGTTAATACTACATCGTCCATGCCAGGTATCGATTCCAAACTAGGCATAGAAAGGATCGATGGTACCGATGTAACTGCAGGAACCGACATCGATACCGATACCGGTAGATGAGTCGGAACCGGAGATGGTAACGCCATCGCAGCAGTCATCGGAGGCTGCTCAAGCGGTACCGAGGGAACCAGAAACGCTTGGTGAATATCCTCAATACTGCGTATCCGGAAACGATAAGGGTCGGTTCCGAGACGCGTCGGTACCCAGTCCTCCAGACTAGATATCGATTCCAGACTCGGCATCGAAAGGAGCGAGTCTATTGATGCATGTCTAGAGGGTACCGACGTCAGTGGTGGTATCGGCGATGTTGCCGATACAGGAAAGTCAATCTGGGTCACATCGATCGGTCCCGAAGATACCGAGGACGCCAGATGACGATCCCTGGTGAAGAGTGGGTCACTCAACACTGGTGCCAATGTCAGGGTAGTGGTACCGCTCAAAGCGGATGCCACCCCCGAGCATGGCTCAGATACAGGAAAGTCAATCTGGAACGTATCGATCGGTCCCGAAGGTACCGAGGAAGCCAGATGACGATCCCTGGTGAAGAGTGGAACACTCAACACCAGTGCCGATGCCGGGGTATCGGTACCGCTCGAAGCGGATGCCACCACCGAGCATAGCTCAGGTATGTTCTGTGAGGGGTGAGCCCCAGGAACAACCTGAAACCCCTGAAATGCTTTGGAGCCCGGAGACTCCCGCTGGGGTTTATTGCCAATGGGGTCATAAGAACATAAGATATGCCATACTGGGTCAGACCAAGGTCCATCAAGCCCAGTATTCTGTTTCCAACAGTGGCCAATCTAGGTCATATGTACCTAGCAGTTTCCCCAAGAGACAAGTTCCACAATGCTTGTACTGGGTCAAGCATTGATATCTTCGGTCACTTCTTAATAATGGTTTATGGACCTTTCTTCCAGGAACTTGTCCAAACCTTTTTTAAACCCAGCTACACTAAGAGCCTTTACTACATCCTCCGGTAACAAATTCCAGAGTTTGATTACACGTTGAGTGAAAAAATATTTTCTTTTATTAGTCTTAAATAGTTTACCCTGTAGCTTCATTGCATGTCCCCTAGTCTTTCTATATTCTGATAACGTAAACAATCGATCTACGTTTACCCGTTCCACTCCATTCATTAATTTATAGACTTCTATCATATCTCTCCTCAGCCGTCTCTTTTCCAGGTTAAAGAGCCCTAACCTTTTTAGCCTTTCTTCATAGGAGTATCCTTCCATCCCCTTTACCATTTTGGTGGCTCTTCTCTGAACCTTTTCTAAAATCGCTATATCCTTTTTAAGATACGGCGACCAGAATTGCACACAATATTCAAGGTGCGGTCTCACCATGGAGCGATATAGAGGCATTATAATATCTTTTGTTTTATTTTCCATTCCTTTCCTTATCATACCTAGCATTCTATTTGCTCTCTTGGCCGCCGCTGCACACTGGGCCGAGGGTTTTAACATGGTATCCACAACGAAGCCTAAATCTTTTTCCTGGGTGGTGGTTCCTAATGTGGAACCTTGCATCGTGTAACCATAGTTTGGGTTGTTCTTCCCTAGGTGCATAACCTTGCACTTGTCCACATTAAATTTCATCTGCCATTTTGATGCCCAGTCTTCCAATTTATCAAGATCCTCTTGCAATTTTTCACAATCCTCTTGGGTTTTAACAACTTTAAATAGTTTTGTGTCATCTGCAAATTTGATAACCTCACTCGTTATTCCACTTTCCAGGTCATTTATGAATATGTCAAAAAGCAGCGGACCCAGCACAGATCCCTGAGGTACACCACTATTCACCTTTCTCCATTGGGAAAATGGGCCATTTAGCCCTACCCTCTGCTTTCTATCTTTTAACCAGTTCCTGATCCACAATAGTACACTGCCTCCTATCCCATGACTCTTTAGTTTTGCCAAACGTCTCTGATGAGGGACCTTGTCAAAAGCTTTCTGAAAGAACAGATACACAATATCAACCGACTCACCTTTGTCCACCTGTTTATTCACTCCTTCAAAAAAACATAACAGATTAGTAAGACAAGATCTTCCTTGTCTAAAGCCATGTTGGCTGTCTCCCATTAGGTCGTGACTATCTACATGCTGAGTAATTTTATTCTTTATGATGGTTTCTACCATTTTTCCCGGTACTGACGTCAGGCTCACCGGTCTGTAGTTTCCCGGATCACCCCTGGAACCCTTTTTAAAAATTGGTGTTACATTGGCGATCCTTCAATCTTCAGGTATTAGAGATGATTTTAATGATAGTTCACAGATTACTGATAGCAGGTCTGCAATCTCATATTTCAGTTCTTTCAACACCCTTGGATGTATACCATCCGGCCCAGGTGATTTGCTACTCTTCAGTTTATCTAATAGTTGTAAGACATTTTCCCGATGTATCGATATTTCCTTCAATTCTTCCGCACCTTTAAATACCACTTCAGTCGTAGGTAACATCCCTACATCTTCCTCAGTAAAGACCGAAGCAAAGAATTCATTCAGTCTCTCCGCCATCGCCTTGTCGCCTCTTAGTGCTCCTTTAACCCCTTTATCATCTAATGGACCAACTGACTCTCTCACAGGTTTTTTTGCTACGAATGTACTTGAAAAGGTCTTTATTTCGCGTTTTTGCTTCCGCAGCAAGCTTCTTCTCAAATTCTCTCTTTGCCTGCCTTATCAAAGCCTTGCATTTGACTTGCCAGTGCTTGTGCTGTTTCCAGGTTTCGTCGTTTGGCTCTTTTTTCCATTTCCCGAAAGATGCTTTTTTGACAACAGCAGCCTCTCTGACCTCACCTTTAAACCATGCTGGCAGTTTTTTGGACTTCCTTCCACTTTTCTTAAAGCGTGGAATACAGCTGGTCTGGGCTTCCAAAATAGTATTTTTCACCACCACCCAAGCTTGATGTACGTCTTTAACCTTTGCAACTGCTCCTTTTAGTTTTTTCTTAACTGTTTTCCTCATTTTATCATAGTCTCCCTTTCGAAAGTTAAAAGGTAGTACTGTGGATTTCCTTACTATCCCCTCCTCCACTAATTAAATCAAAGGCGATCATGCTATGATCACTATTGCCAAGTGGCCCCAACACCCTTATCTCTTGCACTAGATCTGGTGTTCCACTAAGGACTAAGTCTAATATGGCTTCCACTCTGGTCGGTTCATGAACCAGCTGCACCAAGAAGCAGTCATTTATTTCATTTAGGAACTTTATCTCCCTAGCATGTCCTGACGTGACACTGACCCAGTCGATACCAGGGTAATTGAAATCACCCATTATTATTACTGCGCTGTAACGTTTGTTAGCTTCCTTGATTTCTTTGAGCATTTCATCATCCATTTGGTCATTCTGGCCAGGCGCTCGATAGTACACCCCCACTGCCATTGCCTTCCCCCTTTTATATGGAATTTCAATCCATACAGATTCTACAGCAGATTTTGTTTCCTGCAAAACTTTAATTCTTTCTGAGTCAATGCCCTCTCTAACATAGGGCGCAACCCCTCCACCAATTTGATCAGCTCTATCATTACGATATAGTTTGTACCCAGGTATCACAGTGTCCCACTGGTTGTCCTCCTTCCACCATGTCTCTGATATTCCAATCATATCTAACATTTCATTTAGTGCTATATATTCTAACTCTCCCATCTTATTGTTTAGACTTCTAGCATTTGCATACAAGCATTTTAGAGAATGTATTTTATTCATGTCAATTTGGCTATTGTTAGACATGGGTAAATTGGGATCTTTAAGCTCTGTCTGCTCCATACTTGAGGGCATTTGGGCTACTTTACTCTTTTGTGGAACCTCTCTGCTTTTGGTAGTATCCTTCAAGGATACATTCTTCCGAACCATCCGCTCTTGGGCGACTGTCGGCTTTCCCCTAATATCTAGTTTAAAAGCTGCTCTATCTCCTTTTTAAAGGTTAATGCCAGCAGCCTGGTTCCATCCCGGTTAAGGTGAAGCCCATCCCTTCGGAAGAGCCCCTTCTTTCCCCAGAATGTTCCCAAGTTCCTAACAAATGCAAAACCCTCATCTCTGCACCACTGTCTCATCCACGCATTGAGACTCCGGAGCTCTGCCTGCCTTTTGGGTCCTGCGCGAGTAACAGGAAGCATTTCGGAGAATGCTACCCTGGAAGTTCTGGATTTCAACTTCCTACCTAAAAGCCTAAATTTTGCCTCCAGAAACTCCCTACCACATTTTTCTATGTCATTGGTACCGACATGTATCAAGACAGCAGACTCCTCCCCAGCACTATCTAAGACCTTATCTAGGTGGCGCGTGAGGTCCGCTACCTTCGCACCAGGCAGGCATGTTACCAGGCGATCCTCACGTCCACCAGCCACCCAGCAATCTACATGCCTAATGATCGAATCACCAACTATAACGGCTGTCCTAACCCTTCCCTCATGGGCACATGGCCCTGGAGAAACTTTCTCGGTGCGAGAGGGTTTTACATCACCTGGAGGACAGGTCCTAGTTACAGGATCACTTCCTGCCACACCAGGGTGATGCTCTCCTGTCACGTGACCTCTCTCCTCCATGGCAACAGGGGTGCTGCCAGACTGGAGGTGGGACTTCAGGACTATATCCCTGTAAGTCTCGTCTATGTACCTCTCTGTCTGTCTTATGTTTTCCAAGTCTGCTACTTTAGCCTCTAGAGAACGGACTTGTTCCCTGAGAGCAAAGAGCTCCTTGCACCTAGTGCACACGTAAGACCTCTCACCAACTGGGAGAAAATCATACATGTGACACTCAGTGCAAAAGACTGGAAAGCCCCCATCCCGCTGCTGGACTGCTGTCTGCATCTTAGTTTTAAGTTTCTGTCTAGATCTTTAAGTTCTTACTTACTAGGGGTTACTATGGGTATTTATACCAATAAAACTGTACCTAATACGTTTAATATACCTTGTTCACCTGAAGCTAAATTATTCTCAAGTCCTTAGTGTATGACTGATATGGGTAATGAGCTTCACCTGAAAGCACCTCCTGTCTTTTAAGATGTGTAAGTACCTATAAAGCTATGATTATCCCAGGGTTGGGTGGGTGTGGGGAGGGAGGGAGGGAAATAACACTTATTAAAAGAGGGCTGCTACACAGTACCCTGTCTTGTGCTGCTGAGGTAAGCTAAATTATGATTTGATTTAAATTATAGCTCTTAGCTGCTGCTAGGCTCTAACTTCTTATGAAATTTAAACTACAAGCTCTCTGCTGGCTTCTAAATGTAACCAGAAAGCTCTCTTCTGTGTGTTAAATTTAAACTAAAAGTACTTTTCTGATGCTAGGCCCTGAGTGACTATTAAATGTACACTATACGCTCTCTGCTGGCTTCCAAATGTAACCAGAAAGCTCTCTTCTGTGTGTTAAATTTAAACTAACAGTACTTTGCTGTTACTTGGCCCTGAGTGTCTATTAAATTTAAACTACAAGCTCTCTGCTGGGTATGAAATGTAACCAGAAAGTTCTCCTCTGGGTTTTAAATTCAAACTTTAATTGCTGCTACTAGGCCCTAACTGATCCAACAAAAAAACAGTGGGTTCACAGATTAAGTAGCTTTAATACAAAGAATTACTTTTAGAAAATTACCAGAAGTATATACTCACAGTTGCAGATTTCTCTCCAGAAGAAACAGTCCCCCTTTCTAGTCCTTCTAGTCTTGAGGGCAAGGCCGGAGCCGTCATCATGCTTGGCATGAGACCTACCACTCAAGGATTGGCTAGTCTTAACAGACTGTTTGTGGGTTACCTGATCCTGAAGAGAAGAAAAGGCCGGGAAAACGGTATCGAGGGAAACTCGAAAAAGGGAAGTTCTTCTCACAGATTTGCAGCCTGATTGTTCAGGGGAAAAAGGGTCAGGACCCAAACAGGTTAGACACCAGGCATTGGAGTCTAAAAAGAAAACTGTGTTTCCACAGTGAAGGCACTTCTTAGGAGAAGAAAGCTCCATGATGGAGAGGCCTTGTAGGCCCAAAAAAGTTAAGACAGAAACAGAGGGAAAAATCTCTCTGAGTTTAAGAAAAAGAAAAGAAAAAACCCACCGGCGGTACCGGTGGCGGCGGGAAAAACAGCCGCGACCACAAGAAATTAAAGAAAAAAGTTTCTGCGGTGACAGGACGTCCTGCCGGCTCCGTGGAAAAACGAAAACTGAGGAGAGGCAGTGGAAAAGGCAGGAAGGCAGTGCACAAGCGCGAGGGATGCTCCCAAAAGCTTTCTGATTGGATGCTGGGGAGCATTCCCGTGCAGGCTCCGTCGGTACCGACGTACCCATATGTGAAGACTCATTCCTGCTTGTTCCTGGAGATACCCTTTTAAACCCAGCTACACTAAACCTTTTACTACATCCTCCAGAGTGGAGTAGCCGCCTAGTGGTTAGGGCAGCAACCTGGGACCAGAAAAAAAAAACCAGATTCAATTCCCACTGGTAGTCCTTGTGGCCTTTGGCAAGTCACTTAACCCTCCAGTGCCTTGGGCACAAATTTAGAATGTAAGCCCTCTGGGGACAGGGAAATGCCTACTGTGCCTGAATGTAACTCACCTTTTATTTAACACTTTTTATATACCGCTTTTATAAATAGTCAAAGCGATTTACATGGAACAATAGTGAACTCAAAAAAGAGTTAGGTTTTATAATGAACTAGATAAGGTACATATCAACTTGGATAACATAAGTTAGAGTATAACAATACATATCAGTGTATGGTGGGAGATAACAGGCATGGATTATATCTAGCAGAAGATTTAACAAAGCATTGATTTTAAATGACAGTATATAGATAAGCTAGTTAGTGGTGTCAGACCCAAAGTGTTCGAGGAACCTGACTTGAACTACTACTGGCAGGCATAAGTTAAATACAAATAAACATGAAATGCGTTGAGTAATAAAAATATTTTCTCCAATTACTCTTAAAATGTGCTACTTTGTAGCTTCATTGCATTTGTCCTAGTTTTTATATTTTTTTTGAACGCGTAAACAACCAAAGTCAATTTTTGCTTACCGATAATTCCCTTTTTTGTAGTCCTGCTAGACCAGTCCAGACTAGTGGGTTATCTCCTCCTACCAGCAGATGAGACAGAGGAAAAAACCCCCACCAGAACATTCCAGTGACATCACTGGGAAAACAATAGGTACAGCCAAAGGCACTCTTCAGTCTTTCAGTAACAAAGCACATGTAATACCCAGGAACCTCTCAGGGGGCCCAAAGAACCAACATAACCAACCGAAAAACTAAGTACAGAGACCGACAAAGAAGATCGGAGCCAAGAAAAGCCTCAACAAGGCACAGAACGAAGAGTGGGTGGGTTCTGGACTGATCTAGCAGAACTACAGGTAAGGAAGTTATCGGTAAGCAAAATTTCACCTTCTAGGCTAGGGCATCCTACTAGACCAGACTAGTGGGGAGTATGAAAGCTACTACTCCTCAGGGCGGGGAGATGAGACTGCTGCCGCAAGCACCTCAGAGCCAAAACAGGATGCAGCTTTAGCCTGAAGGTCTAAATAATGGCGTCACATGAAAGTGGACAAAGAGGGGGTGTCATGGGGAGACACAGAGGAAGATTCAGCCCAGGACAGCATGGGCTCTAGTACAATGAGCTCTGAGACCGATCGGGACTGACTTACCAGCTAATAGATTAGCAGAAGCAATAGCCTCTTTAGCGCAGCTACTTGCCTGTAACAGGTGTTCTTGGAGACAGCAGGAATCAGTCCTCAGGAATGGGTGATGTTGGCGCTGACGGAGCTCGCGCGGAAGCATCTCTCCACCATTCAAAGAAAGCCTTTGGGAGATGCACCACGCATGCGTGGTCCCCTTCCCACCCAGGGGGCCATTTTGCCTCAGTCTAGTGACATAGCTAAGACAGCATAAAGTAAAATATGGTAAAGAAGCAACTTCAAGGGGAGGAGGGAGGGTTATGAGGACTGATTCCCTGGAGAACACCTGTTACAAGTGAGTAACTACACTTTCTCGGGAAACAAGCAGGAAGTCAGTCCTCACATATGGGACTCCTCAGCTACAGGACCTGTATAAAATGTCATGGGCGACCAGAGAAGGCAAGACGTGAGCTGCAGCAGTTGAGTCCCAAGAGGCTCTCACAAGACCCTAGTGTCCAGAGGGGCACCAGCACTCCAGTAGCCTGAACACAGAAGGGTCAGAGGGCAGAAGTTGCCTATACCCTGAAGAGATAATGGAGTACAGCCTGGCTGAAGGCGCTATCCCATTAGGACTCTCTTTCCAGGCAGTAGTGAGCTGCAAAGGTATGGACCAAAGACTAGATGCCTACGGAGTGCAGATTTGCCATGGAAGTGGCCATGGCCCTGAAGCGGTGTTCCATGACCCAGTGGTCCAGTGAGATCCCACCCTGCTCATCGGCGAGGATAATGCAGTCCGCCACCCAAGTAGACAGAGTTTGCTGGTCACTGGAAGCCCCAGTCAGCTGGGGTCATAGGAAACGAAAAGCTGAGGTGCTTTGCGATGATCCCGAGTCTGTTGCAGGTAGGACAGGGCCCTCTTAGAATCCAACAACCTCCGCCTTGCCATGGGATGCTGTTCCAAGGGTTGCAGAGCAGAGATGGCATCCATCTGTCCAAGAAAGGTCAACGCATCTTCGGTAGTAGACTGGCTAATCTACTGAAGAGGGCTTTAAACTAGATTCGTTGGGGATAGGTGAAGAAAGCCCCCAGGTAAGTGAAAGCCCCCAGGTAGGTGATATATTAAATACCTTTATGGAAATGGGTAACAGGGGTAACATATGGAAAGCAGTGTGTATAAATGCCCGTAGCATGGGAAATAAGATCCCTGATGTTGAAGCTTTGGTGGGAGTGGCTGACTTGGATTTAGTGGCAGTTACAGAAACATGGTTCACAGAAAACCATGACTGGGATGTAACTATACCTGGCTATATTTTATTCAGAAAGGACAGGGTAGGAAGAAGGGGAGGAAGAGTGGCACTATATGTAAAAACTACTATTAAAGCTTTGGAATTACAGAGCTTAAAAGGGAGAGAGGAGGCATTGTGGGTTAAACTAGAAAGAGGGAAAGAGAAATCTATTTGCATTGGTATGATATACAGACCTCCCTCACAAGAGGAAGAGGTGGACAGAGAGTTAATTGAAGACATACGCAGCATTGCTAGGAAAGGGGAAGATTTTAATATGCCAGATGTTGATTGGCACATTCCTGCTGCAGTATCATCTAGAAGAGTAAGGAGATCCTGGATTCTCTACAGGGAGAACTATTCAGGCAATTGGTAACAGACCCCACACGTGAAGGGACCATACTGGACTTGGTGCTTACCAATGGTGAAAGTGTTTCTGATGTTGTAGTGGGAGATCATTTTGCATCCAGTGATCACCAGATGGTGTGGTTCAGTATTAGGACTAGGGCTGTTAGAATCCATTCCAAGGTGAGGATCTTAGACTTTAGGAAGACTAACTTTGTGAAGATGGGCCAATACCTCAGGGAGTCGTTAGTGGGATGGGAACAGCTGGGGGATGTAGAAACACAGTGGGCAAAACTGAAAGGGGGTATTTTAAGGGCAACCAACCTTTTTGTTAAAATGGTAAATAAAGGCAAAAGGAAAAGGAGACCGCTATGGTTTTCGAGGGAAGTAGCTGAAAAAGTGAAGAAAAGAGGGAGGCCTTCATGAAATACAAGAGATCACAGAGAGAGGAAGACAGGCATCTGTATTTGGAAAAACTTAGAGAAGCTAGCAAAGTAGTCAAGAAGGCAAAGATTCAAAAGGAGGAGGAAATAGCCAATGCAATAAAATGGGGGGAAAAGACATTTTTCAGATATATTAGTGATAAGAGGAAGGGCAAAAGTGATATTGTCAGACTCAAGGGTGCAGGGGGGGAATATGTAGAAGCTGATAAGGATAAAGCGGAATTGCTTAACAAATATTTTTGTTCTGTGTTCACAGATAAAGAACCAGGAGCAGGACCTCAGAAAACACCCACAAATAGGAACAGAAGCGAGGGACATCTTGAACAATTTTCAGAAGACTGTGTTCGTGAGAAACTAGCTCAACTTAAAGTAGACAAAGCGATGGGACCGGATGGGATACACCCTAGAATACTGAGGGAACTTGGGGACGTTCTAGCAACTCCACTGACTGACCTTTTCAATGCCTCGTTGGAGTCGGGCGTGGTGCCAAAGGACTGGAGAGAGGCTCATGTGGTGCCTTTACACAAAAGCGGAAGTAAGGATGTGGTTGAAAACTACAGGCCGGTTAGTTTAACTTCGGTGGTGAGTAAATTATTGGAAACGCTGCTGAAAGAGAAAATAGTGAGGTTTCTGGAGTCCAGCGGATTACAGGATCCGAGGCAGAATGTTTTCACCAGAGGCAGGTCTTGTCAGACAAATCTGATTGATTTCTTTGACTGGGTGACCAGGGAGTTGGACCGAGGGAGAGCTCTAGATGTGGTGTATTTAGATTTCAGTAAAGCCTTTGACACTGTTCCTCACAGGCGACTTATAAACAAACTGAGCACCCTAGAGATGGACCCTAAAGTTACTGCTTGGGTTAGAAATTGGTTGGGTGGGAGGCGACAAAGAGTACAAGTAAATGGAGCTCACTCTGAGGAGAAGGATGTTACCAGTGGTGTGCCCCAGGGATCTGTCCTTGGTCCGATTCTTTTTAACATCTTTATTAGTGATATAGCGGAAGGGCAGTCGGGTAAGGTTTGCCTCTTTGCAGATGATACCAAAAACTGCAATAGAGTAGACACCCAGGAAGGTGTAGATAACATGAGGAGGCATCTAGCTAAGCTTGAAGAATGGTCTAGAATTTGGCAGCTGGGATTTAATGTTAAAAAATGTAAGGTCATGCATTTGGGCTGCAGCAATCCAAGGGAGCAATACAGTATAGGAGGTGAAGTACTTTTGTCCACTAAAGAAGAGCGGGACCTAGGCGTGGTTGTGTCTGATGATCTTAAAGTAGCTAAACAGGTAGAAAAGGCGACGGCAAAAGCTAGAAGGATGCTTGGGTGCATACCGAGAGGAATGGCTAGCAGAAAAAAGGAGGTGATAATGCCTCTGTATAAGTCTTTGGTGCGACCTCATTTGGAGTATAGTGTGCAATTCTGGAGACCGCACCTTCAAAAGGATGTGAACAGGATGGAGTCGGTGCAGAGGGTGGCTACTAAAATGATTAGTGGGCTTCATTATAAAGCATATGAGGACAGACTTAAGGATCTTAATATGTACACCTTAGAGGAAAGGCGGGATAGAGGTGATATGATTGAGATGTTTAAATACCTCCGTGGCATAAATGTTCAGGGAGAGAGCCTCTTTCAATTGAAAGCAAGTTCTGCTACGGCTTCATTATAAAGCATATGAGGACAGACTTAAGGATCTTAATATGTACACCTTAGAGGAAAGGCGGGATAGAGGTGATATGATTGAGATGTTTAAATACCTCCGTGGCATAAATGTTCAGGGAGAGAGCCTCTTTCAATTGAAAGCAAGTTCTGCTACGAGGGGACATGGGATGAGGGTGAAGGGAGATAGATTCAGGAGTGATATGCGGAAATATTTCTTTACGGAAAGAGTAGTGGATCCATGGAATAGTCTCCCAGTGGAGGTGGTAGAGATGAGGACAGTAACTGAATTAAAAAAAGCATGGGACCAACACAGAGGATCTCTAAAGGTAAAAAGTGGACTGTTGTAGTTGTTGATATGGAAGGACAGACTAGATAGGCCATGTGGTCTTTTTCTGTCATCATGTTTCTATGTTTCTTGCCAGCATGAGGCCCCGTGAAGAAGGTGGGGAGCACCACCTCCTGAATGAGGTGGAATGGGGACACCACCTTTGGCAGAAACATTGTGTGTGCGCGCGAAGCACCATCATGTTCATGTAGAACCTCATGTAGGGAGGCTCTGCAAGCTGATGTGAGTGCTACGAGAAAGACCACCTTCCAGGAGAGATACCGCGAGTGGCAGGTAGCCAGGGGCTCAAATGACGGCCCTTTGACCTGTGAGAGCACTATGTTGAGATCCCCCCATTTCGTGGACAGAAAGGGGGCTTGGACAGCATGAGGCCCTGCAGGAAACGAGAGTCTAGGGGTTGGGCCAAGAGGGGCTTACCCTCGATGGGATGGTGGTTCGCCATGATAGCACTCATGTGCACTCTGAGTTGGACTTCAGTCTCACCTGGAAAACAGATTCGTCCACTTCTCGGTGCACCACACCAAAATCCAGCACCACTTAAAGGCATATGCCCTTCTCATGGAGGCCTTGTGGTAGGGCCAAGAGGACCTCCTCCACATCTCATGTGAGGTCGAAGGGAGCTAGAGTTATCTTTTCACCGGCCATACTGTGAGCCAGAAGGACCCCAGGTTGGTGTGTAGGAGAGTGCCTTCCTCCTGTGACAGTAGTCCCGAGGTGTGGCCCAGGGGACTCAATCACCAACAGGCAGAGAAGCAGTGGGAACCAAGGTTGCCTGGGCTACTTGGGGGCTACCAGAATCAGTGATGCTCTGTTGCACTGGACCTAGAAGAGGGTCTTTATGACATGCGGTGTCGGCAGAAGGCCTAGAGAAGGCCTTCCGTCCATGCAATGAGGAAGAAATCTGCCACACCTGGACCGGGTGTGGTTGGCTAGAGCAGAAATGGGGCAACTACGTGTTGTCCAGGCTGGCGAACAGGTCCACTAGAGGGATGCCCCAGAGCTGGAAAAGCTGGGAGGCCATTGGGGGGTCCAGGTGCCACTCGTGCGTCTGGAAGATGCTGCTCAATTTGTCTTCAAGGACACTGTCCTGGCTGGGGAGGTAGACCGCATGCAGGAGCATGCCATTGCATGTCGCATAGGAGCAGAGGGCTAAAGACTCCTGCAAGAGAGAGTACGACCCCGTGCCCCCTTGCTTGTTAATATAGAACATTGCGACCTGTTGTCCGTCTGGACTAGCACTGACTGGTGCTGCAGCTGGTGGTGGAAGGCTCGGAGGGCTAGGAATATCACCCAGAGCTATAGAAGGTTGATCTGAGATTGGCGGTCCACCTGGGACCAAGTGCTTTGGGTGTGTAGACCCTCACAATGGGCTCCCCAGCCCAGTAGGAGGCGTCCATGGTGAGGCTCCTCTGGAGAATGGGTGCCTGGAAGGGGCCTCATACTGGAGGATCTCCTCCTCCTCCACATCTGTCTCAATGGTGAGCACCTTTGTCATGTCCCACATGAGGTCAAGGAAGGCAACGTCCTCGGACGGGGACAGTGCCAGGACACCGGCAGAGATGGATCAGACAGCATGTCTTGATGCCGCCAGGTGTCCGGGGATTCCTCGTCGTCGGTCTCCCAGTCTCTGACTTGAAGTCAGAGGAAGAGTAAAAGCCCCCGTGGTTCTGGCAATCGGGCCCTGGGTCAAGTAGGCCTGCGGCCTTCAGAGGACCTGCGTACGCTGCCGGGGAGGACCGGTGTCCTGAGGAACAGGACCGGGACCTCTTCTGATGCCTCTCTCAAGGCCGGTGCCGCTTGAGGATTGGTTTGACATCCGGAGACGCCCTCAATGGTCGAGGGTCCAGTCGTCAAGACAGATGAACCGGAGGAACTGGACATCAGCACCTGCTGCTGGGCCAGGAGTGCAGAGATACTACGTTCCAAGGCTACCATTCTGGTCTCCATGCCAGTTGGCTCTGCAGCCTTCGACATAGGCACAGAGGGTTTCGGGCCTGGCATCTGTTCCATTGAGGGGGGAGTCCTCGACCAGAATGGCCTCGGGAGTCCAAGGCTGGTCGACAGATGACAACTCCTTTCAAGGCAACTTGGGGGGGGGGGCCTCTCCTGCTTCGACCCATCGGACTCACGCTGGGGACTGCAGCCTTTTGACGAATTTACCTGCCTTTCCAGACCCATTATCGGAGGCGGGCTTAGAGGGCTTTGAGCTCTTCTTGCGTTCCACCTCTGGGGATTTCCTCTCGGAGGACCCATGGCCGTGGGACTCCGAGGCAGCCCTGGCATCATAGGGCACCAAGGTACCAGAGGGTACCCTGGAGCATAGTGTCGCCAGAGACTCCAGTGCAGAGTTGGACTTGTGGAAGAACTTTTCCTGCTACAGTTGGCGGCTCTTGATGGCCTTAGTGTTCATGGCCTTACAAAGTTTGCAGTCCGAGTCATCATGGTCTAGCCTGAGGCAGTGGAGGCAATCATGTGGGTTGGTGAGGGACATCACCTTACCACACCGGTCACATTTCTTGAAGCCACTGGAGGCCATGGGAAAAGGTGGCCCTGCAACCTGGGCAAGAATCAGAGGTCCAGAGGGCAAGAAAGGGCGCAAAGCGCCAGTCGAGAGAACCTCCAAAAAAATTAGAAAAAACAAACCCGAGGAGTGATGCAGAGGTGAGCTGGCTTGGGGGCAAAAAGAACTGGAGAAAAATATGTTTAGAACCAAAAAGAATCACTTTTCCAGGGGAATGGAACAGATGACCGGTGGGCTCCGTGGAAAGAAGGAGACTGAAGCCAAATGGCACCCTTGGGCGGGAACGGGACCACACATGCGTGCTGCATCTCCCAACGGCTTGCGTTGAAAGCTGGGAAGATGCTTCTGCATCGGCGCCGACATTACCCTTATGTGAAGACCGACTTCCTGCTTGTTCTCAGAGAATAACCAACGTGCTAATTTGCGGGACCCTACAAAAAGGTTGAAGAGATGGTCAGAAAGCCAAAACAGATTTGTCACCACTAAGTCGCCAAATGTCTACCTTATAGAAACACAGAAACATGGCCAATCTAGTCTGCTCTTCTTTATCAAATACTAAAGTCCCTTCTTTTCCTTTAGAGATCTTCTGTGTTTGTCCCATGTGTTTTTGAATTCAGATAGTGTCCTCATCTCTACTTCCTCCACTGGGAGACTATCCCATGCATCTACCACTCTTTCCATGAAGAAATATTTTCGCATATCACTCCCAAGTCTATCCCCTATGTCCCCCCTTGTAGCAGAGCTTGCTTTCAATCGAAAGAGGCTCTCCTCTTGTGCATTTATGCCACAGAGGTATTTTACTATTTTTTCTCTACCGCTTTTCAGATTATCAAAGTGGTTTACATGTAACTGAACAATTGGGATTACACTGAACGAGTAAGGGGTCTGAGAACATATAACAAGTTAACATATATACAGTAACTTATGTACAGTATGGTCATCATGGTGAGGGTGTATTTTATATTTTTAGGTTTGGGTGGGAGTCAGGGCATTACTTCATTATGTATCAGTTTCAAATAATTCTTGGAATAGGTAGGTTTTCAGCTTCTTCGAAGGCTCTTAGGGTGCTTGGGAGGGAGTTCCATATAGTTGGTCCATAGATCGAGAATGATCTTTGATATGTTGCTTGTGAACTTTCACCTTATATGATGGGAATTTGAGCAGGTTCTGATTCAGTTGTCTCCTTGCTCTGGTGTTCGGGGTATACTGTATGAGTGCATGTAAGCATTCTGTGTCTTGATTATGCATGGTTTTGAAGATGATCATGATGGATTTGTATTTAATACCTACTGATACGGGAAGGCAGTGCAGATTTTTTTTAGTACCGGGTTGATGTGCTTGTGCTTAGGTGTCCTTTTGATGAGACAGACGGTGGTATTTTGCACTAACTGGAGGGGGTAGAGGGTGCACTTTGGGAGATCTTGCAGGACAGAATTGCAATAGTCTAGTTGTGGAGTGATGGCGGCCTGGCATATTGATCGGAAATGGTTGAGGTTCAGAAGCGGGTGCAGGTTGTGTAGGATCCTCATTTTGTAATAAGCATTATTTGTGATGTTCTTGATGTGCGTTTGCAGGTTCAGGTGTTGATCTAGGGTGGCTCAGAGGTAATGGACATTGGCTTTGACTGGAAGGGTGAGGTTGGTGATTTTGATGCTTTTGGGGGAGTGAAGGAGGGGGTCCATGGATATGAACATGACTTCTGTCTTATTGCTGTTGACTGAAAGGTCATAGTCGTATAACCATTCCACCGCTGCATTGAAGCATGATTGTATGGGGGCGAGTTCAGGGTTTTCAGTGGAGACAGGGGCATACATAGCATTAGGTCATCTACATATATGTGGTACAGTATTTTGTGGTTCTGAATAATTTTGCATAATGGTTGAAGATACAGACTGAAGTAGTATTTAAACGTCTCTATCATATCTCCTATATCCCGCCTTTCCTCTAACATATACATATTAAGATCTTTAAGTCTGTCCTCATATGCTTTATAACGAAGACCACTAACCATTTTAGTAGCCACCCTCTGCACCGACTCCATCCTATTTTTGAAGGTGTGGTCTCCAAAATTGCACACAATATTCCAAATGAGGTTGCACCAGAGACTTATAACGAGGCACTATCACCTCCTTTTTATTACTGGCCATTCTTCTCCCTATGTATCCAAACATCCTTCTAGCTTTTGCCGTCACCTTTTCTACCTGTCTAGCCACCTTAAGATCATCAGAAACAAATCACGCCCAAGTCCCATTCTTCTTTCATGGACCGAAGTACTTCTCCCCCTACACTCTACCGCTACCTTGGATTTCTGTATGACCCTGCAGTTTTTAGCATTAGATCTCAGCTGCCAAATTCTTGACCATTCTTCAAACTTAGCTAGATCCCTCCTCATGTTATCTACTCCTTCCTGGGTATCTATTGCAGATTTTGGTATAATCTGCAAGAGGCAAACCTTACCCGACAGCCCTTCCGCAATCTCACTAACAATGATATTAAAAAGAAATCGGACACCGGACAGATCCCTATGGCACACCAGGTCCTTGTCCCTGCCCAAATATGGTTTGGGGAGAAAACATGGTAAGGAAATAGCCTCATTCAGATGAAAGTAAGAGAACCGTTCCATCTTTCCTACCCAAGGTTCTCAAGGTTACCCCCTTCTGCGGAAAATGAAAGGAAAGGATCACGACAAGAAAGTACCTGTATCTCAGAGACACGCCTTGCTGAAGTCACAGCCACCAAAAAGACAGTTTTCAAAGACAAATCCTTCAAAGAGACTGTCTTCAAAGGCTCAAAGGGTGCCTAAAGAACTAGAGGAAAGCTCCAAGGTGGAACCACCAGGTGAACCGGAGGCTACAGCAAGTGCACACCATGCAGAACACGCGCTACATCCCTATAAGAAGCAAGAGAATGGCCTGCAAAAACACAAAAGGGCTGCCACCTGTACCTTCAGGGAGCTTAAGGTGAAACCCTTATCGCAAAAAAGGGAAGCATCCTTCAAAACCTTTCTTGCAAAAACGGAAAGAACCAGGGGCATCTGCGCCTGCCAGAGCGAAAAAGTTTGGCGATGGCACAAGCCCTCAGAGACCCCATAGGTGAATATATGCCAGGGAAGTAGAGATACACCTGGCTTTCAAGAGTGTGTCAATGACAGCAGGAGAATAGCCTTTATGTGCTAAACAGCGCCTCTCAAGGGCCAAGCAATAAGCAAGAAGGGAGCTGGGCTGTCCATGAAGACAGGATCTTGCTGAAGTAAACCCTTGTGTGACCCCAGAGTCAAAGGATGCAGCACTAGACGAACCAGGTCCACGTATCATGGGCAATGTAGCCAATCCGGAGTGATAAACACTAGACCCGAGAGATCCTTGATGCGATAGAAAACTTGAGGAATCAGCAGCCACATGGAGGGAAAACACAGCAGAGGAGATAGCAGCCAATGAAGAACGAGAGCATCAACTCCCTCTGATTTGTTTGCCTTCCAATGATTGAAAAACACAGGACACCTTGGTATTGGACGATATTGCCATTAGGTCTGCAGTGGAAAACCCATGGAGCCAACTCCCATTTGCCAGGATCGAGGACATCACTCAAGAAATTGGCCTCCACATTGTCCTGTCCTGCGATGTGCTGGGCAGGGGCAGGGGCAGGGGGAGGGGGAGAGCTTGAAGATAACACTCGGCCCAAGGAAACAGGAGTCGCATATCCTGTGCCACCCTTGGACACAATTTTCAGAAGACTGTGTTCGTGAGAAACTAGCTCAACTTAAACTAGACAAAACGATGGGACACACCCTAGAATACTGAGGGAACTTGGGGACGTTCTAGCAGCTCCACTGACTGACCTTTTCAATGCCTCGTTGGAGTCAGGAGGGGTGCCAAAGGACTGGAGAGAGGCTCATGTGGAGCCTTTACACAAAAGCGGAAGTAAGGATGTGGTTGAAAACTACAGGCCGGTTAGTTTAACTTCGGTGGTGAGTAAATTATTGGAAACGCTGCTGAAAGAGAAAATAGTGAGGTTTCTGGAGTCCAGCGGATTACAGGATCCGAGGCAGCATGGATTTACCAGAGGCAGGTCTTGTCAGACAAATATGATTGATTTCTTTGACTGGGTAACCAGGGTGTTGGACCGAGGGAGAGCCCTAGATGTGGTGTATTTGGATTTCAGTAAAGCCTTTGACCCTGTTCCTCATAGGCGACTTATAAACAAACTGAGCACCCTAGGGATGGACCCTAAAGTTACTGCGTGGGTTAGAAATTGGTTGGGTGGGAGGCGACAGAGTACAGGTAAATGGAGCTCACTCTGAGGAGAAGGATGTTACCAGTGGTGTGCCCCAGGGATCTGTCCTTGGTCCGATTCTTTTTAACATCTTTGTTAGTGATATAGCGGAAGGGCTGTCGGGTAAGGTTTGCCTCTTTGCGGATACCACCAAAATCTGCAATAGAGTAGACACCCAGGAAGGTGTAGATAACATGAGGAGGGATCTAGCTAAGCTTGAAAAATGGTCTAGAATTTGGCAGCTGGGATTTAATATTAAAAAATGTAAGGTCATGCATTTGGGCTGCAGCAATCCAAGGGAGCAATATAGTATAGGGGGTGAAATAATTTTGTCCACTAAAGAAGAGCGGGACCTAGGTGTGGTTGTGTTTGATGATCTTAAAGTAGCTAAACAGGTAGAAAGGATGACGGCAAAAGCTAGAAGGATGCTTGGGTGCATACGGAGAGGAATGGCTAGCAGAAAAAAGGAGGTGATAGTGCCTCTGTATGTCTTTGGTACGACCTCATGTGGAGTATAGTGTGCAATTCTGGAGACCGCACCTTCAAAAGGATGTGAACAGGATGGAGTCGGTGCAGAGGGTGGCAACTAAAATGATTAGTGGTCTTCATTATAAAGCATATGAGGACAGACTGAAGGATCTTAATATGTACACCTTAGAGGAAAGGCGGGATAGAGGTGATATAATTGAGATGTTTAAATACCTCCGTGGCATAAATGTTCAGGGTGAGAGCCTCTTTCAATTGAAAGCAAGTTCTGCTACGAGGGGACATGGGATGAGAGTGAAGGGAGATAGAGTCAGGAGTGATATGCGGAAATATTTCTTTACGGAAAGAGTAGTGGATCCATGGAATAATCTCCCAGTGGAGGTGGTAGAGATGAGGACAATAACTGAATTCAAAAAAGCATGGGACAAACACAGAGGATCTCTAAAGGGAAAAAGGGGACTGTTGTAGTTGTTGATATGGAAGGACAGACTAGATAGGCCATGTGGTCTTTTTCTGTCGTCATATTTCTATGTTTCTATGTTTCCTCCCCTGAAAATTGACATTCTACTGCCATGGCACTGTCTGAAAGCATGCGCACTGCTTGCGCTCAAAGAAGAGGAATGAAATGGAGCAATGCCAAATAGATAGTCTGTGCCTCCGGGTGACTGATTGCCCACTTGGGCTCCACAGCAGACCACTGCCCCTGGACCGTTCGACCTTGACAAGCCCCCCCAGCCAGCAAGACTGACATTGGTCGTTACCATCACCCAAGACAAAGTCTCGAGCCGCATATTTTGAAGCATCTTGTTGGGTCAACCCCACCTTCGGAGGCTGCTGCGCATACTCCTTGGAAGAGGCAGTTGAATGTCATAATTCTGAGATGCAGGGAACCAACAGGAGAGCAAGGCTCGCTGCAGCAGTCACACATGGGCTTGAGCCCAAGGAACCAAGTCCAGCGTAGCTACCATTGCTCCCAGCAACTGCAGATTATCCCAGGCCCAAGGAGCCAAGATCTGCTGAAATGCCCGAAGCTGGCCGAGAAACTTCTGCCACCGCTCCATCATCAGGAAAATGGCCCACCAAATTTCGAAGCAGGCTCCAAGAAACTCAAAGTTTGGGTGGGTTGAGAGTACTCTTGCTGTGATTCATTACCCAACCAAAGTCGCTTTGGAACTGCAGGACTCAACACAGGTGACAGGCTGCTTCAGTGTGGGATTTTGCCTGAATGAGTCAATCATCCAGGTAAGGATGGACACAAATCCCTTCACGACGAAGAGATGCCACGACTATAACCATCACCTTCAAAAAGGTCCTGGGTGTAGTTGCTAATATGAAAGGCAGAGCGGGAAACTGGTAATGCTGGCCCAGGATCACAAAATGGAGGAACCACTATTGATCTGCCCTGATGGAAATGTGGAAGTAGGCCTCTGCCAAGTTCAATGATGTGAGAAACTCTCCTTGTCGAACCGAATGGATGACAAACTGCAAAGTTTCTCTCCAAAAGCATGGGATGCGTAGGCACTGGTTGATTCCCTTAAGGTCGAGAATGGGTCGAAAAGACCTGCCAGCCTTCAGTACCACAAAATAGATGGTAAGACCAGCACACATGCATGGAGCACCTTTCAAAAGCTTCCTTTGGAAGTTGGGAAGTATTCCCGTGAGGGCTCCGTTGACGTCTCCCATATGTGAGGATTGACTTCCCACTTGGTCTTGGAGAACTGCCCGTGCCTCTCAAAAGGTGGCACAGGGAGAATGACCTGAAGACGCTAAAGAGTGGAATGCATTGTAGTCTATTTCTGAGAGAATCCACTGTGAGAGACCACAAAGGCATCTGGGATAGGTCTTGTGCATTTCAGAACATATCTGTGATAAATGACCTATAAAATCCACAGATCTAACGTGACTCAGGTCCATTCTCGGTAATAAATAAAAAAATAAAATGAAATAGGCCGAAACATCCCACCGGCGGCAACTCGGAATGGATCCCCTGCCCATTAGTGGACAGCACAAAAGGAAGAGGATTTACCAGCATAGGAAGAGGGGTTGTCCCTCTATCTCCAAGCCCCACTACAGGATTGCGATCTAGAGGAAACTTTTGAAAAATAAGCCCTTGTCTTTCCTGGGAAATAGTGCAGAAAGTCCTGGAAGCGCAAATGAGGAAATAGAGCACTTGGAGGAGCCCTTGAGCTTATTCTCAGGGAGATGCTGAGGCTTAACTTCACCCAGATCCTGCACAAACATTTCCAGGTCTTCCTCAAAAGGGAGCCTGCCTTTATCAGCCAATCTAGCCAATTGTGCTTTGGAAGACACAGCTGACCAATTCTTAAGTTATAACCAACACCACGTTACTATCACCGCGGTTATCCCTACAGCTGCCCAGCGAATTACATTGTACATAGCATCAGACAGAAAAACCATGACGGACTCCAACCTAGTGGAGAACTCATCCTCTGGCAGAAGCTGTACCCAGCGCAAGGGGGCACATGCCACGATGCCCCCATAGGCTGAGACCTGTAAAGTCACTGAAGAGGCTGAAAAGAGTCTTCAAAAGACTGTCCATTTTCCAAACTTGCTGTTATGGGAGAGCCACACCACCCTCAACTGGAATCGTAGTATGTTTCATCACTGTTGTGACCAAAGCATCCACTGTGGGAAAATGCAGCCACCTATCGAGGTTGCTTGGGGACTAGGAATAGATCTTACCCAGATGCCTAACAGTCCTCAGTGCTGCGTCTGGGAGATCACATTCTGCTGTAATCATTTGTTGAAGCTCTTGGGGGAAATAGGATCTGACTGAGATTGCTGAAAACCTCTTCCGGAGGATCAGGAATATGGAGGGCCGAGGCAATCTGAGCAATCAAGGTTAGTATTTCACTAGGGAGAGTCGTCCCCCTCTTCAGGGATAGACATAGTGACCGAGAAACCCTCTTCAAGGTCTAAGTCAGCATCCTCCACTTCTGAATAGGGAACCTCTGGGTGCTCATAACCCCATGCCACAAACTTAGAAGACCTGATGCCCGAAGCGTCACCATGTGCATGTTTCCTAGCCATCTGCCCATCAGAATTAGACGAGCATGTAGGAGCCGGAGCTGGAGGTAAGAGCAGACTAAATTCCACAGAGACCAAGCATGCTGGTAGAGAGCTGCAAACTCTGCCGCCAAGGAATTAGGTACCCATGGTGGCAGCTGTGGCAACAAAGGAGGTGGCCCAGATTCCTCCACCTTCCGTGGAGAGATGGGAAACCATGGATACCAGAGGTAAAGAAAGAGGGGGGGGGGGGAAGGAAGGTAACTGCTGAGAAGAGGAATCATCAGGAATGGACACTTGCTGAGAACCGAACAGCTGCGAACCAGAAGGCAGAACACTGGGAAGATCCCCAGGGGACCTGCTGGACAGCTCCCCCGAATCAGTGGCATAAGCGGCACAAAGGCAATCTAACAAGAAACCACCACCCTTGTCGCATGCCAGACACTGTGACAAAAGAGCAGGTATGATGTACTGGGACCCTCACAAGATGACCGCAGCAGATGCAAAGCTAACCCTGCCAACACCGAGCACAAAAGAAAATGGCAGAAAGAAAGCCGCAGATGTGCAAGTGATGTCCCTGATGCAACAGAGAAAATAGCAACTGTAGCTGAAAGAAATGAAAGACAATCTGTTCAGGCAGCACTGAAATCCTCACAGGCAGCAGCAAACTCCGCTGAACAACCTCGGAGCAGGCTTAAGCAGTCTACAAACCTCCAGAGGCAATTTTTTTTAACTTTAAATAAAATTAACACTAAAGAAAATAAAGATAAACCTAACAGCCAACCATTTCAAGCACTCCCTGAGAGGATCCTCCAGACCATGGCCACCTTCAGGAACTTTACTGGTCCTCCTGACCATGAGTTCAAGCAGGACCAGAGGGGTACCACCTTTTATGCCCTGGACCCAGGTACCAGAACAGCTCTACCACCAAGTCTCACACCAAGAGGTTTTTTTCTCTGTCTTCATCATCTGCTGGTCTGGACTGGTCTAGCAGAATGCTCTGGAATCTACATTTACCTATTCATTATTTTATAGATCTCTATATCTCCCCTCTCAGACGTCTTTTTTCCCCCAAGCTGAAGAGCCGTAACCATTTCAGCCTTTCCTCGCAGTAGTATCTTTCCATTATAATATCCTTGGCTTTATTCCCAATTTCTTTTCCTTATGATTCCTAGCATTGTATTTGCTTTCTTGGTTTCCGCTGGAAACTGAGCAGAGGGTTTCCACATAGTATCCATGCTGCCGCCTAGATCCTTTTCTTGGGTGATGATTCTTAACATGGAACCTTCATCATGTAACTAATTTGGGCTGTTCTTCCCCAAGTTCATAACTCTCTACTTATCCACATTGAATTTCATCTGCCATTTGGATGCCCTGTCTCCCAATTTCTCAAGATCCTATTGCAATTTTTCACAATCCTCTTGTGTTTTAACAACTTTGAATAATTTTGTGTCATCTGCAAATCTGATCACCTCACCTGTTATTCCCATTTTCAGGTCACTTATGACTATGTTAAAAAGCAACGGGCCCAACACAGATCTATGGGGTACTCCACTATTCACCTTTCTCCACTGAGAAAATTGTCCATTTAGCCCTACTTTTAACCAGTTCCTAATCCACAACAGTACACTGCCTCCTATCCCATGATTTCTTAATTTTCCCAAGAGTCTCATGAGTGATCTTATCAAAGGCTTTCGGAAAATCAAGATATCAACTGTCTCACCTTTATCTACCTCTTTATTCACACTTTCAAAAAAATATAACAGATTAGCAAGACAAGATTCCCCTTGGCTAAATCCATGTTAGTCATGGTTTAATAGGGCAAATCTATCTACATGTTTAGTAATTTTCTTCTTCATAATGGTTTCTATCATTTTGCCCAGCACAAACATCAAGGTTACCAATCTATAGTTTCCTGGATCACCCTTGGAACCCTTTTTAAAATCTGCCTTGGATACCGTGAATCTGTTAGTTTTCAGAAACAGCATTCCTCGTACTTTGTGTGATGTGATGTCCCTAGTATATGCTGCACACTTTTCTGCATTGTCACAAATGGAATGAAATGCTATTTTACAACCTGTCATGGAAAGTCAGGTTCTAAAATTTGTGAAAAGGTTACCTGGTATCATTTTTATAGCGGTGTTCACTGTGCTCCAGTTATGTCCCTTGTCAAACCTCCAGTCTAAAAGAAAATTTCCATTATCCGTCACCACAGGACCCTGAGGAAGCCAAAAAGTGCAAGTACTGTAAGATTTTAGTCAACTTAAAGAGTTTTACAACCAGCGTGGAATAAGGCAGTCATAAGAAAATTTATGGGGGATTGGTTCCATGCACTTTCAATATAAGTCTTATCAATAACTGAAATTTTCCATCTTTTGCCTTTAAGCATGTTGACATACCCTGACGAGAAAGATTTGACACTTACAGCTTTATTAACTGCCATTCTGAGCTCAGCAACTCCCCCGAACTTGCTGGCTAATGTTTTTGCCACTGGAACATATGCCATTGGAATGACTTCTATAGGAATGCCCTTCTTCCATTGCTCTCCCAAACTCCCAGAATCTTTCCTGTGGAAACAATTAAAAGAAAAGGAACTCTGCTACAAGTGATACAATCATTATGGACTATTTTCAGGAAAGTGGGGTCTAAGAGAGCACTGTTTTTGACCTCGGGGAAATTAGATCTTACCTGCTAATTTACTTTCATGAAATCCCTCAAATCCAGTCCAGACAATTGGGTTGTGTCCGTCCGTCCACCAGCAGCTGGAGACCGATTATGCAAATCTTTGATGTCGTCACCCTATACAGCCCTGGGAGCTTTCCTTCTCCCTCCAGTATCCTAATGTCAAAGCAGCTACACTCCACTTTCCAACATAAAACACCAACAACAAACTGCCGAAACTGATAAAGGCAGCCGCAGCGATAGAGAATGTCCAGACTATTTTTTTTTTAAACCATGCAGCATTATCTCTGAAGTTTCCTTTCAGATCCAAGAACAGCCCCGTAAGCATCCAGACAGCCACGATACCATGGAGCCAGTCAACTCCTCTCTCAACATGGGTGGCTTGCTCCACCGACAGACAACCAGGGCGGGTCCTGGACTGGATTGGAGGGACTCCATGAAAGTAAATTAGCAGGTAAGGTCTAATTTCTCCTTCCTTCACATCCCTCCAATCCAGTCCAGACAATCGAGATGTACCACAGCAGTACCTAACGATGGGAGGGCCCCGCAAGCCCTGCCCACAATACCCGGGGCCCCAAACCGGGCTTCCTGTCCAGCTTGTACATCCAACCAATAATGCTTTGCAAACGTATGCAAAGAAGACCATGCTACAACCGACAGATGTCCACTGGCAGTACCAAGCAGAGTTCTGCCCAGGACACCACCTGGGACCTGGTGGAACGAGCCTGCAACACCTCCAGCACAGACCTATACTTGAGGAGGTAGACTTAGGCAACTGCCTCCTTAATCCAGTGCGAAATGGAAGCTTTACAGTAGATGTGGCCTCCCCTCTATGAGGACCGCCAAACAAAATGAACAGCTGATCTGACTTCCAGAAAGGCTTTGTATGCTTCAAGTAACAGCGCAGTGCTCTGCGCACATCCAGAGAATGCAATCGCAGGTCTCTATTAGCCCCCGCTGATCCTGAAAAAAAAACGGGAGCGTCATCACTTGGTTGAGGTGAAACAGAGAGACCACCTTTGCAGGAAGGAAGGAATCGTTTGCAAAACCACCCGCTCCTTATCTCCTTCCTGGCAAGATAAAGCCTGTGATTCCGAAACGCATCAAGCTGAGCAAATAGCCACCAAGAACACCACTTTCAAGGTGAGATCCTTCATTGAGGCCAGACTCAAAGGCTCAAAGGGATCAGTGGTCAAACCTGACAACACAAAGTTCAGGTCCCAGGAAGACATAACAGCCCGCACCGGCGGCCAGACCTTCTTCACCGCTTGCAAGAACTGCACAATATCTGGATAACACGCCAACAGCGCAACCTGAACCTTTCCTCTATAGCAGGCCAAAGCCGCTACCTGCACCTTTAGGAAATTCAAGGCCAGCCCTTTATCCAACCCAAAGGACAGTGCCTGAAACTGAAAATGGCCCCAAAAATGTTGCAAAGAGGAGGAAGCACTGATGCCCCGGACATATCTGAATGTGAAGATATGCCTTTCTCAAGTACAGGACAATAAGAAACTCTCCCTTCTGCATGGCCACTGTAATGAAATAAAACATTTCCATATGAAATCTTGGTACCTGCAGCGTGACTTTTAGCCCATCGAGAATGGGCTAAAAGGTGCTGTCCTTTTTGGGCACAATGAAATATATCGAGTATCAACCAAATCTGCACCAGTCTGATGGTACGGGAACCACCGCTCTATCTCCAGCAACCACTGCAATGTCATGTGCACCGCTTGACGTTTGCTCGGGGACATGCAGGGGGACAGCATGAAGGCTTCCTTCAGTGGATGCTGAAACTCTAGCATGTAACCTTCACGGATAATTTCAAGAACCCAGTGAACTGAGGTTATCTGGATCTAGGAGTGGTAAAAGTGCTGAAGGCGGCCACCGATACTCTCTTCCAACCCCCTGGGCCCCCCCTCATCTCATTGTGGCTTTTTGGCGGCGTCCAAGGAACCTTCTTAATAACCGCGGCTAGTCCTTCGGAACTAAAATGACTGCCCTCTGAAGGGATAGCATCCCCTTTGCAGATGAGGGAAGCGTGTTGCCTGAAAGCAATGGAAGTTTCTAGATCCTCCCCGTGCAGGAGCAGACTATCCCTTATCTCCGCAAAGTATGTCCTCTGGCAACTTGCCACCCTTTAAATCCTCCAGGTCTTTAAATAACTCCTTCAGTGGGTCGCCAGACTGCTTGCCTTTAAAGGGCAGCTTGCTCAACCGAACCCTGGAGGATACATCTGCCAAACAGTTATGCAGCCATAGGAACATATGCACCACTGCTATCAAGACCATCTCTTGGAAAAGGAGCAGACCAGATCATAGCAAATATCAGACAAGTAGGCTGTGACTGAATTCAGCTTCACAACCTCCACCGGCTCCAAGCAAGGCTCCTGAAGGAGCCCAGATAGGGCCTGCACCCATCACATGCAGGCTCATGCCACATCAGCTCTGCAAATGAAAGTTTACAAAGACAAGACGTTGACCTCAAATGCCTGCCACAACAGTGCCTCCAAGCAGCGATCCTGCAGATCTCTAAGGGCTGTGCCACCCTCCAATGGAATTGTGGTCTTTTTGGTCACGGCCACAACTAAAGCATCCACCTTGGGAGTTTGAAAGAGATCATTCTCGGCCTGTGGAATGGGATAGATATGGGCCATAGCCTGTCCCTGCCCCCCACCCCCTGAAGCCCTGCCTTGGGAACCTCCCATTCTGCCTCAATAATCTGCATGATGGCCTGATGAATGGGAAAGGAATGCTGCAGAATGTGCAAACCTTGCAGCAGTGGGACTTCCAGGGCCAACCCTTCCTGCTATGCCCAGACAGGTAAGTTTAGTTGCCAAGGATTGTGAGATAAGAGACATGAACTCTTCCTTGCAGAAAACCTGGATGATGGTAGGATCCTCCCACGGGGGAAGGTTCACCCCCTCCAGCCCGAAAATGTCCAGGTCCTCTTCCGAGACAAAGGGACCCTCCCCTGCATCCTTCACCTCTCCAGAATGTGCATGGTCATCTACCTCCTGCAGAATGCCCTCCTCCAAGAGACACAAATATTTGGCAGGATCTTGCTCCCCCTCCATGGGAAGGGACCGCATAGGAGCCAAGTTCTGACCAGCTAGAAGTGTCCTCCCCAATCCCTGGTCCTTCTCCAATCTATAAGCCCGATGGAGGAGAATAGGGAACTGTCCACCTGCAGCGGATTATCTGCCCCATGGGAACATAAGGAAGACAGAGAGGTACATAGATGAGACCTACAGGGATATAGTCCTGAAGTCCCACCTCCACAGTCTGGCAGATGCTGCCATGGAGGAGAGAGGTCACATGACAGGAGAGCATCACCCTGCTGTGGCAGGAAGTGATCCTGTAGCTAGGACCTGTCCTCCAGGTGATGTAAAACCCTCTTACACCAAGGAGGTTTCTCCAGGGCCATGTGCCCATGAGGGAAGGGTTAGGACAGACGTTATAGTGGTGATTCGATCATTAGGTATGTAGATAGCTGGGTGGCTGGTAGACGTGAGGATCGCCTGGTAACATGCCTGCCTGGTGCGAGTAGCGGACCTCACGCACCACATAGACAAGGTCTTAGACAGTGCTGCGAAGGAGTCTGCTGTCTTGGTACATATCGATACCAATGACATAGGAAAATATGGTAGGGAGGTTCTGGAGGCTAAATTTAGGCTTTTAGGTAGGAAGTTGAAATCCAGAACTTCCAGGGTAGCATTTTCCGAAATGCTTCCCGTTCCACACACAGGACCCAAAAGGCAAGCAGAGCTCTGGAGTCTCACTGCATGCATGAGACAATGGTGCAAGGATGAGGGTTTTGGATTTGTTAGGAACTGGGGAACATTCTGGGGAAAGGAGGGGCTCTTCCGAAGGGATGGGCTTCACCTTAACCGGGATGGAACCAGGCTGCTGGCATTAACCTTTAAAAAGGAGATAGAGCAGCTTTTAAACTAGATAATAGGGGAAAGCAGACAGTCGCCCAAAAGCACATGGTTAGGAACAATGTATCCTTGAAGGATACTGCCAAAAAAATGAAGTTAGGGCACATCAGTAGAGAGGTTCCAATAAAGACAAAGGTAGCCCAAATGCCCTTGAGTACAGAGCAGACAGAGCTTAAAGATTCCAAATTGCCCCTGCCTACTGATAACCAGATTAATATGAATAAAATACAGTCTCTAAAATGCTTGTATGCAAATGCTAGAAGTCTAAAAAATAAGACGGGAGAGTTAGAATATATAGCACTAAATGAGAAATTAGATATGATTGGTATCTCAGAGACATGGTGGGAGGAGGACAACTATGGTGGAAGGAGGACAACCTGTGATACCTGGGTACAAACTATATCGTAATGATAGAGCTGATCAAATTGGTGGAGGGGTTGCGCTCTATGTCAGAGAGGGCATTGAGTCACAAAGGATTAAAGTTGGGCAGGAAACAAAATTTTCTGTAGAATCTCTATGGATTGAAATTTCATGTAAAAAGGGGAAGGCAATGGCAGTGGGGTTGTACTATTGACCGCCTGGCCAGAATGAACAAATGGATGATGAAATGTTCAAAGAAATCAGGAAGCTAAGAAAAGTTACAGAACAGTAATAATAATGGGTGATTTCAATTAACTCAGTATTGACTGTGTCAGTGTCACGGCAGGACATGCTAGGGAGATGAAGTTTCTAGATGAAATAAATGACTGCTTCTTGGAGCAGCTGGTTCATGAACTGACCAGAGGGGAAGCCATTTTGGACTTTGTCCTTAGTGGAACACCAGATCTGGTGCAAGAGATAAGGGTGTTGGGGCCACTTGGCAATAGTGATCACAGCATGATTACATTTGATTTAATTAATGGATGAGGGATGGTAAGGAAATCCACAGTACTACCTTTTAACTTTCAAAAGGGAGACTATAATAAAATGAGGAAAATAGTTAAGAAAAAACTAAAAGGAGCAGTTGCAAAGGTCAAATATTTACATTAAGCTTGGGTGTTGTTTAAAAATACTATCTTGGAAGCCCAGACCAGCTGTATTCCACGCTTTAAGAAAAGTGGAAGTCCAAAAAACTGCCAGCATGGTTTAAAGGTGAGGTCAGAGAGGCTGTTGTCAAAAAAGCATCTTTCAGGAAATAGAAAAAAAGAGCCAAATGACGAAAACTGTAAACAGCACAAGTACTGGGAAGTTAAATGCAAAGCATTGATAAGGCAGGCAAAGAGAATTTGGGAAAAAACTTGCTGTGGAAGCAAAAACGCGTAATAAAGAATTTTTCAATTAAATTCGTAGCAAAAAACCTGTGAGTCAGTTGGACTATTAGATGATAGAGGGGTAAAAGGGGCAGTACAAGGGGACAAGGCTATAGCGGAGAGACTGAATGAATTCTTTACTAAGGAAGATGTAGGGATGTTACCTATGACTGAAGTGGTATTTAAAGGTGATACTGCAGAGGAACTGAAAGAAATATCGATACACCGGGAAGATGTATTAGAACTATTTGATAAACTGAAGAGTAGCAAATCACCTGGACCGGATGGTATACATCCAAGGATGTTGAAAGAATTGAAATATGAGACTGCAGACCTGCTATTAGCAATCTGTGAACTATCATTAAAATCATCTGCAATACCTGAAGATTGGAGGATCGCCAATGTAACGCCACTTTTTAAAAAGGGTTCCAGGGTGATCCGGGGAACTACAGACTGGTAAGCCTGACGTCAGTACTAGGAAAAATGGTAGAAACCATTATAAAGAAAAAAATTACTCATAATGAGATAGTCATGGCTTAATGGGAGGCAGCCAACATGGCTTTAGACAAGGAAGATTTGTCTTACTAATCTGTTATGTTTTTTTGAAGCTGTGAATAAACAGGTACACAAAGGTGAGTCGGTTGATATAGTGTATCTAGACTTTCAGAAAGCCTTTGACAAGGTCCCTTATCAGAGACTTTTGGCAAAACTAAAAGTCATGGGATAGGAGGCAGTATACTATTGTGGATCAGAAACTGGTTAAAAGATAAAAAAACAGAGGGTAGGGCTAAATGGCTAATTTTCCCAGTGGAAAAAGGTGAATAGTGGATTACCCCAGGGATCTCTGCTGGGTCCGCTGCTTTTTGACATATTCATAAATGACCTGCAAAAGGGAAAAACGGAGTGAGGTTATCAAATATGCAGATGACATAAAACTTTTTAAAGTTGTTAAAACCCAAGAGGATTGTGGAAAATTGCAAGAGGATCTTGATAAGCTGGAAGACTGGGCATCCAAATGGCACATGAAATTTAATGTGGACAAATGCAAAGTTATGCACCTAGGAAAGAACAACCCAAACTATGGTTACACGATGCAAGGTTCCAAATTGGGAACCACTACCCTGGAAAAAGATTTAGGCGTCATTGTGGATAACATGTTAAAACCCTCCGCCCAGTGTGCAGCGGCGGCAAAGGGAGCAAATAAAATGCTAGGTATCATAAGGAAAGGAATGGAAAATAAAACAAAGGATATTATAATGCCTCTGTATCGTTCCATGGAACGACCGCACCTTGAATATTGTGTGCAATTCTGGTCGCCGTATCTTAAAAAGGACATTGTATTATTAGAAAAGGTGCAGAGAAGAGCCACCAAAATGGTAAAGGGGATGGAAGGATACTCCTATGAAGAGAGGCTAAGAAGGTTGGGGCTCTTCAACCTGGAAAAGAGACGGCTGAGGGGAGATATGATAGAGGTTTATAAATTAATGAATGGAGTGGAACGGGTAAACATATATCAATTGTTTATGTCGTCAGAGTATAAAAAGACTAGGGGACATTTAATGAAGCTACAGGGTAACCTATTTAAGACCAATAAGAGAAAATATTTTTTCACTCAATATGTAATCAAATTCTGTAATTTGTTACCGGAGGATGTAGTAAAAGCTGCTAGTGTAGCTGGGTTTAAAAAAAGGTTTGGAGAAGTTCCTGGAAGAAAGGTCCATAAATCATTATTAACAGGGACCCAGGATATCACTGCTTGACCCAAATACAAGCATTGAGGAACCTGTGTCTTCTGGGAAGACTGCTAGGCACTTATGACCTAGATTGGCCACTGCTGGAAACAGGATACTGGGCTTGATGGACCTTGGTCTGACCCAGTATGGCATATCTTATGTTCTCTTTGCCCCCCTGCAAGACTAACACTTGTGAGCTCCGCATACAAAATGGGCACAACAGGTTCTGTATCCGCTGACAAAATGGTCACCAGGGAATTAGCACAGGAAAAGATTTGCATAATCAGTCTCCAGCTGCTGTTGGATGGACACAACCTGATTGTCTAGACTGGACTGGAGGAACGCGGATGAATTTGTTTTTTGCACAAGATGAAGAGATGATCCAAAGATTTATTTATTTTTTACCATAATCAAAATGAGCAGTTTATGGGGGATACTCATACAACATACATATTTATAGCCTGGGAACAACAACATAGAAATGTAGGAAGATGATTCTAGTAATGTACGAGGTGGTGTTACCTTATGGTACAAGGTTTCTTCTTAAATTTAACTATAAGTGTATATTGAAGTTGCCTTTTAATTGTGTTTCTTTTTAGACGGTAGGAAGCCCTTCCTATCTGAGTTGAGCTAGTTATTTGGCAAAGTTGAATATGATCCTCAGAGTTTTCGTTTTGAATTTATCTAGCTCTTGGGTTTTACTTCGTATTTCTTCCTCCTTTTGCTTTAGTGGTCTCTTAATGGAGTAATTAGTATTGTAACAAATAGCTGGCTTTGTATGTAGTTTACCTTATATGCACTGTAAAATGGATTAGTCCTATTTCGGTTCAAGTTAATGCTTGTTAAATATATATACTGTATATAGAAACATATAAACATGACGACAGAAAAAGACCACATGGCCTATCTAGTCTGTCCTTCCTTAACAACAACTACAACAGTCCCCTTTTTAACTTTAGAGATAAAAAGGGGACTGTGGTGGTAGTTGTTTAGGAAGGACAGACTAGATAGGCCATGTGGTCTTTTTCTGTCATCATGTTTCTATATACAGTATATATATTTAACAAGCATTAACTTGAACCAAAATAGGACTAATCCATTTTACAGTGCGCAAACTTAAAAAAATACTGCTCAATTACAGTAGATGCAATCATTTCAGACTATTCTGGTTTTTAAATTATATATTTTGGCTCATGTTAGCTCATGATCTGGGAAGCTGTCTTCTACATGCAGACTGGTGGGGATCCTTGGTGTTAAGGCTACAGCCTTAACAGCAACAAAAGTCAAATTATTTTCCATTCCTTCATGCACAATTCTTTTTAAACCTCTTCCGTTCCATTGGGTCTCCAGTTCAATTGTCACCAAGGCTTCTTTCGCAATAACCTGAAGATTTTTTCCAATATTCTATCTCCCCCTAATACACTGCTGTCTGGTCAGTGCACCGATGCTTCTAGGCTGGGTTGATGTACTAGAGCTCCTTCTGGAACCATGTAATTATAATCCTTGAATCCAGCACTAGGGTGTCGCACACTTTAACAATAATGATGATCCCCTCCTACCAGCAGATGGCTCTGCACCCTACAAGGCTGCCCATTCTTTTCAGCACCGAGATGCATGTCCACTGGTCCTTTAGTAGCTGCCCTCTAGATTGTGATCAAGCCAGGGAGCTTCCACTTGGCAGTTCATAGCAGTACCACTGAGTCACAAGACTAGGCCTTCTCATAGACATTGAATTCAATGGATATCATGAACTTTAAGAAGACATGCAAAAGGCTTACTTTCTGGCGGCTAGCAAAAATGTCAATCACAGAAGTTCAGATTTAAAACAAATTTCCAGACATACTAAAACTTCAAAAGGTTTAAACGGATTCATGTGTCCCTCTACTTACACTCAGTAAGTTTAACAGTGAGCTACAAACAGATAACTAAAAGAATCCTCAACAGGTGAGTATATGGTGCTTTCAATTGTGTCAAGGCTATGTGATTAGAGTAAAGCAGTTCACCTTTCATATATATTTATGTTGCACAACTTCCTGGAGGTATGCATTGGCTGTGACCCCTTGTACAGAGCCACCATAAAAATGATCCAAAGATTATTTGTTTGCGCCCACATGAGGAATAAAAGAGCTCCAGCAAATATGCATGTACATTATATATCAAACATAATTTGCAAGAGTACCAACCCTCTTAAGGTTAAATACAGACAGTGTATCTTTGGATGTGGTAATATCCATAAAAGATCTCAAATAATCACCCACTGGGCCTTGTGCTCTTTGGACGACAGATGACTAACTCATGATTTCTGGTCATGGTAGGAGTGAGACCTCTTATGGGTGTAATGTCATAAGATGCCTATGTGAAACATCTAAAAGGCATCTATATTATCTTCATGAAATAGGTGCCTATACAATGACCCCCTCCCCAGTAATGCTGAAATTCACACCTGCACTGAAGGTGTAAACGTGCACCAGACAAGCAGTGTTTTCCTGACCACAGTATGAAAATCAGTGTATTCATCAGAAACAATATAAAAAATTTAAAAAGGCCCAGATTGGAGTAAGCCTAGATTTGGTGTCTTCAACTGAAAAATCACAGATTACTGGGTCTACTTTGAGCTGCAAGAAGGTTTAAGAGTCGTTAGGTTTAGGACCCAGGCTCAGGGACACTCATCATACCTATAATCAGCAATGACAATAAAAGATTTGGCACAGCCAGCAACTATCTTCTCTTGGGTCAAGCAGCCTCTAAAAAACAAAAACAAAAAAAGAGAAAAGCAGCACAATTAGGAGAAAAAGATAGGATGCAATCACTAAACTGTCTTCTGCAAACTGTGACAGTTTCTAACCTGGTCCTGGAGCACAGTACATTACAAAAAGATAAAATTAGCAGCTGGAGCAATAGGTAAGAAAATGGTGTCCTCTGTCTGATTAACAATGTGCAATGCAGGTATTAACTAAAAAGAAGAGGGGACCCCAACTATGATATAAAACCAAAACTACCACATTCCATTTTACTAAATACTGACATATATGTCACTGTCAAAGTACTACATTACGTTTGATTGTTGGGTAATTTTCCCCACAAATTTGGGACTCACTTGAAGAAAAATGTTTTAATTTGCAAATAAAACATTTAATTAGCTAAATTGAAGGGTGGTACCTTGCATCGTGTAACCATAGTTTTGGCTGTTCTTTCCTAGATGCATAACTTTGCACTTGTCCAGATTAAATTTCATCTACTATTTGGACGTCCAGTCTTTCAATTTTTCAAAGCCCTTTTGCAATTTTTCACAATCCTCTTGCGTTTTAACAACTTTAAATAATTTTGCCTCATCTGCAAATTTGATCACCTCACTCATTATTCCTATATCTAGGTAATTTATTAATATATTAAGCAGCAGGCCCAGCACAGATCCCTGGGGTACTCCACTATTCACCTTTTTTCCATTGAGAAAATTGGCCATTTAGCTTTACTCTCTGCTTTCTATCTTTTATTTTTATTTATCTATTTAACATTTCTTATATACTGCCTTTCATGATATCAAGGTGATTGAACAAACTGAAATTACATTGAACAGGGCATTATAACTTGGAGATAACTATTTTACAGGGAACATGGGCAATGGAGGGTTAAGTGGCTTGCCCAAGACCACAAGGAACACCTGTGGGACTAGAAACCACAGTCCTTCCAGCATAAGGTTGCTGTCCTCTAGTGGGATTTGAACCCCCGACCTTCCGGCCTGAGGTAACTTGCCCCAACCACTAGGCCACTCCAGTTCCTGATCCACAATACTGCACGGTCTCCAATCCCATGACTTTTTAATTTTGCCAAGAGTCTCTCATGAGGAACCTTGTCAAAGGCTTTCTGAAAATCAGATACACTATATCAACCAGCTCACCTTTGTCTACCTGTTTATTCACACCTTCAAAAAAATAACACAGATTAGTAAGACAAGACTTTCCTTGACTAAATCCATGTTGGTATTCTCCCATTAAACAAAGACATGTTCAGTAATTTTATTCTTTATAATGGTTTCTACCATGTTGTCTGGTACTGACATCAGGCTTACCGGTCTGTAGTTTCCTGGATTACCCCTTTTTAAAAACTGGCGTTAAATTGGCCATTTGCCAGTTTTCAGGTACTACCGATGATCCATGCCCTGCGCACTGGATCAAGACAGCCTGATCTGACCTAAGTGCATTCATTCCCAAAATCATTCACCTTTCCTTTACCAGCGGCCTGGTACCATCACCACTGAAAACCACCACTGTCAGACCACTACAAAAAATAACAAACTGGACCCAACGACGTAAACTCCTATAGGCCCATATCTAGCCTCCCATGCCTGGCTAAGATAACTGAGAAGATAGTCCAGCAACAAATCCAAGATTACATCGACTCCTACGCTCCCCTCAACCAACAGCAGCATAGGTTCCGTCAACACCACTGTGTCAAAACCTTCCTGGCCACTCTTCTGGACAATCTCATTATGGGAATGAACAAAGCGAAGCAGGGATTCATCCTAATATTCCTGGACATCGCATCAGCCTTTAACCCGGTCAGTCACAATCTCCTACTTGCTCACCTACAACAGAAAGGTATAGAGAACTTGGCCCTAGATTAGTGCAGATCCTACTTATCAGATCGTCAACAACTGGTGCACATAGGCGCTCAGGCATCATCCACATATCCGCAGACGCGAGGAGTTCCACAGGGTTCATCTCTATCTGCCTTGCTCTTCAACATCTACATCCAGCCAATCTGCTCAATAATCCAATCATACCACATACTATACCACATCTATGCCAATGTACTACTATACACCCCATTCTCCAATGACAGTCCCAATTACACCAAGATTACGGAATGCTTTAATGCAGTCTTAGACTGGCTCTGTACATACAACCTGAGAGTGAACTGCAAGAAGACTAAGTGTTATTTATCACAAAGGACCCAACCTTCATCCCTCCATCTTCCCTATGGGTAAAAGATGCAAAGCTGATGACGAAGCAAGAAGTGCATTACCTAACCTAGGAGTCACCCTTGATCAATGACTGTATATGTAAACCTCAAAATAAAGACCCTACATCATCTACGTCCACTGCTGGAGGCTACCAACTTCCGCACCGTATTCCAGGCACTTATCCTTGCACACTTTAACTATGCAAATATTCTCCATGGCCTGCCAGGCTATGCATTTCATCCTCTGCAAACGGATTGAACACCACAGCCTGAACCTTGAATGGAGCCTCCAGATTTGAATATGTCACGCCCAGGGCCGGCCCGTCCATTGAGCAAGAATGTTTTTTGCACAGGGCCCCACGCAAAGAACATTCTGCTTTAAAAATAAATTACATTTAAAACAAAAAAAAAAGCTGGCTGCTGCCGCCGTGGCAGAATCAAGTGTCCGGGGGGCAAGGACTGGAAATGGGCTGATGTGGGGGTTAGGACTGGAGGTGGGCTGATGGGGTTAGGACTGGTAATGGGCTATGGGGGGGTTAGGACTGGTAATGGGCTATGGAGGGGGTTAGGACTTGAGGTGGGCTGATGGGGTTAGGACTGGTAATGGGTTGTGGGCTGATGGGGGGGTTAAGACTGGTAATGGGCCATGGGGGGCTAGGACTGGAAATGGGCTGATGGAGCAGCTAGGATAAGACTGGAAATGGGCTGTTGGGGGGAGCTAAGATTGGAAATGGGCTGTGGTGGGGGCTTGGATTGAAATGGACTCATGGAGGGGCTAGAACTGGAAGTAGGCTCATGGGGGGCTTGGATTGGAATTGGGCTGAGTGGAGGGGAGCTAGGATTTGACATGGGCTGATGGTGGGGCTAGGAAATGACTAGAAATGGGCTGATGGGGGGCTGGGATTGGAAATGAGCTGATGGAGGGACTCTGATAGGACTGGAAATGGATGGGGAGCTAGGACTGGAAATGGGCTGATGGGGGGCTAGGACTGGAAATGGGCTGATGCAGGGACTAGAAGGGAGCGGATGCTGGGTGAGGATTAGAATGGGATGGGGCTGGGAGAGTGAAATGGAGGGGGAAAAATATTTTGTGTGGGAGGGATGAAAAATCTACAATTGGCCGGGTATTGGGAGAGTAAGTGGGGATTGAGGATGGAGGGGTAAAATTTGAGTGGATGAAATAGGAATGAGGAAAGAGCAAAAGGAGAAAGATTAGTATGTTAAAGCAGATGTAGAGAGAATGGAAAAAAACAAGAAGAGAAAAGAAAGGACAAATGGACAGCAGATGATGGAGAGTTAGCAGAAGACACGAAAAAAAACAGAAGAAAGTGGCTGGAGCAATTGCAACTGAAAAAAAATGCACAAAAGGTAGAAAGATATCTCTTTATTTTGAATTTATTAACTGGAATATGCCAGCTCTGGGAAATGTGCATCATTAACGTCTGCGCTTTATTTAGTAAAAGAGGAAATTAATTTATAGTTTTATTTCTAGTGTTGTTGTACGTTCCAAGTTTGGCTTTTGGGGTTCCCAGTTTAATTATTGCCGTCCTGTTTCCAAATTGTGATTCCTTGTTTGGTGATGGTCTATGTTCTGCATGTGTAACTGAGCTGAAGTATTCTGTTTATGTAATTCCTATTTGACATTGCCACTTGTTCTCTTTCCCCAGTAGGTCATATATTGTTATTCTCTGAAATGTATTGGTTTAATATTTGCAATGTTGCCTTTTGATAGGTATGATCTGGTGCTTTGTGAGTCCTGGTAGTGCTGTTACGATACGGCGGGTTTGCTATGGGTTCTAAATGGGCAGCGTTTGTATTAGTTCCTAATGTGCTTGGCGGTTGGCACTGGATTATAGTAATGTAGAAATCTTTTAGTCTTTCTTTATCCATACATTCATTAAGAGACATGTTCACTAAAAGTTAGTGTATGGTAACATTATGCAAATATTTATGCAAATGAGGCCCCTTATGCAAATGAGGCCCCGCACCAAGTCTCCGCATATGTCCCCGCACCCCCCTTGGGCCGCCCCTGGTCATGCCCATCCTAAGGTAACTGCGTTGTCTCCCAATAGCAAGCCGCCTAAATTTTAAAGCTCTCTTGATGACATTTAAAGTACTACATAATCTCTCTGCAGTCTCCCTCGCAGAAATCATACAATGGACACCGAACAACAGAATGAGAAGGACAAACATGACAAAACACACTCAACACCCCTTCAGCAATAAGGAGGAGTTCCCAAGCTGCCAAGAACCGAGCTCTCTCATTATACACACCACTTCTTTAGAACACCCTCCCTGCCCCGATCTGATCTTCTTTGTAATGTAAAGTTGCCAAATATGTACAGCAGCTGACAACTTAGCTGATTCAGGTGACCAAGTCTACAACTGAATGTTCTGGAAGCAAATACTGAACGTCTGCACAACAGGTATTTCATATGGCATTGACTAGAAAGTTAATACACATTTTAATGGAGGATTTGAACAGATATTACAGAGCATAGGGAAAGTATTGGCTGGACTATAATTCTAGAGGATCATCTAACTATATACTGTATAAGCATACTAAGAAAATGGCTCCAATATACGTTAGAGGATCAACTTGCACCCGTGCTATAAACAAATCACTCTCCCTGGAATAGTAGCAGAGTAAATGACAGCAGATAAAGACCAGGCCAGTCCATTTAGTCTGCTCAGTGAAGTAGCTAGATTTGTGCCCAGTTTACTCCCCTCTATGCATTCGTTTAGAATTTAACCTGCCGTTCCATGCAGATTATCCCCTCAATATTTTGAAGTGTAAAAGTTGTGTGCCCAAGCTCTAATCAGACTGGGTAGGAGGAAGCATGATAATTCTCAGGACTCCCATCTATAAATATATTCCCTCCAGGCCTGTATACCCGTGCTGAGGCACTTGGAGAAGGGTTGCAAGAAGGCAAGAGCACTGCTATGCCATTATCCTCTGGAAAGAGATTCTAACTCTGTTGACAAGAACGTTTGTGTTCTAATTTAAATGAGCTTGTCAGTTCTCTGGAACTTGCCAATTTTTGTTGGTGTGATTCAAGGTGATCATCTCCTTGACTCCTCCTGAAATCACTGCCAAGACCACCATGCCTTATTAGGACATATCAAAAGACCAAAAACCTATCCAGAATTCAGATGGGACTGGACACCGACTAACATCTCAAAAGTGACCACCAAATGACTCTATACAGTCCTTTAGGCAAATTACCAATCAAACATACCAAACAAAATTTTCAAGGCACTCAAGGGCTACTAGTTTCCCTCAGTTTGTTCCCATCAGCAAATAACTTTGTCTTGCCTGCTGCCATATGGATTGTCTTCTCCCAATCTAGAAGCCCAAACTGCTGGAGTGTTAAGATAGTTGGCTCTGGTCCTTGACCTACAGTAGGATCTCCACCAGGACCACTGTCACTGCTTCAACTGTCATGGACAACAACGTCCCTCCCAGCCTAAGAACATAAGATATGCCATACTGAGTCAGACCAAGGTCCATCAAGCCCAGTATTCTATTTCCAACAGTGGCCAATCTAGGTCATATGTACCTAGCAGTTTCCCCAAGGGACACAGGTTCCACAATGCTTGTATTGGTTCAAGCATTGATATCCTGGGTCCCTTCTTAATAATGGTTTATGGACCTTTCCTCCAGGAACTTGCCAAACCTTTTTTAAACCCAGCTACACTAACAGCCTTTACTACATCCTCCGGTAACAAATTCCAGAGTTTGATTACACGTTGAGTGAAAAAATATTTTCTTTTATTAGTCTTAAATAGTTTACCCTGTAGCTTCATTGCATGTCCCCTAGTCTTTCTATATTCTGATAAGGTAAACAATCGATCTACGTTTACCCGTTCCACTCCGTTCATTAATTTATAGACTTCTATCATATCTCCCCTCAGCCGTCTCTTTTCCAGGTTAAGGAGCCCTAACCTTTTAAGCCTTTCTTCATAGGAGTATCCTTCCATCCCCTTTACCATTTTGGTGGCTCTTCTCTGAACCTTTTCTAAAATCACTATATCCTTTTTAAGATACGGCAACCAGAATTGCACACAATATTCAAGGTGCGGTCTCACCATGGAACGCTACAGAGGCATTATAATATCTTTTGTTTTATTTTCCATTCCTTTCCTTATCATACCTAGCATTCTATTTGCTCTCTTGGCCGCCGCTGCACACTGGGCCGAGGGTTTTAACATGGTATCCACAATGACGCCTAAATCTTTTTCCTGGGTGGTGGTTCCTAATGTGGAACCTTGCATCGTGTAACCATAGTTTGGGTTGTTCTTCCCTAGGTGCATAACCTTGCACTTGTCCACATTAAATTTCATCTGCCATTTTGATGCCCAGTCTTCCAATTTATCAAGATCCTCTTGCAGTTTTCCACAATCCTCTTGGGTTTTAACAACTTTAAATAGTTTTGTGTCATCTGCAAATTTGATAACCTCACTCGTTATACCACTTTCCAGGTCATTTATGAATATGTCAAAAAGCAGCGGACCCAGCACAGATCCCTGGGGTACACCACTATTCACCTTTCTCCACTGAGAAAATTGGCCATTTAGCCCTACCCTCTGCTTTCTATCTTTTAACCAGTTCCTGATCCACAATAGTACACTGCCTCCTATCCCATGACTAGTGAGGTTATCAAATTTGCAGATGACACAAAACTGTTTAAAGTTGTTAAAACCCAAGAGGATTGTGGAAAACTGCAGGAGGATCTGGATAAATTGGAAGACTGGGCATCCAAATGGCAGATGAAATTTAATGTGGACAAGTGCAAAGTTATGCACCTAGGAAAGAACAACCCACACTATAGTTACACGATGCAAGGCTCCACATTAGAAACCACCACCCAGGAAAAAGATTTAGGAGTCATTGTGGATAACATATTAAAACCCTCCGCCCAGTGTGCAGCGGCGGCCAAGAAAGCAAATAGAATGCTAGGTATCATAAGGAAAGGGATGGAGAATAAAACAAAGGATATTATAATGCCTCTGTATCGCTCCATGGTACGACCGCACCTTGAATATTGTGTGCAATTCTGGTCACCGTATCTTAAAAAGGACATAGAGTATTAGAAAAAGTACAGAGAAGAGCCACCAAATTGGTGAAGGGGATGGAAGGCTACTCCTATGAAGAGAGGCTAAAAAGGTTAGGGCTCTTTAACCTGGAAAAGAGACGGCTGAGGGGAGATATGATAGAGGTCTATAAATTAATGAATGGAGTGGAACGGATAAACGTGGATCAATTGTTTACGCTATCAGAATATAGAAGGACTAGGGGACATGTAATGAAGCTACAGGGTAAACTATTTAAGACAAATAAGAGAAAATATTTCTTCACTCAACGTGTAATCAAACTCTGGAATCTGTTACCGGAGGATGTAGTAAGGGCTGTTAGTATAGCTGGGTTTAAAAAAGGTTTGGACAAGTTCCTGGAGGAAAGGTCCATAAACCACTATTAAAAAGGGACCCAGGATATCAATGCTTGACCTAGTACAAGCACTGCAGAACCTGTGTCTTTTGGGGAAACTGCTAGGTACGTATGACCTAGATTGGCCACTGTTGGAAACAGGATACTGGGCTTGATGGACCTCGGTCTGACCCAGTATGGCATTTCTTATGTTCTTATGACTCTTTAGTTTTGCCAAAAGTCTCTGATGAAGGACCTTGTCAAAGGCTTTCTGAAAGTCCAGATACACAATATCAACCGACTCACCTTTGTCCACCTGATTATTCACTCCTTCAAAAAAACATAACAGATTAGTAAGACAAGATCTTCCTTGTCTAAAGCCATGTTGGCTGTCTCCCATTAGGTCATGACTATCTACATGCTGAGTAATTTTATTCTTTATGATGGTTTCTACCATTTTCCCGGTACTGATGTCAGGCTCACCGGTCTGTAGTTTCCCAGATCACCCCTGGAACCCTTTTTAAAAATTGGTGTTACTTTGGCGATCCTCCAATCTTCAGGTATTTAGAGATGATTTTAATGATAGTTCACAGATTACTAATAGCAGGTCTGCAATCTCATATTTCAGTTCTTTCAACACCCTTAGATGTATACCATCCGGCCCAGGTGATTTGCTACTCTTCAGTTTATCTAATAGTTGTAATACATCTTCCCGATGTATCGATATTTCCTTCAATTCTTCTGCACCTTTAAATACCACTTTAGTCATGGGTAACATCCCTACATCTTCCTCAGTAAAGACTGAAGCAAAGAATTCATTCAGTCTCTCCGCTATCGCCTTGTCGCCTCTTAGTGCTCCTTTAACCCCTTTATCATCTAATGGACCAACTGACTCTCTCACAGGTTTTTTTGCTATGAATGTACTTGAAAAGGTCTTTACTTCGCGTTTTTGCTTCCGCAACAAGCTTCTTCTCAAATTCTCCCTTTGCCTGCCTTATCAATGCCTTGCATTTGACTTGCCAGTGCTTGTGTTGTTTCCAGGTTTCGTCATTTGGCTCTTTTTCCCATTTCCTGAAAGATGCTTTTTTGGCAACAGCCTCTCTGGCCTCACCTTTAAACCATGCAGGCAGTTTTTTGGACTTCCTTCCACTTTTCTTAAAGCGTGGAATACAGCTGGTCTGGGCTTCCAAGATAGTATTTTTGAACAGCCAAGCCTGATGTACGTCTTTAACCTTTGCAACTGCTCCTTTTAGTTTTTTCTTAACTGTTTTCCTCATTTTATCATAGTCTCCCTTTCGAAAGTTAAAAGGTAGTACTGTGGATTTCCTTACTATCCCTCCTCCACTAATTAAATCAAAGGTGATCATGCTATGATCACTATTGCCAAGTGGCCCCAACAACGTTATCTCTTGCACTAGATCTGGTGTTCCAGTAAGGACTAGGTCTAATATGGCTTCCCCTCTGGTCGGTTCATGAACCAGCTGCTCCAAGAAGCAGTCATTTATTTCATCTAGGAACTTTATCTCCCTAGCATGTCCTGACGTGACACTGACCCAGTCGATACCGGGGTAGTTGAAATCACCCATTATTATTACTGTGCTGTGACTTTTATTAGCTTCCTTGATTTCTTTGAGCATTTCATCATCCATTTGGTCATTCTGGCCAGGCGCTCGATAGTACACCCCCACTGCCTTTACCTTCCCCCTTTTACATGGAATTTCAATCCATAGAGATTCTACAGCAGATTTTGCTTCCTGCAAAACTTTAATCCTTTTTGACTCAATGCCCTCTCTAACATAGAGAGTAACCCCTCCACCAATTTGATCAGCTCTATCATTTCGATATAGTTTGTACCCAGGTATCACAGTGTCCCACTGGTTGTCCTCCTTCCACCATGTCTCTGATATTCCAATCATATCTAACCTCTCATTTAGTTCTATATATTCTAACTCTCCCATCTTATTTTTTAGACTTCTAGCATTTGCATACAAGCATTTTAGAGAATGTATTTTATTCATATTAATTTGGCTATTGTTAGACATGGGTAATTTGGGATCTTTAAGCTCTGTCTGCTCCATACTTGAGGGCATTTGGGCTACTTTACTCTTTTGTGGAACCTCTCTGCTTTTGGTAGTATCCTTCAAAGATACATTCTTCCGAATCATCCGCTCTTGGGCGACTGTCGGCTTTCCCCTAATATCTAGTTTAAAAGCTGCTCTATCTCCTTTTTAAAGGTTAATGCCAGCAGCCTGGTTCCATCCCGGTTAAGGTGAAGCCCATCCCTTCGGAAGAGCCCCTCCTTTCCCCAGAATGTTCCCCAGTTCTTAACAAATCCAAAACCCTCATCTCTGCACCATTGTCTCATCCACGCATTGAGACTCCGGAGCTCTGCCTGCCTTTTGGGTCCTGCGCGTGGAACAGGAAGCATTTCGGAGAATGCAACCCTGGAAGTTCTGGATTTCAACTTCCTACCTAAAAGCCTAAATTTAGCCTCCAGAACCTCCCTACCACATTTACCTATGTCATTGGTACCGACATGTACCAAGACAGCAGACTCCTCCCCAGCATTATCTAAGACCTTATCTAGGTGGCGCGTGAGGTCTGCTACCTTCGCACCAGGCAGGCATGTTACCAGGCGATCCTATTATGGCTTATCTCTATGGTGCAAAATAGCCATAAAGGGGGGACTCGCTTGATCATACTCCTATTCTCCCTAAGAAAGAGGGCAAGAAAGAAAATAGTATAGCTGCTTACTTGTAACAGGGTTTCTTCTTAGACAGCAGGTGAATGCAGCCATACTTGCTAGTGAAGTCGTGCAGGGTGATGCAGTATGCAGAACTCTTTCCTAGCGCAGCTCAGAACACTTTTTCCTCTAACAGTGGAGAATATGTGGGAGTCCTTGTGCCTCCTGCCGCCTGGACATCCAGATGGTAATGACGAGCAAAGATATGCAAAGACAACCACATGGCCACTCAAAAATATCTCCCGGCGGAACCAGCGTGTACTCTACCCACGTTGCCTCTTGCGCCCTAGTGGAATGTGCCCTCAGGCCCTGCAGAAGTTGTCTTCCCTGACACAATGGTCTCCTTGACTCAAAGTGCCACTGATGCCTTGGAAGTTGCTTCTCCTCACCTTGCCCCTCCAAAAGCACAAACAGCCAATCCGACTTTCTGAAGGGCTCGGTTTTCCGCAGATAAAGCCTCAGAGCCCAAAACACATACAAACTGTGGAGGCATCTATCCTCTTCCAACTCCCCCCCTTGCAAAGATAGAAAGCATGACTACCTGATTAACATGAAAGGCCGATACAACCTTAGGCAAGAAGGAGGGCACCGGACGAAGGACTATCTTCTCCTGAGAGATCGAAAGGAACAGTTCTCAACAAAACAATGCCTGAAGCTCTGAAATCCATCTAGCAGAGCAAATTACCACCAGAAAAAACATTAACGTAAGATCTTTAAGAATCGCTTCTCTTAGATGCTCAAATGGCACCTCCACCAGAGTGGAGAGCACCGTTGAGATCCCATGCGGGAACCAGATCACACCTACCTAGGAGGCCGCACTGTTTCACTTCTCAGAGGAAACAAACTACATCGGGGTGAGTGGCCAGGGACATCCCTTGGATCCTTTCCTGGAACCACACCAAAAGAGGCCACCTGCACCCACAATGAGCCCAGTGCCAGGACCTTATTTAGCCCTACCTTAAAGTAAGCCAGGATTTCTTTTTTTGTGTATAGAATTTTATTGAAAGTCAACAACATGACATGGCACAAATATCAATAAACAAACAGCTCAGGTACAATGACCCCAGCAGCCCACCCCCTCCTTCTAATTCTCAGGCCATTCGCCTATCTAGGCCAATCTGAAAAATATGAAAATGGCAACCACAATAACTGCAAGAGTAATACAAAAGTACATGTCACACTAGACAGCATGTATAGATGAGAACAGTAATATAATGAACCTTCATACCAAAAGATGAACATTAGTTTGATAAAGATATCCTATCATTGAAAAGAAACTTAGGAAGATAAGAGCAACAATATTTTCACCAGCTAAAGACCGGTATCAGTAGTACCAGGGATGCTTAGCTAGCCAGTACAAGTAATATAACCTTCAGGAGAGGAGGACCAAGTCACAGACATTAATAACCTGAGTGTCCTGACGACCCTCCTTTATCTAACCCCCCTCCCTTCCTCCCTCATCGTATTTAACTCAATGTTGGCTGTGAGAATAGGAGTGCTGTAGGGAAAAGACTTCAGGAGTTTACCCAAGTCACAAGCACTACAAAAGATCAAGCAGTGTCTTGAGATATAAAAATGCCAGGAATCCAAACATTAGCCAGTACCAGGTAATGCGTTACAGCTTAAACTGGCAGAAATCGGCTCCAAAGACGCTGTAAATCATCTGTTTTACCCCTCAGTTCTGCAGTCATCTTTTCCATTCTCCATATATATATATATATATATATATATATCTCAGACCATATAGTGAAACTAGATGTAAATTCGTGACTACCTGTCGCGGAAGTGACCTCAAGTTCCTAGCGAAAGTAAATGCTCCAAGCACAGCACAGGGTGACCAGATGGAAGGCAGTGCCACCTTGATACAGACCCTTCACCAAGCTTTCTATATCGGGCCCAGAAAATATGGGTTTGTATAGCACGCACCATCGGCTCCTCGGTAATAAAGGGGATAGCACATAAAGGAATCGGAGACCCCCAATCTGCCTCCAGGTCAACCCATGAAGAAAAGGCATTAGTCGACCATAATGGTACCAGCTCTTAAGCATGAGCATAAATAATAAAGTTCAAAATCAGGGAGACCAATACCTCCTGCCAACTTTGTCAGAGGCCTAACATGATTTTAAGTAGGTGGCATACGTTCTCAAATCCATGATGTCCATTAATGAATCCAGTCTGATCTGGATGTATAACTTCCTGCACTTTAGAATTTAGGCACAATGCAAGAATCTTTGTGAAAATTTTGTAATCAGTATTAAGCAATGAGATCAGTCTGTAATTGCTACACTGTAGCGGATCTTTCCCTTCCTTAGGTAACACCGTAATTAGGGCCGGATACATGGACTCGGAAATTCGTTGGCAGAGTAAGATGTCATTAAACACACTTAAGTGTCATTAAACACTGGCGCTAGGAGATCCAAAAACATTTTATAGTATTCTGCAGGAAACAGATCTGGGCTCGAGGCTTTAGCATTCTTTTAACTGTTTGATAGCTAATTGTACTTCTGCAAGAGTGATTTCTCTATCCAGCGCCTCGCACGTGTCACTAGACAGTTGCGGCAGATGTAATTCAGACAGGTAATGATGTATGTCTGTAAAATCCGCCAAAAGTTGCAAAGAGCAAAGGTTTTTATAGAAATGAGCAAAGTATTGGACTATATCCCTTGATTTATGAAGTCTCCGGTTCTGTTCATCAGAAATCATAGACACCCGGCGAGCTATACGTTGACGTTTCAGCTGCAATAGGAGTAGTTTACCTGCTTTATTCCCGTGCTCATAGAAATGCCAACGGGTTCTCAGTAACTGCGAAGTTATTTCCTCTGTCTCTAGTGCTGCCAGTTTTCCCCTTACATCGTGAGTTGATGCCAGATCCTAGGCATCGACCAACGCTTGTGCTTTTGTTTTAAAATTGCAATTTGTGCTCTTAAGTCTCTCTGTTTAACAGCAGTCTGTCAGTTAAAAGCTGTAGTCAGTGAAATGGTCTGTCCCCTCAAAACCGCCTTACCCGCTTCCCAAAGCAGGAAATGAGGGTCTCCTCACCTTCATTATGGCAAATGTACTCCATCCACTCCTTTCGCAGCTGTTGAAGAAAGTCCATATTTTTCAATAAATGTCGGGGGAAAGCACATGATCGGGGAGTGGTTTCGACATCCCCAACCTCCCTTTAGAGAGAAACTAAGTGATGATCTGAGGGTCCACTAGTTCCTATCTTGACTTGAATAACTTGAGAAGACAGCTTTTTAGAAACTAACCACATATCCAATCGGGAATATGAATTGTGCACAGAGAAGAACATATAATCCCTTTCTTTCAGATGCAAACACCACCATATGTCTTCCAGAGCAAAATTGGAAGTTAGACTAGATAATAGATGACTAGGCCCTGGAAGTACTTTAACATAGTAACATAGTAAATGACGGCAGATAAAGACCAGTATGGTCCATCTAGTCTGCCCAGTAAGATGGCAAGAGTAGGAGCACCTGCCGCTCTGTGCAGGCCACCCCTTCCCATGTCTTTGTTTTAGGGGTGAACCCACCGCTCCGTGTAGGACACCCCTGTATGTTGAGAAATTAGATAGTTACGTTTATTTTGATTTTATCCTTTTGCTGTAAAGGGATCCACTGTCTGTCCCATGCCATTCTGAATTCTGTCACTATATTTGCCCCCACCACTTCCATCGGGAGGGTATTCCAAGAATCCACCACCCTTTCAGTGAAAAAGGATTTCCTGATATTGCCTTTCAATTTACCCCCTTGCAGCTTCATGTTATGCCCTCTAGTTTTACAGCTTCCCCGTCTTTGGAAGAGGTTTGTTTGTTCATTATTTCTCTTTAAGTATCCAAAAAAACACAATTAAAATCGCCACCCATTAATATTTCACCGGACACCTGTTTTGATAGTACCTCCATAAGCTCCGTTAGGGACGGTATTATTTAGGTAGGAGGAATGTACACATTCACTAGAGAAATCGGGACCCCTAAAAGTGTACCAGAAAGAATTAGAAAATGACCTTAGGGTCTTGGATCTGGTTTGAGAGTTGAAAGGGACATTTCTGCAAGATCAGAATTTATTTATTTATTTATTTATTTAGCTGCATTTATATCCCGCTTTTCACCGGGTCAAAGCGGTTGGGGGATACATTTAACACGAGGGGATATGAGACACATACACTAATACTTACAGGGAACATGGGCAATGGAGGGTTAAGTGGCTTGCCCAAGACCACAAGGAGCACCTGCGGGACTAGAAACCCCAGTCCTTCCGGCCCAAGGTTGCTGTCCTCTAGTGGGATTTGAACCACCGACCTTCCGGCCTGTAGTACCTTGCCCCAACCCTAGGCCACCCCACGCTTATGGGTAGAGAAACCAGCAGAGAAAACAGAAGGCAACGCTAGAGAGTTCAGGCAAGCATGGGCCCCAGGAGCCAGATGTGTCTCTTGCAAGAAAACTATGTCAGCCCGCTCTCTGCGGATTTGATCAAGTACCCTGCGCCTCTTAAATGGATTATGTAAACCCTAATATTCCACGAAATTAATTTCACCATAAGCTACATAAACAATTGCATAAAATAAAATAAGCAAGAGAAAAATGAGTAAAAGATATCCCCTCCTACATGGTCCCCAATTTTCTTTCCCAGCAATAATGAGAACCCTTATCCCCCACTGATTCTCCTCCTTTCTGTACTGCTTGGCACTCAATCCCCCACAGCCCACCCATACAACATCGCTTCTACTTCCTCCTACTCTCCTCCCTCCCTTTCTTTTAACTCCAACCCCCCCCCCTTCGGTATACCTAATTCCCCCCATCCTGGGATTACAGGACAGCATTAGAATAAGGAAAATCCTACCAAATATGGACATCAGTGTCCAGCGGAAGACACTAACCTATCTTCCACTACACTTCCCCCAGTCCCTTTGTAAGCAAAACATTTACGCTGCCCTATATCCGTAAATAAGAACCTTTCCCCATGAGCACTTTCGCCTGTACTCCCCCCTCCTGCCCCCCCCCCAACAGAGAGGTTCTCTGCTGCCGCTCAACCCTGCTTAAGGAGATATAGTGAAATATAAAACATCTAAAACAGTAACCCTCACTTCTAAACTGAGGCCTGCTAAATCCCTCCGGAGAGGGATATGGTGCATCCTGCAGCATAAAAGATCTCAACAATAGAGATAAGTGGGAACAAACATAATATCCCTGACAAAGAGACCATTATATGACCCCTTCAAGTTGGAGCTGTGGTATCCATTCCTTGAGCAGTGGGATTATCTTGATCTGCACCTGAAGAATACCTGGACCTCTTTCATCACGTGGGGGGAAGAAACTTCCCAGTCTCCATTCGTGTTTCGCTGACAGAGAGGACATCTCCATACTGTAATGAGTCCAGTAAGTCTAAACACTCTGGTAGTTCAGCTATTCGGTGCTTTACATTGCTCCATTCAAAGATCAATGTGAATGGAAAGCACCATTGATAAGGCACTGAGCGTTCTTGAAGAGCTTGTGTAAGGGGTCTGAAGTTTTTGCGACGTTCTAATGTGTGATGAAAGAGATCTTGGAAGATCTGCAGTTCCTGACCCTTGTATGTAAAAGATTGCTTTCCTTGAAGACTTCGCAAGAGAGCCACTTTCTCCTCAAAAAAGCTGAAACAAGGGATGATTGGACGCGGGTGTAAGTTAGTAGCTTTCTTGACCCCAGGACTAAGGTGGGCATGTTCAAGTTTAACCGATCGAGGAGAATCTGGTACACAAAAGGCAAACAGATCTTGAACCAGAGCCGACGTATCTTCTCGATCCCCTTGACTTTCCGGGAAACCTAAGATTCGTATGTTACTCCTTCTTTGACAGTTTTCCAGATCTTCCTGATGGTCTTGCAGCTCTTTTGCAATTTGATCCATTTTATTAAACTTGGACTGCAACTAATTTGGTCCCCAAAGTTAATTTTGTTCTGTGTTACTCAGTCATCCAGAGCTTTCAGGTCCACTTGCATGTCACTCACCACTTTAGTAAATTCTAGTCTAAAGAGTTTCAGCTCCTTAAGGATTTCCATGAGATCATTTTTTGTCGCTAATGATGAGATCACTGACTCATCAACTACTCATGGAGTAGAGCTGCTTTCAGCCTCAGGAGAAAGTCCAGAATCTGAGTCAATGGTTCTAGAAAATTTGGATAAAATTGGCAGCATATGATTTAACTTTTGCCATGATGGGAAAAAACCCCCAAACAGACTATAAAAGAATTTTAGCAGGCAATTCTTCGGATGGCCACAAGATGGCGCCCCAAGCTTATGTATTGAAACCACCAAAAAGTAAAAACAAACTAAAGAGGTCAGCAGTTTGAATTCACTTTTAAAATAACTGGCCTCAGCAGCTCTGCAGTTCCTCCCTCCTGCCCCCCTTTTGTTTTCCTCATCTTCCTTGGATGAAGTAGTCCCGGTACAAGTTTCTCTGAAGTCGGGAAGAGCAAAAGAGCCACAGACAGTCCGATAGCCCTATGAGTTCCAGCACATTTCCCGCCGAAGCAGCTCCTCTCTCCTGCATTCCAGAACACGTTCCAGCTGAGGAGAATAGCAATGGAAAATCAGAGACCACTTAAACTTGCTCTGCTGGCTTTGTAAGTACTATGCACTTCAGCCTGGCTTCACAAAAAATGTCCGTGCACAGAAATTAACACGATTCTCACTTTCACTTTTACCACGGTAACAAGGCGAGTTTTAGGCAGCCATTTCCCTGGAGAATTAGGCTCTTATACAAAGCCTTTACTCACACCCTCCATAGCAGCATATGAGAGCATTACAGGCAGGTGCTGGAGACTTCAGGTGGGTTGCGGCATCCAGCGATCAAAGTCCCGGAGAGCAAGGAAGAAGCAGCACAGTATAGAGGTGATCCTCAGCTTCAGTGACCACTGCGATCGCCGGCAGAGGCGGGGGGGGGGGGGGGGAGTTCTCATGGCATCCCAGCTGCCAAAGCTAGAAAAAAAAACGATCACATCACCAGGCTACCCCAACGCTACCATGGAGGCAGCAATTTGAACCCAGTGGGGGCAAAAAAAGAACGGGCTGTTTCCCAACTCGGGACAGGAGGCTGAGGAGCTTCACAGATTAGTGGCCATCTTGTTCGAGCTCATGAGCGCACCCTCGTAGGACCTCTTTGCCAGAGGTCCTGGCCTAAGTGGACGAACGCCCTGGTCATCACACCAATACTCAAAAACGCTCTACACTTGTACGTAAGTCAGCGTTGACCGCTTCCAAGAACACAGAGTCGCAATCACTTGAGGGGAATAGCCATGGTTTCATTAACCTTGCCCTTTCAAGAGCCAAGCCGTGAGAACCAATCCACCTGAGGCATCCGGACCAGACCTTGAGTCAGCAGACTGACCCTTCAAACACCATGAAAGGGCAAATAATCACGTATAATAACAGACCCAGTCCAAAACGTGATTATTGTGGAAAAGACAGAGTATAAATTTTATTTAGTTAACCTATCACCAACCCGACACAGGCCGTGCTTTGCTACCCTTCATCAGGGGTTGATCAGGTGAGTAAACTGAAAACATAAAAAACAAATACAAATTATAATATATACCATATAAAACAATAAAACTATGACCAAAACAGATGCCACATTATAAATATATGTTACATACAAATACATCTAAAAAATATTAAAAGTGTATAACTAGAAGGGTAAAAAGTGTACCTTAAATACATAAAATCAATAATAATTGGCACATAAATATATAAAATAATCATTAGTAAAACAATAAAAAGACATTGAAACTCCTTGTTATAAAAAGGGGATGTGACAAACATCACTTATAAAAACAGTAATAAATACCTCTGTTGTGATTGAGGACACATCTCTGAATGACCTTTGTAAAAGGTTATTTGTGTGCAACTAGAAGTAATAAACAGTAAAATCAAAACATATGAATAACGATTAAAACTATAACACAACTTAAAACCGGGTATATGCATTTTGTTTTGATAACCGGAAGAAAAACTGTGAACGTAGCAAAAGCGAACGAAAGAGAAAGGGGTCTAGTATCTTTGTATATACCCTTTCATAAACATTCAAAGAAAATTCTACTAATACTACAGTCATACGTGAATTCTAACCAGAGGAGAATATCTCAGCATATCTAATAATAGAACAGATGAAATAAACCTAATGATAAAGTTAAAAGGGGGCATATGTAATTTCATGAAAAGCATTGCGATTAGTAAAACGATTGTTGCCAAAAGGAACACCCTTACAAAATCCATAAATCTCATATCCAAAGAATGTTGAAATAACCCTATAAAAACAATGTGCACGAGCGCTACGGGTCTTCCAACAGAGAGCACTATGGACTATAACACTCTGAACGTCCCATCGTTGGCACACTGTACTTAAAAAATGCTTTCTTTAACTATTTAAAAAACGCGATCACATAAAAAGTGAAAAAAGCAGCCAAAATCGATACTGTACATATGAACGTTACCATAAAAAACACCCCTACAAAGAAAACATTGAAACGTTTTAATAATTTTAATAATACTCTGAATGTCCCATCGTTGGCACACTGTGCTAAAAAAATGCTCTCTTCATTTAACGTTTCACTTTCAATGATTTTAATATAATACAGTTTTGTGGTCACATATACATCCATAAGCCACATGCTGGTTGTAGTTCTCACTCATAATCTTAGACTTCAACTGGGTTGTTTTTTAATTTGACACTTTGAAGTAGATTTGCATTATTCCCTTCATATGAGCAGGCCAGGTTTTCTATTCAATTTTTATTCTCCCCGTGCCTCTACTCTGCCCCCTTTCGGTCCTGTTCTTTTTCCTTTAAGTATTTAATGAGCACATGTGCCGGCGTCTTTTTAGAAGCTATCTAGCTGCAAACACATATAGAAGGCGCCGATTCATAGTGACTTGTAAGTTTCTCATATTTTTATGTTCACATGTACAGTATTTATTTTGGCTGCTTTTTTCACTTTTTATGAGATCGTGTTTTTTTAAAAAAGTTAAATGAAGAGAGCATTTTTTTAGCATAATGTGCCAACGATGGGACGTTCAGAGTGTTATTAAAATGTTTCAATGTTTTCTTTGTAGGGGTGTTTTTATGGTAACGTTCATATGTACAGTATCGATTTTGGTGGCTTCCTTCACGTTTTATGTGATCGTGTTTTTTAAATAGTTAAATGAAGAGAGCATTTTTTAAGTACAGTGTGCCAACGATGGGACGTTCAGAGTGTTATAGTCCATAGTGCTCTCTGTTGGAAGACCCGTAGCGCTCGTGCACATTGTTTTTATAGGGTTATTTCAACATTCTTTGGATATGAGATTTATGGATTTTGTAAGGGTGTTTCTTATGGCAACAATCGTTTTACTAATCACAATGCTTTTCATGAAATTACATATGCCCCCTTTTAAACTTTATTATTAGGTTTATTTCAGCTGTTCTATTATTAGATTTGCTTAGATATTCTCCTCTGGTTAGAATTCACGTATGCCTATAGTATTAGTAGAATTTTCTTTGAATGTTTATGAAAGGTATATACAAAAGATACTAGACCCCTTTCTCCTTCGTTCGCTCTTGCTACGTTCACAGTTTATGTTTCTTCCGGTTATCAAAACAAAATGCATATACCCGGTTTTAAGTTGTGTTATAGTTTTAATCGTTATTCATATGTTTTGACTTTACTGTTTATTACTTCTAGTTGCACACAAATAACCTTTCACAAAGGTCATTCAGAGATGTGTCCTCAATAATCACAAGAGAGGTATTTATTACTGTTTTTATAAGTGATGTTTGTCACATCCCCTTTTTATAACAAGGAGTTTCAATGTCTTTTTATTGTTTTACTAATGATTTTATATATTTATGTGCCAATTATTTATTGATTTGATGTATTTAAGGTACACTTTTTACCCTTCTAGTTATATACTTTTAATATTTATTAGATGTATTTGTATGTAACATTTATAATGTGGCATCTGTTTTGGTCATAGTTTTATTGTTTTATATGGTATATATTATAATTTGTATTTATGTTTTTTATGTTTTCAGTTTACTCACCTGATCAACCCCTGATGAAGGGTAGCGAAACACGGCCTGTGTCAGGTTGGTGATAGGATAACTAAATAAAATTTATACTCTATCTTTTCCACAATAATCACGTTTTGGACTGGAGCAGATTGACCCTTGCCAGCAGCTTCCATGGATCCGCTACCAGGAGACGCAAGAGGTCCGCATAACATGGTCAACACGACCAATCGGAAGCAATAAGTATTACCCTGCCCACATGACCTATGTGTTGCAACACTTGGCTGATTAGGGCCCATGGCGGAAAGACATACAGTAGGACACGTGTTGGCCATGGCTATGCCAGGGCGTCCAGTCCTTCCGACATGTCCTCGTCATCAACTAAAGAACCTCAGCCCTTGGCATTCTCACAAGTTACAATTAGATCCACGACTGGCTGACCCCACCTTAGAGCCACCATGTCGAAGACCTCCTGCTGTACAGCCCACTCGCCGGGATCCAGGCGATGCCGGCTTAAAAAAATTTGCTTATACGTTTTCTCGCCCGGCCATGTGTGCCACTGACAGAGCCAGCAGATTGGACTCTGCCCATGCCAGAACTGGTGCTACCTCGTCCTCCAATGTTCTACTGCCCGTGCCACCCTACCGATTCAGGTATACTACCATAACTGCATTGTCCGAGAACACCCAAACCGCTTTGGCCTGAAGGTACATATGGAAGGCATGAAGGGCTAAGAACACCACCCGCATCTCCAAGCGGTTTACTGGCCATCGACCTCTGCAAGCTTGACCAGCATTGCTGGGCAACCTGATTTTGACAGTGCACCCTCCAGCCCATTAGGCTGGCATCTGTTGTCAACGGAATCCACTGCGGCGCCTCCAAGAGCATTCCTGCTAGCAGGTTCTCCCATACCAGCCACCACCTGAGTGGCGCCTGAGTAACCATGGGGCACACCAACCACTGCCCCACTGAGTCTCTCTGCGGCGACCATCACAGTAGCAATGCTCTCTGTAAGGACCGCATATGCGCTCTCACCCACAGCACCAGCTCCAGGGTGGCCGCCATGAAGCCCAGGAGCTGCAGGTAGAACCATGCCAACTGGAGAAAATGCCACACCTGTGTCTGTAGTTTCTCCACCCTCTGCAGAGGCAGAGAAACGTGACCCTCCCCTGTCTGAAAACGAGTCCCCAGATTAATCAAATCCTGGAAGGGCTCCAAATGGCTTTTGAGGAAGTTGAGCACGCAACCTAACTGCTGCAAAAAACAGATCACTCACTAGGTTGCTCTGACACTCTCCGCGTGTGACTTCACTCTTATCAACCAGTCATTGAGATAGAGGTGCATCAAAATCCCTTCTAGATGCAACTGTGCTGCCACGAATACCATGACCTTTTTAAAGTTTCCAGGTGCTGTGGCGAGCCCAAAGAGCAAGGCCAAAAACTGAAAATTTCCCATAAAGCACTACAAATCGCAGGAAGAGTAGTTACTCACCTGTAACAGGTGTACTCCAGGGACAGCAGGAATCAGTCCTTACATATGGGTGATGTTGGCTCCGACAGAGCCCACGCGAAAACATTTCTCCACCTTTCAAAGAAAGCCTTTGGGATATGCTACCAAGCATGCGTGGTCGCCTTCCTACCCAAGGGTGCCATCTTGCTCAGTCAGATGACATAACTAGGACAGTAATTTAAAAAACCTAAAACAAGGTAGGGAGGCAACTCTCAGGGGAGGAGGGAAGGTTGTGAGGACCTATTCCTGCTGTCCCTGGAGAACACCTTCTACAGATGAGCAACTAACTTTCTCCAGGAACAAGCAAGAAGTAGGTCCTCACATATAGGACTCCCTAGCTCCAGGCTGCCGAGGACCGAACCATGGCAGCACCAACAGCGGACAAGTCAGGTAGCCGTGAGTTGCAGAAGATGAGTCCCCAACTGAGACACTCTGCAAGATCCTAGCATCCAGTGGCACTATCACACCATCACAGAAGGGTCGAAGGGTAGGAGTTGCCTATACCCTGAAAAGATAGCACAGTTACTTACCTGTAACAGGCGATCTCTGGGAACAGCAGGAATAAGTCTTCACATATGGGTACGTCGGTACCGACGGAGTCTGCGCGGGAACGCTTCCCAGCGTCCAATCAAGAGCTTTTGAAAGCATCCCAGCACGCCTGCGTGCTGCCTTCCCACCTTTCCCAACTGCCTCTCCTCAGTTAAGTTTTAAAGCTGAGACAAAGAGAGAGAGAAAGGAAAGGAAAGATAGATAGAGATACAACTCCTGGGGAGGTGGGTGGGTTGTGAAGACTTATTCCTGCTGTTCCCAGAGATCACCTGTTACAGGTAAGTAACTGTGCTATCTCCAGGAACAAGCAGGAATGAGTCTTCACATATGGGGACTCCCAAGCTGAGACGCCTGGAGTCCCAGCATGTCATAGGCTGGAACATGCTATCTCCCAGAACACAAGGCATCCTGAGGATGGAGGGTAGGAGTTGAAGAAAGAAAAATGCTGTGGAACAGCTAACCTAGCATAGGACTGCAGAGAAGGAGTCCATGTGTGGATGATGATTGTCATCAATGATGTTGCAAAGAAGATTGCAATATGGACCTCCCCTGACAGGATTTCACAGAAGTATGGAGGTTCATGGATCTACTGGGAACCCAGAAGAGGAACCTTGAAGAGGACCTCACTGTAAAGTGGAGGTAATAAACCTGTAGGAAAATAGTGGAGGTCAGAATCTTGAAAGTAATAGGTAACCCCAGTAGGAAAAACTGGGGTAGTAGAAAAACGGTGGGCCTTCAGAGGAAGGCTTTATGCCAAAACCTAACTCTTTTGGCGGGAGAGTGGCTCACCACTTAGGAGCAAAAAGAGAAAGGCTAACTGATTTGGACAAACAGGCACAGTTCTTGTTCGGAGAAAGGGTATGGGAACCCCTTGTATCCCAAAAGAGAGGACAAATGCCTGAGGCGTTAAGCCTGTGATTAACTGAAGATCCACCATGTCTCTCCTAACTGGGGTAAGCTAGGAGAGATATTGGGCACGGAGAGCTTCAGAGGTACCTAAACCGTTAGGTTATGGTATAAAAATGGTTGATTACCACAGGAGTGGTTGTGTGTGTAGAACCCCAAACCTGCTAGATAGCATAGGTATGGGTAAAACCCCTCTGTCAGAATCATATAGCTATATGAGGATAGACAGTGAGATAGATATGTATGTGGATACATATCTATCTATAATAAAATATCTCAACAGCATCCCCTCCACTTCCAGGAGGACCTGTGTCCAACAAAAGCATGCCCTGGAGATGTAGGCCCTACAAATTGTTGTCTGCAGAGCCATGGCATTTAAGTCAAACGCCTGTTTCAAGAAAGCTTCCATCTTCTTATCCAGAGGGTCCTTTAAGGCCACTCCCCCTTTCACGGGGATAGTCATCTTCCTGGTAACCACTGAAACTGCCGCATCTACCTGTGGAGCCTGTAGGCACTCCCTATCCTGGTCCAGTAAGGGATATAGCCTCAGCATCGCCCGACTACCTTTCAATCCCGCTTCTGGTGCTTCTCATTCTGTGTCAGTCATCTGTTGGATGACTATGCACTGGGAACACTGCCAGCGACCTTCTGCAAGACTGAAGAATCAGATCCTCCAAGGGTTCCTCCCCCGCTGGAGAATTGTGTGCTATGTTCAGTGCCGCCAGTGAATGTGCAATGAGCGCCTTTATTTCCTCCATGCAGAATACCCAGACCACCTGATGGGTCCTCCCCTAACGGTACCTCAGTCTCCTCCACCTCCAAAGGGGTAGGCCCTTTCTCAAACATTTGTCATACCCCTCCAGAGGATCTTCTGACATCTCAGACAGCTCTGCCATGGGAGCCTCCCAGCCTGTTAATCCCCTGCATGGTCTCTTGGCTGCCGGCTCCCCCAGCTGTAGCAGATCATCTGTGCTTGCTGCTGGTGCCCGTGCCGTAAAAGAACTACCCCCTGCTGTGTTTTGCTTTAGGCAGTATGCCTGATGAAGCAGTAAAATGAAATCCGGGGAAAAAGGGGCCATGCTCATGGACTCCAAGGCTCTGCCTTGCCAAAGACTACCCCAGAGCTGCCATTACTGTAGTCTTGCTGCCTGCTGGAACTGTCTCCCACCAAAAGTGGAGCCGACAAAATGGCCTCCTTTCCCATCAAACCTGCAGGCCACGGAGGAGGAAATAAAATGGAGCACACTTGCAGCTCAGGTGCTTGCCACTCCGAGATGTCGCTCATGGCTTCTGCCCACTCCCCCAGCACCTCCTCTGTCAACCAAGTCTCTCTCTCACAAACCCGGCAGAATCTGGCGGCAGAGAGGCCGCTGCGGCACACCCCACAGACCACACACGAGGGCTTGATGGATGGCATGGCTTGCGATATAAAGGAAAGAGGCAAAGAATCACAAACAACCCCGCTGCGGAACAGCCGCCCCACCCTGGATGGTGGTCCCGATGACAACCCACAAAGGAGACACCCCCCCCTCGAGCCGACCCCCCACTGCCAAATCGCTGAAACAGAAATGAATTCACCGCTCAAGCACAGTGCCAGTTCTATCCAGTCAAGAGATGCTGCTGCTCTGCCAGAGAGTCCACGGATAAGACAACCGGGCGATTAAACGTCCCTAGTCCCTAAGGAAGCCAGGCCCTGGTCTTCTATGCTCTCAGCATTGGCTAGGTCCAACAAAACCTCCTACTAAAGGGATCAGCCGGGACCTGCCTGCTTAAACACTTACAGTGCTAGATTGGCTGTTAGGTAAGATCTATTCAGCAAAAGGAATCATTATCAAATCATCATCAATTATCTCCTGCTTCCACCCCATGCCAGCTTGCACCAGGTGCGTCCTCCCCCAGCGCTGGAGGCTGAGATGCTGGTCTTGGTGAGGTATACAATTAGCCTAAGTGGGGCGACATAACCAAGGTTGTGAGCATGCTCAGTCTTCAGCTGCTGGTAGAGGGAGACAAACCTGCTTGTTGGGACTGGACTGGAGCTATGATGTGGAAGTGGCCCTGTTGAACTCAACTGCAGTAGGCTAGACCACCTCTAATGAAAGAAATCCAGGATGGAGGGTAGGAGTTGCATTTAAGTCCCAAAAAGGTGCTGGAGTACAGCCTGATCAAAGACAGAATCATGACAGGCGTTCCTGTCTAGGAAGAAGTGAGCAGCAAAGGTATGAATGGAGGACCAGGTAGCTGCTCAATAGATCTCATCAATAGAGAAAGAACAGAGGTTGGCAAACTGAGGTTGCCATGGCTCGCATGTTGTGAGCGGTGATGTGACCCTCAAGGGAAAGTCCCACCTGTGCAGAGGCAAAAATAATGCAATCCGTTATCTATATGGATAGAGTGCACTTTGTCACTGAAAGTCCAAGTTGACCTGTATCAAAGGAAATGACGTTGTGAGGATTGTCTGTGAGCCTTGGTTCTGTCCAAGTTATAAGCCAGTGCTAGTTTGCAGTCTAGAGTGTGTAGCGTTGCTTCGTCATGAAAGGCATGTGGTCTCGGGAAGAAGACCGGTAGGATTACTGATTAATTCAGGTGGAAGACTGATACCACTTTCTGAAGGTGCGGATAGGTACAAAGACCACCTTGTCATGGTGGAATCGAGTGTACAGGGGACCTTCCACATCCGAAACTTCAATGAAGCGGTGACTAAAGGCTCAAAGGGAGGCTTTAGTAATTAGCTAGAAACACACTGAGGTTTCAGGCCACAGGTGGTGGTTTGATGGGTGGCTTGGACAGCAGGAGATCGTGCATAAAACACTGCACTAAGGGGTCCGAAGAAATACGTTGCCTGTTCAGAGGCTTGTGATAAGCCGTAATGGCACTAAGATGAACTCTGACTGAGTTGGTCTTGAGACCTGCCAAGGACAAGTGGAGATACTGTAGAAGAAATTCCACCGGGCAGGTAGAGGAGTCAACCTTTACCATTTGAAGGCATATGAACGTCTACTGGACTGTTTGCGTGATGCAAGCAGGATATCCTTTACTTGATGCAAGGGGTCTAGGTCAGCAAAGATTATGCCTTTAGTAACCATGCCGTGAGGCGGAGGGGTATGTGGATTGGGATAGAGAAACAGTCCGTGATCCTGAAAGAGGATTGGGCACATGTCTCAGGCTGAGCGGTGGAATATGTGCTAGTCGAAGCAGCAAAGGAAACCATGGCTGGGGCCAATAAGGGGCTATGAGGATCATGGAGTCCTTGTCAGCCTGTAGTTTGAACAGGGGCTTGGGTACCAAGGGGATGGGTGGGAATGCATAGAGCAGACCTGGTCCCCAATGGAGAAAAAAAGCATCAGTTACCTGTCTGTGTAGGGAGGGAAGACGTGAGCAGAACAGTGGAACTGTGGCAAACAGATCTATGAATGAGGTCTCCCACATATGAAAGATCCAGGATACCGTTTCTCAATTTAGGGTCCGCTCGTGTGGACACAAAATATGGCCAAGTCTGTCCACAAGGAGACTGAGTTTGCCCAAGAGATACACCAGGGCAGTGTCTCCAAATGGGTTAATTTTGCGGATACCATGACAGTCGTGAACCTCACTTTTAAGTCACGGTATGTGGAGTATGATCTCAGTGTCTCAAATTTACTGCTAATGCTTGGCATAGTACTTACATCTTACGAACTCCAGAAAGCAGCTCTCTTTGGCACGATGCAACAGGTATGGGAAGTTTGTTAAGATGTGCTTGGAAATTATTCTTTATCAAGCCTCTGGCTTCCAGTACAATGGGAAAGACTTCTGTATCCTTCTGCCACAATTTCTTCATATCTGACTGCATTTCTTGGTACTTCAGGATCTTTTGCCTTTCCATGTGATTTACAGAATAATCACTCGGTATCAACACCTCTATTATCAATGCCGTTCTGATGTTCTCCTTTACCACTATGTCAGGTTTTCTCGCATCCAGTTTCTTATCTGTCAGAATGGGAATGTCCCAGGTGATCAGCACCTCTTCATTCTCTGTTATTCTCTTAGAGACATAGCAACATAGCATATGACTGCAGATAAAGGCCAGTATGGTCCATCTAGTCTGCCCAACAAGGCAGCAAGAGTAGGCGCACCTGCCTCTCTGTGCAAGTTGCCCCTCCAAATGCCTTTATTTAGGGGCGTACCCACCACTCCATGCAGGTCATCCCTACTTGTTGAGATATAAGAGAGAATTATGTTTATTTTGATTTTATCCTATTGCTATAAAAGGATCTGTGTCTGTCCCATGCCATTTTGAATTCTGTCACTGCATTTGCCCCCACTTCCATCGGGAGGGCATTGCAAGCATCCACCACCCTTTTAATGAAAAAGTATTTCCTGGTATTGCCTTTCAGTTTACCCCCTTGCAGCTTCATGTTATGCCCTCTAGTTTTACAGCTTCCCCATCTTTGGAAGAGGTTTGTTTGTTCATTAATACTCTAAGTATTTAAAGGTCTGAGTCATATTGCCTCTATCCCTCCTCTCCTCTAGAGTGTACATATTTAGGTCTTCAGTTCTCTTCTTATACGTCTTCTGGCGCAGGCTACAAATCATTTTGGTTGCCTTCCTCTGAACTGTTTCAAGTCTTTTTATATCCTTTGCGAAATGTGGTTTCCAAAACTGAACATAATATTCCAAGTGAGGCCTCACCAGCGACTTGTACAGTGGCATTAACACCTCCTCCTTTCTGCTGGTAATTCCTCTCTGTATGCAACTCAGCATCCTTCTGGCTTTGGCCACCGCTTTGTCGCACTGTTTTGCCACCTTGAGATCCTCAGAAACAATCACTCCGAGGTCCTTCTCCTGGTCCGTGCATACCAACCTCTCGCCCCTTATCGCATACAATTCCGTTGGATTTCTGCTTCCCAAGTGCATGACACTACACTTCTTCACTTTAAATCCTAACTGCCAAGTATTAGACATGACCCCAGTGCATTTCAGGGACAGCGATTTTGCAGTGTTTACAGAGTTTCCAGTGAAGGTGGTGTGCTACTTTGTTGTGCCTTTCTGTATAGAAATTTTCTGCCATCAGAACTTCACAGCCTGCTATAAGGTGAGTCACTGTTTCCAACTCTTTCTTACAGAATCAAAATGCGTCTTTTTTGCCATTTGTTTTTCAATGCTCGCTTTTATCTATCTGGTCTGTAATCCACTGTCCTGGGCTGCAACTATCAATTTTTCATCCTTCGGTTTCAGTTCACCTCTTAATCATTCATGTGTCCATTCCTGATCGACAAAAGGTTCTTGGAGTAACGCTCTATTTTCCACTGTATTTGTGCATTCACCACTCTGATGTGAATGCGGTGTGCAATTGAGAACCACCAGAGGGGAAGCGCTTCCTGGTAGAGCGGATAGGATCCTGTTCCTCCCTGCTTGTTCACATAGAATATGACTACCTGGTTGTCTGTTCTAAAATCTGTCGACCCGAGATTTAGGGTTGAAAAACCTGAAAGACATTTGTAAGTGAATGTAGTTCCAGGTGGTTTATCTGTAACAGATTCCTGGTGTGTCTACTACCTCTGTGTAGTGAGATTGTTCAGATGTGCTCCCCAACCAAGCTTGCAGTCATCCATTGTCAGGGTGCATTGAGATGGAGGCATTGAAAAGGTACCCCCCCCCCCTCCCAAGTAGGTTTTGAGGAGAGCACCACCACTGACGTGATCTGACAAGTAAAGGGGTAATACATATTTTGTCCGAGACACACCCGGTTGCCTGGGTCCACTGAGACGAAAGAGTCCATTGGGCTTCTCGCATGTGCAGGCGGGCATAGGAGATTACATGGATTGTGTTGACCATGTGCCCAAAAGGCAAAGCATCTCAAGCTATTTCGTAGCTGTGATTTTGTATTTTGTGGGTCAGCTCTATGAGCCGGGTAGAGTGTATTCAGAGAAGGAAAGCTCTGGCCTGTTGAGTGTCCAAAAGTGCTCCAATGAACTCGAGTCGCTGAGTTGGCACTAGGTGCGATAGGAACTTGTCCAAACCTTTTTTAAACCCAGCTACATTAACAGCCTTTACTACATCCTCCGGTAACAAATTCCAGAGTTTGATTACACGTTGAGTGAAAAAATATTTTCTTTTATTAGTCTTAGTTTACCCTGTAGCTTCATTGCATGTCCCCTAGTCTTTCTATATTCTGATAACAAAAAAATCGATCTACGTTTACCCGTTCCACTCCATTCATTAATTTATAGACTTCTATCATATCTCCCCTCAGCCATCTCTTTCCCAGGAGCCCTAACCTTTTTAGCCTTTCTTCATAGGAGTATCCTTCCATCCCCTTTACCATTCTGGTGGCTCTTCTCTGAACCTTTTCTAAGAACACTATATCCTTTCTAAGATACAGCGACCAGAATTGCACACAATATTCAAGGTGCGGTCTCACCATGAAACGATATAGAGGCATTATAATATCTTTTGTTTTACTTTCCATTCCTTTCCTTATGATATCTAGCATTCTATTTGCTCTCTTGGCCGTCGCTGCACACTGGGCCGAGGGTTTTAACATGTTATCCACAATGACGCCTAAATCTTTTTCCTGGGTGGTGGTTCCTAATGTGGAACCTTGCATCGTGTAGCCATAGTTTGGGTTGATCTTCCCTAGGTGAATAACTTAGAACTTGTCCACATTAAATTTCATCTGCCATTTTGATGCCCAGTCTTCCAATTTATCAAGATCCTCTTGCAATTTTCCACAATCCTCTTGGGTTTTAACAACTTTAAATAGTTTTGTCTCATTTGCAAATTTGATAACCTCACTCGTTATTCCCTTTTCCAGGTCATTTATGAATATGTCAAAAAGTAGCAGACCCAGCACAGATCCCTGGGGTACACCACTATTCACCTTTCTCCATTGGGAAAATTAGCCATTTAGCCCTACCCTCTGCTTTCTATCTTTTAACCAGTTCCTGATCCACAGTATTACACTGCCTCCTATCCCATGATTCTTTAGTTTTGCCAAAAGTCTCTGATAGTCCAGATACACTATATCAACCGACTCACCTTTGTCCACCTGTTTATTCACACCTTCAAAAAAACATAACAGATTAGCAAGACAAGATCTTCCTTGTCTAAAGCCATGTTGGTTGTCTCCCATTAGGCCATGATTATCTACATGCTGAGTAATTTTGTTCTTTATGATGGTTTCTACCATTTTTCCCAGTACTGACGTGAGGCTCACCAGTCTGTAGTTTCCCGGATCACCCCTGGAACCCTTTTAAAAAATTGACGTTATATTGGCGATCCAATCTTCAGGTATTACAGATGATTTTAATGAAAGTTCACAGATTACTAATAGCAGGTCTGCAATCTCATATTTCAGTTCTTTCAACACCCTTGGATGTATACCATCCGGCCCAGGTGATTTGCTACTCTTCAGTTTATCTAATAGTTGTAATACATCTTCCCGATGTATCGATATTTCCTTCAATTCTTCTGCACCTTTAAATTGCACTTCAGTCATGGGTAACATCCCTACATCTTCCTCAGTAAAGACCGAAGCAAAGAATTCATTCAGTCTCTCCGCTATCGGCTTGTCGCCTCTTAGTGCCCCTTTAACCCCTCTATTATCTAATGGACCAGGGTGAACAGAGAACCATACTGTCTGGCCCTGATTTTTAGGCCTTGTTGTCATTTGCTGGCACAAAAGAATCATTTGGTTTATGGTCAGGGCCCAAACATTTTAAGCACCAGTCACGATTATCCGTGACTGATATAGTACCAGAACATTTGGTACATTTTTTGAAACCACAGATGTGCTTTTCCATCGTGGTGAGAAAAAAGTAGGCCAAGGCCTAGCTGGCGGTCAAAACCACTAAAATTGAAAGAAAAATAAAAAAGAAATAATCGTTGAAAAGAAAAAAATATATCTCGGCTGGTGTCCGTAGAGGCACTTTTAGACAGTGACAGAAAAGAAACAACCTGCTGGTTCCATGAAAAACAAAGAACCGAGGAGAGGAGTTGTGAAGGAAGATGCGCAGGCGCAGTGGACTGCTCCCAAAAGCTTTCCAAGTGGACGCTGGGGAGCGTTATCACATGGGCTCCGTCGGTACTGACGTCACTCACATGTGAAGACTGCATTTCTGCTTGTTCCTGGAGATAGTATGATTGCATTCTGCTATCATCTATGGAGAACCCCTGCTATAGAAAAGCAACTATACTCTCTCTGTGAACAAGCATAGAGATGCAGGCACACTTGCTGGTGAATCCAGAGCAGATGGTTGCCAAGGAATGTATAATGGTGCGCAGATGGATGACCAGACAGAAAACTTTTAGGAAGTGAAAGGATGATTACAGTGCAAAGAGGTTGAGAAGGGACTGTTCAAAAGAAGAAAAAAAAATCCAGACAATAATTCTTAGTGAAAAGTATGAATTGACAACCGTGTAGCAGCATTACATATCTCTTGCATGGAGATGGAGCACAGGTTCGCTATGGTGGAAGCCTTTGCTCTGACGTGATGGGGAGGGGGGGAGGGATTCAGATTTAGAGTGACCTAAGTTTGATACACAAACTGAATATAGATCGAGATGGAGAGTTTTTGTTTCAATGCCAGATTAGTTCAAATAATTCAGTCAGTCACGAAAAGCTGGGAGGGTTTTTGACAATCTTGTGTAGCGTGAAGATAGTATAGAAGAGTTCTTTGGCGGTCTAGGGAATGCAGAGTCATTTCTGCTTCTGAAACATGAGGTTTAGGAAAAAAGACAGGTAAAGCACAGTTACTTACCTGTAACAGGTGATCTCTGGGAACAGCAAGAATAAGTCTTCACATATGGGTACGTCGGTACCGACGGAGTCTGCGCGGGAACGCTCCCCAGCGTCCAATTAAAACGCTTTTGGGAGCATCCCACCACGCCTGCGTGCTGCCTTCCCACCTTTCCCAACTGCCTCTCCTCAGTTAAGTTTTAAAGCTGAGACAGAGAGAGAGAGAGGAAAGATAGAGATAGAGAAATACAACTCCTAGGGGAGGTGGGTGGGTTGTGAAGACTTATTCCTGCTGTTCCCAGAGATCACCTGTTACAGGTAAGTAACTGTGCTATCTCTAGGAACAAGCAGGAATGAGTCTTCACATATGGGGACTCCCAAGCTAAGATGCCTGGAGGAGTCCCAGCATGTTGCTAATCAGAGAAAGGCATGCTATTCGACAGAACCTCAGGCATCCTGGGGATGGAGGGTAGGAGTTGAATTAAAAAGATATGGTATGGACCAAATGGACCAAACAGGACGCCTAGAAAGGAGACCCTGTGTAGATAATATCTAGTAGTAAACATTGAACTGGAATTTAGCAATATGGACCTCACCTTGAGGTATTGTGAAAAGTTTATAGAGGTTCATATAGGACTGCTAATATGAACCAGCAGATTATCCTCAAGGAATACCTCAATAGAGAGCAGAGGTAATAACTGTGCAAAGACAGGTTGAGGTCAAACCTTTAGTGCGAGAAAAAGTCCCAGTGGAGACTGGGGTAGTTCAATGGGACAGGACTTTTGCGGGAAATGCGGAAGTCCCTATTAGATAAACCTGAAGTTCTTTTGACCCTAAAGAGACATAGTTCTTATAGGAGAAGAGGGGCTTTGAAGACCCCTATATCCGATAACAAAGAAGGACAGAAGTATGAGGCATTGTAGCCTCCTATTTACTGAAAATTCAGAATGTCCTTCTTAAATAAAGTTACTTAGGAAAAAAGATGGTACATGGAGGACTTCAGATGTACCTAAAGTGAAGGTTATGGTGGAAACCTTTTAACTACCACAGGGAAGTGGTTGGTTATGGAGAATCCTGACCATGCTGGAGCAGAATTGAAAAGGATAGTGACTATCTGTCGGGCCGCCTACTTGTATATAGTTACAACTGTTTTAGAGACAGTACTTCTGTTTTAGAGACAGTACTTCTGTTTAATTTGTAATAAAGTGTTAGTTGATTTACTGAATCATTCTGTTGAACCTTTAAACCCTTTGTTGCACAAGTTAAGATGTTCTATGTAAAAAGTTATAATTGTTCTATGTAAAACAAGCTCTGCATTGTTAATTGTTGTTAATTGTACACCGCAACTGATCGCTGGAAGATGCGGTATATAAATAAGTGTTAAATAAATAAATAAATGAACCTAAGCAGACAGATAGAAATATATCTATCTATCTATATATATATGGGTACAGACATGCAGATGGCTATCTACATGTATGCATTAATATATATACCCATGTCTGCACATAGGGATATGTGAAGAGAGAAAGATTCATCTAATAACAAGAAGGGAATACCTGCTTGAGGAGATGTTTAGAGAATCCATTCTCCCTTGTTGTGGGTGGGAGAGCTAAGGGAGTGCTCTCACTGACAAGGAGAAGTCTAGAGTATTCTAAGAACTCTAGCCCTTGAAAAACCAGGAATGGAGGAAGTTTTAATCCGCTGACAGTAAGTCTGTATCCTTCCATAACTCCAGCATGACAGCTGGAGAAGAAGATGCAATGAAAAGAGATACCATATTTACCCTTCTAAGAGGGGAAAATGAGTATGATGCATTCTTGCGCTCAATATGAATTACTCCATTAGGAATTGAGGATGGAAGGAAATACACAAAGAAAGAATGGCTGTCAGTGAAAGAAAACCATCCCTGGTGAAGGGGTTCACTGGGAATGTGAACCAACCCAGGGGATTGGATAATTCTTTAGGTCTTCACTTAATTAAAGGCATGTCCTTTATTGAAGATTATGATTTTAATGGAGATGGTAAGGGTAAGGAAGAGCCCAATAAAGTCCCTCCTAACCATCTGGAATTATTTGCTCTCTAGCAAGGGCCCATAGTGCAGAGCTGCTCTATAGAGATGCAGAGAGCATGTTGCAGGTTGGCTAGAAGAAAAACTGGCTGTTTAAGAGCCAGTATGTGACCTGAATTACTCCGCCGACTCCAAGGATTGGGGAAGGCTAAGGATAGAAGGTATGCTGCAACAAGAAAACCTGAGAAGGTTCTAAGTCTGTCTGGGACTTAGTACAAAGGCCAGAAAGATTGATATTGGAGATCAAGCCCTGGGTGCTTGGTTAGCAAGTTAGTGGTTTAAACACTAAGAGCCCCTGCATTCTAACAATTGTTAGAGCGGAAGAACAAATCTTAGGTCTCAAGATTAGAAAAGACCTACAGACATAAGTAGGAGTGGTAAAACTCCATCATTGTCTGAGAAGCTGCCACGAGAAACAAGAATGCAAGGTGGCGACAACTCTGAAAAGAAACTCAGGGCTTAGGGATAAGCCCTCAGTTAAGTCGTATACTCTTACAGACCAAAATGTCTTAGTAAGAGGGGCAGAGTTGAAAAAGACTTACGATGGAGTAAATCTTTGAAAAGAATAGTACGAGACATGCTGATACAGGAGAAACTGTCAAAGATAAAGGTATAGACGACCTTATTGACAGTGGTTACGCCTCTATCTACTTAGACGGAAGAGGAGTAACCTTACTACCTGTAAAAGCATAATCATGCTAAGGGAGCTCTATGAGCTAAAAGTCAGGATGCCTCTTTAATGTAAAGTTTTGGATGGAACCGATGTAGATGCTTGTAAGAGAAGAAGCAAACTACAGGTTCTAAACCTCAAAGCAGGAAGAAGGATTCAGTGGTTTCTTTAGCCTGGTTTGATGTTTCCCCTGTTTGGAAACAGCTGTATGATGGGTAGAGAAAGGATAAAAACTTTTTCCCCTTGGAGGAATAAAGTTTGATAGAAGATGTCTTACCAACTGGGATAGAGGAAGGTGTAGACAATCCTTTGAAAGCAACAGTGCCAGTGGTTAACTGAGCAACTTGGCGTAAAGTCTTTGTGTTAGAGAGATTCTCCCCAGTACAAGGAGTATTTCCCAGCCTTTCTTGTACCGATGTATCCAAGTCAGAAGCTTGGAGCCAGGCCATGCGTCGTGCTCCTATGGCTATAGCAGAAGTTCTGCTAACAGACTCAAAACTGTCCAGGGTAGCACGAGTAAAAACCTAGAGATATTTTGAACATGACTAACCAGTAAAGAGTAGTCTGACCTTTTGTGATCCTGAAGAAAAGGAGTCAAAAACAGCAAACTGGTTGTGAGCTCTTCAAGAGATAGTCCCATATAGAAAATATATGAGAGAATTCTTGTTGAAAACATGGATGCCTGGAAGCTTTTACGTCCAAAGGCATCTAAAGTTCTAGCCTCACGACCTGGCGGATAAGAAGAATGCCTTTTAGCACTTTTCACACGCCTCATTGCTGATTCCACAACAAGAGAATGATGTAGAAGTTGAGTCTTTTGAAAACCTGGAGAAGGGGGCACCTTGTACAGAGAGTCAGTGGCCCTTGAAGGTGGGGTTACCTTTAAAGGAGTTTCCCCACATTCTAAGTAAAAGATCCTGTAAGGTTTGATGCAAAGGGAGCATGATAACCTTCTTTGGAGTCTCAGGGAGACACAGAAACTCTGAATCCCTTGGAGCAGGATCTTGATCAGGTATAGAAATGGCAAGTAACCTTGCCATATCAAGCAGGAATGCTTGAAAAGAAATTTTCCCAGAAGGGGATCCTGTATTATGAGGAGTGAAGGTCAGATCTGTTGAAGATCTAGCCTTAGCACTAATGGATTGATCCATTAGAGTACCAGACCCAAAAGGGTGGAGCATCGGGTTGTCCTGAAAGGATAGTCGGCAGTACCGCTCGAGGTCGGTACCGTGACAAATCGGTGAAAAACTATCCATGCCAGGGATGGACTCCAAGCTCGGTACCGAAGGAAGCGAGCTTGTGGAAGTAAGCATGGAAGGCACTGGTACCGATGCAAAGGTAGAAAACGGAACCGGCAGTGGTATCGCAGCCGGTACAGACACCGGACGATCGGTCTGAAGCGGTTCTAACAGTACCAAAGGTACCGAGAGCGGTAGACTTTGATCTCCGGGACAATGTCTTCGGCACCGAGCGGGGTCGATACCAAGACGAGTCGGTACCCAATCGTCCAGGCTAGAGATCGATTCTAGACTCGGCATCGAAAGCAACGAAGCAATCAAAACAGACCTGGAGGGTACCGACATGGATGCCAGAATCGGTACCAGGATCGATACCGATGATGGAAGATCGGTCTGTAGCGGTACCGAAGATACCGAGAACGCTAGACTGCGATCATCGGTGTGGAATGTTTCATCCAACACCATTGCCGATGCCGGGGTACTGGCACCGCTCCCAGCGGATACCACCACCGAGCATGGCTCAGGTATTTTCGCGGAGGTGAAAACCCCGAAAATAACCTGAAACCCCGTTAGTGGCTTTGGAGGCCGAAGACTTCCACCGGGGTTTTAAAGCCAAATTGTCTTCGAGGGCAAGGCCGGAGCCATCTCGATGTTGAACATGAGATCTACCACCCGAGGACTGGCTAGTCTTTACAGACTTTTGTGGGGTTACCTGATCTTGTGAAGAAGAAGTTGTAGCTGGGACCCTCAGAGTTGATGGGAACCGCGTATCGAATTGAGCTCGATGCTGAAAACTTCTTTTGGAAAAAGTGCTGCAGGAGGGACACTCCACCGAATAGTGATCAGGACCCAAACATTGAAGGCACCAGTTATGGGTGTCTAAGACTAACTTAGTACCGCCACAAGAAAAAACAAAAATAAAGGAAGAATTTTCTGCAGTGACAGGAGTACATCCTGCCGGCTCCGCGGAAAAACGAAAACTGAGGAGAGGCAGCTGGGAAAGGCGGGAAGGCAGCACGCAGGCGTGGTGGGATGCTCCCAAAAGCGTTCTAATTGGACACTGGGGAGCATTCCCACGCAGACTCCGTCGGTACCGACGTACCCATATGTGAAGACTCATTCCTGCTTGTTCCTGGAGATAACAACTGACTGATTCAAATGGAAAGTAGACGTCACCTTGGGCAGAAGTTTAGGATGAATGCAGGGAAAGTTTAAAGACAATGACTTTTCTGCAACACACATGCGCGTGCAACCCATGCCACACACACACACTTCACTACTGCACCCAGTGGGGGTGGTGAGAGAGAGAGGGTGACTCCCCCCTCAACTGCTCTTTCTTCTTCTGTGTACGCCTTTCTTCTGGTACTGCCACCTAGGTCTCCTCCTCCTCTTTGTATTTTTTCCACAGAAACCCTTAGTTGAATCAAGATGTTATCATCAACATACTTCTTTATTTTGATCTGTGAAATTAAAGATCTTAAATTTTGCATCAGTAGCTTTTTGCATTTTTTTTTATTTTGTTTTCTTTCTTTCTTTCAATTTTTGGTGGATTCTCTTTGTATACTCTCATTTTCAATACAGGGCGTGTAGGGTTTCAATATAGGGTTTCTTTATCTGCAGAAGTCCACTCAATTGTAGTTAATCCGCTTAACATTTTCATTTAATTTCTGTGGTTTATCTCCTGCTAAACTGTGGCTATAAACATGCTCACCATGACCTTTACCTGTGGCAGAAATGTCTGTACTGTTGCTACCACCATCATTAGCCCTAGTGCATAGGCTATGGGTGGGCACCTTTTTATTGTGGGCAGTGGGTAGTCAGTATGTATTTTTATTTTTCTTTCCTACCATACTTCAATTGTAATGTCATCTTGCTAAGATATTGTATACATTTTATACAACAGGGTCACCATTTGAAGATACTCAGCGAGACTTGAGGAAGAAACTATTTTCTCCCCCTAAAAGATACACAGCAATTCACCAACTGCTACTAGTGAATTTTATGTTGCACTTCCCTTGATCCCATTGGCTACTCTGCTTTGTGGGAACTTCACCGTTTTTTGGACAGAACTTGTGGCGGTTTGTCTGCCTGGTTATTTTGTCAGAGCTCTGATGCAGTCTGCCTGGCTAAGGGGACAAACTGCAGTGCTCAGCTGATTCTGGGGGCAGGGAGACATGCTGGTAGCTCCAGTGGAAAGGTCCAATGAAAGAGACCTCTGCAGAAGACTGGGCTCTTACAGTGGCTGTCTGCCCGTGGCGGCACATCAGCTGTAGGCACTGCAGTCTTAACTGGTGACAGCTCCCAAAGTTTAGGGGCAGAGATCCTTCATGGTGAAATGCTAGTCTGGATCCAGAGAGGATGTTGGACAGCTGACAATCCTCAGGTTACTGCTTCATGCTGTGATCAGGGAACAACTTTTGGTGACTGTGGTTCCCGTTGTGGAGGTCAAATCTCATGCCAGCAGGAATCGTTGCCGTTATATGCATGCAGCATTTCATGTGTGTCTAGAGCAGCATTCGGGCAGTGTTACTCAGTCAATTACCCCTCTATCCCCTCCCCTTCGATTGTGCAGACATCTCAGTTTTGAAACAGTCTAACTATTTAAGTCAACGTAAAAAAAAAAGGTAGTTTTGTAATTATTTGTCATATCATTGATAGCAAAAGCAGAGTCTAAAGTAATTGAAACCCTTAAGAATCAAGGGTTAAAAAGGTGAAATTTTACTTTCCATTAATTTATTTTCATAGAATCCTGCTAGACCAGTCCAGACTAGTGAGTTATATCCCTCTGCTAGCAGATGATGGAGACAAAGAAAGAACCAATCAGAAGCTTCAGTGACATCACCGGTACAATATGTGCTCCCCTAGGGGACAGCTACAGTATGACACTGGCAAAGCAAGGTGACTTCAGAAAAATGCTCAGAAAAGGAGAACCTCCTCATCAGGCTAAACAAAATAACTATTGCACAAACGTGCAACTACAAAGCAGCAGAGCCATCAGATTCAGTAGAAGCAGAAGAACTGCCAACAGCTGAGCTAAAGACAAGGTTGATTCTGAATGCTGGCAAGGCTGATTCTTAAACACAGCGGGCTGGTCTTAGACTGATCTAGCAGAATTCCAGGAAAGAAAATTGACGGTAAGTAAAATTTCACTTTCCAAATCATCTGCAAGACAATTCCAGACTAGTGAGAAGTACCATAGCTAGCCCACCCAAGGGCAGGAAGAGCCAGCTGCCCTAAAACAGTGGCTCCGAAATGGAATGACTCACACACTTGGAGGTCCAAGCAATAATGTCGGGCAAAGGTTGACAAGGATAACCAGGTCGCTGCCAGCAAATGTCAGAGCGACAGAGCAATCCACCCAAGAGGCTGCTTGTGCTCAAGTAGAATGAGCTTTAAAACCTACAGGAACATGTTTACCCTATAAGATATAAGCTGACTCAATGGCCTGCTTGATCCAACATGTGATGGTATGCTTAAATAAGCAGTCCCTTTACGGGCAGAAAACAGGACAAACAAATGATCCGAGAGCTGAAAGGAATTGGTAAGCTTTAGATAACGGTGTAAGAACCACACAACATCTAACAAGAGAAGATCAATGATGCCTGTAGAGACTGCCCCTCCGGAAAGGATGGGAATGAGATATACTGATTTACATGGAAGTCTGACAGAAAAGGAAGGAAAAGTCCCGAGTGTTACGCCTTCTGCAGAAAAGAATAAGAAGGGATTCTGGCAGGAAAGCACCTGCAGCTCAGAAACACGGTGGGCTGACACAGTGGCTATCAAAAAAACAGTTTTGAGGACCAAGTCTTTCAGAATGGTCCTCTTCAAGGCTTCAAATGGTGGCCGCTTGAGTGCCCAGAGAACTAAGGACAAGTCCCAAGAAGGGACAAGCAGACGAACTGGAAGGCACAAGAACATAAGATATGCCATACTGGGTCGGACCAAGGTCCATCAAGCCCAGTATCCTGTTTCCAACAGTGGCCAATCTAGGTCATACGTACCTAGCAGTTTCCCCAAAAGACACAAGTTCCGCAATGCTTGTACTGGGTCAAGCATTGATATCCTGGGTTCCTTCTTAATAATGGTTTATGGACCTTTCCCCTCCAGGAACTTGTCCAAACCTTTTTTAAACCCAGCTACACTAACAGCCTTTACTACATCCTCCGGTAACAAATTCCAGAGTTTGATTACACGTTGAGTGAAAAAATATTTTCTCTTATTAGTCCTAAATAGTTTACCCTGTAGCTTCATTGTATGTCCCCTAGTCTTTCTATATTCTGATAACGTAAACAATCGATCTACGTTTACCCATTCCACTCCGTTCATTAATTTATAGACTTCTATCATATCTCCCCTCAGCCGTCTCTTTTCCAGGTTAAAGAGCCCTAACACCTTTTTAGCCTTTCTTCATAGGAGTATCCTTCCATCCCCTTTACCATTTTGGTGGCTCTTCTCTGAACCTTTTCTAATAATGCTATATCCTTTTTAAGATACGGCGACCAGAATTGCACACAATATTCAAGGTGCGGTCTCACCATGAAACGGTATAGAGGCATTATAATATCTTTTGTTTTATTTTCCATTCCTTTCCTTATGATACCTAGCATTCTATTTGCTCTCTTGGCTGCCGCTGCACACTGGGCCGAGGGTTTTAACATGCAATCCACAATGATGCCTAAATCTTTTTCCTGGGTGGTGGTTCCTAATGTGGAACCTTGCATTGTGTAACCATAGTTTGGGTTGTTCTTCCCTAGGTGCATAACTGCACTTGTCCACATTAAATATAATCTGCCATTTTGATGCCCAGTCTTCCAATTTATCAAGATCCTCTTGCAATTTTCCACAATCCTATTGGGTTTTAACAACTTTAAATAGTTTTGTGTCATCTGCAAATTTGATAACCTCACTCGTTATTCCACTTTCCAGGTCATTTATGAATATGTCAAAAAGCAGCGGACCCAGCACAGATCCCTGGGGTACACCACTATTCACCTTTCTCCATTGGGAAAATTGGTCATTTAGCCCTACCCTCTGCTTTCTATCTTTTAACCAGTTCCTGATCCACAATAGTACACTGCCTCCTATCCCATGACTCTTTAGTTTTGCCAAAAGTCTCTGAGGGACCTTGTCAAAGGCTTTCTGAAAGTCTAGATACACTATATCAACCAACTCACCTTTGTCCACCTGTTTATTCACACTTTCAAAAAAACATAACAGGCGTGTACTCCATGCAAAAAACACCCAATATATGAATGGGAGGCAAGCAAGCAACCCCCCAACAGGGTCACGAAAGCAGGTGGAAACTGACATCTGCATTTTCAAAGAATTCAAGTTGAGGCCCTTGTCAAAGCCATTCTGCAGAAAGCACAGATCATCAGATAATTTGGGCTTGCCACGGTGAAACCACATGGGCAGAGCATCAGGACTCAAACGAACGCCAAACGTGAGTGTAAGCTAACGACGTAGAAGGGTATTGTGCTTATTTAAGCAAGGCAGCTATAAGCAGCCTGGTATCCTTTACGAACTAGATGGTGCTTTTCAAGAGCCAAGTCGTAATTGAGTAGGGGAGCAGGCCCCTGCAAGAGTCGAGCTTCAGAGGATGCACCACTAGGAGGCGAACCAAGCCAGCATACCATGGGCAACTAGGCCAATCCGGTGCCACCAGAATCACCCAACCTGGATATGTCTCTATATGCTGGAGAACCTGGCCGACCAAGGCCCACAGAGAAAAGAGTAGAGAATCTGCGACAGAGGCCAGGGTTGAACCAGCACGTATAGACACTGGGATTTTGGCTCTCTCCAAAGACTGAAAAAGGCAGGAACCTTGGCATTGGCCAAGGTGGCCATCAAGTCCAGAGCAGGACGACTCCAACGGTTCACAATGCATCACAATGCTCACTGAGTGAGTTCCCACTCACCTGGGTCAAGGTGATGATGATCGAGAAAATCTGCTTGCACATTTTCTATCCCAGCAATGTGCTGTGCCAACAGTGCTTGCAAATGATGATTGGCCCAAGGAAACAGGAGACATCTCAAAGGCAACCCCTGGGCACTTGGTTCTCCCTTGTCTGTTGAGATAAGTCACTGTCATGGCATTGTTGGACAGGACGCTGACTGCCTGCGTGTGAAGACACAGAAAATGGCAGAGTGCCAGTCAGAATGTGTGTGCATCCAATCAGTTGATGGACCAACTGTACTCCCGCCAGGACCACATTCCTTGCGCCATCTGTTGCTGACAATGGACGCCCCAACAAGAAAGGTTGGCATCAGTAGTCAGAGCTATCCAACTTGGACTCTCCAGAGGCATCCCCTGCATCAAGTGATCCCGACATAGCTACCAGTGAAGACTGCAACGAATGACAGGAGGGAGAGGAAAACGGTTGTCATAATTCTGTGAGCAAGGGGACCAACAGGACAGTAAGGAGAGCCGAAGTGGACACATGTATGCCCAAGCCCAGGGGACTATGTGCAAGGTAGCTGCCATAGCCCCTAAGATCTGTAGAGAATCCCACACCCGAGGAGCTGGGTAAAGCTGGAAGGAATGAAGCAGACTGTACAACTTCTAACACTTGTCCAGAGTTAGAAACACTTGCCCTACCCGAGTATTGAAGAGGGCCCTGAGAAACCTGAGGGTCTGAGATGAGAGTAATGAACTTGCGGCATGGTTGACCACCCAACCGAGACTTTCCAAGGAGAGGACACGTGCCACTGTTCCCTGTGCTTCTGGGTGAGACTTTGCTTGAATAAGCCAATCATCCAAGTAAGGATGAAAACACTCCCAGGCGACGGAAGGCAGCTGCAACCATTACCATGACCTTTGAGAAGGTGCGAGGTGCTGTAGAAAGACCAAACGGCAGGGCTCGAAACTGGAAGTGACATCTCAGTACTGCACAGCGCAGGAAACGCTGCCAGTCTTCTCGGATGGTAATATGGAAGTAGGCTTCTGCAAGGTGCAGGGAAGCTAAGAACTCGCTGCGTGGACCGCTTGAAGCACAGTACTGAAAATACAGTACACCGAGACAGCGATTGACCCCTCGGAGATCTAGGATGGGTCGGAAAGAACCACCCTTCTTGGGCAGGACAAAGATGGAATAGTGGTCAGATATATAACCTCAGAGGGGGAAACCGGACAAATTGCCTGAAGCCACTGAAGAGTGTCTCACACCGCAGCCCTCTTGCGAGTTGACCCACAAAGGGAGATCCTAAGGACATGCCTGATAGATATGGCACACTCTAAAACATAAACCTGGGATATTATGTTGAGGGCCCATCTGTCCATATTAATCCAGGCCCATTTGCAGGAAAAGAGGCACAGCCGCCCGCCGATATGTGGCACCCAAGAACAAGCCCCAGGCCCATCAGCAGGAGGCGGGTGTGGCCCCAGAGAACTTGTTGGAAAAGGAGAATTTGTTCCAGGCTCAACAGGACCCCTCGAAAGGGCTGCAACTTGCCACTTGATTAGAGCATCAAATAAGACTTGCAAGGCCAATAGTGATGCAAATCTCGAAAGCGCACTCTGGAGGAAGACGAGGATGATGTCCCAGTGCCTGAGAAATGACATTGCCCTTTGGATTTTTCTGGGCAAACGCAGAGGTTTAACTTCATCCAAATCCTTAACAAGCTTTTCCAGATCATTCCCAAACAGGAGCTTGCCCTTGAACAGGAATTTGGCCAGACAGGCTTTGGAGGCCACATTAGCGTTCAAATGACGAAGCCACAATCAACACCTCAACACTAACTGCTGCGACTGAATGTGCTGCCAACCAAAGGAGATCATAGAAGGCTTTGGCCAAAAACGCAGCTACAGATTCCAAAACGGGCTCAAGAAGAGTCTTGTGATAGGAGCTGAATTCATCTTAACAGGGCACGCATCGCTAAACCCCGAAAGACAGAAGCCTGGAGAGCGAGGGAGGAAGAAAAAGCCATTTTCGAAAGGCCTTCAACCTTCCTATCCTGCTGATCCCAGAGTGCCACTCCTCCATCCACCAGGATGGTGGTGTGTGCTTAGTTACCACAGCCACCAGGGCATCCACCTTAGGAAAGCAGAGCCACTTATCAAGTTCTGCAGGTGACCAGAATAAAAATGGCCCAGACAACTAGCTGTGCGCAAGGAAACGCCAGGAGAGTCCCACTCCAGGGAAACTATCTGCTGAAGCTCTAAAGGAAAGGGGAAGGCTTGAGACAGTTCACAAATGCCTTTAAGAATGGGATCCGTCTCAGACTTGGACTGGATGGAGTCCTGTTTTTCTAGAGGATCAGTAATCTGGAGGGAATCCACAATTTGAGAAATGAGGGCAGTCAGCTCATCCTTATGAAAGACATACATCCTGGGAATTATCTTCTAGAGGAGACACCTCCCCGTCTTTACTGTCAAACTCACTGACCAGACTGTTGTCCTCAGAAACTGGCCCTTCTGAGGGATTCCACTCTCTAGGAGGCCAGGAGACCTCCTTAGAGGGCTGCTCCATATCCTGAGCAGGCAAGGTAGACCTTGCTCACTTTCTGGATGACGGGTCCTTGGATACTGACAAACCAGAAGACCCTGGAGAAGGGGCTTTGGAAGGAATGGTAACAGAGTCGGAAAGCCAAAGATCCCAGGCCTGACGGAACAAGAACATAAACTGGAATGAATTGGTGTAGAAAAAGTGCATGCTGAAAAATTTTCCCCAGGTCAGAAAGCGCAGGAAGTGCAGAGGCTGTCTATCAAAAACTAGCCCTGTGGCCATACCCAAGGCAGCACAGAAGAGGACATCCATAAAGAAAAACCAGTGATCTGCTGCTGTTTCACAGAAAGAAAAGAAAAGAAAAAAAAAAAAGGAGATATGCCAAAACTGAACGTGGTACAAGAACAGTGAAAAAAGGGCTCCTGCTGTTAAAAAAAAACAGATCTGGGAGACAAACTGCGAGTGAAAAAAAATCTAAAAAACCCCAGCTGGCCAGGTGAAGAAATGCCACAGGAAAAAAGGCAGGAAGAACCGTGTTAAAAGGCGGAAGAGAAAAAAATGGCATAGCTGGCCATCTTTTTTTTTTTTAAACCCAATTGTCTTCTTTCCCCTCAGTCAGAAGCTGTTTTCAAACCAGTGACCCTTGAGTTAGAAGGCAGGTATCTTGCAGAAGAGCCATCACATATTCAGAAATAAAGAGAAGAGAGAAATGGGGAGCAGAGGCCTCCAGGAACCAGCCAATGGCTGAGGTAAACTGCTTCACTAAAACAAATGGAGCTCTGCCTTTATTTATTTTAAACGTCAATGAAGAAAACCATGAAATAAAAGCCTGACAGAAAAGCTCTTCTCAGAAGGCAGGAACTCTAGTTCACTCATAAGGGCTGGGCTGCACTGCTCCTCTTGAGCTGGCGCCCCCCCCCCCCCCCCGCCCCAAGCAGCTCAAACTGATACACTTGATCAGGAACACACCAGCGAAATCCCAGGAAAACCCAGAGGAGCACCTCTTGTGTGCCCTAAAGAGCTACACTGGATTGTCACTCTCAAAAAGTGACTACCAGGAGCACAGTAGCCGAAGTCCACCATCTGCTGAGACAAGTGAAAAGACTGAAGCTATCCCAAAAGGGAGAACATATAAGTGCCAGAGATGTGTCTGAAGCTTCTGACTGGTTCTCTTTGTCTCCATCTGCTGACAGGGGAATATAACCCACTAGTCTGGACTGGTTAGCAAGATGATTTGGAACTTGTAATTTGATGGGCCTAGGATCTGATGGAGCAGCTGCCATGATTAGGAAGCATAATGCACTTGCAAAACTGCTAAAAGGTAAAATAGATGGATTCATGATCAACTGCCATTGTATAAACCACTGGCTGGCGCCTGTTACTGTCCAAGCAGCTGCTGAGGTGCCTTATTTAGTCAAGTTTAATGTTATCTTAAGGCAACAGCTTTCCTTCTTCCAAAATTCTTCCATCAGGACGGCTAATTTAACAGAGCTGCAAAACATACTAAACAATCCTCAGATCAAGCAAAATTGCTGGTGACACTAGATGGCTGTCTCTTGACTCTGGTAGTCTCTAAGAGAATCCATGGCAAGTGCCCCTGCTGCATTCGAAAGAGGCCACTGCACAAAATAACATCATAGCTGAAGGTTTCAGAAAATATTTTAGAACATACAATTTTGTAGCTTGTCTTATGATGCTTTCAGATGTGTTACCTCATTTGTCTACACTTGTCTAGAGCCAGTCAAAGGCAAGATGTTAACAGAAAGAGAGCCAATCTTAGACACCACAGAACTATGCATCATAGAACTGAAAGACACTCCTGGTAATTATTTTGAAAATCTCCATCAGCATCTTGGCAGTTGAATAGTCAGACTTTCATACCAATTATTCAGATGCTGTTACCACCTTTAAGGCTACAATCCATGACAAATACATAGATGCAGTAATTAAACAACTTAAAAGTAAGATTTCCAGATATGCCAATCATTTCCTGCTTTAAGACTTGTCATTGCAGAGAGTCATGATCAAAATGAGGCTCGGAGATTCTTTTATTATTATAAAAAATGATTAAAGGACTGTTGTACAGGGGAGACCTGAGAGGACAGCCGACCACACCGGAAGTGAGCGGTTCCTGCTCCGGCGGCCCCGACGTCAGCGGGGGCCTCTACAAAGCGGAGCAGTGAGTTGTGCAGCCTTGGGAGACCTGAGAGGACAGCCGACCACACCGGAAGTGAGCGGTTCCTGCTCCGGCGGCCCCGACGTCAGCGGGGGCCTCTACAAAGCGGAGCAGTGAGTTGTGCAGCCTTGGGAGACCTGAGAGGACAGCCGACCACACCGGAAGTGAGCGGTTCCTGCTCCGGCGGCCCCGACGTCAGCGGGGGCCTCTACAAAGCGGAGCAGTGAGTTGTGCAGCCTTGGGAGACCTGAGAGGACAGCCGACCACACCGGAAGTGAGCGGTTCCTGCTCCGGCGGCCCCGACGTCAGCGGGGGCCTCTATAAAAGCTCCGCAAGGGTAGGCGCAGCCGGAGGCGCTGTCGGGGGCTTTGGGACCCCCTTGGAGCACCGCAGGAGATCGCAGTACGAGGTATCTGACAAATGGGGAAGAGAAAGAAGAAAATTATACCAGCGGAGCCTACAGTACCAACGGTAGGCCCTATGGATAAGCATGTTAAGCCCTTGATGGGGGCTGATGCCTCGTTAGACCCTGACTTTTTAGTTCTGCGCTCATCCGCTGCGTCTTTGAGCTCCCCGGATCGTTCTCCTCCTTCCCCACCGAAGTACATCTCACCGCCTTTAACCGGTCCTGTGGGACAGTTTCAACAGAGTACTCCAGTGGAAACTGGTGGGAAAGTGGAAGATGTTATTTGGACATCACCTCCTGGTGTGGCGATTGAGTCACCTGAGCAGGTGACTCTGGGCGACATCTGGAAGGTGGTGACACGAATTGAGCATTCCCTGGTTCCCACAGTTAAGCAGCTTTGTAGTTTCTCTTCACAAGTTACTACAAAGTTGTGTGAGTTAGAAGGGCGGTTGGGGGATTTGACCACTCAATTATCTAGCTGTGAAAATCAATGTTCTACCTTTAAGGCTGTTAGCACATCTGGTATTAATGATAGTTTAATTATCCATCGTAGGTTGGAAATGTATGATAATATGTTTCGGGCCAAGAATCTCCGATTGTTAAACTTTCCTTTTTGTCGTCTCTTATCTGCTGAGATATTACTCCGTAAGTATTTTAGGGAAGTTTTGGGCTTGGCTAAGGCCGACTCCATGGCTGTCTCTAAACTATATTACTTGACTGGTCAAGGGTTGGCTGAGAGTCCTCCGGGTGAATTTGATGTAGTTCAGGCCCGTGATGGACTTGATCTTACTCAATTTCTGGAGGACTCTCAGGATAATATTACCTCTCGTGCCACTTTGATTGTAGGCTTTGTCTCTGATCAGGATAAGATGTTAGTTTTTCGTAGCTACTTTAAAAATAAGTCTGCACTCTTTTGTGGTGCTGGTGTGCAAATTTTTCCTGATGTTTGTCGGGCCACACAAGCTAGGCGGAAGGCCTTTTTGGCCTTAAAACCTAGGGTGTTGGCCCTGTCTGCTACTTTCTTTCTTAGATACCCGTGTAAGTGTTTAGTTAATCATCAAGGGTCTAAATTTGTTTTTCTAGACCCAGTCCAGCTCTGTAGTTTTTTGAATGGTAAAGAGGGCTAAGATTTATTGATTGGTCTAGGGTAGGGAACATGTTTCAATTGCTGTCTCGTAAATTAGAGCTATTGCTCTTGATATTTCCTTTATTAATTACTTAAGTACTGTCTCCTCCTTGTTGTGGGCTACGTAGAGTGCTTACTGGATGTATTTAGTTATGGTATTATGTTTTCTTGGATTGATTTGGTGTTGGGTGATTGTAAGGCTCTTGTTTCTTTGTACTTGCTTTTGTAAGTTGTTGAAAATATTATAAATAAATAATAAAAAAAAAAAAAAAAAAGGACTGTTGTACAAAAGCTAGGTCCAAAACAATAGTGCTGAAATTTGCCACATCCAAGCACCAAAGAGCCCCTTCCAAATTTAGCAAAGCTGGCTGCTTTTGGAACTGGCTATACCAGTGAGCACAACTGAATGTGAAATGGGATTTTCTGCTCTAACAGAGAATAAAAACCTATTTAAGAACGCGCACAAAGCAGAATACAGAAACGGGGGAGGTCCATTTTAGAAAATGTATTCATGATTTGGATATCTGAAAATGGGCAAATGTGCAAAGCACAGACATCCTCAAAACCATTTTAGAAAGCCAGAAATACAGACGTTTCTAGCACTGTCACATTCAACTTGCAAGGAGGTATGGTGGAGGCGTAGCCTGGGCAGTGCTACGAAGATGCAGATCACCAAGCGTTTTCAGAATGGCCTAAGCTCATCAAGGGCCAGGGCCAGTCGAGTCTGTCTACACCTGCTCCCGACCACAAATAAGTTGCAAAAAGTGCTCATTCCATGGCAGCCATACTTCCAAAGGAAGAGTAAAATGCGCTATTATCAAAGTAAATTTTGCAGAGTCATAAATTCATGTAACTTGACAGCTCATTCGTTTTCCTCAAATCTACAGATCTTAAATAGCCTGCTGAGACATGCATATATCATAGCTTAAATGCCCCCATTCTGAAATGCCTCGGCTGATACATCTAAATTCCTGTCTGCAGCCGTGCATTTCAGAGATGTCCGCATTTAAAAAATGGCCTATAAACATGCACAGACCTGGACTTGTTATATGCGCAGGTCCATCTGCAGAACCAGCTGCATGTATAACTTTTGGGGCAGAGACGGCACAATCTCAGAAGGCACTTTCATGTGCCTCCCTTCATGGCAGCCACTCCCCTGGTATTTTGGATGTGGTGACCTAAACATCCCAGATTCTTCCTAGACATTCTGTCTACAATCCCACGTCACATATCTGATGCTGTTATCACTGGAGGAACCAGATTCAACAGGCTTTATAAAAAAGCTGCAGACAACAGGGCCTCTAAGAGAAAAATTTCTATATGAAATTTTAAGCTATAAAGGTAATCACTTAAAATTCCAATGTTTTTCAATACTTTAATAACAGAATAAGAAAAACCCTATCAAATCTTGTTTGTGGTAATTACAACAAAAAAGCCCTTCATTTTTACAAAGTAAATTTTCATCCTTCTTTGAACTCAATTCTAATAAAACTTAATTTGTCATTAAAACTTTTTTTTTTTTTAACTAAATCAAAATATTTTAACACATTCTAATGAAAACTTGACATTGTTTATGTTAAAATTAGTGCATTTATGTGAATCTTTTGGAATTTTATGTTTTCAGTTAAGTATAAAGAAACCTTTTGCATTTTTGAAGTTCACTTGTTATGTAAGAAACATTTATGTTACTTTACAGTATTAATATTTCATATTGTTTACATTTTTCGCTGCATGTATATATTTTTTTAAATAAGATTGTTCAATATGGAATTTTTGTTTTCAATAAGCTTCACTCACCCTCCACCCTTGATGAGATTTAGATCAGAATCTACTTCATCTGCTCCATCGATGGCAACATCCAGCTGCACTTAAAAAGAGAGCACATGTGAGTACGTACGCATGTATGTGTGTGCATGCGTGTACCTGGCCAAGGAGGAAAGCTGTCATATTACTGCCTGGCCCTCACATGATTGTTTCTGAAGAATGGCACCACAGTGACTAGTTTCTCAAAAGCTCACCATTTTCTCACTGGTGAACATTTCTCCAAACACTGTCTGTATGAGGCTACCCCATACCTCTCGATTCATGATTTTTCAATTCATTATTTCACTCAGCAACTTACTTTTGAACACCCAACTCAACTGGAACCAGCCAGGACCAGGCGAACCACTAGGCAGTCGCCTAGGGTGGCAATGAGCAGAGCATTCAAAGCTAAACAAGTGATTCTGACAGTCAAAGGGGGGGTGTAAGGCTTAAGGGTTGCCTAAGACAAACACCTTCAACCAACTCTGGGGCCGGCCCTGGAACCAGCCTCTATTGGAATAAAGCACCATGAGCCTTTGACAGCTATCTGGAAAAATGTTCCCTCTTTCAAACTTGCTTAATCCAGTTACTCACAGTTTTTGGCTAGGTGCCATGCACCAATGCAATCAGCTCCCATTTCCCCTTTACTTACTATTCAGGCCATAGTTGATCTCTTTCATGACAAGACTCATAAAATTACTCAAGTTCATTGCCGGCCCACCATTACCATCCTCCTCTTCTTCCTCTTTCCTCTCCTAGTCTCTAATCCTGACACACTCCCTAACTTTCCTGAATGGTAGTTCTGTCAGTGAAAGCTTTCTGGCAAGATACACATGCTCTCAGCAGGTTGTTATTGGTGGGGGAGGGGGCACCAATTCTGTGGCACGATTGGTATAGAGTACCCTTGAAACTCAAGGGCTTCTGTTACATTCTGAACAAAAAACAAATCTTTTGTTCTCTTAGGCTTCCGAGGCTATTATCACAATCTCTGCAGTTTTCTAGGTCATGCCACATCTTTGTAAGTGGAACAGACGTTTTAGCCATCATGCTGGAGCTTTCTTCAGGGTGAAATGGTATGAGGAGGATATCTGTTCCTATATAGTTGTGGTCAACATTGGCACTCTTGCCGTTCAATCCCTTAATGCTGAATATCTCCTAAAAATAAAGTGCCCAGTGAAACGGCTTTAGACTATATATGCACACATATTTGACACATACAAGAACCAAATAAAACAAGACCAATTAAAAAAAGAAATAATAGGAAATAGTATAAAAACTAGGACACTGCCAGGACATGATTATTGGCACCATTATGAACAATTCAAATCAGTTTGAGAAGAACCTCCACATCCCTACTGCAGTAAAATTAGAGGCACCTGTGATCAATTGTCAGTACTCACATGACTTGAATCAACTAATGAATAATGGCTCTAATGCAGTGGTTCCCAACCCAGCCATCAGGTACCCCCCCCCCAGGCCAGTCAGGTTTTCAGGATATCCACAATGAATATGCATGAGAGAGATCTGCATGCGCTGCTTCCATTGTATGCAGATCTCTCTCATGCATATTCATACATTGTGGATATCCTGAAAACCTAACTGGCCTGGGGGTACCCAAGGACTGGGTTGGGAAACACTGCTTTAATGTACAAAATGGCCACATTCACTCCCTGTTCTATTTTCACAATGGTGAAGCCATTAACACCAAACATCAAACTTCAAAAGGGTGTAGGGCCATCTCCAAAGACATTGGGATTCCCATGTCTACAGTTTGCAATGCTATCAAGACGTTTCTGCTCAGGAAAATGTTAAGAACCTCCCAGGATGTGGTAGGAAGAGCAAAAGTAATCTACTGCATTAGAGCCATCATTCATTAGTTGATTCAAGTCATGTGTTAGAACAGCTTGCAAAACTGAAAGTGGACAAGTCTATGGGACCAGATGGGATACATCCCATGATACTGAAAGAGCTCAGAGAAGTTCTTGCAGGACCTTTAAAGGATGTGTTTAATAGATCCTTGGAGACAGGAGAAGTTCCACAGGACTGGAGAAGGGCTGATGTGGTACCTCTCCACAAAAGTGGTAATAGGGAAGAAGTGACAAGCTACAGGCCAGTAAGCCTTATCTCTGTGGCAGGAAAAGTAGTGGAGGCTCTCCTGAAAGAGCAAATAGTGAACTTCCTCGAAACCAACAGGTTGCATGATCAGAGGCAACATGGTTTTACCAAAGGACTATCTTGCCAAACAAATGTGATTGAGTTCTTTGACTGGGTTACCAGAGAACTAGATCAAAGACATACGATGGATGTGATCTACCTAGATTTCAGCAAAGCCTTTGATACTGTTCCTCACAGGAGGCTTATCAATAAACTCAATAGCTTGGGGATGGGTCCCAAGATGGTGAACTGGATCAGAAATTGGAACCCACATGGATGAAAGCAAGGTGATTAGCGGTGTGTCCCAGGGTTTAGTCTCGGGACAGGTACTGTTCAATATATTCGTGATACTGCCGAAGGGCTGAATGGAAAAGTCTGTCTTTTTGCAGATGACACCAAAATTTGCAACAGAGTGGACTCCCCTCAGGGAGTGGAGTACATGAGGAAAGATCTACAAAAGCTGGAAGAATGGTCTAATGCTTAGCAGTTAAGATTTAATGTGAAGAAGTGCAGTGTCATGTACTTGGGAAGCAGAAATCCAAGGGAACTGCATGCAATAGGGGTGAGAGATTGATGTGCACGGACCAGGAGAAAGACCTTGGTGTGATTGTTTCTGAGGATCTCAAGGCAGCAAAATAGTGTGACAAGGCGGTGGCAAAAGCCAGAAGGATGCTGGGTTGCATTCAGAGACGAATTACCAGCAGAAAGGAAGAGGTACTAATGCCACTGTACAAGTCGCTGGTGAGGCCTCACTTGGAATATTGTGTTCAGTTTTGGAGACCGTATCTCGCAAAGGATATAAAAAGGCTGGAAGTGGTTCAGAGGAAGGCAACCAAAATGATTTGGAGCCTGTATCATAAGACTTATGAGAAGAAATTTGAAGACCTAAATATATACACTCTGGAGAAGAGGAGGGACAGGGGAGATATGATTCAGACCTTTAAATACTTAAAGGACAAACAGACCTCTTCCAAAGACGGGGAAGCTGTAAAACTAAACGGCATAACATGAAGCTGCAAGGGGTAAACCGAAAGGCAATATCAGGAAACACTTTTTCACTGAAAGGATGGTGGATGCTTGGAATACCCTCCCGATGGAAGTGGTGGAGGCAAACACAATGACAGAATTCAAAATAGCATGGGACAGACACAGTGGATCCCTTTATAGCAACAGGATAAAATCAAAATAAGCATACCTATCTCCTATATCTGAACAAATAGGAGTGACCTACATGAAGCGGTGGGTACACCCCTAAACAAAGGCGTGGGGAGAGGTGACCTGCTCCTATTCTTGCCACCTTGCTCGGCAGACTAGATGGACCATGCTAGTCTTTATCTGCCATCATATACTATGTTATTATGTAAGACATCTTCATAGGATAGTGCGAACTGTTGGAAAAACACCATGTATAACATCCAAAGAGCTTAAGGCTAACCCGGAGCAATCTGAAGTTGTGGTTTCAACCCGCACAATATTCCACGTGCTAAACAAAGGCCTTCATGGGCAAGGACCAAGGAGGATCCCACTGCTCAAAGACAAATATAAAAAAGGCATGCCTGAAGTTTGCCCAAACCCACCTTGAGATACCACAATCCTTCTGGGAAAACGTTCTTTGGACAGATGAAACCAAACTTGAGTACTTTGGCAATACAGACCAGCGATACATTTAGAGGCAAAGAAATGAAATTTACAAGGAAAAAAAACCACCCTTCCTACAGTTAAATATGGGGCTGTTTTGCTGCCTCAGGAACGGGATGCCTGGAACGTATTAAAGGAATCATGAAGTCAGGGGACTACCAAGGTATTTTGGAGCAAAATGTGCTACTTAGTGTCAGAAAGCTAGGTCTGGGTCAAAGGTCATAGGTCCTCCAGCAGGACAAACACCCAAGACATCCATCCAAAGTACAAAAGAATGGCTAAAAAGGAACAAATGGACTGTTTTAAACTGGCCTGCAACAAGTCCTGATCTCATTCCAATCAAGAACCTCTGGAAAGAGCTGAAATCTGCCACTGGTAAAAGGAATCCTGGAAACATTCATGAGCTGGAACAAATCACAGTTGAAGAGTAAGAGAAATTACCAGTAGACAGATCTACAAAACCTATAGATGGCTACAAGAAACGTTTGGAGGCTATCATCACTGCCAAGGGTTGTGCAACCAAATATTAGTGAAGGGTACCATTAATCCGATCTAGATCATATTTTATTTTGGGATTTTTTTCTCAGACATCATTACATCTAAGTTGCACATCTTTTTTTTAACATACTATTAAAATATGGCATAAGGTTGGAATATTTCCCATTATTTCTCAAGATATTGTACGCAACATGCCTAAAAGGCAAGGGTGCCAATAATGTTAACCACAACTGTATATAGTCGTTCTCAAACCAGATTGGTGGGATAGAGGTGAGAAAATTCATTGGAAATGAGGTGGGATAAACTTCAGGTTCGAATTTTCAAAGGCCGGAAATTTTGTCCTAACAAATCTTCCATATAAAATTCATTCTCAGATTCTGGAAGGTGGGAAAAAAATGTTGGTCTTCAGCACTAATCCTTGGTAGCACTAAATCTTCTGTGAAAGAGGAGTTGCCATTCTTTATGTTGACTTCTTTGTCCCCCATTAAGGTTTTGTGGGTGTTTTGCTATTTCCACTGCCTCTTTGATCCTCCTCTGCATCCAGCAATCTTTTCTTTCCAGGATCCTTGTGTTAAATCTCATCACATGGCCAATTAATATGCAGAGGGCCTAAAGTAGAATTCTGCGTTACCAAGTTTGTGATGTTTTTAATGCTCTTGTAGCTTCTTCTATGGTGCCGCCAGTTTTCTGGCCACAGCTGCATGGAATTTCATAGACTTCAGCAGTTTTGAATGGGGTATTTAATCCTTCACTCATATGAGTATGCCAAAGAGTAGCAGACAAAAAAACTCCAATCAAACGGAATGATCTCAAATTATAAATGCAAAATATAAAGACTGCCTGACTTGCAGTGCACCAAACAATTATTTTTGTCGGACTAAACGGTCAGGAGAGAAGTTGCAGTATTCCTCCTCTCGAATGACCGTAACGTCCCTTTTAATCATATATAAATTTTAAAACCAAATATTTCACTTATCTTAATAGCAGTCCAAACAAAACAGTCCAAACCCGTACGAAGTAATGCATGGCACAAATATGATCTTCCAAAAAATTCCAAACACACAACATACATGTTTCGAGCCAACTCGCGGCTCTGTATCAAGTGTGATGATTGCACTCTGCAGTGAGATCCACAAATGCCATGTGAGCAATGAACTGCTGAACGGCTAAAACATTTTAAAGTGCCTGCACAAGCTCCCATAGGCTGCAACCAATGGTGTCAGTTGTTAGAAGTACCAATCATAGAACAGGGAATTCCCCACTGAACTGGGGAAGCCCTGTGTTGGTTGCTAAAAATTAGATCAGACTCAGCCACTCATTTTCCATATTAAGACCACCAGGGTTGACAGTTTTCAAAACAAAAATCCACTTTTGTTCCAACCATTGTAATCTAAATGAACAATCTCCACCACAGGTATCTCTTGGAACATAGTCAATCACTCTCCAACGTAAATCAGCGAATGTATGGCCTTTTAATAAACAACATTCAACTATAGGGGCTGAACAAATAGACATCAGAATACATAAAGCATGCTCGCTCAGTCGTAGTTTCACAGGGCGAGTGGTATGGCCAATATATAATAAAGCACATGGACATTGCAGTTAATATACCACAAAGCTAGTAAAACAACAACTTCACCGAAGAAATTTATAAACCCGCCCTGAGAACGGATCATGCCAAGTATCCACTTCCATAGTGGTCTGACAATAACAAAAACCACAAGCAAAATGACCAGGGGTGTCAGCTATATAGGTTTCAGGGCAGTCTGATGGCATGACAGATATAACCAAAAGGTCTCTTAAATTAGATCCACAGGTGTATGCAATAGTAAGAGGTTTACAAAAACAAGAAAGTACAGTTACTTACCTGTAACAGGTGATCTCTGGGAACAGCAGGAATAAGTCTTCACATATGGGTATGTCGGTACCGACAGAGTCTGCGCGGGAACGCTCCTCAGCGTCCAATCAGAACGCTTTTGGAAGCATCCCAACACGCATGCGTGCTGCCTTCCTGCCTTTCCCAACTGCCTCGCCTCAGTTAAGTTTTAAAGCTGAGGCAAAGAGAGAGAGAGAGCAAGGAAGGGAAAGAGAGAGATAGAGAGATGCAACTCCTAGGGGAGGTGGGTGGGTTGTGAAGACTTATTCCTGCTGTTCCCAGAGATCACCTGTTACAGGTAAGTAACTGTGCTATCTCCAGGAACAAGCAGGAATGAGTCTTCACATATGGGGACTCCCAAGCTGAGATGCCCAGAGGGAGTCCTAGCATGTTGCGAATTTAGAAAGAGCCATGCTACTCCTCAAAACCTCAGGCATCCTGGGGATGGAGGGTAGGAGTTGAATTACAGAAAAGGTGCTGTGGAACAGCTAGACTATAAAAGGATTTCTATAGAGAAAGACCCTGTATAGAGGGCATTTAGTAGTAAAATATTGAGTGCAATATTCTAATATGGGCCTCCCTTGGTGGCATTGTGAAAAGTCTATTGAGATTCATATGGATCTGTTAGAAGAGCCAGTAGAAGATCCTCAAGGAGTACCTCTCTAAGAAGTAGAGGTAATAACTGTAGAAAAAAACAAGTGGAGGCCAGAACCCTTCAGGGTGAGAAACAGCCCCAGGGATAACTGGGGTAGTATAAAGAGGTAGGGCTTCAGCGGAAAACGCAGAAGGTACTATTAGACAAAGCTTAAGCTCTTTTGGCCCAAGAACAGTACAATCCTAGGACCAAAAGGAAAATGAGTCTGACCCATCTGGACTGGCAATGGAATTAGTCCATATAGGAGAGAAAGGGTATGGAGACCCCTGTATCTGATAAGAAAATAAGGACAGACTTAGGAAGCGTTAAGCTTTAGCTTAACTGAAGTTCCGCAATGTCTTTCCTAAGTGGGGTCAATTAGGAAAGAAAAAAGGTACATGGAGAGCTTCAGAGGTACCAAACCTGAAAGGTTATGGTAAGAAAAAAAGTTTGGTAATTACCACAAGGAGTGGTTGTATGTGTAGAACCCTAAGCATGCTGGCACAGCATGGATAGGGGTAGTGCCCATCTGTCAGGGTCATATAGGAATATATGGATATCTGAACCTAAACAGACAGATAGATAGGTATGTGGCTACATATCTATCTCAAAGATATATCTCCACAGATATATATATATATATTCCTAAATATATACACATATAGGGGATGGATGGATAGAAATCTGTAGGCATATAGACACATGTCTCCGGGTATGTGGATGGAGAGATGCCTATATAACTAGATCCCCCTAGGATATGGGGAGAGAGGAAGATTCATCTATTAGCAAGAAGGGTGATACCTGCTTGAATAGATGCACAGAGAATCTTATTGTCCTGGTTATGACTGACAGAGTCAGAGGAATGGTCTCCCTGACAAGAAGGAGTCTAGATTCCTTTGAGAATTCGAGCTCTTGAATAATCAGGATGGCCTACGTGAAAAGTGAGGAGGATAACTTCAGTCTGCAGGCAGCAAGTCCAGATCTCTCCAGAACTGCAGTATGGTGAATGGATAGAGGGCGCCAGTGGAATAAGATACCATAGTGACCCGTCTATAAGAGCAAGATGGGTATCAGGCGTCCTTGAGCTGCCACTGAAAGAAAACTCTCTGGCGAGAGGTCATAAGAACATAAGAACATAAGATATGCCATACTGGGTCAGACCAAGGTCCATCAAGCCCAGTATTCTGTTTCCAACAGTGGCCAATCTAGGTCATACGTACCTAGCAGTTTCCCCAAGGGACACAGGTTCCACAATGCTTGTATTGGTTCAAGCATTGATATCCTGGGTCCCTTCTTAATAATGGTTTATGGACCTTTCCTCCAGGAACTTGTCCAAACCTTTTTTAAACCCAGCTACACTAACAGCCTTTACTACATCCTCCGGTAACAAATTCCAGAGTTTGATTACACGTTGAGTGAAAAAATATTTTCTTTTATTAGTCTTAAATAGTTTACCCTGTAGCTTCATTGCATGTCCCCTAGTCTTTCTATATTCTGATAAGGTAAACAATCGATCTACGTTTACCCGTTCCACTCCGTTCATTAATTTATAGACTTCTATCATATCTCCCCTCAGCCGTCTCTTTTCCAGGTTAAAGAGCCCCAACCTTTTTAGCCTTTCTTCATAGGAGTAGCCTTCCATCCCCTTTACCATTTTGGTGGCTCTTCTCTGAACCTTTTCTAAAATTGCTATATCCTTTTTAAGATATGGCGACCAGAATTGCACACAATATTCAAGGTGCGGTCTCACCATGGAACGATATAGAGGCATTATAATATCTTTTGTTTTATTTTCCATTCCTTTCCTTATCATACCTAGCATTCTATTTGCTCTCTTGGCCGCCGCTGCACACTGGGCCGAGGGTTTTAACATGGTATCCACAAGGACGCCTAAATCTTTTTCTTGGGTGGTGGTTCCTAATGTGGAACCTTGCATCGTGTAACCATAGTTTGGGTTGTTCTTCCCTAGGTGCATAACCTTGCACTTCTCCACATTAAATTTCATCTGCCATTTTGATGCCCAGTCTTCCAATTTATCAAGATCCTCTTGCAATTTTCCACAATCCTCCTGGGTTTTAACAACTTTAAATAGTTTTGTGTCATCAGCAAATTTGATAACCTCACTCGTTATTCCACTTTCCAGGTCATTTATGAATATGTCAAAAAGCAGCGGACCCAGCACAGATCCCTGGGGTACACCACTATTCACCTTTCTCCATTGGGAAAATTGGCCATTTAGCCCTACCCATTTAGCCATTTAGGTCCAAAGGAGATATGGGCCAAACCAGGGAATTGGCCATTCTTTAGGTTTTCACGTGATGAAAGGCCTGTCTCTTATGTCTCAAAAGAGATTTTAGATGAAATGGTAAGGGTAGGGAACACCTGCCAGTCATGAGAACATGACTGGGGGAACCCCTCCTAACCATCTAGGGTTATCTGCTAGGCAAGATACTAATGCTCTCTAGCAAGGGCCCATAGTGCAAAGCTACTCTGTAGAGTTGCAGAGAGCATGCTGCAGGTTGGTTAAAAGAAAAAAATGGCTGTTTAAAGTCAGTGGGTAACAAACTATTCTGCCAAGGACAAGGGGGAGAAGAATAGAAGTTAACCAACCAGTCTGTGATAATAGGGTTTCCAAACAAGGTTGATAACCTGTTTGGGGTTTAGCACTGAAGCTAGAAGGATTGTTAGTGGAGGAGAAACCCTGGTTGTGTGGTGAACAGAACCAGTGGCTTAACCACAAGGAATTGCTGCATCTGCAGCAACTACCAGGGCAGCAGAAAGGGTAAATTAGACTTACCTGCTAATTGTTGTTCTTTGCGGAACTCTAGTCCAGTCCCGGAACCATAGAGTTGTCAACCTCCTCCAGCAGCCTTGGAGACTGAAATACATCATCGCTTTGCTGGCACCAGTATAAGTAGGCAAGGACCGCCCCCTCTCACCAGTACCTATTGACAAAGCACACTAAGCAGAACAACAAATAAGGAGAATTAACCAGAATACATTCAACATAGCAATATATATATACGGAACAGAATATTTCATGTTCCACTTCAAGTAACTATTATTATTTTTTATTTTTTATTTTTATTTTATTTTTTTATTTGTTTCTTTTTTAACAAATTAATTGCATTCATCGACTGTCTGAATAAGAATATCGTCTGACAACACAGAAGCGCCGTACCACACCACCTCCTAAGAGGATGGACAGGCAAGAGCGCTACGCAAGAGGGTCCTCCAATGGCTTCATCCCGCGCCACCCGGGAGCAAAGACAATGCAGAGCACCCACGGGAGCCGAAACAATCAGGCTGGCAACTCTTCAAACCAAGGGAGGGATCCGGGACTGGACTAGAGTTCCGCAAGGAACAACAATTAGCAGGTAAGTCTAATTTACCCTTCCTTAGCGTCCCTCTAGTCCAGTCCCGGAACCATAGAGGATGTAACAGAGCAGTGAATATCAACGGGAGGGACAAGCATGCCCAGCCTGAAGCACCGCTGAGCCGAAACGCCCATCCTCCGCGGACAAAACATCCAAGCGGTATTGCTTGGCAAAGGAACGCAAGGATGACCAAGTCGCCGCCCTACAGATGTCACCCACTGGGACCAGACTGAACTCTGCCCAAGACGCCGCCTGCGCCCGAGTGGAATGATCCCGAAGACCCTGCGGAACCACCTTGCCTTTCAAGATGTAGGCCGATGCAATAGCTTCCTTCAACCAGTGGGAAATAGACGACTTCGCCGCCGCATCTCCCTTACGCGGTCCCCCGAACGCCACAAAAAGTCGATCCGACCGCCTAAAGGACGCCGTCCGGGAGAGATACTTCTTGAGAACCCTGCGGGCGTCCAACAGCCGCAACTGACCCCCAGATCCGACCCCATCTCGATCGGAGAACACCGGAAGAGAGACCACTTGGTTAACATGAAAAGCGGACACCACCGTGCGTAAGAACGCCGGAACGGGACGGAGAACCACCTTGTAGTCGGTAAAAGAGAGATAGGGCTCCCTACAAGACAAGGCCTGTAGCTCCGAGATCCTCCTAGCCGAACAAATCGCCACCAAGAAAACCGTCTTCAATGTGAGATCTTTTAGCGAAGCAGTGGACAACGGCTCAAACGGAGGAGCCAGCAAGGCTTCCAACACCAAATACAAATCCCACGGAGGAACAGCACAGCGCCGAGGCGGCCGCATGAGCAACACCGCCCTCAAAAACCGCCAGACATCCGCGTGGGCTCCGAGAGACTGACCCTGCACTTCCGCCAGCACTCGAATCACACCATAATGCACCTTTGCCACATAAGGCAAATCAGACTCTAGTCACTTCAACTCCCTGATCCTTTCCTGTTCCAGGCGAATAGACTGCCGTAAATACTGCGACCACCAGAAGCATGCTCTCGTCTCCCCAGACTCCCCCAATGGGAGCCTGCAAGGACAGAGCAGTGCCTCTAACGATCGATTCAGTGAACCACCTACTCTCCTATCGCGCGCTAAAGAAGATCGCTAGGGCTCTCTTCCAGACAGTGAGTCCACACCTCCTGGAAGTGCAAGGTATGCACCCACAAACGTAGTACCGAGGCCTGCGCCTGCCTTGTCTCAAAATGTCAATCAAGAACAGGCCAATTCAGGACAGCTGAATACGCTGTGGGTTTTTTTTTGTACAAAGACATCTCTTAACCAAAAATTCCTTCAGTCGATGTGGAGAAGCTATTTCCATGCCAACACAATGCAGCAGAAAGAACTCCCTATGACAGGCATAGAAATCCACAGCCTTCCCGCTAGAGGAACGCCCCATTCCGTCTGCCTGCACCAAGCTGGACATTACCTTTTTTTTTTTTTTCTTTTTAAGGTCAACTAGCCCCTGGTGTTAGAAAAGATAGCTTTCCCATTCCACAGTGGCAATTGAGTCAGCAAAGAAGAAGCCGAGAACCCGCAGCGAAGTTCCCATTATACCACCTGGTAAAGACTACACTTCTAGACCCATGAAGCAAAAAAGCATGCAAGCGTGCATTGTGTCCTGCCAGTAGCTGACCGAACTTATCATGTGTGTCACTACGGTTTCTTTCAGGATTGAAGGAATGCTCCGGGAGAATTCTTTGGGCAGACACCGATTCACCCCTTGAAAATTCAGAAGTGGGCGAAACGAGCCTTCCTTCTTTGGAACCACAAAGTAGAGGGAGTATCAACTGTATTGGGCTGCCGGCACCGGCACCTCCGCTTTAAGTTGAAGCAGCCGCTGGAGCGTTCCTGCGACCGCCTGAAACTTTTGCGGAGCTCTGCAGAAGGATTGGACAAAGGAAGCTAATATGAGCCGATGGAGCTCCCAGGCTGACGCCAACCAGCGTGCAAGCCATCCCGCAAACACAGCATATGATGTATGCCTTCCAGAATCTGAGCTGCTGCTAGTGCTGCGAGAGAACTAGCCGGGCTGCGCGCTTCTGGTCCCCAGTAAGACAGGCGCTGAACACTAGCAGATACTCTCCGTACTGGAGCCAAAATAGCCGCAAAGGCCAGAGTCCTATTCAGCGACCTCTCTCCGCTGAGCCGCCTTTTACAGAAGGAAAAGAAACCACATATAGCCAAAATGAAGACATTACAAATCTACCACCAAACCTTATAAATCGAACAAAGCCAAACTAAACGGGAATATTGTCCCTCAAGAAACCACAGAACTATAAAACCCCTCTCATAACATAATGCATATGGCAGAGAATTCCACACCTGGGGCCTGGCCAAGGCACTCACCCAAGCACCTTTTAGAACTGTCCAAGAGAGCTACCACCATAATTCCTTTTGACTTGAATATGTGTACAGCGGATCATAGCGCTATATCACAACAGCTAACCTCAAATATTACCCTGCCATAGCAACCGACTAACGCCTTATAGGACCTGCTATGGACAGCGGAAGGAAATTCTTGTAAACCCAACATAGCTAGGCTCCTCTTTTTTTTTTTTTTTAACCACCTTTGAAGGCCTACTGAAAAAGTGTAATCCATACTCTGCAGCTGGGTTAATTTATTTATGTATTTTATTTTATTTTTGCACATTTCAGGAAATTGCACCCATCCTATGCACTCTAATAGTGATTTTCCATCTGCCATGTTCCCTTACTAACTACCATTTGAGAGGAATATGTAGTCAGAAGTTGGGATCCCGAGAGTTTTGGGCACAGCCGGGAAAGGATGTATAGGACTCCAAAAATCAAGCTCCAGCCACCTCCAATGAAATCAAAGCAGATCAGCTAAAATTATCCGAACTGCTGTTATAGCCTTGCAAAAGCTCCCAGGTCCCACTGCACCTCGCTTTCCTTCCCCCCTTATCCTGAGGGATTCACCGTTGCAGGAGGCGTTGCTCACCCCCTGCCAGCCTGCTACGACTGCCAGGGAGCTGAAGAGCGAAATAGAGAGCAGAACTCCTGGAAGTAAACAAATAGCGTCCAGCTCGTGGGGTTCAGGGCACCAAAAGCCCCCGAATAAATCAACCATGGTCGCTCAAAATGAACAAGGCTCTCTCTCACTAGAGAGTTTCTTGTTCCTTTTGAAATCCTGCTCTAGAAATAGATGAGAACTGCCGGGGAAGGGCACGATAAGTGATCCCCCCTTAAGCTAGGAAACACCCAGGCACCTTGCAAAGAGGTGGCTGCCTGTGTGAATCTAAGGAGTAACACAATTTCTTATTTTACCACCCCCCACCCCCAGGGATGGGGGCCCTGAATACTACATGTGAGTCATGAGCAGCTGTGGCTGTTAGGACAACAGAGACCAACAAACCATACAGAATTTAAGAGCTGCAATCTTGGTTATATAAACAGGAGCTGCAGCATTACAGAGAATAAGCAATCAACTGCTGCATACACAGACAGAGAAAGGCCCCATTGAGTGCATCCGCTGCCCTCTGCTGGCCATAGACCTTAGCCCAGGCACCCCTTGATTGACAGGTAACTGCCATATACTTCTTTATATCCTAAGGAGTCCTAAACCTGTCCCTGTGAAACACAGGCCTTTGGGCAACTGTCAGTATAGAATACACAAAGGCCCATTTCCAGCCTGTTCCTTACAAATACCTGCTCTGGAACCTAAAACTGGCAATGTGCCTAACATCCTGTGACTTAACAGACACTCCTCAGAGACATGATTAGAAGGGAAAGACCATGTGGAATCAATGCCACAATTGCTGTCCTATAAACTAAGAACAAACTCAAAAATAAATCCTGCCGTTGAAAACGCGGCCCTCAAAATGGCCACTGCCAGCATTCCCGCTCAAAAAAGCACACTCTCTCACACACCCCCCCCCCCCCCCGCGGCAAGGCCCGAAGCCTCCCCTCCCAGTTTAAACCAGCTCCCCAAAGCAGATCTGCGTGGGTACTTACCACCGCCGCCGATCCCGGAGGGGGAAGGGGAGTGAGGGAAAGGAGCCAACAGGGCACCGGAGCACAGTCTTTTTAACGGCTTCAGCTCCGATTGATATGGGCACAACCTTCTCAGGCTTTTCAGCCCCTGCATCGCTGCTGCTGCAACTGCCCGCCTTCCACCTGCTCCTCACCCCTTCAACGCGGGTTCGGGAGCAAGGAGGCCACGGATCAGCACTGTCTCCCCTGTGCTCGTTTAGACGCTGGGGCAATGCAGAGAGGGAGGGGGAAGAACTCCCTGATCCTTTAGAAACAAAAAAATAAAGGTCCACAGACACAGGAAGCCTTACAGCAGCAGCAGATCTGACATAAAAGAAAATGAAGTAACCAAATCAAACAGGGAAATAAACCAAAAGGAGTTAAATTCAAAAACCCAAGCTCTGCTTATTTGTTCTCACTGAGCCCAGCCCTGGGCTCAGAACCTCCAAGCTGCTTGGAGACTGAAAGTACTGGTGAGAGGGGGCGGTCCTTGCCTACTTATACTGGTGCCAGCAAAGCGATGATGTATTTCAGTCTCCAAGGCTGCTGGAGGAGGTTGACAACTCTATGGTTCCGGGACTGGACTAGAGGGACGCTAAGGAAAAAAATTATTTTCCTCTCTTTTTTTTTTTTAGATTGGGAAAAGAAACCGACATAATAGGAGTGGTGAGACTTCCTATTGTCTGACGAGCTGCCCTAAGGTAATAAAAAGGGGAGACAACTCTGGAAGGGAGAATCCCCCTGTGGAATAGGTAGAGGACCATAGGGGCTTACCAGTGTAATAGAGCCACTCTTACAAACCGAATGTTGTAGTAAGAGGGAGGTAAGACAGAGTTGAAGGAGACTGACTATACAGTAAGTCTCTGAAAGGTAAGATGATACATGCTAATACAGGGAAAAAACTCTCTTATTGATAGTTGTCACTTTTCTTTTCCCAGAAAAGGAAGAGAAAACCTGTTAACTATGGGCATGATCATCATAAAGACTCTTGGAGTAAAAGAAAGGATGTCTCGTGAAGAGAAATCCAGGAAAGGTTAGGATGAAATTAGTGCAGATGCTGCAAGTGAAAAGAAGCAGACTGCAACTCTAACCATCAACCAGGAGAGATAATGATGATCTATCTGAAACCCTGCGACTGCTGGGTTTTCTGAACCTATTGAGGTTGTGGTTTCCTCAGACCAGGGCGATGTTTCCCTTGTTTGGGAACATCTGTATGATGGGCAGAAGATGGAGAAAACTTTTTCCCCCTAGGGGAAGAAAGTTTGGTAGGACATTTCCTACCAACTGGGAAAGAGGAAGGCGTAGAACAGCCTCTGAAAATAGGAATGTCAGTGGTTAACTGAGCAACTTGGAGTAAAACCTCCTTGTTAAAGAGATTTTCTCCAGTGCATGGAGTATTTCCCAGTCTCTCTTGTGCCCATTTGTCCAAGTCTGAAACTTGGAGTCAGGCTTTACGTCGTGCCCCTATAGCTATAGCAGAGGTTCTGCTAACAGACTCAAAGGAGTCTAAGGAAGCACGAGTAAGGAACCTAGAGATATTTTGAGCATGACTAACCAGTAAGGAATAGTCTGCTCTTTTGGATTCTTGAAGAAGACAAAAACAGTAATTTTTTTGTGATCTCTTCAAGAGATAATCCCATATAGAAAATATATGAGAGAATTCTTGCTGAAAGCATGGATGCCTGGAAGGTTTGGCGTCCAAAGGCATCTAAAGTCTTAGACTCACGACCTGACGGATAAGAAGAGTGCTTTTTAGTACTCTTAATACGCCTCATTGCTGATTCTACAACAATGAAATGATGAGGAAGTTGAGTCCTTTGAAAACCTGGAGAGGGGGGCACCTGATATAGAAGATCAGTTGCCCTAGAAGGTGGGGGTACCGTTAAAGGAGCTTCCCACATTCGTAAAAGGAGATCCTGCAAGGATTGATGCAAAGGAAGCATGATGGTCTCCCTTGCAGTCCCAGGAATATACAGGGATTCTGTATTCCCTTGTGTAGGATCCTGTCCGGGTATAGAAATGGCAAGTGATTTTGCCATATCCAGCAGAAAAGCTTGAAAAGAAAAATCCCCAGAGGGAAATCCTCTTGGAAAAGGAGGACAAGCTAGATCTGTTGAAGAACTAACATTGGCACCCAGGGATCTATCCAGTATTAGAGGAGTAGAAGATCCTAAAGGGTGGAGTATGGGATCCTTAGAGGATGGTTGCCGATACCGTAGGAGGTCAGGACCAGCAACAGTCGGTAGCGCATCGCCCATGCCAGGGATCGATTCCAGACTCAGTACCGAGGGAAGCGACCCTGATGAAAGAAGCATGGAAGGTACCGACAGCGATGGTAAAATGGATACCGGTACCGACTCTGGTACCATATCCAATACCGGTGGAAGAAGGCCAACCGGTGACGGCTCTAACGGTATCGAAAGAACCGAGAGTGCCGAACATGGACCATCGGAACCGTGCCTTTGGTACCGTCCGGTGTCGGTACCAAGGCGAGTCGGTACCCAGTCCTCCAGACTGGAGATCGATTCCAGACTCGGCATCGAAGGAAGCGAGTCTATCGATGCACATCTGGAGGGTACCGACGTCGATACCAGTACCGGTACCGGGATCGATACCAATACTGGAAGATCGGTCTGTAGCGTATCCAACGGCCCCGTAGGTTCCGAGGACGCCAGACTACGATCCTTGGTGAGGAATGTTTCATCCAACACCATTGCCAATGCCGGGGTATCGGTACCGCTCGAAGCGGATGCCACCACCGAGCATGGCTCAGGTATGTTCGGAGAGGGGTGAACCTCAGGAACAACCTGAAACCCCACACAGGATTTGGAGGCCGAAGACTCCCACAGGGGTTTTAAAGCCAGTGTGTTCTCGAGGGCAAGGCCAGAGGCATCTCTATGCTGTGCATGAGATCTACCACTCGAGGACTGGCTAGTCTTAACAGACTGTTTTTGGGTTACCTGATCCTGTGAAGAAGAAGGGGTGGTCGGTGCCCTGACGTTGAATGGGGACCGCGTATCAAGGGGAACTCGATGCTGAAGACTTCTTCCCACTATACTGTTACAGGAGGGACACTCCAGATGAAAATGGTCAGGACCCAAGCAGGGTAGACACCAATTGTGAGTGTCTAAAATAAATTTTGTACCGCCACAGTTTGAACATTTCTTAGGAATAGTGGCTGGCGCTTCCATGAGGAAAAAGGGGGTAGGCCTAGCAGGCCGGGAAAAAACCCCGTCAGGCACTAAGAAGGAAAAAATATTTCCTAACAGGAATAAGTTGAAGAAAAAAGAAAAGAAACACTGGCGGTACCGGTGGCGCGACCACAAGAAAACTAAAAAATAAAAGAAGAATTTTCTGCGGTGACAGAAGGACGTCCTGTCGGCTCCGCGGATAAACGAAAACTGAGGAGAGGCAGTTGGGAAAGCAGCATGCAGGCGTGTTGGGATGCTTCCAAAAGCGTTCTGATTGGATGCTGGGGAGCGTTCCCGCACAGACTCCGTCGGTACCGACGTACCCATATGTGAAGACTCATTCCTGCTTGTTCCTGGAGATTGAAAATGTAGAACTGACTAATGTTTTCTTAATAACTGAACCACCTTAGAAGAATGTTGCATGAATGATAGGACCCATGCCAGCCTCTCATGAGCTTGCCCAGAATTTGAAGAATCGGCATCCATAAAGAGCCACTCACAATGCACAAACCTGGCCCTAATATATGCATGTTTGATGACCTATGAGGGATAACCTCTGGTCAATAGCCATTCACGCAAAAGATGAACTTGGTGACGAAAATCCTCGATAGAGGAACAAAGAGTAACAGACTGCATAGGTAAACTGCTTAAAAAGATAATCAGAATAGCATACAGTGCACCACAGAAGCTGGCATCCTCAATCATATGACTGAAGGATAGAATCCCCTCGTTCCTGCCAGGATTCCAAATTTCTCGCCTCAATCCCACTAATACTGTTTGAGAACCACTATATATAAGAAAAGACATCCACTGCATACCCATTTCATCCTGAAGAAACCTGCAATAAGATGGCTTACTAAGACTCAGCATGACCTGAAAATTGCAAAGATCATGACAAATCTTTCACTGGGACTTTAAAGTCATTTGCCAACAAAAGAATGGCAAAATGAGTTATCCTTATTTGCTTTTATTATTACCAAATACATATAAAGCATAGTTACTCACCTGTAACAGGTGTTCTCCAGGACAGGAGTCTGTCCTCACATATGGGCGACATCTGTGCCAACGGAGCTCTCGCAGAAGCATCCCCCCAGCTTTCAAAGAAAGCATTTGGGAGATGCACCACACATGCATGGTTCCCTTTCCACCCAAAGGTGCCATCTTGCCTCAATCTTATGACATAGCTAAGATGGCAAAAAAATTAAAGTGCGGTAAAGAAGCAACTCCAAGGGGAGGACCAATTCCTGCTGTCACTGGAGAATACCTGTTATAGGTGAGTAACTATGCTTTCTCTGGGTGAAAACCCATATAAAATGCCACGGCGGCCAGAAAAAAAAAGAGCCGTGAACTGCAACAGTTAGGTCCCAACTGAGAAATTCTTGCAAGACCCAAATGTCTGGCAAAGAACCAGCACTCCGGTAGAATGAACACAGATGTGTCAGAAGGCAGGAACTGCCTACACTCTGAAGAGATTATGGAATACAGCCTGGCTGAAGGCGGTGTCCCATCGGGACTCCCTCTCCAGGCAGTAGTGAGCTACAATGGTATGGACCAAAGGCCAGATGGTAGCCCGGTAGATTTCCGTGACAGGTACGGAATGCAGATTTGCTAGAGGTAGCCAAGGCTCTGACAAGGTGCACCATGGCCCAGTGATCTAATGAGATCCCAGCCTGCTCATAAGCAAAAGCAATACAGTCCATCACCCAAATGGACAGAGTTAGCATAGTTATTCATCTGTAACAGGTGTTCTCCAGGGACAGCAGGAATAAGTCCTCACTTATGGGTTACATTGACACCGACGGAACCCGCGCAGAGCAATTCCCCAGCTTTCAAAGAAAGCCTTTGGGATTAGTACCACGCATGCATGGTCCTCTTCCAACCCAAGGGTGCCATCTTGCTCAGTCAGGTCCCTTAGCTCGAGCCCTAACAAGCAGATGGCAAGGGAAGGACAAAAATTCAGCAACTCATCAGGGGAGGTGGGAGGGTAGTGAGGACCGATTCCTGCTGTCCCTGGAGAACACCTGTAACAGGTAACTACGCTTTCTCCAGGAACAAGCAGGAAGTCAGTCCTCACTTATGGGACTCCCTAGCTACAGGCTACCGAACCTATAACCAAAAAATGCCCCCGCGAGGCTGTAAGCAGAAGCCGAAGCCCGAAGGGGCAAAACCCTCGGTAGCCGTGAGAAAGGGTCGGCGGGCAGGAGTTGCTTACACCCCGAACAGATTACGGAGTACAGCCTGGCCGAAGCCGATGTCCCGGCGGAACTCCCTCTCCAGGCAGTAGTGGACGGCAAAGGTATTCGTAGAAGACTAGGTTGCCACCCGGCAGATGTCAATCATGGGCACAGAGCGTAGCGAGGACACCAAGGCCGCTTTGGCTCGGACCCCATGTGCAGTGACTCGATGATCCAGAGGGACACCCACCTTCACATGAGCGAACGCAATGCAGTCCGCCACCCAAACAGAGATGGTGCGCTTGGTGACTGTTGTCCCTGCCTATTGGGATCGTAAGTCATGAAGAGCGTGTCAGACTTGCGATGAGTCTGGGTGCGCTGCAAGTAGAAGGCAAGGGCCTGCTTGCAATCGAGGGTGTGGAGAGTCGCCGACACTTGATCGGTGTGGGGCCTCGGGAAGAAGGTCGGAGCACTATCTCTTGGTTGAGATGAAAGGCCGACATGACCTTGGGCAAGAACTCAGGATGTGTCTGGAGGACCACCCTGTTCTGACAAAACCTGGTGTAAGGGGCGCCAGCCATGAGCGCTTGAAGCTCACTTGACTCGGCAAGCTGAGGTCAGCGCCACCAGGAAGGCCACCTTCCAGGACAAATGCTGGAGCGAACACGTCGCCATCAGTTCGAAGGGTGGACGAGTGAGCTGCATGAGCACCACGTTGAAGTCCCATTCCGCCAGAGGGGGACGGATGGGCAGCTTGGATAACAGAAGGCCCCACATGAAGCGGGAGACTAGTGGTTGCCCCGAGAGAGGTTTTCTCTCAATAGGGAGGTGATTTAGCTGATATGGCGCTCAGATGAACTCTGTTAACAGAGTTTGACTTCAGTCTCTTCCTCGAGAGGTGAAGAAGGTACTGGAGAACTCACCGAACCGGGCATGAGAAGGGGTCAATCTGGTGCTCCAAGCACCAGACGGAGAAGCGTTTCCACTTAAAGGCGTAAGCTCGCCTAGTGGAGTCCTTCCTCGAGGCAAGGAGGATTTCTTCGACCTCCTCCGGAAGGGCCAGAGAGAGCCGTTCAGCCGCAAGGCTGTAAGGGATAGGGAGAGTAGGTTTGAGTGTAGTACCCGACCTTCCTCCTGCGTCAGCAAGCCCCTGGCAGAGCCTAGGGGAATCAGAGGCTCCGACGACAGCCAGAGCAGGAGTGGGAACCACGGCTGCCGAGGCCACGAGAATCAGCGATGCCCCGTCCCCGTTGAGCCTTGAACAGAGTCCTTGCAATGAGGGGGAAAGGAGGGAATGCATAGAGAAGACAGGAGGACCAGACCAGGAGAAATGCATCGGGGCCCTCCCTGCCCAGGTGTGGCACCGGGCCACAGAAGCAAAGGAGTTGTGTGTTCTGGGGGCTGGCAAAGAGGTCCATCGCTGGGGTGCCCCAGTGTAGAAACAGTCAGTCTGCCACTCTGGGATCCAGGCGCCACTCGTGGAAGTGAAGGATTCTGCTGAGCCTGTCCACCAGGCCATTCTCCTGACCCAGGAGGTACATTGCCTTGAGGGACATCCTACGTCGAGCAGCAAAAGAACAGATTAGGACTGCCTCCATGCAGAGGGAGCGTGACCCCGTGACCCCCTCTTTGTTGATATAGAACATCGCTACCCGGTTGTCAGTCTGCACCAGAACCAACTTCCCGCTGAGGACATCCTCGAAGGCCCTCAGGGCCCGCCAGATGGCCCAGAGCTCGAGCAGGTTTATCTGCTGTTGGGCCTCCGTCAGCGACCACTGGCCCTCGTGCAGAAAGACCCGCAATGGGCTCCCCACCCTAACAGGGAAGCATCCGTGATCAGTACCACATCATGCTGTAGGACCTGGAAGAGCGATCCCCGCAGGAGGTTGCGGGGGTTTTGCCACTAGTTCAGGGACAAACGAAGGTCGGGAAGAACCCTGACGGGGTCCCTGCGGCGTCCAAAGGATTGACTCCATTGGGAGCAGACACACCACTGGGCCGTCCGCATGCACAGTCGAGGTCATGTGGCCCAAGAGACATAGCATGGACCGAGCAGTGACCTGGTGGACACTCTGAACGCGAGCCGCCAGGGTCCGGAGGCAGATGGAGTGATGCACCAGCAAGAAGTCCATGAACTGCCGAGTATCGAGGCGCGCCCCGATGAACTCGAGAGCCTGTGCCGTCTCAAGGTGAGATTCTGAGTAGTTGACTAAGAACCCCAAACTCTCCAAGAGGAGGACAGTGCGCGACATCGCTTGCCGGGCCTCCTCGACAGAGGAGCTGGTAACGAGCCAGTTGTCGAGGTAGGGAAACTCCGACACGCCCCGCGCCAAAGGTGAGCGGCGGCCACGACAAGGCACTTCGTGAAGACCCATGGGGCGGATGCAAGGCCGAAGGGGAGAACCCTGTACTGGAAGCGCTCTCCCTGCACCCTGAAACGCAGGTATTGCCTGTGTTGGGGTGGATTAGGATATGGGCATAAGCTTCCTTTAGATCCAAGGAGCATAGCTAGTCGGCCTGCCGGAGGAAGGGCAGCAGCACGCCAAGGGATAACATCTTGAATTTCTCCCGCACCAGGAAATTGTTTAGCCTGCGGAAGTCGAGGATGGGCCGCAAACCCCCCCCCCCCCCCTTTTCAGGACAAGGAAGTATCGGGAATAGAAGCTCCAACCTCAAAGGTGGGGAGGGACCTTCTCGACTGCCCGTTGGGCAAGGAGGGAGTGTAGTTCCTGCTGCAGCAAGAGCTGGTGTGCGGGGAGTCGAGGAGGCTCTGCCGGGAACAAAGGGGGTGGGAGCCTATCGAAGTGGAGGCAATAGCCCTCCCGGATGACCTGGAGGACCCAGGCATCCGAGGTGATAAGCGCCCATGACGGGGTGAAGCAGGACAGGCGTCCCCCCACTGGCTGCTGCACTGCCGGAGAGCGAGGGGCCACGCCACTGGTGTCAAAATCCCTAAGGGGGTTCTGGGGGAGCCGGCATCTGGGCCTTCAGGCCCTTTGGTTTATGGTGACTCTGGCCAGGCTTCCCCTGCGCGGGTGTGGTCGGCACAGAGGTAGCCGGGTACAGTGGGTAGCCGCAGTACTGGGAGCCTTTCCTGGGAAAGAAGGGCTTCTTGGCAGGCTACTTCTTCCGAGGCAGCGTTGAAGTCTTGCGGGAGAGACGGGTCCTAGTGACATACTCTGTCTCAATCTCTGCAGCCTTCTCTTCCATCGGCTTACCAAAAAGTTGTTTGCCGAGGCAGGGTACGTCCAGGAGCTTCTCCTATTTATTTTATTTTATTTATTTGTATTTCTTTCTTTTTTATACTGCGCTCTTTAGAATCAGTGCTGTTTACATGTATACTAACAAGTACTTTTTATTCCCTTGTCCCCGAAGGGCTCACAATCTAAGTGTACCTGAGGCAATGGAGGGTTAAGTGGCTTGCCCAAGGCCACAAGGAGTGGCCATGGGACTAGAGACCCCAGTCCCTTCGGCCTGAAGTTTCTTGTCCTCATCTGGGAATTGAACCCCCGGCCCTCCGGCCTGAGGTAACCTGTCCCAACCACTGAGCCACTCCTCCCCTCCTACACCCATTGCTCCAAATCCGAAGATTGGAGCCAAGCCTGGCAGTGGACTCCAATGCCCGCAGCTGCCACCCGAGCCGATGTCTCAAAGCCATTATAGGAGACTCGAGAATTATACTTGGAGCAATCTGCCACTGATTTCAACAGGATGCGGAACCTGTCGAGGGGCTCTCTTCTTTTGCCAAGTCACGGAGGAACATACCCATATATAATTGGTATGCTTGGATGAGACAGGAGAGCATGGAACCTTGATAGGCCTTGCGGCCCAGGGCATCAAGGGCTCTGGACTCTCGGCCTGGTGGGACTGATGAGTGGGACTTCATGCTTTTCTGCTTCCTCATGGCTGATTCCACCACCATCAAGGTGTGCGGAAGTTGAGTCTTACGGAAACCTGGCCCTCGCTGCACTTTGTACTTTGTGTCAATGCGCTTGCTCACAATGGGGACCAAGGCCGGGGTCTCCCACATGTGAAGCAATAGCAGAGTTAGGATCGGCAGCACTGACACGATGAGGAATTCCCTTGGCGGGGACTCATACTGAAGAATATCAAGTTCCTCAGCACGAGGGTCTTTCTCGGCCTGGGTGACCAGGCTGAGGGCCCAAGCCATATCCTGAATGAACACCAAAAAGGAGGTGTCCTCGGGAGGTGAACGCCGCTGGAGACTAGGTGGCGAGGGGTCCGACGGAAGATCCTGGTGTGTGTGGGTCTCCAGGGAAGGGTCCCCATTGAATTCCCAGTCCGAGAAATCGGTCGAGGGATCTGAGCCGGGCGGTTCGCCCTGTCCGATGGTCGGAAGCCCTGGACAATCTTGCCCCCAAAGGACGGGAGAGTGAGCAAAATCGAAGTCAAGGACCCTCATGAGGCCCATAGCTCTCGGGGGTTTCCTGGATGGATTTGGGTGTCCCACATGAGGGACCCGCAGTCTCCGGGCACAAGTCAGTGAAGCTGGCCGTGAGCGCCTGCTGGGAAGCAATGAATGCAGAGACGCTGAGTTCTAGCGCCAGCATGCAGGACTCCCACGAGGGCGTGGAGCCCTGTGACACTGATACCGGGATCACCGGATTGGGCGTCAAGGAAGAGAGGGGGTCCTCACCAGGACAGCCCTCATGAGACTGGGTGCCTTCACTGGAGGCCTCCGTTTCTCTGCGAGGTACTTTGCAGGGCCACTCCTTGTCCGACTCTCGGGACTCTAAGCGTCCGGGCACAGGAGTGCTTGCGCTTGTCGGGGGCCCCAAACAGCGACTTCGAGGCCACCTTCTTTTTGCGCCGTTCCACCTCGGAGGACTCCTAGTCCGAATGCCGCCTGGAACATGGTGCCGACTGATGAACCTTTGGGCTAACTAAGTACTCCCAGCTGGTTTATACACATCAGCCTCTCCCTCCTCCTATTACATACAACTCATTTAGATTTCTGCTCCCTAAACTGTTTTACTCATTCTTTACATTAAAGCTCAACTGTCAAGCATTCAACCAGCCTTCCATATTTTGTGGCCACTCTTTGCAAATCTTCATATCTATAAACAGGCAAATATTTACCTTCTAACCCTCTGGCACCACACATGTATCCTCCTTGCGGGTACATGGGGAGATCTAGTGCCCTTTTACTTTGGGAAACAGCACTGCTCTTGGAAAATCCAGTGTAGTCCAAAAAGCTCCTCCTTATATGGGAGAATTCAGCATTTCGATATGAGCACAGGGAGGACAAACTTCATCTAGAGGTCCCTCCGGTTCTTTTAAGTTCATTCTTTGGTTTCTTGAATGAATCATCTGGTCACAGACCTTGTGAATGAATTAACAGTCCAGAGTTCTGTTCACGTCAGTCATATTACAGGATCTTCCATTTCATACAGTCCCAGAATTGTCCCTTAGGAGGCTTAATAACCCCATGGGGATCACTCTATTCCCACAGGATGAGATGTAGTTATTTGCTTGTGGGGGGGGTTCCTCTCCATTTTGTCTTTGCAATTAAATATATAACACACACTTTAGTGGTGGCAACCTAAAGTAGATATCTGAAGTCTACACTGAATGGAACTTAAAATTGCTCAGCAGAGAATCAGATTAAATGTTTATTTTAATGTGACGAGTGGACCAAGATAGCACGAGTTCGCCATTAAACTTGTTCGTGATGAACTCTGCCCTGAGTGGGAATTAAGAGGGGTCTGGCAGTGGAGGGTGTTTGGGATGTAATGGAGGCAACAGAAGACGACAATTTTTTTGGTAGCGCTGTGAATGCCAAGTGTGCTACAGCAGCAAATGTGTAGGGATTATTATTGAGATTCTGTCCTTTCCTATATAGGCTACCTTCATACCCATACAGAACTTGATGACTAAGTCTAACAAAAAATGCCACTAGATGGATGGAACTTGTAAACGCAGATCAGTTGTTTACTCCTTCAAAAAGTAGAAAGAGACTAGGGGGACACAAATGAAACTACAATATAGCCCCATTTAAGACTAATCAGAGAAAATACTTTTTCACTCAACACAATCTTACTCTGGAATTCGTTACCAGAGGATGTAGTAAAAGCTGTTAGTGTAGCTGTGTTTAAAAGGTTTGGACAAGTTTCTAGAGGAAAAAATCCATAGACCATTATTAAACAGAACCAGGGAAATCCACTGCTTACCCCAAGATAAGCAATGTGGAATCTGTGTACTTTTTTGAGAACCTGAAGAGTATTTATGACCTAGACTGGCCACTGTTGGAAACAGGATACTTGGCTTGATGGACCCTTTGTCTGACTCAGTATGGAATATCTTATGTTCTTTGCTACATGATCAAAACTGGTAGGGGGTTTCTTTATTACACACAAGGCCCTTAGGAGGGTTTTTTGCATTGTCTTTTACAGCCTATTTAAAGGCAGAGGAGGCTGGCATGTTATATGAAAATATTTTAGCTTTTCCCTTCAACAGATATCCAACTCCTCTCACCACCAAATACTTCTGCTGAGAGATGCAACTGCTGAAAGTGTCACTACAATGACTGAACTAGATGAGCTGGTAAAAGGATACAAAATATGGGAAGTTCCCAGCTATTCCAAATAGAGACTCCCAGTGCTGAATCTCAGCCCTAATGCCGATTATGCTGGAGCCCTAAAGGAGTACAAACTGCTGGGTCAAAAGAGCATGCATTATTCTTTGGTAAGGAAAGTAAATCTAGGTATATTTTATGAGGTACATATTTTCAGTTGTTTTCAGAAAGAAATGCAATTTCTTTAACCTCAGGATGTCTGTCCAAGTCAGTGAGGGTCAATCCATTCTGCAAGATTAACTGGCGTGCCTGCAAAACAATAGAAAACATTTTTTATGACAAAAATTTGTTATAGTACCATGGTACTTAAAGTTCCCTCTCTTGTATGCACACAATTTGACAGACGCAATCCTCTATCTCAGACTTCTGCTGGACTGCCAAAGTTTGTTGTTCCCCCCCCCCCCCCCCCACACACACACACTTAACACGATTATGCTGTAGAATCTTTTGCAGGACAATGTGGTCAGAGCTGTTAACTCTAAATATGGATAAGCTACGACAAGCTCCTATGTTTAAAAAGGATTTAGATAGCTATGTAGGCTTGAGAAAGCAATAAAGAATGGACACTGGATACTTGTGATCTGGTCTGACCACTGAACCCAATATTCTGTCTGACAATGGACCTTTAGTCTGTCACAATATGGCACATCTTATGTACTTATAGTAACATGCCCTCTTCTATGCTACATTTTGATCTTTTTTTCTGACTGGTATTGTCTACTACACCCCAAATAGAGGGGGAGGGGTAGAACACAGTTTGAGAAGGATAGAGGAAAGAAACAAAAAGCAATGAAAGATGGGAAAAAAGGGTAGACTTGACAAAAAAGCAGCAGGATTACAGTACAGCTCAATAACTGGGCAGGTAGCTAGCAAGTGCAGCTAGGAGTAGGTAACAAAGGATGTTCTCTTATTTGAGAATGCAATATTTTGAAACTACTCCAGATAGTTCCCAATACAAAGTCAATTGCAGCATTCACTACACACTACTTAATCTCAAGCTCTCTGTAACGAATCATGTACTTAGCCTCATGCTTTCTTCAATTCCAATGTTTATGACCTCTTCAATTAAAAGGGCTTAAGGTTCTACACCCAGCTATAGCAACTAAGGAAATAGCTGAGGTTACATCATCTAAGAAGTAGGGCAACTCCTACCTGAAAGGATGTAGGAACGCACACCACATTCAGTTTTTCCTGCTTTACTCGTTCAGCTGCAGAAAAGAGTATACACGCCATAAAACACCAGCATGAAATAATAGAAAACAGAGCATGGAAATCTTTATTTAGAGAAAGTTCTGAAACAAACTCAAGATTTCTGATTAATGATGGCTTTATATTTCCCATACACAGATTTTCAAGTTTTGCCCACAGAATTTTGACATACATATGGCCATATGCACAGTACCTAAGTTTCTACAGTGCTTCATGGAAACCATATAATACTTAAGATACTATAACTTCTTCACATTTCACCTAGAAGTCATCAAACTTAAGTCTCCATCCTTGAATGTCCCTGTTGGTATAGAAATAAATGTAACAATGGCTTCTGTAACAAAACTAGAAGGCATTTTCCAATCTGGTCTTCCAGGTCTTCCAACAGATCTGGTTTTCAGGGTGATTGGAAATGAGCAAATTAACCCATAAGGAACAGGCATATATTTTACTACAGAAAAGCATACTCACTCACCTGTAGCAGGTGTTCTTCGTGAACAACAGGAGTTAAGTCCTCGCATATGGATGACATCACTGTGAGTCCCGTACAGAATGATCCCTAGCTTCCAAACAAAGCTTTTGGGAGGTGCACCACGCATGCGCGCCTGCCTTCTCCGCCCGCCACAGTACTATATTCTCCAGTATGATCACATAGCAGGAGCCAAAAAGGCAAGTGGGAGGGTTGTGAGGACTTATTCCTGATGTTCACGGCGAACACCTGCTACAAGTGAATAATAGCTACACGTTCTCCATGAACAAGCACAAAGTCCGTCCTTGCGTATGGGACTCTCAAATTACAGGCTACCAGAAACCTGAGAAGAACACAGCCCAAACGGGTATCGAGAACTGGAGAAGCCAGGAAGACTAGAGAAGTAGTCCCACCGAGAGAATCATCTGATGCCACATCCACAGTTGACATCAACCAAACAAATTTTAGTAGAGAGCCTAGACGGACAGAAGGGCTAGTGGGCAGGAGTTGACCTTCAAGACCCAAAGAGATACCAGAGCACGGCCTGGTCAAAATCGCTGTCCTATCAGGAATCACCATCCAGACAGTAATGGGCTGCAAAGGTATGGACCAAAGACCATGTTGCAGCCCTACAGATTTCTTCTTAAGACAGAACGGAGGTTGGCTACTGATGCAGCCATCGCATGGACCTTGTGAGCTGTGACATGACCCTCAAGGCTCAGGCCATCCACAAAATACGCATAGGCGATGCAGTCTGGGAGCCAGATGGATAGCATACGTCTCAAAACACCACCACCCAGCCTATTGGGGGGAGGGGGGGGTCGAAGGAGACGAATAGCTGGGAGGATTAACTGTGCACCTTTGTGCACTTCAGGTAGAAGGCGGCCAATACACGCAATCCAGCATGTGCAATGTTGCCTCACTGCGATTGGCATGAGAACGGGGAATAAAACATTGGAAGGACAATGGCCTGTTTGAGCTGAAAAGCAGAGACCACCTTTGGCAGAAAACAGGGGTGCGTACAGAGCACCACCAAGTTCTGGGGAAACCTAGTGTACGGAGAATGTGTGTGATCAGAGCCTGGAGCTCATTAACACATCAAGCTGACGTGACAACCACCAGAAAGAGGACTTTCCAGGTCAAGAAAATCAGAGGACACGCGTCCAGTGGCTCAAAGGAGTCCGCATGAGCTGGCAGAGGACCACATTCAGGCCCCAAGCGACCAAAGGATCATGACTGGAGACTTCAAAAGAAGAAAGCCGCAATGAATTGGCCTACCAGAGGTTGAGCCGATGTGGGCTTTCCCCCACAGCCACGATGGAACAATCCTATCGCACTGACGAGGACATGCACAGAGTTGCACTTGAGCCCAGAATTGGAGAGGTGCAGAAGGTACTCCAACAGCTAGTCCACAGGTCAGACAAAGAGGTCCAGGGCCTGACCAGTGCACCAGATGGCAAACCGCCACTTGAACACGTAGGCCTTACATGTTGGCCCCCTTGCGGGATGCCAGTAGGATCTCAATAATGCCTTTGGGAATATGAGCTCCACGAAAGCTACTTGCTCAACATCCACACCGTGAGCGCCAAGAAGTGGATGTTGGGGTACAACAAGGAGCTGCTCTCCTGCGAGATGAGGTCTGGGTCAGAGCACAGATGGAGAGGCTCCTTCTGCAAGAGTTGCAGCAGTAATGGGAACCATAGTTGTCAAGGCCAGTAGGAGCTTCAGGAGAGTCTTTGCAATGAACAGTTTCGGGGGGTAGGCATAGAGTAGGCCCTTCTGCACAGTGGAGAAGAGAGGCAGCCAGAGCCAGGCAATCGCTGACTGGCCTCCAAAAGCAGAACCGAGTTACCTGAGCATTTTGTGCTGTAGCAAAGTGGTCCACCTCGGGGATGGCCCATTCCTCAAAGATGCGGTCTACCTCCGCCCTCTTGAGGGTCCACTCGTACCCAGATGAGGAGATCCGCTAAGCCATTGTGTTCGCCAGGCAAATAAGTCGCCCTGAGGTCCATGTCATGGACCAGGGCGAACCTCCAGAGGCGAACAGCCTCCAACACAGGAGGTACGAGCCCATGCCCCCTGTTTGTTGACAGAGAACATGGCCACCTGGTTGTCCATCTGGATTAGGATCACTTGATTAGTCAGGTGTGCCCGAAAGGCACACCTTTTTTGCAATGGCCTGGAGCTCAAGGAAGTTGATCCGAATGAGGCTTTCACTCTCAGACCAGAGACCCTGGGTGTGGAGACCATCCAGATGCATGCCCTAGCTGAGTTTGGAGTAATCAGTCATGAGCAGCCTGCAGGGCACTGCTGGTTAGAAAGAGGCCCCGACGCAGGTTTCCGGGCATGAGCAACCCCTCCAGGGACAGTGCAAGTGGCACAGTGACCACAACCATGTCCTACAGGACATGCATTGTGACTGCCATGTGTCCGAGAGCTCAAGACTGAAGTGGTATTTAAAGGTGCGGAAGAATTGAAGGAAATATCGATACATCGGGAAGATGTATTACAACTATTAGATAAACTGAAGAGTAGCAAATCACCTGGGCCGGATGGTATACATCCAAGGGTGTTGAAAGAACTGAAATATGAGAATGCAGACCTGCTATTAGTAATCTGTGAACTATCATTAAAATCATCTCTAATACCTGAAGATTGGAGGAGCGCCAATGTAACTCCAACTTTTAAAAAGGGTTCCAGGGGTGATCCGGGAAACTACAGACTGGTGAGCCTGATGTCAGTACCGGGAAAAATGGTAGAAACCATCATGAAAAATAAAATTACTCAGCATGTAGATGGTCATGGCCTAATGGGAGATAGCCAACATGGTTTTAGACAAGGAAGATCTTGTCTTACTAATCTGTTATGTTGTTTTGAAGGTGTGAATAAACAGGTGGACAAAGGTGATATAGTGTATCTGGACTTTCAGAAAGCCTTTGACAAGGTCCCTCATCATGGACTTTTGGCAAAACTAAAGAGTCATGGGATAGGAGGTAGTGTACTATTGTGGATCAGGAACTGGTTAAAAGACAGAAAGCAGAGGGTAGGGCTAAATGGCCAATTTTCCCAATGGAGATAGGTGAATAGTGGTGTACCCCAGGGATCTGTGCTGGGTCCGCTGCTTTTTGACATATTCATAAATGACCTGGAAAGTGGAATAACGAGTGAGGTTATCAAATTTGTATATGACACAAAGCTATTTAAAGTTGTTAAAACCCAAGAGGATTGTGGAAAATTGCAAGAGGATCTTGATAAACTGGAAGACTGGGCATCAAAATGGCAGATGAAATTTAATGTGACAAGTGCAAAGTTATGCACCTAGGGAAGAACAACCCAAACTATGGCTACACGATGCAAGGTTCCACATTAGGAACCACCACCCAGGAAAAAGATTTAGGCGTCATTGTGGATAACATGTTAAAACCCTCAGCTCAGTGTGCAGCGGCAGCCAAGAGAGCAAATAGAATACTAGGTATCATAAGGAAAGGAATGGAAAATAAAACAAAAGATATTATAATGCCTCTATATCGTTCCATGGTGAGACCGCACCTTGAATATTGTGTGCAATTCTGGTCGCCGTATCTTAAAAAGGATATAGCGATATTAGAAAACGTTCAAAGAGCCACCAAAATGGTAAAGGGGATGGAAGGATACTCCTATGAAGAAAGGCTAAAAAGGTTAGGGCTCTTTAACCTGGAAAAGAGACGGCTAAGGGGAGATATGATAGAAGTCTATAAATTAATGAATGGAGTGGAACGGGTAAATGTAGATCGATTGTTTACGTTATCAGAATATAGAAAAACTAGGGGACATGCAATGAAGCTACAGAGTGAACTATTTAAGACTAATAAAAGAAAATATTTTTTCACTCAACGTGTAATCAAACTCTGGAATTTGTTACCGGAGGATGTAGTAAAGGCTGTTAGTGTAGCAGGGTTTAAAAAAGGTTTGGACAAGTTCCTGGAGGAAAGGTCCATAAACCATTATTAAGAAGGGACCAAGGATATCAATGCTTGACCCAGTACAAGCACTGTGGAACCTGTGTCTTTTGGGGAAACTGCTAGGTACGTATGACCTAGATTGGCCACTGTTGGAAACAGGATACTGGGTTTGATGGACCTTGGTCTGACCCAGTATGGCATATCTTATGTTCTTATGTTCTCAGCATCCCACGTGCTGTGGTGTGGTGCTGGCGCTGCAATTGCCCCAACCACCTCGATGAGACCCTGTTGTGGTCCACTGGCAGATATGCTTTCACCTGAGTGGTATAGAGGAGGGCCCCGATGAACTCCAGTTGCTGCACCAGCTGGAAGTGTGACTTTGGATAGTTGATCACAAAAGCAGAGCCCTTTGAGCACTCAAATTGTGAGCTCAGTGGACTGCTGTACGCTGTCCGGTGTGGGGCCCTTTACGAGCCAGTCATCTAGGTACAGGAAGACAAAGATCCCCAGAATCCAGAGGAAGGGGGCCGCGACTGCAGCCAACCTGAAAGCTAGCACCCAGTATTGATAGTGCTGGACGCCCAGCACGAACCAAAGGTACTATGTGATGGCAGGTGAATCAGGATATGCGCATACGCATCCTTCAGATCCAAAGAGCATAGCCAATCATCTTGTTAGAGGAATGGGAACAGTGACGATCTGCAGTACCCAGGCATCTGATGTGACAAGAAGCCATTGGTGGGCAAACTGTATGAGCCACCCCCCCAACTTGCAGGGAGACCTCTGTGGACAACAGTCAATTGGCTATGCTCCTCAGGACCTCGTCAAAAACTCACACCCAACTTGGGCTGGGGACAGGCTGTGCCTTTGAAGTTTTCTTCCTCTGCTGCGAACGGGGAGAATGGACTTTAGGCTGCACCTGCAACTGGGATGGAAAGCACCATCGTGGGTGCAGAAAGAAAGCCTTTCTGGCCTGCTTTATCTTCCGTGTGGGGTCTGCAGTCTTACTGAAGAGTGTCACTTGCTCCTTTTTGCAGCTCCTCGGCCTTTTCCATGGACTTACCGAAGAGGTTACCCAACAGGAGACACTGGTGATCTTGTCCTGGACCCACTGCTCTAGGTCAGAGGACTGCAACCAGGCCATCCACTGCATGGTAATACCCATAGCCGCCACCCTACCGGTGGATTTGAAGGTGTCATAGGCACCCAGATCATTAATTTCGAGCAATCCTTGCCATGAGCTACAAGGCCTCGAGAAGACTTATGATGGTCTTTGGGAATGAGGAAAGCAAAGTTCTCTATACCCCGCATGACATCTTTGAGGAACATGGCCATGTAAGTCCGGTAGGCCAGAATCCAGGCTTTCAGCATGGAAGCACCTCCTCCCAAAGGAGTCCAGGGTCCTCGCCTCCCACATGGGTGGCACTGAGAACACAATAACATAGTATACGAGGTGTGACAAAAAAGAAACGAGACTGTGGCAGCCATGCCCATGACTCAATGCCAATTGGCTAACCGCTTATGTCACTGTGTTGTGCAGCATCTCGCCACTATTCTGCTATAATATTTTTCATCTCTCACTCTTTCAGTTTTTTTTGTAGCACACTGCATCGCTTTGTCACGCAACTGGAGGTGGCAGAAATATGGAGCAAAGAATCAACTTGAAATTTCTGGTTAAGTTGGAGGAGGACCCAACTAAGTGTCTCCAACTTCTCCAAAAGGCTTATGGAAAGGATGCAATGTCAAGGCCGCGAGCCTTCAAGTGGCACAAACGCTTCAAGACTGGCCGCGAGGAATTGGAGGATGATCCCAAGTCAGGACGACCTTTCACGACAAAGACGGCTGAGAACATTGACAGAGTGAACCAACTGGTGTGGAATGATCGCAGACTGACAGTGCAGATGATAGCTGAGCAGCTCAGCCTGAACAGGGAGTCAGTGCGGACCATCTTGGTGCAGGAGCTGGGGATGCATAAGGTGTGCGCCAAGATAGTACCCAAGCTTTTATCGGATGACCAGAAGGAGCACCGGGTCAATGTTTGTCGAGATTTATTAGAGAAGATTGGAGAAGATCCAGAGTTCGTTGGCCGAGTCATCACCGGAGACGAGACTTGGGTCTTCCAGTATGACCCTGAAAGCAAGAGACAGAGCCTGCAGTGGAAGACTCAACTGTCACCCAGACCCAAGAAGGCACACATGTCCAAATCAAGGATCAAGGTCATGCTGATCACATTCTTCAACCAGAAGGGAGTGGTCTATCATGAGTTTGTGCCTAAGGGTCAGACAGTCAACCAGCACTTCTACCAGCAGGTCCTCAATCGTCTCCATGACTGGGTTCGGCGCAGCAAGCAGGCTTTGTGGAGAGACGAGTCATGGCTGCTCCACCAAATATATAAAACGTGGTGAAAAGGGAAGAAATGTCACTCACAAATCAGATGAACCGATCGATGTATACTCGTAAAAACAAACCGTGTAGGTCTGAGTCCGTGAGGAAACATGTTACACTGGGCGCATTAGTGCAAGTGAAAGAGAGGTAGTATAAACCAGAGGAATTTATAAAAGCCGATTTTCGCGCCAAAAAGCAGGTAACCCGATACTGGGGGAGGAGCTGGAATGGAATCAACACGCTGCAATGGCCAGCCGTGCAAGAGGCTTTCTTAAAGGTTAAACATTCCAAAATAAATAAAACAGAAGGGAAACCGCATTTAAATTATTATACACTGTAGGATAAAACGTTCACAGAATCATACGAATGATGTTGAATGGACACATGACTCTCTGAGTGTTTTTATTAAAGAGAACTAACCCAGAAAAACTGTGAGATATACTTATGAATTTAGACCATAACACCATAAATTATTAAATTGAAATGAAAACACCAAATTGTAATAACTAGATGTATAGGTTTGTTGCTTAACGGTTAGCCTTGGGACATGAAAAGTAACAAATTGAACACAACAGCTGGAGCACCGCACATTAATATTTATATCAGACACTATGGACAAAGTGTACATGAGATCATAAATATGAGACTACCTGGACATAAAACTGTGTATATATACCTCTGTGAACCTTTTGAATTAAAGAAGACTATCCAAAGAAAACTGTTAAATCTGCTTCTTGATTTAAACCGGATGGCTCTAAAGTGTTGAATTCGTAGATAAAACGTTGTTCAAACTTAAGTTTTATCAATATTGCCACCTCTCCAATGGGGAACAACTGTTTTGATCACTGCAAATTTGATGTCACTGATGCTATGATTCTTTTCCAACCAGTGAGATACTAACGGTTAATATGACTGCTTTCTTTGAATATTACTTCTATGCTCTATTATACAAGTACGAACTTCTCTCAAAGTTTTACCAATGTATAATTTATTACAGGGGCATTGAATAAGATAAACAGCACTGATAGTTTTACAGTTCGAATAGTGTTGTAAAAAAAGGTTTGTGGCCCGTGGGTGCATGTATGTAAAAAAAGTTTGTGGCCCGTGGGTGCATGTATAAAATTGCTCTTTATTATAATGGCATGTATGCAAACCGAACAATTGCCACAGCTGTAATGGCCCTTAACTCTAGGGGACGGTCTTGAAACCGTGAGGGCAGATGGAACAAGAAAGTTAGTCAGATTTGAAGTGCATTTATAGGCGATCATCAATCGTTTAGTCGCAAAAAAAGGTATGGTAGTAAGAAGATGCCACTCTTGCTTAAGAATATCAACAATGGCTTTAGAAAAACTTGTAAAAGTCAAAGCACAGACAATTTTGTCTGTAGATGTACGTGTCGTCTTACCTAAAAAAGTGGAGCGGTCGGTAGCACATGCTCTATGATAGGCTTTTTTAATACACGTCTTAGGGTAACCACGTTGTACAAACCTATTCATCATATCTTTGGCATGTTCTTCAAAATCAGCATTGTCTGTGCATAATCTTTTGATTCTTAGAAATTGACTAATTGGAAGGTTCTTCTTGAAAGATGGATTGTGAAAGCTGTCGTATTTAAGTAATGTGTTGCGGTTTGTGGGTTTTTGGTATAAAGTAGTTGAGAAACCTGTATTAGATTTTTTGATTAGAATATCTAAATACGGGATCTCTTCCATACTATAATTTCCCTCGAATTGTAAATTTGAGTCCAGTGTATTAAGCCATGTATGGAAGGATTGCAATAATGTAACTGTCCCACTCCATATAAGGAGAACATCGTCGATGTAGCGTTTCCAAAGAAGCACATTCGAATGGTAGGGGTGAAGGGTCAAAAATTTGGTTTCAAAAGCCGTGACATACATATTGGCCACATCAGGTGCCATGGGAGACCCCATGGCCACCCCTTTGATCTGCTTGTAGAAAACCCCTCTGAAACAAAAGTAATTTTCAGTCATAGCTAGGGTAGCCAACTGTGTGAGAAAAAAGGTTGGTGTTCTTGTAGGTTTAGGCCTCTTAATTAGGGTATTTGCTAACACTTCCAATGCAGCACGTTGAGGGATATTAGTATAAAGTGACCTAATATCAAATGTGACCAGAATCACTTGGTCATGAAAACATTGAAAATCCTGTAAAATTTGTATAATATGAGTAGAATCCCTTACGTATGAGGGTGCTTGTATGACAAAGGGTCTCAAATATATATCAAAAAGCTTAGATAAAGTTCAAAAAGAGATCCAATTGCAGACACTATCGGTCGCCCCGGAGGGTTCTGTAGGGATTTGTGAATTTTAGGGAGCATATATATGGTAGGTATAATGGGACAAGGAACTGTGAGAAACATGATCTCTTTAGAGGTGAGGTAACCCGCTTCTTTACCAATATACAACAGTGTATCCACTTTTTGCTGCAAAGCATCAGTGGGATCATCAAAGGTTTTTAAATAATATTCTGTATCATTTAATTGGCGCATGACCTCTGTCACATAAGCGTCCTTGTCCTGTACAACTATAGCTCCACCCTTATCAGCTGGTTTGATAATAATGTTTTGATTAGATCTTAAACCTTGAAGAGCCGCTTGTTGAGAACCTGTAAGATTATAATAGGGGTTCTTCTTATTTGTTTTGTATAAACTATCTATTTTATTTAAAACAACATTCTCATACGCAGAGATCATAACATCAGGCTTGGACGGAGGAATCCATGTAGGTGGTTTTTTTACAATAGAAGGATCAACTCTTTCAGTCTGATGTTGGTCAAAATAATCCATAATTTTTAATTTCCGAAAAAATTTAAACAGCTCAATATGTACGGCAAACTTATCATGAGCCTTAGTGGGCACAAAGGAAAGACCTTTGTTAAGAACTTCTAACTCCACTTCTGTTAATTGGTATTTAGAAAGATTGATCACTAAATTTAAAGGTCCCAGTCGAGACGTCTTTTGGCCATTAATCCCTGGCTGTATGTTCTCATTCGTTGTGGATATTGTCTGTTCGGTGAGTCCCTGGGTTTGTATGGCCGACGTTGTGGCGACCTTGGGGACAAATTTCTTTTTCCTTTTTCCCATAATTTGTCCATATGAAAATCCCGTTTTTTTACATAATTTTTTTCTGTTGAAAACAAAGAAGCCTTTGGATTAATTTGATCACGTGAATGATGTCGTGTTCTTTTAATATGTCTTTCAACTTCCGGAGTGATTGATGGAGACCTAGACCTATTTCTTACCCTATCCCTAAAGGTATTTTTTTGTGCTTGTTTAGGTGAATCCCTCCTTTTATAGGAAATACTTCTCTTTCTATCCCTAAGATCAGATTTATTATAGGTCCAATAGTACACCATAGGGAGGAGTGGCCTAGTGGTTGGGGCAAGGTACTACAGGCCGGAAGGTCGGTGGTTCAAATCCCACTAGAGGACAGCAACCTTGGGCCGGAAGGACTGGGGTTTCTAGTCCCGCAGGTGCTCCTTGTGGTCTTGGGCAAGCCACTTAACCCTCCATTGCCCATGTTCCCTGTATGTATTAGTGTATGTGTCTCATATCCCCTCGTGTTAAATGTATCCCCCAACCGCTTTGACCCGGTGAAAAGCGGGATATAAATGCAGCTAAATAAATAAATAAATAAAAAAATATTCACCTTATAGTCATCCTCATCTCTCTTTAATTTCTAATCTTCTTCTCCTTTACACTTTTTTTATATTCTGCTGTATTTTGATCAAATTTCCTTTTCTCTATATCAAACTGTACATCTTTCTTTTTAAGAGTTTCTATCTTCTGTTCTATTTGAGGTTTTAAAATCTCAGCCCTGCGTTTAGAAGTGCTAATTAAAAGGATCATTAGGTCTAATGAACATTTATTTAAAATCTTGATCCAATTGGACATAAACGTACCATCGTCTTTAAACATGCCGGGTGCTTTTTGAACTCGCAATCCTCTAGGTATAATTTTCTTCCTACAATACTCTAGTAAAGACGCTGCATGTAAATCTTCTCTAATTAGACGCTGTGTCATCCAGACACAGTCTCTCCATTCATCTTCTAGATCAGGTACACCTTTTTCTTCCGTACAGGAAGGGTCCTCAGGAAGCATAGATCGTAAATCGTCCTCTTTAAAGCTGAGGACCTCTTGCCATGGAGAGAACATGGCTCCGAGGAAATCGGATACACAAGGAGGAGCAGAGCCTCCTGCAGAAAGACCAGAAGAACACAATAGGCAGGAGACGTCGGATGAACTGATGAGTCTTTATTACTGAACAAGGAACCCCAACGCGTTTCGGCAACGCCTTCCTCAGGGGGAATACCACTTGATTAAAATACAAAACACAATCAATTAATAATGAAAGGGTTTTAAAACAATTAACAACAAATGGCATGTTACAAAAATATTACATGTAAACATACGGCAATATAATTATGTGGATTGAAAATATAAATAAATACATAAAGATATAAATACATAAACGAACAAACGCAGGGCTGAGAAACCAAATAATATAAACAGAACAATATAAAAAATAACTGATAAGATGTAAACCATCAAAAGATTGTATATTAGAAAATACATCATAAATAAATATATAAATATATAAATAAATATTATTAATAATGTCATATTGACCAAATGTAAAAACATCAATTGTTTAAAAAACAATATACCACAATATGAAAATGATTAACATAAAAAGGGGAGACATCAAATAAAAAACTTCAGATAAAAGAGAAGCTAGAATATGCTATGCATATCAACTTAATCTACATAATGTAATGTAGATAACTTATTGATCAATAATAAACAAATTGCAGAAATATAAATAAAATGAAAGAATGAAATAGAAAATAAATTAATGTTATTGATGACACCTTAATAATGTGAGAACACGTATGAATAAAAAACTAAATGAGATGACTAATATGGTGTACCATAGAACAATTAAAATATTAATAAAAGAACTCCATTAAGAGGATAACCATCTGTAATGATGGGAATATTGTGTCTTAATAGGGAAGAACATATAATAAAAACTTAACTGGGTGACTGATGTGTTGCACCATGACAATGACAAAAATAATTGTGTGTGTAAATAAATAAATAAGAGAATAAAATGATAAAAAATGGTAAAAAACTAAACTAAAAGGATACCAAAATCACAAATAACTGTATGTCATGGTGAGAATATCACAACTTAAATTGTTGTAACGTTAAAACATTGAATCCATATTAAACTGTTAAACCGTTGAGTGAAAATGGAAAAAACGCCAGGAAATAATCGTATCTAGGCACAAGGTGTTACTCCAAAGATGTAGGTGTGAGGACGTAATAGTAATGCATCAGTAAAGTATATAACCGATAACTGTGTGTATGGAATGAACAAAAGAAAGATTCAATGTAAACAAAAGTACTGTAAGGTAAACGCCGAAAGCGAAACTGAAGGGAAATAGACCTGCATAGATTTTAGTACGAAGACGTGAGCGTGAAATGTTCAACTAAAGATGGAAAACTGCTGAATTGTAACATACGTTGTAACATATTAAATTGCCGTTGCTCATAGGTACTCTTGAGAATCATAACTAAAATAAGATACATGAAGGGAACCGCGAGAATGCATGATATTGTTTATAGGGGGATACGTGACGCTTATGTATGTGTACAACAGCATAAAATCTGTGGAAAATCATTACCATATTAGTTAAGTAATATATAGTAGTAAGGTAAAAAAATTTTAAAAACAAATAAACTACTTATATTATAAATCATAGAGCAAAATATAAAGAGATGCGCTCAGATATCAAAAATGGTTGGGAATAATAATGAAATGCTGGCAAAGCTTAAAATGACTTAAAAAACAAATGTAGAAGCATGGAATGGCATTCAAAACAAATGCCCTCTTTTAAATATATTTCTGTGTTGTGTAGCCGACTGCGGGAATCTGGCAGTCAGCGCTCAGATATTAAGAATGGTTAGAGATTATAATGTAATGTTGGCATGGCTTGAATTGACTTAACCAAACAAGTGCGGAAACATAGGAATGGCGTTCAAACATACTACGTTTTTTAAATATATGTATGCTGTGTCTGACAGTCAGCACGAGTACTAGAGGACTTAAAAAATAAGGACTAGAGCGTAGCCTGCTGAATATATAGTGTTGATGACAACTATTTTAAAACACTAAGAAGGGACAGAGGCTAAAAAAAGAACATTATTGTATGTACAATGTTATATCATAAAACAGTTATATTTAAAACAGTAATAATGAGATAAAGGTAGGGAGCTATCCATATTAACTTATAAAAAATGCCAGTTGTAATATAAAACTCGAAGCACTCACCTAATGTGCTCTTATTGAACGTGTATGCAGACAACGTAACTATTGAGCCATATGGTATTATATCACTATAACAGAGAAAAATTCAGATGTAGTGAAGTACAAGAGAGGCAAGCAAAACAGAATTTGGGGATAATTATAAAACATGTGGTGAAAAGGGAAGAAATGTCACTCACAAATCAGATGAACTGATCGATATATACTCGTAAAAACAAACCGTGTAGGTCTGAGTCCGTGAGGAAACGTGTTACACTGGGCGCATTAGTGCAAGTGAAAGAGAGGTAGTATAAACCAGAGGAATTTATAAAAGCCGATTTTCGCGCCAAAAAGCAGGTAACCCGATACTGGGGGAGGAGCTGGAATGGAATCAACACGTTGTAATGGCCAGCCGTGCAAGAGGCTTTCTTAAAGGTTAAACATTCTGAAATAAATAAAACAGAAGGGAAACCGCATTTAAATTATTATACACTGTAGGATAAAACGTTCATAGAATCATACGAATGATGTTGAATGGACACATGACTCTCTGAGTGTTTTTAGTAAAGAGAACTAACCCAGAAAAACTGTGAGATATACTTATGAATTTAGACCATATAACTATAAATTATTAAATTGAAATGAAAACACCAAATTGTAATAACTAGATGTATAGGTTTGTTGCTTAACGGTTAGCCTTGAGACATGAAACGTAACAAATTGAACACAACAGCTGGAGCACCGCACATTAATATTTATATCAGAAACTATAAACATTAATATTTATATCAGAAACTATGGACAAAGTGTACATGAGATCATAAATATGAGACTACCTGGACATAAAACTGTGTATATATACCTCTGTGAACCTTTTGAATTAAAGAAGACTATCCCAAGAAAACTGTTAAATCTGCTTCTTGATTTAAACCGGATGGCTCTAAAGTGTTGAATTCGTAGATAAAACATTGTTCAAACTTAAGTAAAGTTTTATCAATATTGCCACCTCTCCAATGGGGAACAACTGTTTTGATCACTGCAAATTTGATGTCACTGATGCTATGATTCTTTTCCAACCAGTGAGATACTAACGGTTTATCTGACTGCTTTCTTTGAATATTACTTCTATGCTCTATTATACGAGTACGAACTTCTCTCAAAGTTTTACCAATGTATAATTTATTACAGGGGCATTGAATAAGATAAACAGCATTGATAGTTTTACAGTTCAAATAGTGTTGTAAAAAAGGTTTGTGGCCCGTGGGTTCATGTATAAAATTGTTCTTTATTATAATGGCATGTATGCAAACCGAACAATTGCCACAGCTGTAATGGCCCTTCACTCTAGGGGACGGTCTTGAAACCGTGAGGGCAGATGGAACAAGAAAGTTAGTCAGATTTGAAGTAATCGGTTATCTTTATGTATTTATTTATATTTTCAATCCACATAATTTTATTGCCGTATGTTTACATGTAATATTTTTGTAACATGCCATTTGTTTTTAATTGTTTTTAAACCCTTTCATTATTAATTGATTGTGTTTTGTTTTTTAATCAAGTGGTATTCCCCCTGAGGAAGGCGTTGCCGAAACGCGTTGGGGTTCCTTGTTCAGTAATAAAGACTCATCAGTTCATCCGACGTCTCCTGCCTCTTGTGTTCTTCTGGTCTTTCTGCAGGAGGCTCTGGAAACTTTGGACAAGGCAGAGGCATATGATTTAACTTTTGCCATGGTGAAAGATAGGAAAAGCAAACCACAGCTGCAATTGAACTTAGTCCTGCAATTCACTTGGTGGCCACACGGTGGAGCTCCAGGCTAATATATGGGAGCATCGAGTAAAACAGTCATCTGATGCGTTCCAGCTATGCATTCCAAAATCTTATCAGCCATAGCAGCTGAACTTTCATGCGCTCCATTTGTGCGTTCCAGCGTTTTCCTGCCGAAGCAGCTCTTCTCTCCAGCGTTCCAAGCTGTGTTTCAGATGAGGAGATTAATAATGGAGACTCATAGATAGCCTAAAATTGCACCGATCACACTGAGTGCTTTAAATACCCTGGTTTCACAACAGTGGCTAGCAAGAGGCAGGCTCAATTTCAGTTTTAATTTTGTCGCGGTATTAGGAGACGACTCAGGCAGCCATTCCCCCGACGATTTTAGAGTTTTCAGAGCCTGCACTCACCCCTTTTTTCGGAGCATCAGGAAACTGGGAGTCAGCATAGGCAGATGTTGAGGGTTCCAGGGGGTCCCCAGATCAAGCGCTCAGAGCCTGACAAGCAGGAGACAGGCAGGGGAGCAGCGGCAGCACAGACACTCTTCTTCCAGCCCTGTGTCCCTTGCGATCACCGGCAGAGGTAGGAGATTTATTTTATTTATTATTTTATTTATTATATTCTCTTATATACCGCGCTATTCTGCATCAGTGCGGTTTACATTGAACAAACTGAAATTACATTGAAAAGGGCATTATAACTTGGAGATAACTATTTTACAGGGAACATGGGCTATGAAGGGTTAAGTGGCTTGCCCAAGACCATAAGCAGCACCTGTGGGACTAGAAACCCCAGTCCTTCCGGCCCAAGGTTGCTGTCCTCTAGTGGAATTTGAACCCCCGACCTTCCGGCCTGAAGTACCTTGCCCCAACCACTAGGCCACTCCTCCACTCCTAGGGGAGTGGAGGAGTGGCCTAGTGGGGAGAGGGTTTTTTTTTTAATGGCACCTGAGCAGCCGAATCTGAATATAAAGCTATCATTCGATCAATCTGCCTCAGCTTAATTACTGCAATCATTTTTGACCTGACATGGGTTGGTCTTGAATCGGGACAGGAGGCTGAGGAGCCTCACAGATTCATGGCCCACACAAGCCTCAGAGATTCAACTATTCAATTACACAGATACACTACCAAAAAACTGCCTCCAGTTTTGCAACTGATTCCTATAGATTTTGGGGTGCTGAATCCAGGAAAAATAGCCAAAATGTTCCATCACGTCACGTTTTCTTGCAAAATTAGATTTCTTACCCATATAAGGAATGTTCACATAATTTCTTTTTAGCCGACTGCAGTTTATTTTCTTGGCCCAAAATAGAGGTTGTAATGGTTAACTAACTAGAAACACTCCCTCATGATATTTTAGAGTGTTTTGTATTCATTTTATACATTAACAGGACAATTGGGAGGCGGGGGGCTAAATCCAGTACTCGCGCTAGCGCATGTTCTTTCCTGTTCGCCTCGCCTCGTTCGCTCGCTCAAACACGGTGGTTGCGACATGAACGTTCCTGTCAAATTTCAGTTTCTTGCAAGTTCATTATTACCTTTTGTTTGCTCAGTCGTAATCCAGCTTTATTCCGAAGTGGTTCACTACAGTTGTAGTTTGCAGTGCTGTGTATTTGTGATGGCTCACAGAGCCAGAGGTTGCGTCAACTCTCCGGACAGTTTTTGTTTTATTTGTGGGGAATAAACCGTGAAAAAGCGGCAGAGGAACATTTCTGCATTTATTAAAAAAGTATATTTCGCCTATTTCGGTTTGAAGTTAGGCGATCAAGACAAACCGTGGGCTCCTCACAAAGTGTGCAAGACATGTGAGGAAGATCTACGCTTATGGATGAAAGGTAAAAAACAAGCATTTCGTTTCGGAATACCTATGATGTGGCGTGAACAAAGAGACCACAGCAGTGACTGCTATTTTTGCTCTTGCATTGTGAAGGGATACAACTTAAAAAATAAGAACGTAATAAGTTACCCCAACCTTCCCTCAGCAATTAGGCCTATGCCTCATAGCAACGAAGTACCTGTGCCTGAACCACCAAAATCTTTGGATCATATTTGTGTGGACGGTTCTGATCATGATGAGATTCATCAGATGGCTTTTCCCGATGAGTCCAGTACTTCCGAGTTTGAAACTGAACCAGATCCGAAACCTGAACTTTTCTCTCAAGCTGAATTGAATGATTTAGTCCGGGATTTAGGACTCCCAAAAGATGCTGCCCAACTGCTAGGTTCTCGGCTTAAACAGAAAAATCTATTGTCACCAGGAACAACTTTTTATTGGTACCGCAACCGCGAGACACAATTTTTGAAGTATTTCAGCAAAGAGGAAGATTTGGTATTTTGCAACGATATATACAGAGTGATGGAAAAGTTTAAACTCAAGTATGATCCTGCTGAATGGCGGCTGTTCATTGATTCGTCAAAAGACAGCATAAAAGGTGTTCTTCTTCATAATGGCAACACATTTGCTTCAGTTCCTATTGCTCACTCTGTTATTCTCCAAGAAAAATACGAGAATTTGGCCCTGATTCTTCAGAAGATTCGTTATGATGAGCAGAAGTGGATGATTTGTGGAGACTTTAAAATTCTATCCATGCTATTAGGGCAGCAATCCGGTTTCACCAAATATCCCTGCTTCCTTTGCTTGTGGGATAGCCGGGCCCGCGACCTACACTGGGGGAAAAAAGACTGGCCAATTCGGGAGTATTTGAGACCCGGTGAGAAAAATGTTCTTCATGAGAGCTTGGTACCTCGTGATAAAATTCTATTACCACCTCTCCACATTAAGTTGGGTCTCATTAAGCAATTCATCAAGTCCCTTCCAAAAGATGGTGAGTGCTTTCGGTACCTTTGCTCAAAGTTCCCCCGACTTTCTGAAGCAAAGCTAAAGGAAGGAGTGTTTGTTGGCCCTGATATAAGGAAACTCATTTCAGATGGAGTATTCGCTGAAACGATGTCTGAGAAGGAAAAAGAAGCCTGGGATTCCTTCAAGGATGTTGTTCTCAAATTCTTGGGGAACAGGCGGGATGAGAACTATAAGGATATTGTTGCCAGGATGCTCAATGCCTTCAAAGAACAAGGCTGTAACATGAGCCTGAAAGTCCATTTCTTGCACTCCCATGTGAACTACTTTCCCGAAAACTTGGGGGCGTACAGTGAAGAACAAGGTGAAAGGTTTCACCAGGACATCAAGGACGCAGAGAGAAGGTACCAAGGAAGATGGAACACCACTATGATGGCTGATTTCTGCTGGTTGCTGCTGCGGGAAACCCCAGATGAAAAATACGCCAAGCAGCGCACCAAGAGAAGCATTCGGGGGAAGAAGAAACGGGCCCACCAGGAGATTGATTGACCCAAGAATGACTTTAAAATCTAAACTGTGTTGACAAATATCGTGTTTTTACTAAACTTTGAAATAAAAATTTGCTAGTTATTACCACAGTGTCGGATCTCATTTATTAGAATTTTATTTTCACACCATCGGGTGTTTGTCTTCATGTATTGCAATGGTGCGGTTTGCGTTTTCTATTCTTACATACATACCTGTACAACATTTTTTGCACATTGCTTTGCTTTGCTTTGTGTCTAACCTCGCTCTTATATGCTCAATGTTTGTGCACATGTATGTGGCTGTTTTAAGTGCAGACAATTTTGCTACCATCACAGTGTGTTTTGTTGACATTACTCTATTCTTATGTGCTGCCTTGTTACAATTTTCTTTATTCTTATTTGAATAACTACTAAACAATTAGTATAAAGAATTCATCCAAGAAACTTTTATCTCGATCGCACTCAATCTAAAACGTTCACCTCAAACTGCTAACCCAATGTAGCAAAAAATCTGTACGTGATGGAGCAAATTGGTTACCAGATTTGGATTCAGCGCACCAAAAAACGTAAAAATCAATCGAAACATTAGAGGCAGTTTAAAAAAAAAATGTTTTTAGTGTACCTGTGTTACCAATTAAGGCCCGGGTTTTTTTGTTTATTTTTTTTTAATTTGAAGCTGCTTCATTAAAAGCAGCAAAGAGCCAAAGGCCTCGCATTGAAATTGATGGGATAAAAAAAAAACAACTGAAAAATACAGGGCATGCACATAAGGATAGCAAGACGGGGAGAGGGGCTGGGCCCTATAACCAGCCCCCTCTGGGGCCCCAAAGGGTTTTCCTACACCTCTTCAACCCACTGAGCACTAATAACCCATGGGAAACTGTGCTGTATTCTGGGTGATCATCAGCTCGAGAAGTAAAGGGCACAACCTCACTATGAACACCATTGGGCCCTTCAGGACTTAATTCTAAGGCCACTGTATCGGGCTGTGGGCCAGGAGTCAGGCCTATTTGCACTGCTGTACCAGTACACATACATTACCACCTGCTGGAGGCAGAACTAGCTTCTCTCAGTGCTGCACCAAAAGATATCACTGAAAGCTGTTCAACTTTGCCGCCACCTGCTGGCAGGGAGAATAACCTTATCTAGACTGGTCTAGCAGAAAGATAAGGAAATAAGCTTTGCAGCAATGTTCTGGGGGACCTTAAATTTATTTAATAACCTATTTGGCAACCCTAAATAGACTATATTACAATAGTCTACCTTAGAGAGAATCACTTAATTAACTTACTGCAAACTCTCCAGTGTCAAAATACTTTGCTTACCAACCTTAGCTTATAAAAAGGTTCTCTCACTGTATGTGCATTTTTGTTTTAATTTATAATTTTTATTATTATTTTTCAAACATTTACACATGTTACAGGCCATTACTTTTCTTTTAACAAATATAAATGTCCAAAAGGAGATAGAGCAGCTTTTAAACTAGATAATAGGGGAAAGCTGACAGTCGCACAAGAGTGCATGGTTCGGAAGAATGTATCCTTGAAGGATACTACCAAAAGCAGAGAGGTTCCAAAAAAGAGTAAAGTAGCCCAAATGCCCTCGAGTATGGAGACGACACAGCTTAAAGATCCCAAATTACCCATGTCTACCAATAGCCAGATTAATATGAATAAAATACAGTCTCTAAAATGCTTGTATGCAAATGCTAGAAGTCTAAACAATAAGATGGGAGAGTTAGAATATATAGCACTAAATGAGAGGTTAGATATGATTGCACTCTCAGAGACATGGTGGAAGGAGGACAACCAGTGGGACACTGTGATACCTGGGTACAAACTATATCGTAATGATAGAGCTGATCACATTGGTGGAGGGGTTGCGCTCTATGTTAGAGGGGGCATTGAGTCAGAAAGGATTAAAGTTTTGCAGGAAACAAAATTTGTTGTAGAATATCTATGGATTGAAATTCCATGTAAAAAGGGAAAGGCGATGGCAGTGGGGGTGTACTATCGACCGCCTGGACAGAATGAACAAATGGATGATGAAATGCTCAAAGAAATCAAGGAAGCTAACAAAAGTTACAGCTCAGTAATAATAATGGGTGATTTCAATTACCCCGGTATCGACTGGGTCAGTGTCACGGCAGGACATGCTATGGAGATAAAGTTCCTAGATGAAATAAATGACTGCTTCTTGGAGTAGCTGATTAATGAACCGACCAGAGGGGAAGCCATATTAGACCTAGTCCTTAGTGGAACACCAGATCTTATGCAAGAGATAAGGGTGTTGGGGCCACTTGGCAATAGTGATCATAGCATGATCGCGTTTGATTTACTTAGTGGAGGAGGGATAGTAAGGTAATCCACAGTACTACCCTTTAACCTTTGAAAGGGAGACTATGATAAAATGAGGAAAATAGTTAAGAAAAAACTAAAAGGAGCAGTTGCAAAGGTTAAAGACTTACATCAAGCTTGGGTGTTGTCGAAAAATACTATCTTGGAAGCCCAGGACCAGCAATATTCCACGCTTTAAGAAAAGTGGAAGGAAGTCCAAAAAACTGCCAGCATGGTTTAAAGGTGAGGTCAGAGAGGCTGTTGTTGCCAAAAAAGCATCTTTCAGGAAATGGAAAAAAGAGCCAAACAACGAAACCTGGAAACAGCACAAGCACTGACAAGTCAAATGCAAGGCATTGATAAGGCAGGCAAAGGGAGAATTTGAGAAGAAGCTTGCTGCGGAAGCAAAAACGCATAATAAAGACTTTTTCAAGTACATTCGTAGCAAAAAACCTGTGAGTCAGTTGGTCCATTAGATGATAGTGGAGTTAAAGGGGCACTAAGAGGCGACAAGGGGATAGCAGAGAGACTGAATGAATTCTTTGCTTCAGTCTTTACTGAGGAAGTTGTGGGGATGTTACCCATGACTGAAGTGGTATTTAAAGATGCGGAAGAATTGAAGGAAATATCGATACATCGGGAAGATGTATTACAACTATTAGATAAACTGAAGAGTAGCAAATCACCTGGGCAGGATGGTATACATCCAAGGGCGTTGAAAGAACTGAAATATGAGATTGCAGACTTGCTATTAGTAATCTGTGAATTTTCATTAAAATCATCTGTAATACCTGAAGATTGGAGGATTGCCAATGTAACGCCAATTTTTAAAAAGGGTTGCAGGGGTGATCCGGTAAACTACAGACCGGTGAGCCTGACGTCAGTACCAGGAAAAATGGTAGAAACCATCATAAAGAATAAAAATTACTCAGCATGTAGATAGTCATGGCCTAATGGGAATACAACCTATTGGGTCTACTTAATTGAACGTTTTGCTACAATTTCTAATTGATCGTTCAATTTCAAATTTAATGCAAGTTAGAATAATACTTTAAAGCACTTCAACAGGTCTCAAAATCAGTTTCCATTCTTATTTTTTCTCGCTTTCCATCTTCTTTTTTATAAAAAATTCAAGTTATCTTCACCGACCCCAGTGCTTAGAAAATCATTGTTCTTAAAAAATAACATCTTTATTAGAGGACTTTCTTTAAAATCTTCACCCCTGTGTTCATTCTAAACGAGCGGATCTCGATGCTCTCATAGGGCGCCTTTGCGGCGTTTCAACAACTAGTCTTTCTTCAGGAGATCCTTACCTTAAAAACACAAACAAATTATTTAAACTAATAACTACCTCTACCTATGATATTTCTAACCTTGTTGTAAACTAAAAATCTTAACTACAATCTAAAAAACTCTAACTTACTCTTACGACTGATGCTGCCCACGTCCAACCATTTTCATATTCTTGAAAAGACGCCGCGCATGCGTACGGACTACAGCTTCTGATAACATCATCTTAAATTGGATACCCACTTCATGAGATGTTAAAAACCAGACCTCACTCTCCGTATATCAATAGAGTAGTATACATATGGAACCAATTATTCATCTAAGCTGTTTATTCTATCTATGTACAATTTCCATGGGGACCCCTATTTAAAATCTTCTGCTGCTCCATCGATCATTACAGACAATCTGGTAATGTGGAAATCCCTGTTCAAAGTTCGAAATTACCTGCAATTCTGTTGATCACTATTCATATATTGATGATGTAGAGATCCCTAATGTAAATACTCTATCAACTTGTTAAGTATTTCCTATCGATCCTTTTCAGATACATAATTACTCGTATATTAGTGAAGTAAAGAGCCCTGTTCGAAGCACCCTATCTTTATGGCAATCAGTTCCTGTCGGACATCTTAGAATGCATAATTGCCAATCAATAATAAAATTCAAACCCTCTAGACTACCGATGGTTACCTTATATATCCAATGTTATTCTTTTAACAATAGGGTTTCATCTAGTGTACGGCTTGCCAAGGGATTATGTATTTATTCAATTGCCCAGAAATATATTTTTGGGCTAGTCAATTCATGTCAGTCATTATCAAATACATGGTTGCTCCTGTATTGATGAAATGAGGGTCGCTATTCAAAGCGGCCAATCATTATATCCATTACTCACTACCAGGCATCTTTCAGATACATAATTGCCAATCAATAGTAAGATTCAAGCCCTCTGGGCTAACAGTGTTTACTTTATATATCCAATGTTGTTCTTTTGACAATAGGGTTTCATCTAGTGTGCAGCCTGCCAATGGATAGTGTATTTGTTCAATTACTAAACAGCGTAGCTGTTCAAAAGTGTGCTTATGGGCTAAGCAGTGCGCAACTATAGGTGCCTCTAATCGTTGACATTTTAAACGGCTTTTGTGTTCCCGTAGCCGCACTCGCAAGGAGCGTGCCGTTTTACCTATATACATCAGACCACAGGGACATAGAATGCCATATATCACTGCTTCCGAAGCACAATTGGTATTACTGTACAGGGTATAGCTGGTGCCATGATACTGGAATTGTGTCTGTTCTGCCATAACTAGGCAAACGTCACAGTCACCACATTTTGTATGTCCCCCCTCCCTTCGCTCAGAATTCAACTGGGGAAGTACAGTAGGACTCAGATATTCTTTTAAGTTCTTGCCTCTCTTCCATACACATCTTATTTTCTTCTCCTGTAAACCAGGCACAGCTGCTAATATATTACTATATTTTCGACAGATCTTTTGAATATGGTAGCTCATTGGGGAATAGGTTGTAATTAAATTTACATTATTATCGTCATATTTTATTTTAACTGGTGGGCGCATGATTAATAGCCCCGGTTGATGATTATAAAGCGCACGTTGATAAGCGCGTTGAATTATCGACCGGGGATAACCCCGCTGTTCAAAATCACATTTTAACTGTCGTGCTTGTTGTTTATAATTTTGAATATCAGAACAATTGCGCCTAAAACGCAGAAATTGTGAGAAAGGAAGGGAATCTTTAAGCTGTTTTGGATGTTTACTGTGATAATGAAGAAATGTGTTCCTGTCCGTAGACTTCCGAAACACTGATGTTTGCCATTGATGTTCACCTCGGGTAACATGTACATCTAAATATGTAATTTCTTGTTGGTGGTATTCATGAGTAAATTTAATGTTTATATCACGTTGATTTAACCACTCAAGAAATTTACTCAATAGATTCTGAGACCCCTTCCATAAAACAAACACGTCATCGATGTATCTACGCCATATTAATATCGAGTTTTGAAATGGAGATTCAACTAGCCATTTCTGTTCGAAGGCGTGCATATAAAAATTTGCGATCGACGGAGCACATGTCGCCCCCATGGCTACTCCGCTGATCTGTTGATATAATAGGCCCTCGAACAGAAAATAATTATGATAAATCGTTAAACGTCCTCTAATAAAGATGTTATTTTTTAAGAACAATGATTTTCTAAGCACTGGGGTCGGTGAAGATAACTTGAATTTTTTATAAAAAAGAAGATGGAAAGCGAGAAAAATAAGAATGGAAACTGATTTTGAGACCTGTTGAAGTGCTTTAAAGTATTATTCTAACTTGCATTAAATTTGAAATTGAACGATCAATTAGAAATTATGGCCTAATGGGAGACAGCCAACATGGCTTTAGACAAGGAAGATCTCGTCTTACTAATCTGTTATGTTTTTTTGAAGAAGGTGTGAATAAAATGGTAGACAAAGGTAAGTCGGTTGATACAGTGTATCTGGACTTTCAGAAAGCCTTTGACAAGGTCCCTCAGAGACTTTTGGCAAAACTAGAGTCATGGGAATAGGAGGCAGTGTACTATTGTGGATAAGGAACTGGTTAAAAGATAGAAAGCAGAGGGTAGGGCTAAATGACCAATTTTCCCAATGGAGAAAGGTGAATAGTGGCGTACCCCAGGGATCTGTGCTGGGGCCGCTGCTTTTTGACATATTCATAAATGACCTGGAAAAGGGAATAACGAGTGAGGTTATCAAATTTGCAGATGACACAAAACTATTTAAAGTTTTTAAATCCCAAGAGGATTGTGGAAAATTGCAAGAGGATCTTGATAAACTGGAAGACTGGGCATCAAAATGACAGATGAAATTGAATGTGGACAAGTGCAAAGTTATGCACCTAGGAAACAACCCAAACTATGGTTACATGATGCAAGGTTCCACATTAGGAACCACCACCCAGGAAAAAGATTTAGGCGTCATTGTGGATAACATGTTAAAACCCTCTGCCCAGTGTACATACCACTTCCTTTAGTACAGGTACATCAACATTTTTCCACCTTCGTAAGAGACTCACATGTGCTGCCAGAATAACATACCCAATAAACCTCCCTTGATCTCCTTCCCCCTCTACCTCCCCCTCATTGAGCAATACCGTTGCGGGCATTAATTCTATTAATATTCCTGTAATTTCTTCACAAACATCCTATCTTCCCCCAATAATCCTTCACTTTTGGACATTGCCACATCATATGCATCAGATCCCCTCTCCCACCACACTTCTTCCAGCATTCGCTCGGACTTTCAGGAAATATTGCCTATATTTTCATTGGTGTCCAATACATCCTAAACCTCACCTTTATTTATTTATTTACTTAGTCTCTTTTATACCGCGCTATTCAACATCAGTGTGGTTTACATGAAACAGAATGACTAGCACAGAGCAGCAAGCTGATCTGTGTTTACAAAGAACAGGTACTACAACTTGGATAAAACTGGGGTAACTATTTACATCTAAGCAACACGTAATGTCGTGTCAAAAGTAATTGTAGTCATGGATGGCTCGTGGGGTATGTTGCTGTGGCTGTACTAGATGGGGGAGGGGCTATTGGAGCGCTGTCTTCCGGGTAGTATTTGAGGAAGAGGTGGTGCTTCAATGCCTTCCTAAACTGGGTTACGTCAGGGATTGCCCGGATGCTGGGTGGTAGGGTGTTCCAGCATCTGGGTGCATAGAATCTGAAAGCCCTTTTTGCTGTTGCATTGGTGCATTGGGTTTAAACTATTTTCAAGCATAGGGGTACCTCTGGCCAACTGGTGTGTATGTACATTTATGTGCACCCAACACTCATCATGCCAAACTCCCGAAATATCCTCTTCCCACCGTGTATTTTAAGTGTTCAACCTACAGTAATGCCTAAAACCCCTAAATCACATGTAGTCTGTGCATATAGGAGCTGCTCAAGGTTTTTGTTTAGTTAGCAATATTTATTAGTCACTGCCTTCACAAGAATTCAAGGTGGCATAAGCAGCATAATAAACTCAATAAAAAATAAAATAAAACAAAACAGGTATTTACAGGGCAAGACTCTGTATATGCTGCAGAGCAAAATGTCAAGACGAAAACTACTGGCTGAGTATATGAAAGTGCAGACTCCTTTAGAGAATCAGACTGCACCGACCTATGCTATTTCTGTAGAGGCCGTGCAGCTACCATGTACCACAGAGCATTTCCTCAGGTTGGTAGATGGCAAATACTCAGCATGGGATACCATCATTTTTCTTTATTTTGAACAGCGCATCTTGATATCTGGCAAATGAGCACCTGTGAATCAATTGAGGAGCATACCTAGACGATGTACGGCATGGACAATCGTGGATCCACTTCCAATACCAATGGCTTGATTATTCTGCAAAAAGACCAAAGAATATATTTTTATAGCATATTACCAGATCCATTAACGGAATCAAACTTTTTTCCTAAGCCCACCTTCCCTAGGCATTTGGAAATGAGTAAAAATAATACAACCCTCAATCCGCTATACAACAGCACCAAGTTTGTAACTGCTCATCCGCCACCTCCAGCTTCTCCCCATCTGCCATGATGGAGCTGACTTTTCACTCCCTTTCTAAATTAAATGTGTTTGAAACTATGGCAGCATTCTTTAAAAAAAAAAAGACTAGACAGCAGAAGTCTCACAAGCGTCTGCAAGTCGAGAAAGTTCAGCTTGCTCTATGAGCCATTGTGAAACTGATCAGAAATTGTGAAAAATTATCCTAGTAGTGTAATGAGCTGCAAACCCAGAAGACCAGGTTTTAAATCTCACTAACATTCCTTGTGATGAGTAAATGTTTCCTCAGATACCCACTTAGATTGTGGGCTCTTTGTCACAAAGGCTTCTTATACCAGAAGAAGAAAAAAAAGGGTTGTGGACCACTTTGAGCTAAGACAGGAAAGATGGTAAAATTTGACTTACCTGATAACTTCCTTTCCTGGAGTCCTGCTAGATCAATCCAGACAAGACGGTTGTTTCCCCTGCCAGCAGATGATATAGACACAGAAAAACCTAGAAGCGTCCAGTTACACCACCATTGGTATTAAGCTTGGTGCAGCTAGAGGAACACTTCAGTATTTATCTCACAAAGCGTATGGCAACAAACCAATGAGTAGAGGGCAAACTCTGGAAAGGCAAAAGATAACTCCTACAGAAGAGTGAAATCAACCTAACTATATGCCTGAAGCTGCGAAACATACAAAAATTCTGTGCATCAACGCAAATACATGCCTGAAGTTGCCAACCATATACAAGAACTCTGCAAACATAGAGACAAAGTGTGAAGATATTGTCCGCATGTGACACATTGTACAGAGAGGCAGCCAAGTACATGCATGCAGCTGCCTATGATATACAAGAATTCTGTGAATACAAAGTCATCCGAGCGCATTGTCCAGAGGTAGCCACAATTCCCTCAGGGTGGATCCTGGACTGGTCTACCAGGACTTCAGGAAGGAAATCATCAGGTAAGTAAACATTCACCTTCCAGATCGTCCTGTTAGACCAGTCCAGACATAAGTAGCAAAGCTATGACTTCATAAGGCAGGAAGACCAGCTGCCCCAAGAACCTCCACACTGATAGCAATGCCCGACAAGGGCAGAGGGAAGTCCATGTTGCTGCCTAACAAACATCTGTGTGAACAAGACTGGCCAGGAAGAGGCCAATGTCAGGTGGAATGACATCATACCCATCGGCACTCGCCTCTTATGCCAAATGTAGTCCGACTGCCACTGTAAACCAAAAGGCAGGCAGAAATACTGTTTTCTTTAGCCAGGGCCTCATGCCAAATCTGAAGCTGCTGCTCTGCCCTATGGATTCAAAAGGCCGCCTATTCCCTATGTGGTCCAGCCAACAACTGGAACCGCCTACCCGTCTCACAGCAAGGGATAGAAACTTCCCAACAACAGAAGCACATGACGGATATTGACCAGGGTGCAGATCCTCCACTTCACCGCAGCACTGTCCAGAAGGACAGGAATAAAACTACATGGCTAATGTAAAAGACAGAAGGCAATTTGAGTAAAAAAAAAAAAAGGAAGGTTTGAGAATTCTACCACTGAACCACCAAGGTGACAGCTGTTGAAACTCCCCCACCCCCCACCCCCGGGCAAAAAGGAAGGCATCTGGAGAAGTGAGACTTCTTCGGCCAAAAAAGGTTAGGTAAGATGAGGGGCCCAATCAAGTAACGCCTATAACAGATGCGGTGTGTCAAGAAAACTGCTAGGAAGGACAGACTGCAAAGACAGCTCCACCAGCATGGACCACCTATGGCTGAAAGAGAGGCCCCATCAATGCCTAAAGCCCAAGACTAGGCCCCATACACTCTGAAGAAGCCTGAAATGGCAGGGCAAGAAGCTACAGGGTAGCCAGCCACTGGACCCTGAGAGCACATCAAGGCCACAACATGCATTCCAAAGGAAACAGCAAAAAGAGTGGCTGAGCCCTCTAAGTTGAGAGGCTGTGCTGGCGATAGCATACCTTAGACACCAGACTCGCATATAAGTCAGTCATGTAGAGACTCACCTCAACTTGCCTTCAAGAGCATAGAGATCTAGGCACAAGAGAACCCCTTATGCTTCAGGCATCCACTCTCAAAGGACAAGCCATAAGCAAGAAGGGAACTAGGTCGACCCCCCAAAACAGGTCCTCTCTCTCTCCAACCACTTGCACCAAACAGACCAAGAAGATCTGCAGAGTCCAACATGCTAGTAATACCAAAAGAAGCAACTAGATGCACCAAAACAACAGCTAACAGAGCCTTCCGTCTCTGTGCCCCAAGTCTATGGAATACCTTGCCAGCACAAATCAGAGCAATCCCCAACTTGAACCAATTTAGAAAAGCCCTTAAACATTTCCTCTTCACCAAATATTTCACTGACAGCTCCGATCCTCAGTTCCACTCGAATAGCAAGCACCTCAACAATAATAGTAGTCAACTAGGCAAGCCCTCGCAACAGGCGTCCCCTACAATGTAAACACCAATCATTATCCTTTCTCAGCACACCTCATATGTATTTAGTGTATCCTTTTTTCCAAGTTGCATTTCCTGTTTAATGTAATGACCAGACATATTTAAGTTGTCGGATGTTTCTGTTCCATGTGAACCGCGCTGATGGCAAATAGTGCGGTATATAAGAAATGTAAATAAATAAAATAAATAAATAAAATATAGGGACTAGATTGGCAAACTAGGATCTCCAGAATCACCAAGCCTGGATAGTCTGCTATCTGCTGAGGAGGGACGATGGAGGAACATGTACAGAAGAGGCTTTGGTGACCAAGATTGGACTGGGGCATCAATGCCCACAGATCACATCTCCTTCCGATGACAAAAAAAATCTTTCCCACCTTGGCATCAGATCAGATTACCATCAAGTCCATCTGGGAATGCCCCCCAGCAGGCCAGAATCTGATGGAACACTGACAGCATGATCAAGAGAGAGTGCTGACAGATATTCTGCTTCAACCTTGTCAATGCACAGGAAATGGCTAATAACTATCACCACAACCAATGAAGCGAGAGGCTCATCTCAAGAGTTATGTCCACACTCCTGATGAATGAAAAGGCTAGATGGCAGTACTCCATTTAGGGAAACAAGAGGCTCCTCTTAAGAGTCACTCTCTTACTCTGTTTCCTCCTGCCAACTAACAAGCTAAAGCCATGGCACCATCAGAGAAGACTGGTCTTGGATTAGCTAGCGAACATGCTGGAGGGCTAAGGCAAAAAGCACGTCACCAGTCAACTGACTGACCCAGACGCTTTACACCTGTCCTACTGCCTCTGCACTGTCCACACTAGGCAGTGATCAGGCCAACTAGATGGTCTCTAATGATAGCCTATTACCTAACTTTGCAGATCCCCCCAGGAGCAGGATACTCATCACATCGGAGGAAAGGGACCAGAGCACTCTTTGATGCCATAGAAAAGAAGGTCAGATGATGAGTCCCAAAAGAAAGACAACCAGCAGGACAGCAGCGCACTCTGGGACAGTGCATGTAGAACTGGCCCAGAGATATAGCCCTATTATAACTACCATGGAGTGTGGGAGGAGGAGGAACGGGGCTTTCCAGCTGCCCCAGCGCTTTTGGCTTGCCGCGTGATCTTGTCTCTGCCTGTGGTGCTCAGCAGGTAATTCAATGGCCAGTCTACTTTCGGCAGAGGTCCTTGCTGCCCATAAGATCAGCAGCTACCACACGCAGTCGTAGGTCGTGGCCCACAAGTTGTGATCCGAAGGGGCACATCCAAAGGGGCTACACATGCCCCTTTGGTGCACCAAGGGCAGTAGGCAGTAGGGATACATCTGGTGAAATTGGAGGCTGCCATGGGAAAGAGGAAGAACAAAGATCCCTTGAAGAGGGTCCTGTGGCTTCACAGGTAGGAGTAAAAACTGGACCTATGGATAAACATGTGTTTCCCCTTTCCGGAGCCCAGATAGCACCTGAAAGAGCTTCGCTCAGTTCAGGGGGTCGTACTCTGCCCCCATGCCCATTTCCGCCCTTGCCTTCTACTATTCTGTCTGAGAATGTCTCCAAAGGGACTGTATCCCCTTCTTTGGTGCCGGTTCCAATGCCAGTCTCTGTGCTGGCGTCATGGGACACAGTGCTTGCAGGAGGAGTTCAAGTAGTAGAGATTACCTTGAAAGACATATGGGGGGGGGGGGCATTGTAGAGCACTGATTCTAAATTGTCCAGCACGGTCAGTTCCTTATGTAATTTTACACAGGAGGCTGCTGAGAAGCTGGTCGATTTGGATTCAAGAGTCTTGGTATTAGATAAATCTGTGGCTCATCTAAATAATCAAATACACTCTTGTTTAACTATCAATACCAGCTATGTTAAGGATTTTGCAGCATTACATGCAAAACCAGAGGTGTTGGAGAATGCTTCTAGAGCAAGAAATTTACATTTATTGAATTTTCCTTATACGCATTTATTATTAGCAGATGCCCTATTACAAAAATATTTTGAAGAAGTTTTGAAATTGTTAGAGCCAATTGAGATTGTTCAGGCATATTATCTTCCAGTTAAGCTCCACTCTACCCCTTCGGGAGAAGGTGGATTTGATATCTTAGGACCAACTGTTAGTCAAAACTTAACTGAGTTCTTAGAAGATTTTACTGACAATATTTCTTAACGAAAAACATTGCTAGTTACCCTTGCCTCCAAGCTGGTAAAAGTAAAAATTCTTAGGTTGTTTTTCAAATATAAAGATGTGTTGTTTTGTGGTCAGCCCATGAAACATTTTCCAGATGTCAGCCGAGCCACTCAGGCTTGTCGGAAGCAGTTTCTCCAGGTTAAGATCAGAGGGTTGGCTTTGGGAGCCACTTTCTTTTTGAAGTTCCTCCACAAGTGTCTTGTTACCTTGCAGGGACAAAACTATATTTTTCTGGATGTTTCCCACTTAGAATGTTTTCTATTGGATAGGCAGAAGTAAAGGGAGTGGGTTGGGGGTTATAGATTGGTATCTCCCATATATTGGCACAGTTTTGTACCTTATTCCTGTTTGTATTTTGTCTTTATAGTATATCTCTGAGCAGCCTCTTGATGTGGCCTTGTCCATCTGGCTTTATGTTTATTTTCTTAGATAATTACAATGATCTGATATTATTATGACGGTGGATGGTTTTCCTGAACTTTGGTTTTGTGATGTTGCATTTTGTAAAATGCAATAAAACATACTGAATAGCTACCATGGAGCCCAGCAGCTGCAACTAGTCTCAAGCTCTAGAGCAGGGGTTCTCAACCCTGTCCTCGGGACCCCACTAGCCAGTCGGGTTTTCAGGCTATCCACAATGAATATGAATGAGATATATATGCATTAGAAATAGCCTGCCAAACTGACTGGTTTGTGGCCCTCCAGTGCTGGATTTGGGGACCCCTGCCGTACACCTCTGTCAAGTACGATTGTGAGTGGGCAAGGTACAGATGTCCTCGACATCAAAAGGATAGATAGAATGTGTCACATCCCTCCTAGTTTCTCACCACCACCAAAAAGTTGTCTAATAGACAATATTTTGGTGGTGGTGAGAGGCGAGGAGGTATGTGACATATTCCATCTAATCTTTTTGATGTCTTGGACATCTGTACCTTGCCCACTCACAATCTTAAATGACAGAGGTGTAAGGCCGGGGTCCCCAAATCCAGCATTGGAGGGCCACAAGCCAGTCAGTTTGGCAGGCTATTTCTAATGCATATATATCTCATTCATATTCATTGTGGATAGCCTGAAAACCCGACTGGCTAGTGGGGTCCCGAGGACAGGGTTGAGAACCACTGCTCTAGAGCTTGGTCAGAAAGGCCTTCTACTCAGACAGAGAATAATGCCCCAAGATACTAAAAAGTCTATGAGGGAACGAAATGGTTCTTATTGCGATTCACCCACAAGTCCAGACTTTCCCAAAACTAACCAAGACAGAAAGGCTTTGGACAACAACCCAATCAGGATGAGCCCATTGGAGAATGTCCTGAGCACAGTGGGTAGAGCACGGAAATTAAACGATCTACCCAGAAAGACAAATCAGAATCATCATTGTGAACCCTTCCTGAGGGAAATTGGAAACCAGATTCTGCCCAGAGACAACCGCAGCTTATGTTCTCAGGTGTAGATAAAAAAGTAGGGTTCGACCAGGTCCAGGAAGTGAGAAACTCCTCCCTCCTTAATGCCTATCTGACAGAATACTAAACACCTCCAGAAAAGGCGAGCCACCCATAGGCAAGCACTGATCCACTGAGATGGAAAAATAGGATGGGTCCTCCGAGCCTTTCTAGGAATGGCAAAGAAAATGGAGGTACTTCTGTCTTCCCTCTAGAGAGCAGTCATTGGGAGAATGGCTTGGAGATGCAGAGTCCTACTTGCCTTTGGATAGGATGGGAGCTGGTTTTTGAGGAGGAGGGATAACAAGACCAGCGTTCCCTGCGAAGCCTGAGACTACTGAGAGCTGTTAAAAAGGAACAGACTGCTCAGCCAGACAGAACTCCCTGAGCCAGAAGAGAGACTGAGTGCCTAGATAAAGCCTTCAGCTGGTTCGCTAGGTATCGCAGTAGCTTGGTCCCAATCAGGCCCTCCTTCTCCATAAAGCAATCTGTCCTGATAAGAAGACTGGACAAGTGTATCTTAAGAGTCACCCTCCGATACTCAGTGCCTGAGCCATGGGCAACATCAGGACAAAGTAGCCACTGCAAACCCTCTTGCAGAAAGATTCCTGCTATGATTTTGTGTGCCTATCAGGAACGCCATCAACAATTCCAAATGGGTGGAAGAGAGGCAGTGCAGTCCATGAGATCTCTAGAGGCATTCCTGCCTTAGGAATCTCAGAGAAAAGCAGGATAGAGGTGCACTGAGCAACAGCCATGACTTATGGATGCCTACGGGTATAGCGCTATAAAACTATAGCTGCCGAGCTCCTATCAGCCTATTAGGAGGCAAGCGAGCTTTCCCTCCAAACACCTCCCTACTCTTTCCCTGCCAGAAAAGAGCCATAGCAAGGAACCAGACTCTTCCCATAACACCTCTTTAGGGGAGACCACCACCAGTTGAGGGAATTCTAACATAGTATATGATGGTAGATAAAGATCAGTATGGTCCATCTAGTCTGCCCAGTAAGGTAGCTAGAGTGGTTGTAACTGCAGCTTTGTGCAGATCACTCCCCTCTACTTATTGGAATATAAAAGATATTTAAGTTTGCTTTGATTTCATCCTCTTGCTATAAAAGGGATCCACTGTGTCTGTCCCATGCCATTTTGAATTTCATCACTGTATTTGCCCCCCACCACCTCCAATCAGGAGGGCATTCTAAACATCCACCAATCCTTTCAGTGAAAAAGTATTTCCTGATGTTGCTTTTAAGTTTACCACCTTGCAGCTTCATCGTATGCTAGAGAGATAATGTTTCTAGATGAAATAAATAACTGCTTCTTGGAGCAGCTGCTTCATGAACCAAGAGGGGAAACTATTTTGGACCTAGTCCTTGATGGAACACTGGATCTGGTGTGAGAGATTAGTGTTGGGGCCACTTGGCAATAGTGATCATAGCATGATCACATTTGATTTAATAAATGGAGGAAGGCTGGCAAGGAAATCCAGGGTACTACCTTTTAACTTTCAAAAGGGACACTATGATAAAATTGAGGGAAATAGTTAAGAAAAAACTAAAAGGAGCAGCTGCAAAAGTTAAAGGTTTACATCAAGCATGGGTGTTGTTTAAAAATACTATCTTGGAAGCCCAACATGTATTCCATGCTTGAAAAACTGCCAGCATGGTTTAAAAGCAAAGTGAGAGGTTGATGTAGCAAAAAAAAATATCTTTCAGGAAATGGAAAAAAAAAAAAAAGTGTCAAATTACAAAAACAGGAAATATAAGCACTGGCAAGTTAGATGCAAGGCATTGATAAGGCAAGCAAAAAGAGAATTTGAAAAAAAGAGCTTGCTGTGGAAGCAGAAACATAAAAACAAACTTTTTCAAGTACATTCATAGTAAAAAAATGTTTTTAAAAAGTGTGAGCATCAACTGGACCATTAGATGATAGAGGGGTAAAAGGGACGCTAAGGGAGGACAAGGTCATAACGGAGAGACTGAATGAATTCTTTACTTCAGTCTTTACTGAAGAAGATGTAGGAAGTTACCCCGAGGAATCGTTTTTTCCACTGTGGACGAGTCCTGAGGCAGCCATAAGAACTTGTGTTGATGAAGCTCAAGTTGACAGTATCGCCCAGTATCTCCGAGATTTGGTGTCTTGACGATTACTACTGTTGTCAGCTAAGTGGGTTTGGTTTTTAAATGCATTTCAAAAATTAAAAGAAGAACTTAGCAACAGGCTGATGAAAGATATATTTGGGAGCTGTTATCCTGTGCTTTTAAGTAATTGCTGAGAAGTTCAGCAGGGCCAAGTCCGTCATCTGAGGCCTTTTATTCTTCAAGATGCTGAACTTAAATTTCTCTGAATTCTACAAAGTAGTGCTATACAGTATTACATTTTTTAAGACTATGAGCAGTCCCAATAGCTGTTGATTGGTTCTTAAATATAGTGTGGGTACTCGTGGATTTTTGGTTTTGGGAAGTTACATCACCTTTAAATAACATTTCAGGCATGGGTATCAGAAGAATTGAAACTAATTTTGATACACCAGGAAGATGTATTACAACTATTTGATAAAATAAAGAGTAATCACCTGGACCAGATTGCATACATCCAAGGATGCTGAAAGAACTGAAATAAGAGAGTGCAGACCTACTATTAGTAATCTGTGAACTATAATTAAAATGATCTGTAATACCTGAAGTTGGAGAATGGCCAATGTAATGCCATATTTTAAAAAGGGTTCCAGGGGTGATCTGGGAAACTAGACCAGTGAGCCTGACATCAGTACTGGGCAAAATAGTAGAAACCATAATAAAAAATAAAATTACTGAACATGTAGATAGTCACAGTTTAATTGGGGAAAGCCAATATGGATCTTGTCCTACTATCGTGTTATATGTTTTTTTGATAGTGTGAACAAACAGGTAGATAAAAGTGAACCAATTGATATAGTGTATCTAGATTTTCATAAAGTCTTTGACAAGGTCCCTCATGAGACTCTTGGCGAAATTAAAGAGTGATGGGATAGGAGACAGGGTACTACTGTGGATCAGGAACTGGTTAAAAGATAGAAAGCGGAGAGTAGGGCTAAATGGCCAATTCTCAACAGAGAAAGATAAATTGTGGAGTACCCCACGGATCTGTGCCTGGCTCACTGCATTTTAACATTGTAAATGGGGGTGCTTGTTGTGAAAGTTCCACAATCTTGGCAAAGACAGGAATTTACTTGACTTGCAAAGGATTGTGGGTGTTGTAGTTCAATCACACAAAACCAGCCGTTCAACAAGAATAAAGAATTGTAGCTGCTCGAGTGTAAAGCAGAAAACAGATTTTATTTATGGGGAGTTATTCCCTCGCACAAATATACTTGGTAACATCAACAGGATAATTTCTTCAGGAATTGTATTCAGGGAACAAAACAAATAAGGCAACTGAATTACTTATGCAACAACTTATTAAAGACCTTGATGGAACAGAAAAGGTCTTTCTTCTAGCCCCTGCTAATAAACTCTCTTAGCAGTGCTGGAATGAAAAATAAACCCAAAAGGAAAATGCTCTTCATCAAAAAAACAACTTTCTTCCTTTCACACAGTGAAGAAGTTTTCTTTCCAAAGTCCCACGTGCGCTTGTGCCTTGTTCTAATCACAGGTGCTTAACTAGCTGCAAACCATTGCTGATCCACTCTCCACGTGGCTCCAACTTTCCCCAAAGCTTTCTCTCAAAGAAACTTTTCTGGGAAGCTAAAAAAAACAGTACAGTTCCTTTTGGTGTTTGATGCTTAACTAAGGATTACTTTAGAACAGCAGGCTAGAAAGAGAGCAATCCAAGCATTCCACTTTCTCATTTGATATTTCCCCTTGCTCTTGAAATATCATAGGATCACTTTCATACACTGGCTCAGAGGAATTCTCTAACTGATCTTTTATCAGGATAGAAACTGTTTCCCTGCTGTCTTCCTTGTGCAAAGCTAGGGAACAGATCAGAGTTCATATCCGAGATCACGTTGTCATTAGGTTTCCTCTCGGGGTATTTTGGCCAGTAGGTAGCAAAGCTTCTGTGCCCAGCTCTCCAGTCAGAATCTCTGGACTTTAGGTCTCTTTTCCCATACCTCCTTAAATAGGTATTAGAGCTGCTTCTTTCTGTAGATGCAGCCGTCTTCTTTACAGGTGCTGTCCGAGGGTTCCTGGCTGTATATCTCCAAGCCTCTGGTTTCTTCCAGTCCAATAAAGAATGCTTGTCCCAGGAATCTCTCCCAGCAAACGTACTGCCTTGGGCTCCTTTCTTAGACCTCCTGGACGTCTTGCTGTTCTTCCTTCTGTTCAGGCTCCGTCTCTCCTTCTCTTGCCGTCTTTGTCACCATTGCTGTTGCTCTTCTTGCTGTTCTCCTTGCTGTCTGTCTAAAGCATTTCTTCTAGCTTTAAAGTGCCTAGATGGACACTCCACCCTAGCACAGTCCAGGTGTTCTGAATCAAGCCCTGCCCTAGGAGATGGGTGATTAGGGATTACATCATTGCTTCTCTTATTAGGCACACGTTTCCCTATTTCAGCTCTCCTAAAGGCTTTCTGTAAACCAGTGCATTCTGGGTCTGGTAGTCTTTTAGGTAAACACTCTGTTTTAGTGCTTTTACCAGCCAGCACAGGTTGCTTATTCAGAGCCAAGTCACCTCTTATACTATTTCTTCCTGAACTATGATAAGCTTCCTTATCACAACATTCACAAATGACCTGGAAATGGAAACAACAAATGAAGTGATCAAAATTGCAGACAACACAAAATTATTCAAAGTTGTTAAAATATAAAAGATTGTGAAAAATTGCAAGAGGATCTTGATAAATTGGAAGACTGGACATTCAAATGGCAGATGAAATTTAATGTGGACAAGTGCAAAATTACACCAGCTTCTCCAAATCTACTCCAAACAGAAGCTTTCCCTGAAAAGCCAGTTGGGCCAACTGGACTTTGGAAGATATGTCCGCTGCCTAGTGCCAGAGCAAAATCCAACAGCCATGACATTGTCATGGCATCATCCCTGGCCGCCAAACGTACCAGGTCATACCTGGCATCAGAAAATGTGGTCACAGCAGACTTCAAAGAATGATAGTATCATCCAGCAGAAGAGGCTGAATCCACTAGAGCAGGGCTCGAGATGTCAGGCTGTTACCTACCGCCAACTGCAGAATAGCCACTGCCACAGCTAACTGGCTCCTCAACAATGAATCCACCTTACAGCCCAGAAAATCCTTTAAGGTCAATCTGCCTTCCACAGGAATGGTGGTCAGTCTGGTAACAGCCATGACCTGCACATCCACCTTGGGAATGCCAAACCATTCAATGCACTCCTCTTCCAGGAGAGTGGCAATCTTCTTAGAGACCCTTTACCCTTTAGGCAGGGAGTCAGGAGAGTCCCACTCCAACCGGACCAGGAACGGGAAGACAGTAGTGGATTTGGGGTACCTTTGGCCCCTGCTTTATGCCAGAAGCATCCGTCAATTTCAAGGCAATCAACGCAGTCAGCTCCTCTTTCTGGAATAGGTGGATCTTACAATCTTTTGAAAGCAAGACTACTCTACATCTACAACAGATCACAGTACCAAGCCACCTGAATCCAAGTCATGGTCAAAATCTCAAACAGCTCCCAAATGTTCTCCATCTCCAGTGGGCACCCCAAACCAGGGACACTTAGTCAAGGGCAATTGAACAGGGCTTCCACTCTCCGCCTACTAAGCACAAGACTGTGCCCAGGGGCACCCAGATGCTGCAAGACCCTAATTTCCATGCCAGAAGGACCAGACCTGCTGTAAAAAGGAAAATAAATTCCAGGAAGGATAATCTGGATTGCATAAGCTCACCTCTCAGAAAAGACTCCAACACCAGGAGGCATCGCCACTGCAGATCCCCTAGAGGATGAAAAGCGACTCACAGAACGATCACTAGACACTCCAGCCGGCTGGATATCCTTACCCAGAGTGCCATGTCACTTCCTGCCCTGAGGCAGGCAAGGCTGGACCATACCCCAGCTGAGAGAGTGAGAGCAAGCTCTCCAGGGATGACTCAGAAACTGCCATGCAAGAAGAGTCCCGAATCCGGAGATGAGGCACCTTGCTTACCACAGGTCAAACGTTTCCTGGAAGAAGACAGGCAAGTATCACAACAGCACGCAACAAGGCTGTGGCAGCCCGAAGATGCACAGTAATTGCTTTAACTGTGGCACACATTATAGCTGCTTGGTTGGGAATGCACACTGGAGTTGCTAGGGCAGGAATGTACGTTAGGACAATGCAACCGCCAGGCGCACAATAGGTAAAAACACTGCTAACGCGTGCAGAAAACAGCAGGAAACCCCCACGCCACGCCAATGGTCACCAGCAGTCCACCCCAAATTGCATCTCAGGAAGATGGAATTGTGAGCCCCAACAAGAACGATGACGAGGTCAAGCCTTGGTACTCACCCCCCTGACAGCCCCAGGCCAAACACCTGTGCCAGGTTTATCTCTACGCCCCAGGAACCGTTTCTCTGGCATTGTGTTTAAAGTGGCTGGCAGGCAGATCCCTCTGAGAGCCTTTCGGCAATCTTCGGGAGAGAGCAGGGGGAGGAAGGGGGCACTGAGGTTGTGTGAAGCAGTTGTACTCTTCCAATTTCTGGCTGCTCAACGGACTCTTATCCAGGGTAATAGCATAGAACTGAACCAATTTTCCCTCCTATGGTTACCGAAAATTCCAGAGTCTACTGGAGCTTCCCACATTGATCTCCAGTGAGAGATCGACCTTCAGGCTGTCGCTCACGAGCTTTGTAAAGCAATCTTTTCCTCTCAAATACTCAGACTTTTCTTCAAAGAGGAGAAAATCCATCCACAATCTACTAGAGACAAGAATACTGAGGAAACCTCTGGTAGCTGAGGTGAATAGAGGCATAGAATGGTCATTGAAACCTGGACTTTTCATTGGTTCTTTATCTCCACCAATCTGCTGGCAGTGGAACACAACTTATTTGTCTGGGCTGGTCTAGCAGGACAATATGGAAACCATTATTAAAGAAGACCCAGGAAATCCACTGCTTACCCCGGGACAAGCATTGTGGAACCTATGTGCCTTTTTGGGAACCTGCCAGGTACTTGACCTGGATTGGCCACTGTTGGAAACAATATATTGGGCTTGATAGACCTTGGTTTGCCCAGTACTCGTATGACATTTCTTAAGTTCTTATGCCTATCAACCATCACCCCTGCCACCAGAGGGATACTGCGGGCTGTAGGACTGGTATCTTGTGGCCTGCTCATCACCAAAAAGTCTAAATCAAACAAAATGGATTCTTGTTACATAAACATCTGCCATGTTTGAAGTCTCAGACCTGCCAACCTCCAAGCAACTGCCTGCCACATGTTTGTGTCTCTGCATACAGGAGGCTATTGTTCCCAATCATGCCTATGTGCAAGAGAACCTCTCTCATCCACCGACTGTTCTACTGGCCTTGGACATTTGCAATTTGTCTCTCACCATGGATCCTTTGTCTACATGATGACCACCTGATAACTTCTTCCTGATTCACTGAAACACCTCACAGTTTTTCTCATGCAAACCAATCACCAAAAGATGATCAGGACTCATCAGAAAGAAAGCAGTATGCACAGAAGTACTGGGGGTCATTCTGCCTTTTCTTTTCTTGCTGAAGCACAAAGATACCATCATTCCAAGGCTGTTTCATTAACCCTGTGAGACACACTAAGGCTCCCACAAACACCTGTAAGGTTGTGTGTTCTCATGCTGCTTGCCTCCTACGGTTTGAGCCATCATAGCTTGCCTAGCTGCCTCCTTTGGACTTTATGCTATTCTGGAGACTGCCTCTGACCCCAGCTGCATTCGTCCACCAGGCAGAGCCAAGGCACCGGTCTTTTCATCCCAGGAGTGGGAATTAGGGAAAGTACAGAAAAGAGCTACCTAAGTGCAGAGCAAGTCTGATCTCTAGTTGCTAATGAGTGAACTAGATTTACTCAGATTTATTTTGGTTAGAAAAAAAAAAAGAGAAAATAACTCATTTTAATAGCGCTGGTCTGTATAGTAAGTTGTAGTAACACTAATATACCACCACAGAACTCTCCCTCCTGGCTCATTAACAGAAGGTCCCAGTAAATCTGTGGGTGAGGGACTAACAGTAGAGGTTCCCCAAGGCATAACTGAGCATAACATATCTTATCTTTTTGTCTGCTAATTACTCCCCAGAAGACACAGAATGGAGGAAACAGAAAAAAAAATAAAGAGCCAGTTTAAAAATAAATTTAAAAAGAAAAATCTAACTTTACAGCCAGAGGCCCTTGGCCTCTCCATTGGTTGCACTTCAGACAGGGGAAGGAACAAAAATGGAGACAGTCCTGTTCCGTACCTTGATCCCCAAGAGGAGATGCAGAGTCCCATGAAATCCTCAAAGAAAGCATGATGGGCGTGCCATCACTTTGGGAAGCTATAGACCTGCTCCCAAACTAGTCATGAGGCCTTGATCCCTTTCCCTGAGGAGGAGCTGGGGGTCCAAAATGACAAAGCCATGGGTGCCCCCCTCCCATGGCTCCTCTCTCCTCCAGGATCGCTCTGGGGGCCACAAATGGAACCCTCGGGGGGGGGGGGCAGGAAGAGACTAAAGGGACAATCAAGTGAGTAAGCACCACTGTCTGAATGCTGCTCCAGACACAATCCATACAATGAAATGCAACATACACAAATGGCAGTGATCAATGCTGACATGGGAATGGGATTTAGCCTCCAAAACAGGAACCACAGCTAACAAAAGGTTGTTCCTCTATCGCAGCATGAAGCAGTAACCCAAGAATCGGCAACTTCCAATATCCTCTCTGGATCCACAGATGAACATTTTCACCATGAAGGATCTCTGCCCCTAAACTCTGGAAGCCGCTACCAATTATGACTGCAATGCCTGTAGCTGATGCACCGTCACGGGCAGAGAGCCACTCCAGGAGCCCAGGCCCCTGCAGAGGTCTCCGGCAGTTAGACCTTTCCATTGGAGCACCCAGTACATCTCCCCGCCCCCGAAATCAGCACAGCACTGCAGGTTGTCCCCTCAGCCAGGCAGACTGCGTCAGAGCTCCAACAAAATAACTAGGCAGACAAACAGTCAAGTTCTGTCCAAAAACAGTGAAGATCCCACAAAGCAGAGCAGACAATGGAGTCAAGGGAACCACAACATAAAATTCACTAGCTGCAGTTGGTAAATTGCTATGCATCTTTTAGGGGGAGAAAATAAAGTTTCCACCTCAAGTCTTGCAGAGTACCTTTACGTGGTGACCCCGTTATACTAAATCTCAGCAAGGCGATACTACAATTGAAGTCTGGTGGGAAAGAAAAAGAAAAATACATACTAGCTACACAACATCCACAATAAAGCATAGTTACTCACCCGTAACAGGTAATCTCCAGGGGCAACAGGAATCAGTCTTCACATATGGGTGATTTTGGCACCGATGGAGCCCCTGTGGAAGCATCTCCCCAGCTTTCAAAGAAAGCCTTTGGCAGATGCCACCATGCATGCGTGGTCCCCTTCTCACCTAAGGGTGCCATCTTACTCAGTCTGATGACATAGCTAGAGCCGACAAAAGAAGATGGCAAAAAATTGTACAGCAACTCCAAGGGGAGGAGGGAGGGCTGTGAGGACCGATTCCTGCTGTCCCTGGAGAACACCTGTTACAGGTGAGTAACTACACTTTCTCCAGGAACAAGAAAGAAGTCCGTCCTCACATACGGGACTCCCTAGCTACAGGCTACCAGGAACCTGTAGAAAAACACGGCACAGCCATGAGCGGCCACCAGCGAGTCCGAGGAAAGACTCTAAGGACCCCAGTGTCCAGAAGAACCATTGCTCCGGTAGCCTGAACAAGAAGGGTTGGAGGGTAGGAGTTGCCCAAACCCTGAAATACGGAGTACGGCCTGGCCGAAGGTGCTGTCCCGTCGGGACTCCCTCTTCAGGCAGTAGTGAGCTGCAAAAGGTGTGAACTGAGGACAGGTATACCCCTAAACAAAGGCATGGGGAGAGGTGACCTGCACAGAGCGGCAAATGCACCTACTCTTGCTGCCTTGCTGGGCAGACTAGATGGAACACACTGGTCTTTATCTGCCATCAAATACTATATACAGAAAGGCAAATGTCTGCCATAGGGACAGAGCGTAGGCTTGCAACTGAAGTCACCATAGCTCTGACATTGTGTGCCATAACCCAGCATGCCGAGAGCCCAGCCTAATCATGGGCGAAGGCGATGCAGTCCGTCACCCAGGTGAACAGGGGCCATTTGGTAACAGCCTCCCCTAGTCGACTGAGGTCGTATGAAATGAAAAGCTGCAAGGCTTTGCGGTGGCCCTGGGTACATTGCAGGCAGAAAGACAGGGCCCTCTTACAATCCAGAGCATGGCGAACGGCTGCCGCTTTATCGGTATGTGGCTGTGGAAAGAAGGTGGGGAGCACCACCTCCTGGGTGAGGCAAAAGGCAGATACCACCTTGGAAGGAATTTAGGGGGTGTGCAAAGCACAACCCTATTCTTGTAGAACCTAGTGTAAGGTGGCAAGGGCAGGTGGATGGGAAACAGAGAGCAGAAGGCCCAGCATAGATCAGGTAATGAGGGGCTGTGCAGAAAGAGATTTGCCCTCTACGGAATGATGGTGCGCCAACAGCACACTCAGGTGCACTCTGAAGGAGTTGGATTCGAGTCCGGTTTGCAAAAGGTGAAGTAAGTACTGCAACACCGTGTGCACCTGGCAAGAGAACAAGTCAACCTGTTGCTCTACACACCATACTGAGAATCTACACCACTTGAAGGCATAGGCCCGTCTCGTGGAGTTCTTAGGAGAGGTGCTAAGGCTACCCGTTCAGCAGCCATGCTGTTAACAGGGACTCCAGGTTGGGGTGAAGGAAGGAGCCCTCCCTCCTGGGTCAGTAGCCCCAGGGCAATCCCCAGAAGGACCTGAAGCTCCATCGAGAGGCAGAGCAACAGGTGAAACCAAGGCTGCATGGGCCACCAGAATCATTGAGAATTTGTCATGCAGGACCTTGAAGAGAGTTTTGGCGATTAGTGGCGTGGGAGAGAAGGCATATAGAAAGCCCTGACCATGAGATGAGGAAGGCGTCTGCCACTACCCGGGACGGATGTGGTTGGGGATAGCAGAAGTGGGGCAGTTGAGAATTGGTCAGGCTGGTGAAGAGGTCCAAACCTGGGGTTCCCCAGAGTCGGAAGAGCCGCTGTGCCACCCTGGGGGTCGCCATTCATGTGGCTGGAGGACCCTGCTCAGCCTGTCCAGTAGGGCACTGTCCTGGCCCGGAATATAGACCGCTCCGAGGATCATTCCCTGTCTGATTGTGTACAAGCAAAGGGCTACTGTCTCCTGGCAGAGGCACAGAGAACCTGCACCCACCCCCCCCTTCTGGGGTTCCCCCCCCCCATGGGTCCCGCAGCCTGACAGAGCTGTGTTCCAACTCCTTTCTGAGCCCTTTATCTCCTTTTTTTCTTCTTCTGCTCTTAGTATCACGAACTCCCAAAAAAAAAAGCCCTCAAATCTAACTATCCATTCCTTAGTTGTCCCTTCAGTGAGTCCAGCACCCTGGTTTACTACCTCCTCCAGCAGCTTGGAGACTGAACTTACTGGGGCTGGTAAGAGGAGCTGGCTGCCTTAGTACACGGATATCATCAAAAGATGACATGCTCAGTCTCCAAGCTGCTTGAGGAGGTGCGAGACTGGACTGGAGAAAAAAGATAAGGAATCAGCATTAGTGATACTGCAGAATGACTGTTGGTTAAGGTTTGTTTGTTTGCCAAAAAATGCAATAGAGTAGACACACAGGAAAGAGTCGACAACATGAGGAGGGATCTAGTTAAACTTGAAGAATGGTCTAGAATATAGCGGCTGAAGTTTAATGCTAAAAAATACAGGATTATTCATTTAGGCTGCAAAAATCCAAAAGGAGCTGTACAGTGTAGGGGATGAGGTATTTCTGTCCACAAAAGAGGAGCAGGATCTGGCGCAATTACGTCTATCTTAAAAGTAGTTAAACAGGTAGAAAAGGTGACTGCGAAAGCCAGAAGGATGCTTGAGTTTAAAGGGAAGAGGAATGGGCAGCAGAAAAAAAAGGTGATAGTGCCTCTGTATAAGTCTCTGGTGCAACCTCATTTGGAGTATTGTGTGCAATTCTGGAGACCGCACCTTCAGAAGGATAAAGGCAGGTTGGAATCGGTGTAGAAGGTGGCTATTAAAATGGTTAGTGGTCTTCATTATGAAGCATATGAGGACAGACTTATAGATCTTAATATGTATACATTAGAGGAAAGACGCGATAGGGGAGATACGATAAAAAGACATTCAAATACCTCTATGGCATAAATGCACAGGATTGAAGGCAAACTCTGCTACAAGGGGACATAGGATGAGAGTGAAAGGGGATAGACTCGGGAGTAATATACAGAAATATTTCTTTACAGAAAGAGTGGTAGATGCATGGAATAGTCTCTCAGTGGAGGTGGTTGACATGAGGACAGTTGTCTGAATTTAAAAAAAAAAGTATGGGACACACACAGAGGTTCTCTAAAAGGTAAAAAGGGGACTATTGTAGTTGATATGGAAGGGCAGACTAGATAGGCCATGTGATCTTTTTCTGCCATCATGTTTCTAAATATTCTCTGAGGCTGCACTACCAAGGGAGAAATAGCTAAGCCAGAGGCATAGTTTGAAGGGAGTGGGGGGTGTGGGGAGGGGGGGCGACCGGTCCCCCAACTGTTGCAGGCACCGTTGATGATCCAGTATCCCTGCCCCCAATGTCAGTATGACTCTTACCCTTTGCTCCCCACCCTTTCAAAATATGAAGGCAAACTACACTGATGGGAGGGGCTGCTCTGCAAGCAGTGCTGTTGCAGATCTTCATCGAAAGGGCTCTATGACACTGAAAACGGCAGAGAATTTTGTCAATTCAGATGAAACGTTTTAAAGTTCCATTCCGCTTTGCTTCACATACAGTGCTAGATTTCAGTATTATAGGTCCTGAGGTCCCAAACAGAGCATTTTAACATTGTAGCATATCAATAAGGCTGACACTGAAAAGGACGATGAGCATGCACTATGAATTACAAGGGGCAAAGACGAGTTCAATGGGCCCACAGCTTAACATGGCGGTAGGCCTGTCCGTGCCCTCCCCTGCCTCGGAGGGGGCTGGGATCTCGCAGGCATTGCAGGAAAATTGTTGCCACCGGGGGCCAATCCTTGCGACAACTGTCGCTACCCCGCATGCCTGGGTGAGATCTCAGCCCCCAATAAAAGGCAGAAGGAGGTGAGTGAGCCTCCTTTTGAATCGTCTGCTTCTTCTGCTTCAAAAGCTGCCCATCTACAGATGGGAGGCTGCAGCTTCAGGCATCCGCAGACTGCCCGATCCTCCAGGAAGAGAGTCAGCTGTTCTCAGGCCGCTGGCTGTACCTGCATCAAGAGGCTCTTTTCAAAGTCCCCTCCAACAGAACAGGCTCATTTCAGAGTCCCCTTCCGGTAAAGGCTCTTTTTAGAGCCCTAAGAGGAGTAAGAGCACAGTCAGTTCCTGGCCTGGTATCCTTCTGGCCTTGAGCATGCCACTTGGCCTCAGTTGCTGCAGACAAAAAGCCTTGTTACAGGGCAGCACAGGGGTCAGGAAGGTAATCCTGGCCTGCTCCCCCAACATGTGGAAGAGCTGTAGTAGAGGGATAGACTACTGGCCTGGCCTCGCCCCTTCACAAGAACAGTAGGACTGAGCGGTTGCAGTCTTAGACTATCAGCATGCCTGGAAGACGCCTGTAGCGAGGAGAACTTCTGTCCCAGTCTAAGAATCACCTGGACACTCTCGAGGCTGGTGGCCCAGGACAACACATGTGGAGTTTTGGACTGCCTCAAAAGCCTCCGAAAACCCCCGGCGCGATATGCCAGCACCCCTAACGAACTTAAAAGAGGGCAGCCGCAGCATAGCCCCAGCTGTACAACACATGCCACTGACACCAGGGCAGTGCTCAGGCGACTCAGGACCAGCTGCGGACGCTGCCCCCACCCCAGTCCACCCAACTGTGGATGTGGCTTCCGACCCTCCGTTGGCTTCTCCCCTCCACGACTCCAGCAGCCTAGAACTCCAGCGTGACACAGTGCAACGAGTACCTGGCCCACCTGCATTGATAACCCCTCGGAGACGTTCTCCATCTTGCAGTTCCCAATCCATTGGAACCCCCAGGCGGCAGGATCGACACACCAGCACACCTCGGACACCCAGGCGGAGGAAAGGATGGCACTCTATATCCTCAAATGACAGCAGCTGAAGTTGGAGCTCGTCAAGCTTGGCGCAGAGCCGGACCGTCGATCATCATACGAGCAGGGCCGCCGCTCACATCACCAGAACTACAGGAGGGAGCACCGTGCTTCATGCAGCAGCTTTTCGGCTAGATCCCCCTCCCATGGCAGTTCCAGATGGAAAAAATGCCACCATCGCCATTCACACTGAAAGGGGAGAACCCCTTCCCCAGGGGCTGTCCACGACATGCCTGCACCCTCGCAAGCGCCTCATGCCAAGATCCTGGCAGCACATCCGACAGACAGCATACAGCCCCCATAGTCCCAGCAACTGGTGCCACCGAAGGCATCTAGAGCAGCATCAGCAGGGCCGACAGGATCCATGGCATCTCAGAGATCAGGTGAGACCATTTCCCTCGATTCACCCTCTATCCCCCTGGTGTGTGCCCCTGTTAACCAGCATGCCCAGGCTACTCCGGCCCAAGACCCTCACACAAGTGCAAGAAGAGGCGTCAGCGGGCACACACATCATCTTCCTCAAGTTCTTCGTCCACTTCCTCCTCTTCCTCCCTCGAGGCTGAAAGAGTCAGGGCGGCCACCACCCATGCTGCCCCATCAACACACACAACAGAATTGTGGGAGACCGTCCCTCAGGAAGGTGGTCATCCGAAGAGAGTACTTTGACATCTTTAAGTTTCTCGAAGGGAGGTGCCGGCGCAACACAAAGCAGCAAGCTAAGTCAGGCGATCTGCTGTACACAGGAGAGCAGAACATTCCATGTACCATCCTCAACTGAACCATCGCATATGCCCACATGATCAGCATCATGTGCAGCAAAGATCCCTCTCAGCTCGGGCACATGCTGGCATACATGGACACCATTGTCAATGCCACAAAGGAGTACAAGGGGTATGCTTGGCTGTCTTATGATGAGCATTCATGACAAGATGGAGGTGTGCCCCAACATGTCATGGGGTGCGAATGACATGGTGATCTGGCTTTGGAGGATGAACTTTAAGTATGGGCAGATTTTTCAAAAACGAAGTGTGCCTGTTGCAAGCAAGCCTGCGCCGAGCACTGATGTCTGCAGACGCTACAACAAGGGCACATGTTCCTTTCGCGACTGTAAATATCGTCATGCCTGCCTCCACTCCACAGCCTCCCACCCCGCATCCTAGTGCACCAGGAGGATGCAAAGACCGTACAACAACCTCAGCAGTTACGCCTTCCAACGAGCCCCCATATCAGTTTCCAGCCTGGTCTTGGACCCCTGGCTTGACATCTACCCTAACAAAACAGACGCCAAGGAACTCAGGAAGGGCTTCTGGTTTGATTTTGTAATCCCGTTTCAGGGGTACACCCAGGACCCCATCGCTCACCCTACTCTGCCACCGCGACACCTGTGGCGCATTGTACAGGAGAAGATCGATGCAGAGGTGAACCTCCAGCGAATGGCTGGCCCTTTCAACAGCCCACCATTTTCTGACCTTCGATCTCCCCCCCCCCCCCCCGATAGTGGTACCAAAAAAAGGACTCCAAGAAGTTCAGGCTAATCCACAACCTCTCCTTTCCCTGGGGAACTCCGTGAATGATTACATCCCCACCGAGGCCTGTGTGGTGAAGTACCCTTCTTTTGACCAGGCTCTGAATATTGTTACATCCACTGGACAGGGCTCATACCTGGGTGAAGGTGGACAGAGTCGCCCTTTCGGCTCCTACCTATCCATCCCACTTGGCTTCCTCTTCAAGGGTATGTACTACTTTGACAGATGCATGCCGATGGGTTGCTCAGTGTCCTGCTCAGCCTATGAGGCTTTCAGCACTTTCCTCCACTGGGTAGTGCAGCAGCGGACTGGCCTGAGATTCATGGTCCACTACCTTGATGACTTCCTGTTTGTCAGCCCGCAGCATTCCCTTACATGTGCAATGCTCCTGGAAACCTTCCAGGATGTGGCAAAAGAATTTGGCATCCCCCTGGCACAGGTCAAGACAGTCGGTCCGGTCCAGACATTGTCGTTCCTGGGCACTGAAAATGATAGAAGGCAAGGAGTCACCCGCCTGCCCCAGGACAAGTTGGAAGACCTCAAAGGGAAGCTCGCTGCTGTGCGAGGTCAACGGAAGATCACCCTCCGGACAGCCCAGTCCCTCATCAGACCACTGAGCTTTGCATGCAGGGTTATCCCAATGGGTCACCCCTTCCTGAGACGCCTTGCGCATATGACGGCTGACCTGCGCAAGAGTCGCCACCATCTTCGCATCTCACGGAGCCTGAAACAGGACATGGACATATTTCCTAGATACATTCAACAGGATGAGCACATGGCAGCTGGGCATGTGCAACAATGATGAAATGAACCTCTTCACAAATGCGGTGGGGCCTCTGGCATGTTTTTTAGGAGTTCCTGGGCTGCTGCCCCTCGGCCCACCTCCTGGGTAGCTGGAGGTCTCACCAGAAATATCACATTCCTAGAGTTCTATCCCCTGTATGTGGCCCTATGCGTCTGGGGCCACCTCCTGCACAACCACAGAATCTTTTTTGGCTGCGACAACCAGTCTGTCATCACTGTCATGAACAGTCACTCCGCCAAGTGTGTCGTAGTGGCTGAGCTCCTACGAAAGTTTATCCTAAAGTGCTTACAATTGAATGTTAAAATGCATACACATCATGCTCTTGGGCAGTCTAACAGCATTGCTGATTCCCTCTTCCACTTACAGTGGGACTCATTTCAGCGACTGGCCCCAGCAGCAGACAAGCACCCCCCCCCCCCACACACACACACACCCTTTTGCCAGACTGGATATGGGACGCAGCATCCACATGAATTGGCAGCTCATCCAACGGGCGGTAGCCCACCGCACCTGGGCAGCATACATCCAAGACTACACAGCTGTTCCGTCCTACCTGGCATCGCAAGGCTGGAGACATGGACTTCCGCACCCGGGCTGTTGGTGGCATACATCATGAGCACATGTCCCCGGGCCTGTCGAGACAGGCTGTTGAGTCGCACCTGGCCAGATTTTCCTTCTTCTCTAAGCTGGCAGGCTGGGAGAACCAGTGTGACAAATTTTTGCTTAAAACAATGATGAAAGACTGGGCACAGAGCCTTCCCCGGCAGCCTGATACCAGACACGTGGTTACGCATGAGGTATTGGACCGGCTCTGTGTGGTGCAGTCCGTCACTTGCTTGTCCAAATATGAAACCTGTCTGTTCCGGGCAGCATTTACGCTGGCCTTCTTCAGCGCTTTCTGAATCAGCGAGCTGGTGGCAGCCTCCAAAAAAACAGGCCCCACCTCTGGTCTTCAGCTCTCAGTGGTACTGGTGTCACAGGAGCTGCTGAACATTCGGATCATGGGGGCCAAAAAGGATCCCAGAAGGAAGGGGCAAACCATCTCCCTCAAGGCGGTGCCTGGGCTTTGTATATGTCCCATGGCTAACACACTCCAGTACCTCTCAGCACAGCCATCTTCAACAGCTCAGTTCCTGATACACCTCAATGGCACACCACTCCAAATTCCAGTTCGCGGCTGTTTTGGAAATCGTTAGTAGTGCTGGGACTATCCCCCAACCTATTTGGGACGCACCCCTTCTGCATTGGGGCCGCGATGGCAACGGAAAAGAGGGGCTTTCCAGTACGTGCAATCCAGGCACTGGGGCGATGGCAAGCCCGTGCCTACTCCGCATATATTCACCCAGATTTGACTGGCATAATTGATTGACTGTTTTGCCTCTGCTAACCATACCCCTCCTCTTTTACAGAACACACAGTTTGGATCGTGGGTCATTCCTTCATCCACCAGGCAGCTGAAAGGGCATCTATGCAGCCCCTGGGGTCCCACCATTGACTTTGCGACTGTGTCGTGTGTCTCCTATGGCTGGGCTTCCCGGGCATGGGATGGGGGCATCTGCAGCCCTTCCTTTGCCAGCATTTACAGACCCACACCCTGTCTGCAGCCCTGGTTGTGCACCTGGGAGGGAACAACCTTGAACAGTCTCCAGAAGGCATTTCATCAACTTGATCAGAATGGACCTCTCCTGGGTGGCGCTCAACCTTCCCAGCACGCTTTTCATCTGGTCTGACTTCATCCCTCGCCTCAGGTGGGCAGACATTCGTCTGTGGGGCAGGGAGCTCAAGAAGGTCAACAGGCAGATTGCCCTCTGCACCCGGTATGCTGGAGAATGGCAGATACGATACGAATGGACACAATCCCTATCGCCCAGATATTTCACCGGGGACCTGCTCCACTTATCTGACACTGGACTGGGACTTGTTCCTCAACAACTTACAGGAGACCTTGGAGAACGCCATTCAGGCCAGCACACAGCAAGCCCCAGTGGTGCCAGAGAGAGGTTCCCTTAGTGGGGGGCAAGTGGAAGGCGTGTTCCACGCATCTGTGGTGGTTACCCGAGCCAGACCACAAGCGCACGCAGAGTTCGAACAGAAGGGGCAAGGCACCCTAGCTGCCACCAAGGCAGGGCACCCCAGCAAGCCTCCATACCCAACGGCCGCCCAGCACTGGTGGCCATAGGTGTCACAGCAAGGCCCCTTGTACAGGGGTGGGCCCAGCTCAGTTTGGCAAGGCGGGACCCTAGCCCCCATGGTGGGTTGGCTTGACAGCAAGGGAAGAGGTCATGGCGCATACTGGCTTGGGTGACTGGAGCGGGAACCTCACACCACTGTCCATATCTTGCATATATATATTGATATATTTGTATTGATTATGTTGATGGCAATAAAGCTGCGGCCTTGTTTTTCCCATAATTGTGAGTAACGTCATCATTGGGCATTAGGGATCAGGGCAGATGGGTTCATCAGGGGGAGGGGTGGACGTAAGCCCCGTGTGCCTATGTTATTACAAGGGGCCGAGACAAGTTTGACGGGACCACAGCTTAACATGGCGGGGGCCTGTCCGCCCCTCCTCTGCCTCTTGGAGAGGGCTGGGATTTCACAGGTACGGCGGTAAAATTCCCGCCACCAGGGGGCAATCCTCGTGACAACTGACGCTGCCCCGCGTGCCTAGGCGAGATTTCAGCCCCCAATAAAAGGCAAAAGGAGCAGAGCAATCCACCTTTTGGTTCGTTTGCTTCCCTACCTGGCCCCCCTCCCCCGCATGGCTGCTATGGACGAGGTCTGCACTGATCAGCACCGTTGCAGCTGAATGAGCTACTGGCAGTTACCCGAGCAAGGCCGCAAGCACGCACAGAGTTCAAACAGAAGGGGCAAGGCGCCCTAGCTGCCACCAAGGCGGCGCACCCTGGCAAGTCCCCATACCCAACGGCCTTCCTGCGCAGGCGGCCCACAGGTGACACAGCAAGAACCCTTGTACATGGGTGGGTCCAGCTCAGTTTGGCAAGGCAGGCCCCTAACCCCAGCAGTGGACTGGCTTGACAGCAAGGGAAGAGGTCATGGTGCATATTGGCTTGGGTGACTGAAGCGGGAACCTCACCCCATTGGCCATATGTTGCATGCATATATTGATATATTTGTATTGATTATTTTGATCTGGCAATAAAGTTGCGGCCTTGTTCCCCCCATAATTGTGAGTAACATCATCATTGGGAAGATGAAATTAGACTTACCTGCTAATTGTTGTTCCTTAAGGAACTCCAGGCTAGTCCTGAACCTTTGGGGTCTTGCTCCTCCTCCAGCAGCTTGGAGACTGAGAAACAGCACACCTTTTTTGATGACACCGGTATAAGTAGCCAGGATCCTCCCCTGATGCCAGTAAACTACTGACAAAGCAAACTCACCAGAGCAACAATTACGTAGAAACTGAACTCATAACTTTCCTATAACCTACTGATAAGTGTACTAAATGGGCCGAACCCTCTTTGAAATTGAGTACCCATCCAATGTCACTTAACTTTGGAACATGCTGAGATCCTTATTTTCCGTAATGAAAGACAAAGCCTCTCTATAAACCCCTTATGAAGGATCTCCCCCCCTAATGGACTATATCCATGCTCGCTAGACAAAAACCACCTACCTGTTACAACTGAGGAGCTTCAGGCCATAGTACACACAAAGTTACGGGAGGGATAAAGGACTAGCCTGGAGTTCCTTAAGGAACAACAATTAGTAGGTAAGTCTAATTTCACCTTCCTTAGCATCCCTCCAGGCTAGTCCTGAACCTTTGGGGATGTAACAGAGCAGTGCAAAAAGTCAACGGGAGGGACCTGCCAGACCAGCCTGAAGCACCGCCGAAACAAAACAGGCCTCCCGCTTCGCCTGCACATCCAGACGGTAATGTTTGACAAAGGAATGTAAAGACAACCAAGTAGCCGCCCTACAAATTTCCACCGGCGGAACTAGGCTGCATTCCACCCAAGACATAGCTTGTTCCCTAGTCAAATGAGCTCATAAGCCCTTCGGAACTGCCCTAGCTTTCAAAATATACGCAGATGTGATTGCCTCCTTAATCCATCTGGCAATGGACGTCTTTGACGCTGCTTGTCCCTTCTTAGGACCCCCAAACAGCACAAACAACCTATCCGAACTACGGAAGGAAGCGGTAGACTTCAGATACCGTTTCAGCGCTCTCCGAACATCCAATCTATGCAACCGCTTCGGAGCAGTAGTCACACTGCCTTCTTCAAAAACCGGCAGCGACACCACCTGATTTACATGAAACGGTGATACTACCTTGGGTAAAAAAAAAGACGGCACCGTCCGCAACACTACCTTGGAATCACTAAACACCAGAAACGGCTCCCTGCAGGACAACGCTTGTAACTCCGATGTTCTCCTGGCCGAGGAAATAGCCACTAGAAACACAACTTTCAAGGTAAGATCCTTTAACGACACTCTCGACAATGGCTCAAAAGGCGCTCGCACCAAAGCTTCTAGCACCAAATGCAAGTCCCACGACGGAACCACCGGTCTACATGGAGGTTGCAATAGCGTTACCGCCCTCAAAAATCGCTTAACGTCCGGATGACCTCCCAGAAACTCGCCTCTTATCTTACCTCTATAACAGGATAGAGCTGCCAACTGCACCTTTAAAGAAGCAGCCGCTAACCCTTTCTCGTAGCCATCCTGCAAAAACACCAGTACTTGAGGAATCGAAGCTCTCAAGGCCGTAACGTCCTTACTTACACACCAAGCCTCGAACATACGCTAAAGAAGTAGATCTCTTTCGCGCATTCAACAACGTGGCAACCACCGCCTCTGAATAACCTCTCGCCATTAACCTTGCCCTTTCAATAGCCAAGCCGTAAGCAAGAACCGATCCACCTGCGGCATCCGTAGAGGTCCCTGAATCAAGAGGTCCACCCGAACCGGTAGTTTCAATGGCTTGTCCCCTAGAAGCCTGATGAGATCCGCATACCATGGCCACCTTGGCCAATCCGGCGCGATTAACACCACTTGTCCTTTGTGCAGTTCTATCCGCTGCAGCCACCGACCTATTAGTACCCACGGCGGAAACACGTAGAGTAACTGGGTCCTCCAGCCAAGGCTGAATTAACACATCCAGACCTTCTGACATCCTTTCCTGTCTTATGCTGAAGAACCGGCTGGCCTTCGCGGATTGAAAGGTCGCCATGAGATCCATGACCGGCAGGCCCCATCGCCGCACCACCATTTCGAACACCTGCGGATGAAGGACCCACTCCCCCGGGTCTACTCTCACCCGACTCAAAAAATCTGCCTCTACATTCTCCACTCCTGCGACATGCACCGCTGACACTGCCAGTAGATGTACCTCGGTCCACTCGAACAACTGATCGGCTTCGGCTTCCAACGCCACACTGCTGGTGCCCCCCCCTGCCGATTGACATAGGCCACCGTCGTCGCATTGGTGGAAAACACTCGTACGGCTCTTCAATGAATGCACTCCTGAAAAGCTCTTAGCGCCAGAACCACCGCTCGCAACTCCAACCTGTTGATGGACCAGGTTTTCTCTTGACGCAACCACCAACCCTGTGCGAACATTCCTTGGACATGAGCCCCCCAACCTGCAAGGCTAGCATCCATCGTCAGGGGAATCCAATCCGGCGTCTCCAAGGGCATTCCCTCCTCGAGGCTCTTCGACTGTAACCACCATAGTAGGGCGCGACACATCTCCTGCTGACAGGGTAACACTTGAGACAGACTGTCATTCTGGTGCGACCAACGTCTCAGTAAGACTCTTTGTAAGGGTCTCATGTGCACTCTCGACCACGGCACTACCTCGAGAATCGCTGCCATGGTTCCCAACACCTGAAGGTAGTGCCAGGCCGTGGGGCGTCTGTTGCGTAGAAACCTGCGGATCAATCCTCACAGACCCTGTGCCCGTTTCTGCGGCAGAAACACCTTTCCAACCCTCGTATCGAACCGGGCCCCCAAATACTCAAGCACTTGCGAGGGGATCATCCTGCTCTTGGCCATATTGACTACCCAACCGAGCTGTTCCAAGAACGCCACTACTCTGGCTGTGGCCGCCTCACTCTCTGCTTTGGATTTCACCCAAATCAACCAACCACCCAGGAAAGGATGAACTAGAATCCCGTCCTTTGAGAGCTGCCGCCACTACCATCACCTTGGTGAAGGTTCTTGGCGCTGTCGCCAGACCAAAAGGTAATGCCTGGAACTGAAAATGTCCCATCGGCACTGCGAACCTCAAAAACCTTTGATGCTCCTGACGAATGGGAACGTGGAGATAAGCTTACAAGTCGAGGGATGTAAGAAATTTGCCTTGGCGCACCACTACTACCATCACCAACCCCAACGTCTCCATTCAAAAATGAGACATCTTTAGACAGCAACTCACCCGCTTGAGATCCAGAACTGGCCGATACCTGCCTTCCTTCTTTGGTACCACGAAATAGATGGAGTACCGATTGCAGATGCATTGGTCTGGCGGAACCGGTACCACCGCCTTGAGGGCGAGCAACCGGTCCAAGGTCTCTTGCACTGCTGCATACTTGGCCTGTGCTTTGCACGGGGATTGCACGAATGACTCGGTCACTGGTCGCCGCAGCTCCAAGGCATAGCCTTCGCGGATGACCTCCAGCACCCACTGATCAGTCGTTATCTGGGTTCAGGCAGGATAAAACTTCCGCAAGCGACCCCCTATCGGCACCTGCCCCACCTGGACCTCCCTGGCTTCATTGTGTCACAGATTGGAGGAAGAAGAGGCCGCAAAACCTCTACTCGCTCCTCTGAAGCCTCGGAATCCCTGGCTCTGGTAAGGAAAGCGTCCCCTCTGTACTTGCCCAAACGCTGGGGAACGAAAGCGATGAAAATCTCGCTGTTGTCCTCTGGCCGCCGGTCCCGAGCGATCTTGTTTCTGCTTATCCTCCAGCAGCCTACCGCCCTTGGATTCTCCTAAATCCTTCACAAGCTTCTCCAAATCCTCCCCAAACAGAAGCTTTCCCCCGAACGGGAGTTTACTTAGCCTTGACTTGGACGAAGTATCTGCTGCACAATTTCTTAACCACATATACCTCCTGGCCGCCACTGCCGACGCCATACTATTTGACAAACCACGAACCAAATCATAGTGAATGTCGGCTAAATAGGCCACCCCTGTCTCTAACCTTGCCGCCTCCGCGGCCGCATCCACCATCTGACTTGTTTGTAGCCCTTGCGCCCACCGCAGGCAAGCTCTGGCTACCCAAGCTCTGCAAATGGACGCTTGTAGGGACAGCGCATTCACCTCAAAAACTTGTTTCAACAAGATATCCAACTTCATGTCCTGCGCATCCTTCAATGCAGCACTGCCTTCCACTGGAATAGTGGTCTTCTTTGTAACTGCCGAAACCACAGCATCCACTTTGGGAGACCTAAACAACTCTCGATCCTGTTCCACTAATGGGTAGAGCCGAGACATTACTCTGGACCCTTTAAGTCCTGCCTCCGGCGTATCCCATTCTCCTTTTATCATCTCCTTGACCACTCTGTGCACAGGGAAAGCCTTTTGAGACTTACGAAAAGCCTGCAATAAAGGATCCTCTAACGGTGCATCTTCTGACGGCTCCATTGCCGGTATATTAAGCACCTTTAGCGTCTCAGATATTAGCTCTGGCAACTCCTCTCTCCTAAAAATCTGAACCACTCGCAACTGATCTTCCTGTTTTATAATCTCTCCTTCCTCGAAGTCATCTCTCAACTCCAAATCCTGCTCTAAGTCCTCCGAAGCAACGCCTTCCTAAACAACTGACTGTCCTGACCGCTCTCTCTCCGCCCGCAGTCGCTTCGTGGGGATACCTGACTCTCCTACGCTCAGGGGGGTCCCCGGCCTCTTATCCCCCAAGTCCCCCTCTGAAGGACTTGCGGAGGCCTTCATCTGCACTCCCCCGAGAGCCTGCGGAAGTAGGGAGACGAACTGCGGAGAAAAAATTGTCTCTAACCCCCCTGGGATTTGCCCCTGCGGCGCCTGAAACCCCTGCAGGGACGACGGCCCCGCAACTGGCTCTAGAGAGATCACCAGGAGCCTTTTTCTCTAGGTCGGAAGTGCCCTCCATCTGGCTCTCCTCTTCCTGTTCCAGCACCTGCTCCATGGACAGAGATTCCTTCAAACAGCTTTTACAGAGCCCAGTCTAAGATACAGCTCCCCTCCGGGACCCACACAATAAACAGAGTGGCCTAGAAGGCATACTGTCTGGACCGGCCCTCCTAATACCCTTTGCGCTCCTGACTCAGAGCCCCTTACACCAACATCTATTCTCTAGGCTCAAGAAAGACAAAGGGTTGGGTTTTTTTTTCACAGTGGGGTACCTAAATCCGCTTCCCCACCCTCTAGCAGCACTCCGATTTCAAAAACGAAGCTTTCCTGCTTCAAACGAGGCCCTGACAGTCTCTTTCACTACAGACCCAATTTTCCAGCGCGCACGCACCTACCACGCAGCGCGGCCTCTACACGTCGGCTGCTGCAAATTACAAAGGAGCTGCCTCGACGACGTCGGCCCCTCTTACCTTATCCCCAAGGCTCAAGAGGTGCCAGAACTCCCTCTCAAGGCTTTGCCGTGATCGCGGCTCCAGCGCACAGAAGGGACAGAGGAAAAGTGCAGCCCAGCTGTAACAGCTCCGCCGGAATCCAACTTCGGCGTTAGAGCTGTCAGCGACTCTCTGGCAACTGCCCTGCTGTTAAATAGCCGGTTACTCACCCATAATGGTGGGATCGGGAACCAGACTCTAGCTCCCCCTCCCCGATGCTCTCCTTCTACAAACAAACCCTCCTGAACCCGGTAAAAGAAGCGTGATGGAGGGGGGGGGGAAGGGGAGGACAGCAAAAGAGCAGAAAATAAGTAGCTCAGCACAGATTCTGCCCCAAATTTCTCTTCCTCTAACAGAAATTAAATAAATAAATCCTGAATTCAAACTATAACCTTAATCTACGCTTAACACTTAATTGTTCCTCTCAGTGAGCCCCTATCTCTGGGCTCACCAGCCCTTCAGCTGCTTGGAAACTGAGATAACTGGCATCAGGGGGAGGATCCTGGCTACCAATGTTCCCTCTAATTTTCTGTAGGCTGTGTGCGTATAAAATATCAGCTGTGCAGCTTTTGAAGGAAGATTAAATTTTTGTGCGCCACATAACGACACTCGGAGTACTTTAAAATTTGACTACACGTCAGAATACAGTATGTACACCACATTGATTTTAATCAAATTAAATGAAAATAGACGATTACTAAATGAAGCGGAAAATTTCTAGTAATTACAATCACAACTTTTAAATTTTAAGACGTCTGTGTTGTTTTCTATCAGAATCAGAACCGTAATTTTTGTGCGCTCTGTTGTAAAGTATGTGCGCTCGCTCGGCAAGGTGTGTGCGCGCGCGCACACAGCTTAGAGGGAACAGTGCTGGCTACTTATACCGGTGTCATCAAAAAAGGTGTAACATTTCTCAGTCTCCAAGCTTCTGGAGGAGGAGCAAAACCCCAAAGGTTCAGGACTAGCCTGGAGGGACGCTAAGGAATAAGGGATTAGGGCAGATGGATTCCTTAAGTTGGTGTTCACATTAAAGTACAGTACCTTGCATAAACAGTAGTATAATTTAGATCTCCTGTATAGTAAATGAGAACCTACCTTTACATGGTTATTCACTGCCGCACAACCAGCCAGCTTCTTTGCCTCTTCGCTCATCCTACTTCCGACGCTGAGCAGCCTACGCTGGATCATGCAAGTTTGACTTCGCTGTCAGTTACCCTAGGTTCAGCCAGACAGACAGACGTACATATTTCAAAATAAACTGCACGGTGAAGCACTATTGCTAAATTCAACCCTTTTGGGGGAGGGGGAAAACATTAAAATCTGCTTAAAATGTACTGCACAAACATCTGATAAAAAGCAGACTAGCTCCGGGTTCACTGAGACAGATTTGGGATCAACTCTACTAGTAGCAGCATCGCTGGGAGACGGAGCACCTCTGTGACCATACGATTAGTCCCATGCTAGACAGCCCCCGCTTGTTAACTAAAACTACGGTATGTTCTATCCTATTCCAGCCATGGGGCAAAGCAGACTGAACGCAGCCACTCTCCTTACACAGCTCTCCACCTTTAAATTCCTGCAAGCGGAGAGAATTTTGAATATAACATTGATTTGTATTTAAGAAAAAAATGGTTACTGCGGTACAACCACAGGCTTCGAAAAAAAGCGAAAAACTTGTCTATCGCTCTCTGCTTTAACTGTCCCAAAAAGCCGATAAGCAGATGCAGCACGCCAGTACCGTACTGATGTCTGCCTACGAACGAAGTTGCAAGATTAAAATCTGCAAAGTTAATAGGAAGATGCTGCAGGGTTAACAACTAAACAGTTTCCCCAGCAACTTAGACTACCTTTTTAAAGTTTGTGTTTGTTTGTTTTTTAATACCGCGACTACCAGACAGGGAAAATGTGAGGCAAACGCTGCACAAATCGTCACAGCATGTAAACCTTTCGCGAATTCCGGATCTACAGTCATACTCGGAGCGCATGCTCCGTGTAGGCGTTTCCTGTAAAAAGCGCGCGAGTGACGCGACCTGTACTGTGAAGGGAAGTAAAGGAGGAGTGGAATGAAAGGCGGGAGTTGACTCTTTAAATTACGCCCTTCTGCTTCCGCTCTCCGGCAGCAGCCCTGTGAAATGCAAAGACGTCAATGCAGCAACCCTACGCGAATGCTTCACCACAGGGTTTCCTAACTAGAACAGGGTATTAGACAAAACTTCAGCCTTGCACTCCGTCTTAATAGCTTTTAGAGCCTTAACCCCCCCCCCCCCGCAATCTACAAGATTTTGAATATTAAATTCAATTGTAGTAATCTCAACACCAACCTTCCCAGAAGAATTCTTATAATAATGCAGGTTTGAACATCACACTTAATTATTAAACTTTCTTTCCATATCATCCTGTTAGGCCAGTCCAGACAAGTAGGTTGTGTCCCCCAACCAGAAGAGATATAGACAGAAAAATCTATAGAATATTCTGATGACCTCATCCTGTACCAAATCTAGAGCTAACTAGAGGGCATACTTGCCTCACTATCTCCAACAGAGTGTGGACACATCTGAGCAGCTCTCTGAAAACGTTGAGGAAAACTGATTTAGTTCTTAGGGACAACTTCCTCATTTGAGCTCGACTTCGGAGGCACCCATTGGGTCACCCTTAAAACAGGTTCCCTCCTGGGGGTATGCCAAGGTGTAAGGATGTTTGTTTAGTTCCCATCCTTATCCTGTTAAGAGCTGATTGAACAGCTAGATTTGGATCAGGAGCCCAAGCCTAGCACAGCTTCAGCACCCCCTCCTCTTCCTCCTTACCCAGCTCACCCCTGAATATTGGGGAAAGGTTTCAAGAGGTATGTGACTGCAGGACTTGGTTGCAGGGGAATAGCATTGAACCCAGCACCATTGCTGCATGGGCTCCCTGAGGGTGTGTACCAAATCTAAATTCAAATCTACATCTCTGTGCTCAGGACCATACCTAGCCTGCTGCAAACAGTGCAGCTATACAGGGCACAAAAATCTGGGGGCACATTCAGAAAGGGACCGGAAATTAAGCCCTTCTGGTGGGGGTTTCAGCATTAGACCTCCGTGCCTTTGCCCCTCAGTTACTTCTTATTATCCTCCTGCCTCCCAGTGGACTGGACTTCTCTGTGGCACTCACAGTCACCATACAGCCGCAGACCGTTCTCCTTTGGTCCCGCAGCTGTACTAAAATGCTGCTGACACCATCGCATTGCTCGCACTGTTAAAAGTGAAACGGGGAACTTCCTGTCTCTTGACCGAAGGAGAACAGTCCCGCAGCTGTGTGGTGACTGTGAGTGCCAAGGAGAAGTCTAGTCCACCGGGAGGCATGAGGATAATAAGAAATGAGTAGCTGGGGGTGGGTGGGGGGAGACATGGAAACACTGCTGCTTGGGGGCAAAGACTGAAAGAGAGCTGATGCTGGGAGGGACTGGACTGGAACTGATGCTGGGACAAGAAACGAGCTGATGCTGGGAGAGACGGACTGGAGGAGAGCTGATGCTGGGAGGGACAAAGACAGGAGAGGAGCTGATTCTGGGAGGAACTGGAGGGAAGTTGAAGCTGGGAACAGCTGGAACAAGAAGCAAGCTCATGTTGAGAGAAACTGGGACTGAAGTAGAGCTGATGCTGGGAGGGACAGACTGGAAGGGAGCTGATGCTGGGAAGGGCTGGGGCAAGAAGCGAGCTCATGCTGAGAGAGACTGGGACTGGGGGAGTGCTGATGCTGGGAGGGACAGGAGCTGGAGGCGAACTAATGCTGGGAAGGGCTGGGACAAGAAGCAAACTCATGTTGGGAGAAACTGGGACTGGAGGAGAGCCAATGCTGGGAGGGAAAGAGACTGGAATGGAGCTGATGCTGGGAAGGACTAGAACAAGAAGCGAGCTGATGCTGAGAGGGACTGGGACTGAAGGAGAGCTGATGCTGGGAGGGACTGGGACTGGAGGGGTCCTGATGTTGGGAGGGACTGTGACTGAAGGAGAGTTGATGCTGGGAGGGGCAGGGACTGGAAGGGAACTGATGCTGGAAGTGACAGGAACTGGAGGGGACCTGATGCTGGGAGGAACTGGGACAAGATGCGAGCTGATACTGGGAGGGACAGGGACTGGAAGGGAGCTGATGCTGGGAAGAGCTGGGGCTGGAATGGAGCTGATGCTGTGAGGGACAGGGACTGAAGGAGAGTTGATCCTGGGAAGGACAGGAACAAGAAGTGAGCTGATGCTGGGAGGGACTGGGACTGGAAGGGAGACGATGCTGGGAGGGACTGGGACAAGAAGCAAGCTGATGCTGGGAGGGACAGGGACTGAAAGGGAGATGATATTGGGAGGGACTGGAATGGGGCTGATGCTGGGAGGGACTGGGACTGAAGGAGAGTTGATGCTGGGAGGGACAGGGACTGGAACGGAACTGATGCTAGAAATGACAGGAACTAGAGGAGACCTGAAGCTGGGAGGGACTGGGATAAGAAGTGAGCTGATACTGGGAGGGACAGGGACTGGAAGGGAGCTAATGCTGGGAAGAGCTGGGGCCGGAATGGAGCTGATGCTGGTGAGACCTGGAAGGGGGTGATGCTAGGGAGCTAAAAGGGGGCAGATGCTGCGATCAAGGTGGAGAAAAGGCTGGGGAGTAGCACAGATATTTTGTGTAAAAGGGAAGAAACAAGGCATATGTAGAGAGAGAGGGAAAAAATAAGAGACGAGAGAAGAAAGGATAAATGGACAGCAAATAATGGAGAGTTAGCAGAATATAAGAAGAATGCAAAAGAGAAAGACTCTGGCAATTGTGACTGAAAAATAAAATGCCCAAATAACAAAAGGCAGAGAGAAATTATTTTATTTTGAATTTATTAACTGGAATATGTCAGCTCTGGGAAATGCACATCACTGATGTTTTTAAGAGGAAATTACTTTATAGTTTTATTTCTCTAGTGTAATGATGCATTCCAAGTTTGGCTTTTGGGATTCCCTGTTCACTCATTGCCTTCATATTTCTAAATTGTGATCCCTTGTTCTGTATTTGATGATGGTCTGTCTATGTTTTGTATATATGACCGAGCTACAGTATACTGTTTGTGTAGTTTCTATGCAGGAGTCGTACTTGTTCTCTTTTCCCAGTAGGAGATGTATTGGTTTTCTATGAAGTATATTGGTTTTATATTTTCAGTGCTGCCTTTTTATATGTAGAGTTTAGTCCTGTATGAATCCTGGTAGTGCTGTTATGATATGGCAGGTTTGCTATGGGTTCTAAATGAGCAGGGTTTTGTAGTACTTCCTAATGTACCTGGCACTGGAGGATGGTAATGTAGAACTATAGTAGCTTTTCTTTATCCGCACTGTCCATTCAAATGGTATTAAGATAGTCATTAAGAGGCATGTTTACTAAAGGTTAATGCATATTCATAAATGTTAATAAGCACTAAGGGCAGCAGCACCCATTTATTTCATGCACCTCCGTGATGGGCCCCTTCTATGGTGCTTGTTGGTGTGGGAGCTCCTGAGGCAGGGACTGATCCTAATGGATGATCTGCTTCCCTTCTCACTTACAGCATGACTCTTGAGAGGAGATCACATCACTTCTAAAAAGGCACGAAGAAGTTCTACGGGCCCGATTTTCGAAGGCCTTTACACAGGTAACTTCCTTAGTTACCCATGTAAAGGCCTTAACCTGGATTTTCAAAGGGCACATACACGGGTAGTGCCCTTCAAAAATCCCAGCAAAGTCCCTAACGCGCCCCGATGCTATCTGCATAGCATCGGGGCATGTTAGGGGCGGAGCAGGAGTGGAAGAAGGAGCTACATGAGTAGCAGTGATTTTCGCTGCTACCCGCGTAGCCCTCTGCGCCTTAAAAATAGACGAGGAAAAACCTAACCTCTTTAAGACGCAGAGGCTATGCAGGTAGTAACGAAAATCATTGCTATCTGTGTAGCTTCTGTGGCTGCCGAGGCGTTCAGGCTAACCAGATTTTCACTTCTGCCAGCACGGAAGTGAAAATCCAGGTTGGGGGGGGGGAGCGGTCGTCAGGCAGGCTATGTGTCGCCACAGCGCATAGCCTGCCCAATTCAATATCAGGCCCTACATCTCTTGCCTATGTGTGCATCTGACATCCGTTTGAGCATTGGTGCTGGGGGCACCAAGTCATTCCTGGCACTGTGGACTTGCTGACCCTGCTTTTTTTCCCTTTTGAATAGTTTTGACAAGAGCCTGTCCCTCGGTTCTCTAAGGGTTCAGGTGGCGGCCTTGGCTTGCTTTGGAGGACTAGTGGCATAGTGCTTTTATGGCCTTGCACCTGGACACGGACTGGTTTCTGCAGGGAGTTAAGTAATTGTGTCTTCCCCTGTGCTCGGTGGTCCCTTCTTGGGACCTCCGTTTGGTTCTTTGGGCCTTGGTGGCCATGCCATTTGATCTCTTGAGAAAGGCTATGCTGAAGGGCTTGTCCCTTAATACTGCATTTTTAGCTGCAATCTGCTCGGCGAGAGGCATCTTGGAATTGAAGGCATTCTCGTGCCAAGATCCCTATCTATCCTTCTTGGAGGAGGCCATGTATTTGTGACCTGTTTCTTCATTCTTACCCAAAGTGGTATCGGCTTTTCACATCAATCAGGCTGTTTAACAGCGTTCTCTAAGGACCAGTACCAGGGGGAGGACAGAGACTTTCACCTGGTGGATGTTAGGAAGATGCTTCTTCGGTAGCTGAAGATTACTAATACCTTCTGTAAGTCGGACAGACCTTTAGTCCTTTTTGCAGGCCCACAAAAAGGTGAAGTGGCCACAAAGTCTGCTTTCACCTGCTGGATAAAGGAGACAATAGCCTCGGCTAACTGTTGCAGAACTGGCTGGTTCTGAAGGATTTGCATGCGCATTCCACGTGAGCTCAGGCTTCCTCCTGGGTGAAGTGCAGTGCGGTTACCCCCATAGATATTAGTCAGGTAGTAGCATAGTCATTGCTTTCCACTTTTGTCAAGCATTACCACTTGGCTGTCCACATGCAGGGGGAGACAGCTTTTGGTGCAGAAATCCTCAAGTTTGCCATGTTGTCTTCTCACCAAGTGGAGACGTAATTTTGGTACCCCCCCCCCACACACACACACACAGACACTTGTCTGGACTAGCCTAGCAGGATGATATGGAAGGTAACATTTTATTTAACTGATAATGTCCATTCCTTCAGTCCTGATAGGCCAGTCCAGGACCAGCCTCTGTAATCTATGATCTACTCTGATCTGCTATGAGCTGATATGTACCTACTTGTGTTTGGTCTAAGCTACTATGCTACTATATGTGATGATTGGCTATTTTTTGTGGTTTGGCCTTCTGGACCATGTTTCTCTTGTTTGACCTTTGGCCCATGGTGTGTTCTATATATAGTTCTATTCTTGAACCGTTAGCCCTCATTACCTTTATTGGTGCTTGTGGAGCAAAGGGTGCTTATCCATGGCTTGGGTACAAATAGTGAGGCAGTATGCCCTCTAGCTGCTCTAGATATGGTACAGGATGAGGTCATCGGAAGACTGGATTTTTTTTCTGTCTCCACCTCTGCTGGTTGGGGAACACAACCAACTTGTCTGGACTGGCCTAGAAGTACTCAAGGAAAGGACATTATCAGGTAAGTAAAATGTCACCTTTGCAAATACAGTATATGCATAACCAGGAAGATTTTTAAAAAACTACTTCCATATTATCCTGCTAGTTCAGTCAAGACAAGTGGTTTGTGTTCCCCTACCAGTTGATAAGGAGACAGAAAAGTTCCAGAGGCTTCTGATGACCTCATCCTGTACCATATCTGGAGTGGGGGTTCATAGTGCATCAACTTGTTAGCAGGGGGTCTAGGCCTGCTTGAATCATCTGAGATGAAGTGTCAAACTTATCTTTAGGTTTGCTTGAAGCTGGCATAACGAGATGACTAAAAGAACTGTACTAAATTGCAGCAGGGGTTTTCTTGCATTGGGGACTAATTACATATTCCTTTGTTTGTATGCAATTAAAATGCTCACTATGCTATGCTTTAGGGCAGTGGCTTTGCTCAGGCTTTTCCTGCACTAGCTTATTTTTTTCATCGGGGAGCAAGACTAATGTGGGAAAATCTTAAGCAAAATGCTGCGCTAGAACATAGTGCAATTTGCTGCACCGGGGCTAAAGAGTGCCAGTCTTCATAGGTAATGGGGGAAAGCAAATAAACAGGGAGAGCAGTGTTGGGAGAGGTCTGCAAGAAAGAAATAGGTCAGTGATGATTTTCCTCACTACTCTAGCTGAGTCTGGTAGCCCTAATGTTGGGGTAGAGTAGTAGATTTTATACTTCCTTTGCATTCTCATATCTGCAGCTATGTTTAGGAGGTCCACGTCCAGTGCAAGGAATGGGGGTGCCCTAGGTGGGCCCTCCATCCTGCTGCCCCCCCCCCATTGCCACTCCTCTCCGGGGTCTGCAGCCGCAATGGGGGCCAGCAGAATGGAGGGCTCACCTAGGGCACCCCCAATACTTGCACTGGATGTGGACCTCTTGACATAGTCGCAGATATGAGAACGCAGAGGGACCTCAATGCGGCACCAGAGAGTTTAGGTAAGCAATGAAACCATGATGCCACGTTGCAGTTCCTGTCCTCTATTTGCTGTTTCTGCCCCCTCAGACACAAACTAACAGAAGTAAAAGCACAATACATTTTTTGCACTTTTTAACATTTTCCCTTTAGTCAGAATATTTGCTACTGCTTAGGGCTGAATAAAGGAGCAGCAGTATCATCTAAGGTGAAGTGCAGCACTTCACTTCAGAAGGCTTGTGCCCAAGTAGGCTCATAGCCACCCTACCTCCAAGTCTGCCTGGTCTAGGGCACTCTGGCACAAAGAGGTCTCAGAGAGCTTGCATGCTGCTGGATACCCCTGAATCAAAGAGAAAGAGCTGGAAACACCTAGGGACTTGAAAAACGGCATTGTGTTTGGAGAGCATTGGTGCCTCTTAAGAAGAATTTCTATGGCTTCGGTGTGAAATCAATATGTTGTGAGCTTATGAGAACAGAGTACAACAGTAAGATATGCTCCGGCATGAAGATCATAAGAGCAGAACAGAACAATGTGATACGCTTCAGTGCTGTCTGACGTTTAGCTTCTGACATGGTGTGGCGAGATAAATAGATCTCGGCAAGGTTTTTGTCCTGGAAACAACTTCAGTGGACTTTTTGAAAAAGTTAAGTATATCTGGGGGATCATAGTACATGTTATCTTCCCAATTTTACTTTTAATTTAGGCTGTGTAGCCTTCACTATAAGACAAAAATGAGGGCTTATAAAAAATTGTAATATATTTAAGATTTTGGTTACTAGTCCAGGTACAGGGAATGTGATTGTTAGATAAGGCTTCACTTTATTTTAAGAATAATCATGTCCTGGCAATATCTCAGTTTTGATACTATTTCCTATTATTTCTTTTTTAAGTTGGTCTTGTTTTATTTGATTCTTTTATGTGTCAAATATGTGTTGTCACGCCGCCACCACTCGCCTCTAGCTAAGAGGGGCATGGTTTTTAGAGGAACTTTCTGCTGGCTGCTTTTTCAGCTTTTTCAAACTATTTCCCCGCAGTGCCTTATGGGAAAAGTAGTCTTTGCTTGGCTGTATGTGTGCATCAAACAGAAAGCTGTAGTCGGGCTCCAAGGGGTAAGGCAAATGACAGAAATTTATTTTATACACACAAAGGTTCGTTCATACCACATACAGGATATTTGCTCAGGGACTCTGTGAAGCAGAGCACTCTCCAAAAACAAACACAAACCCAAAAATGTCTGTTTAAAGGTTCTCCATAGTGCAGGATACACAGTCTTTAACAGCAAGGATAAATTCCCTTTTTAGCCTTGCTGGGTAAAGCACAAAACAAAATCACATTCACTGTCCTAGCTTCTCTCAGCTTCAAAACCTTCAAGCAACAAATATAACTCAGGGCACAAGAAAGCTTCGTTATAATTAGCTACTTTCTTACCCCAGTGTCCTTGTTCCAGCAGCAGAAAATTAACAAGCTTATCCCAGTTTCCAGGCTTGCTCTTTAGTCCCTGTGACCTTTCCCTTTACCAACACGAGGGACTCACGGCCACCCAGCCTGTGGACTATGGGTTTATTTTCCTGGCAAACTCTCTCTCAAGACTGGCTTGTTTTCTCCCTGTTCCTCAGGTTTAAAGCTCGGCACAAAGAACAGTCCATGGGAGTGTCCTCCTCATTCAGCGTTACCTCATGCTCTCCCAGCTGCATAGGCTCTGACTCCCCATCCTGCTCACAATGCTCAGCTAGCCTCTCAGGGGTTCTTGGAGTCTCTCCTGTTCCTGGCTCCAAACCCTCTTGCAGACGTGCTATATGCCAATTAGCACTCTCCTCTCTTGGAAGCTCAGTTCCTCTGCTCTGCTTAGCACTAGTCAAGCTTCCCTTGCTTGCAGCTGTGCCTCGGCTCGTGACAGTCTGCCTTCCTGCTTCTCCTCTCTTTCTCTCATACTCTGGCCTAGGTTCCAGGGCTCTAGCTCCAACTCCTCCCTACCCAGGTGATGGCAATCAGCCTGACTTCGGGCACCTGAGTGCTTGGAGCATTCACTGCCTAAGGCAGTGATGGCTAACCTTTTTGAGCCCGAGTGCCCAAACTGCCGCACAAAACCAAAGAATTTCCTCAAAGTGCCAGCACGTCAATTTGCATAAATATTTGCATAATGCTAACATACACTAACTTTTAGTAAACATGTCTCTTAATGAGTGTATGGATAAAGACAGACTAAAAGATTTCTACATTACTATAATCCAGTGCCAACCGCCAGGCACATTAGGAACTACTACAAACACTACCCATTTAGAACCAATAGCAAACCCGCCGTATCCTAACAGCACTACCAGGACTCACAAAGCACCACACCATACCTATCAAAAGGCAACACTGCAAATATTAAACCAATACATTTCAGACAATAACAATACATGACCTACTGGGGAAAGAGAACAAGTGGCAATGTCAAAAAGGAATTACATAAACAGAATACCTCAGCTCAGTTACACAGTTGCAATTGCTCCAGCCACTTTCTTCTGGTTTCTTCATGTCTTCTGCTAACTCTCCATCATCTGCTGTCCATTTGTCCTTTCTTCTCTCTTCTAGTTTTTTTTTCCATTCTCTCTCTCTACATCCGCTTTAACATACTAATCTTTCTCCTTTTGCTCTTTCCTCATTCCTATTTCATCCACTCAAATTTTACCCCTCCATCCTCAATCCCCACTTACTCTCCCAATACCCGGCCAATTGTAGATTTTTTATCCCTCCCACACAAAATATTTTTCCCCTCTCCATTTTACTCTCCCAGCCCCATCCCATTCTAATCCTCCCCCAACATCAGCTCCCTTCTAGTTCCAGCCTCACCCAGCATCCATTCCCTTCTAGTCCCTGCATCAGCCCATTTCCAGTCCTAGCCCCCCATCAGCCCATTTCCAGTCCTAGCAACCCCCCAACCCAATACCAGTCCTAGCCCCCCCATCAACCCACTTCCAGTCCTAAACCCCCATCACCCATTTTCAGTTTAAGCCCCCCCTATAACCCATTACCAGTCCTAACCCCCATCACCCCATTTCCAGACAGCCCCCATCAGCCCACAGCCCATTAGCAGTCCTACCCCCCAGCCCATTAGCAGTCCTACCCCCCCCCCGCCCGCCCATTAGCAGTCCTAACCCCCCCAGCCCATTAGCAGTCCTACCCCCCCCCGCCCGCCCGCCCGCCCCCTGCCCATTAGCAGTCCAAACCCCCCCCTCCCTCCCTGCCCATTAGCAGTCCTACCCCCCCCTCCCACCCTCCCTGCCCATTAGCAGTCCTAACCCCCCCTCCCTCCCTCCCTCCCTCCCTGCCCATTAGCAGTCCTAACCCCCCCTCCCTCCCTCCCTCCCTGCCCATTAGCAGTCCTAACCCCCCCTCCCTCCCTCCCTCCCTGCCCATTAGCAGTCCTAACTCCCCCCTCCCTGCCCATTAGCAGTCCTAACCCCCACCCTCCTCCTCCCTGCCCATTAGCAGTCCTAACCCCCCCTCCCTGCCCATTAGCAGTCCTAACCCCCCCCCTCCTCCTCCTCCTCCTCCTCCTCCCTGCCCATTAGCAGTCCTAACCCCCCCTCCTCCTCCCTGCCCATTAGCAGTCCTAACCCCGCTCCCTCCTCCCTGCCCATTAGCAGTCCTAACCCCCCCTCCCTGCCCATTAGCAGTCCTAACCCCCACCCTCCTCCTCCCTGCCCATTAGCAGTCCTAACCCCCCCCTCCCTGCCCATTAGCAGTCCTAACCCCCCTCCTCCTCCTCCTCCTCCTCCTCCCTGCCCATTAGCAGTCCTAACCCCCCCCCCTCCTCCTCCCTGCCCATTAGCAGTCCTAACCCCCCCTCCCTGCCCATTAGCAGTCCTAACCCCCACCCTCCTCCTCCCTGCCCATTAGCAGTCCTAACCCCCCCCCTCCTGCCCATTAGCAGTCCTAACCCCCCCCTCCCTGCCCATTAGCAGTCCTAACCCCCCCCTCCTCCTCCCTGCCCATTAGCAGTCCTAACCCCCCTCCTCCTCCCTGCCCATTAGCAGTCCTAACCCCCCTGGCAAATTTTTTTTTAAAAAAAAGCAGGCTCTGGCTGCTGCCGCAGCAGATTGCAATGTCCCGCGGGGCCCCCTCCACCCGCTAAGCCCCTCTGCAAGGGCTTTCAGATTCGCGAGGGAGAGCGTCTCCCTCGCGTCTCTGTTAAGCCCGCAGGGGCTAATGGGAAATTTCCCATCAGTCCCTCGCGTCTAAAGGGGCTGATGGGAAATTTCCCATTAGCCCTTGCGGGCTTAACAGAGACGCGAGGGAGACGCTCTCCCTCGCGAATCTGAAAGCCCTTGCAGAGGGGCTTAGCGGGCGGAGGGGGCCCCGCGGGACGCTGCATTCTGCCCTGGCCGCGTCGGCGGCAGCAGTCAGAGCCAGCTTTTTCTTTTTTTGCGGACCTTCACGCGTGCCAGCTGCAAGGCCTTCGCGTGCCACAGCTGGCACGCGTGCCATAGGTTCGCCATCGCTGGCCTAAGGGGTTCTGGGCTCTGTATCCTCTCCCCTTCATTCCACTAGGGGGAGCATGAAATGTGGGCCATGTGGAAGTTTTCTGATTCCTGGAGGTGTTTGTGGCTTTCCTACCCTGCCTCGGTGAAAGGTGGCCCTTTACTAGGGTGAATTCCCTGTCTCTTTGTCCTCCCCCAGACTCCGGATAGGCCTCCTTGCCACAGTGTGCATATACAGCATAGTCCATTTCCCTGGCCACTTTTTTTTTAGGAGATAATGGACATTAAGGGGTTGAACTGCAAGGTTGCCAATAATGTTGACCACAACTATATGCCTGTTGTGCTAATTCGAAGTGTGAAAGTCATTTAAATTTTGCTTTCAGCCGGAATACTCCCTTTCCTATATGGATCCTCTGTGCTTATACCATGTCCTTTTGAATTCCAGGCATTCACCACCCTTTCTATGAAAAAGTATTTCCTGATGTTGTTTTTAAATATTCCTTGGGGAAGTTTCGCCAAATGCGTTAGTTATGCACATACTATGACAGTAGTGAACCTCACTTCTAAGTCAGGACATGGGGAGTATGATCTCAGTCTCTCAAATTTACTGCTAAGGCTCGGCATAGCATTTGTATTATGCCAAAGAGAGCTTCCTTCTGGAGTTTGTCAGATGTATGGGTAATTTATGAAGGTGTGCTTGGTAAGTTTTCTTATGTATTTATTTATTTTGAGCACCTTATCTACCGTTTAAAGCCAAGGCTATCACGGCAGTTTACAAACAATAAAAAAAAAAGAAAAGAGGGTAACAGTACAGCAAGAAAGATATGGAGAAAGTAAAAGGAAAAAAAAGATGGAAAATTAGAATTCATATATAGGGAAGGAAGATGAGAGGCAAAAGGAAAGAGATCAGGCAGTTCTCCGGAGGAAAGCGTTAAGGAGCAGGGGACTGGAGAAAGGCTTGCAGAAACAGCAGGGTTTGGAGAGTCTTCTTAAAGGTGGGGAGGGAAAGTTCAATGCAAAGTGAAAGGGAAAAGGAGTTCCAAAGGGAGGGACCGGCATAGGAAAAGGAAGAGTTTGTGGAGATGGCAAGGCAGAGGGCTGAGGATGAAGGCAGAGATAGGAGGGCTGCATTGGAAGAGCAATGAGAACAGGAAGGAACATAGGGAGAAATAAGAGTAGCCAAGAAGCAAGCAGCGCACGGTGGACCAAGATAAGAAACTTAAAAGCAGCTACAGAAGAATAGGGAGCTAGTGGAGAGTGAAGAAAAGCGGGGAAACATAATCATAACCGTAAACATGCAAGATTAGTCTAGCGGCAGTGGACTGGATCAACTATATAAGGCAGATGGAATATTAAGGTAACCCGAGAAAGAGAGAATTAGAATAATTAAGGTGCAGGATAACAAGGGCTAGAACAAGCTGAGTAAATTGTGGGGTGGACAAAACAATGCGGACCAAGCATAAGCAGTGAAGAGCAAAAAAAGCTGATTTGGATAAGGAATCAGGTGGGATTTAAAGGTGGGTATTCTTAAGATTCAAATAACTCTCACTTCCTTCACACTGAATAATCTAACAGTAAGAGTCTTAAAATAGCAAATTCTGCCCACCAAAGTGTTTAAAAATCACCATCAGTCGGTAAGTACAGGAAAACTACCTCTCTTGATCTCTTATTTTAACTTACTACAGTTATGTATAGTATCCTCAATCATGCATACAATGTACCAGTTCATTCTTTATTTTAATATGGTTTTCCTTACTCAACAAGCTATACCTAACAATTTAATTTTAAACCCACTAAGACATATCCACACAGATGATTTTAAATTCAATAAAAATTAAGATTCACAACAATAAAAACAAAAGATCAACCAAAATTATTTCCCCCATAGCTAAGCGCACCACAATTAATCCAATTCTTAATTCACCTATTAATTGTGTACTAATTAATGCAAGGTCAATAAGAAATAAGCCAAATACTATATATGATTACATAGTAGACCAAAAGATTGATATCATGTGCATAGCTGAAACCTGGCTAAAAGATACAGACTAAGTCATTTTAAACCAAACTACTCCTACTGATTTTGAAGTGTTTAACTGTCATAGAGAACATAAAAAGAGGTGGTGGAACTCTAATCCTTGCAAGGAAAAACTTCAAATTTAAAACTGTCATAATGAACAACTCATCTGAAACAACTTCAATTGTGATATCAAATCGCCATCTCAACATTTGTCTCACTTATAGACCACCTAATACTGCAAAAGATCACCTATCAACAATCCTTGAATTAATTTGTTCTCACACCTCGTTGCGTAAACCGCTGATTGCTTTAGGTGATTTCAACTTAAGCTCTTCACCTCCTAAAGAATCTCAAGCTTTCTTTAAGACTTTGGAATCTTTAGATTATAAACAGGCAATTACTCAACCAACGCATCAACATGGATTCATTCCAGATTTGATTTTCCATCCAAAGCAACTTTTAACTCTTAATCAAATCTCAACTCCAAGAATAACTCCAGCACCCTGGTCTGATCATTACATAATTTCTTTTACATTAAATCTAAAAATCTGTTCCCAACAATTAGAAACCGAATATAAAACAAGAAAATTTAAAGCCTTTCATGCAGAAAACTTCCTTGCAGAAGTCATTCGTCATTTACACCAAGAATGTAAAACATAGTTACTCACCTGTAACAGATGATCTCCGGGAACAGCAGGAATTTAGTCCTCACATATGGGTATCATCGGTACCGACGGAGCCTGCGCGGGAACGCTCCCCAGCGTCCAATTAGAAAGCTTTTGGGATCATCCCACAGCGCCTGCGTGCTGCCTTCCCGCCTTTCCCAACTGCCTCTCTCCAGTTGAGTTTTAAAGCTGAGACAAAGAGAGAGAGAGGGAAAGGGAAAGAGATGTATCTCTCTATCTAACTCCTAGGGGAGGTGGGTGGGTTGTGAGGACTGAATTCCTGCTGTTCCCGGAGATCACCTGTTACAGGTGAGTAACTATGCTATCTCCAGGAACAAGCAGGAATGTAGTCATCACATATGGGGACTTCCTAGCTTTAGATGCCAGGGAGAGACCCCAGAAGTTGTGCGTCCCTGAGGAGGGCTCCACTTCCCCCCATGGATCTCTGGCATCCTACCAGGGATGGTGGGTAGCAGTTGATTAGGTATGGAACAGGTGTTTGAGAGCAGCCTGACCAAACAAGGTATCCCGGCGGGAGTCCTTGTCCAAGCAGTAATGGGCTGTGAAGATATGAACTGAGGCCCAGGTGGCTGCTCGACAGATGTCGTTGATAGACACAGAGTGCAGATGAGCCACTGAAGCTGCCATGGCTCTCACATTGTGAGCTGTGACATGGCCCTCCAGAGGAAGATTCTTACTCTGATAGGCAAAGGAAATACACTGAGCAATCCAGTTAGATAGTGTTCTCTTGGAGACTGGAAAGTCCCAAATGAGAAGGATCAAAAGCAACAAAGAGTTGAGAGGACTTTCTATGTTGCTGTGTTCTTTGTAAGTAAAAGGCTAAAGCTCTTTTACAGTCCAAAGTATGAAGGTTCCTTTCTGCATTTGATGCATGAGGCCTTAGAAAGAACACAGGTAGGTAGACCGCTTGGTTTAGATGAAAGGGCAAGACCACCTTTGGCATAAAGCGTGGATGAGTCCTAAGGACTATCTTGTCATGATGGAACCTTGTATAAGGTGGATCAGCTACTAGTGCTTGCAATTCACTGATGCGACATGCTGATGTGATTGCAATGAGAAAAATAACTTTCCAAGAAAGGAATTTCAAGGAGGTAGTAGCTAAGGGTTCGAAAGGTGGCTTCATGAGCTGACCAAGAACCAAATTTAAGTCCCATGCCACAGGAGGTGGCTTAATGGGAGGCTTAGTTAGCAGAAGGCCTCTCATAAATCTTGCTATAAGAGGATGGGAGGAAATAGGTTGTCCATTTAGGGGCTTGAAGGAAGCTGCAATAGCACTCAAATGGACCCTCACTGAGTTAGTTTTAACTCCTGCATTGGATAAATGAAGGAGATACTCCAGTAATGATTCCAGAGGTATGGCAATGGGGTTAAGACCCTTCTGCGAACACCATATGGTAAACCTTTTCCACTTGAAAGCATAAGAGCATCTTGTGGAAGGCTTCCTGGAAGCATAAAGGATATCCTTTATTTGCTGAGGGAGGTTAAGATCATGGAGATCTAGGCCTTCATCAACCAAGCCCTCAGATGTAGAGACTGGGGATTGGGATGCCATAACATTCTGTCCTCCTGAGATAGGAGATCTGGAGCAGACCCTAACTCCAGGGAGGGAGCTTGAGAGAGATGTAGAAGTAGAGAGTACCACACCTGCCGTGGCCAATGTGGAGCTATGAGAATCATACGGCCTCTGTCTCTCTGAAACTTGAATAGGGTTTTGGGAATTAGGGGAATGGGTGGAAAGGCATACAGGAAGTCTTGACCCCAGTAAAGGAGGAAAGCATCCCTGGCCTGAGCCCCCTGAGACGGAATTCTGGAACAGAACCGGGGAAGTTTGGCATGTAGATGGCTACATGGCTTGAAACACTAATTAGTGTAGCGTGAACCTTCCGTTCGGGAGATTCTTGACCAATCTACCGCGTTGAGAAGAAAACCTCCTTAAGTTTGGATTGTATGTGCAGCTGAGGGGACCTTCAGGATATTGAATGACGAGGGACTGTTGAAGTTTTGAATTGTGTTCAACCGTGTCTAATTTGAGAAGATTCATTGGTCCCTGCTGGGAGTAGTTCTTCCTGAGCTAAGTACTTATGGATACATGAGAAATGGTCATATAGCGAATTCTTCGGTTAAGTTATCTAAATTTCATGTTTACATGGATATGGCAGCTATATAGTGCTGTGCTTTTCTGGTTTTTTAGGGTTTTTGGGTCCATACAAAATGATTAAAATGGAGGGCTCACTTCGAGAGTAGGATAGTTCCTTCTCACGGTGAGCGATCCAACAAAAATAAGTAGTATATAATTTCACCATGCCATTGCACACTGGTTTTAGGGTAAAGTTTAGGGATTGTGGTTCCCATATTGTAGAAAAATTTCAATGAAATCAAATTGCTGTGGGACAGGGCCGGATTTACCTATACGCCATGTACGCCATGGCGTAGGGCCCACAGCCGGCAGGGGCCCACAAAAAAAGAACCAGTTAATTTTTTTAAACACAATTTAAAAAAAAAACCTGGTGGCTGCCGCCGCGGGGCCCCCTCTGCTGCCGCGGGGGCCTCGTCTACAAGCTGAAGCCGTCGGGTCGGGTCTCTCCCTCCCTCCCTCCCTCCCTCGCTGCAGGCTGCGAGAGACGCGAAGGGAGAGCGTCTCCTCGCGTCTGTGTTAAGCCCGCAGGGGCTGATGGGATTTCCCATCAGCCCCTGCGGGCTTAACACAGAAGCGAGGAGACGCTCTCCCTTCGCGTCTCTCGCAGCCTGCAGCGAGGGAGGGAGGGAGGGAGAGGAGAGACCCGACCCGACCCGACCCGACCCGACGGCTTCAGCTTGTAGACGGGGCCCCCGCGGCAGCAGAGGGGGCCCCGCGGCGGCAGCCACCAGGTTTTTTTTTTAAATTAAATTTTACTTTAGGCCGTGGGGGGGGGTAGGACTGGTAAGGGGCTATTGGGGGGGCTGGGGCTGGAAATGGACTGGGGGGGGTAGGACTGGTAATGGGCTATTGGGGGGCTGGGGCTGGAAATGGGCTGGGCTGGGCTGGGCTGGGGGGGGGTTAAGGCTAGAGGTGGGCTGATGGGGTTAGGACTGGTAATGGACTGTGGGCTGTTGGGGGGGCTTAGAACTGGCAATGGGCTTTGGGGGGGGTTTAAGACTGGTAATGGGCTGTGGGCTGATGGGGGCTGTCTGGTAATGGGCTAAGGGGGGGGCTAGGACTGGAAATGGGCTGGGGGGTTAAGACTGGAGGTGGGCTGATGGGGTTAGGAATGGTAATGGGCTGTTGGGGGGGGGTTAGAACTGGTAATGGGCTTTGGGGGGGTTAAGACTGGTAATGGGCTGTGGGCTGATGGGGGTTGTCTGGTAATGGGCTATGGGGGGCTAGGACTGGAAATGGGCTGGGGGTTAAAACTGGAGGTGGGATGATGGGGTTAGGACTGGTAATGGGCTGTGGACTGATGGGGGGGGGTAGGACTGGCAATGGGCTATGGGGGGCTGACTGGAAATGGGTTGATGGGGTTAGGACTGGAAGTGGGCTGATGGGGGGTTAGGACTGGTAATGGGTTATAGGGGGGGCTTAAACTGAAAATGGGGTGATGGGGGGTTAAGGACTGAAAATGGGGTGATGGGTTAAGGACTGTAAGTGGGGTGATGGGGGGGCTAGGACTGGTATTGGGTTGGGGGGTTGCTAGGACTGGAAATGGGCTGATGGATGGCTAGGACTGGAAATGGGCTGATGCAGGGACTAGAAGGGAATGGATGCTGGGTGAGGCTGGAACTAGAAGGGAGCTGATGTTGGGGGAGGATTAGAATGGGATGGGGCTGGAAGAGTAAAATGGAGAAGGGAAAAATATTTTGTGTGGGAGGGATAAAAAATCTACAATTGGCCGGGTATTGGGAGAGTAAGTGGGGATTGAGGATGGAGGGGTAAAATTTGAGTGGATGAAATAGGAATGAGGAAAGAGCAAAAGGAGAAAGATTAGTATGTTAAAGCAGATGTAGAGAGAGAATGGAAAAAAATCTAGAAGAGAGAAGAAAGGACAAATGGACAGCAGACGATGGAGAGTTAGCAGAAGACACGAAGAAACCAGAAGAAAGTGGCTGGAGCAATTGCAGCTGAAAAAAATGCACAAAAGGTAGAAAAATATCTCTTTATTTTGAATTTATTAATTGGAATATGTCAGCTCTGGTAAATGTGCATCATTAACATCTGCGCTTTGTTTAGTATAAGAGCAAATTAATGTATAGTTTTATTTCTACAGTGTTGTACATTCCAAGTTTGGCTTTTGGGATTCCCAGTTTAATTATTGTCTTCCTATTTCTAAATTGTGATTACTTGTTTGGTGATGGTCTATGTTCTGCATGTGTAACTGAGCTGAGGTGTTCTGTTTATATAATTCCTATTTGACATTGCCACTTGTTCTCTTTCCCCAGTAGGTCATGTATTGTTGTTCTCTGAAATGTATTGGTTTAATATTTGCAGTGTTGCCTTTTGATTGGTAGAGTATGGTGCTTTGTGAGTCCTGGTAGTGCTGTTAGGATACGGCGGGTTTACTATGGGCAGTGTTTGTAGTAGTTCCTAATGTGTCTGGCAGTTGGCACTGGATTATAGTAATGTAGAAATCTTTTAGTCTTTCTTTATCCATACACTCATTAAGAGGCACGTTTACTAAAAGTTAGTATATGGTAACATTATGCAAATATTTATGCAAATGAGGCCCCTTATGCAAATGAGGTCCGCACCCCCCTTGGGCCGCCCCTGCTGGGGGCCCACAATTTTTGTTGGCGTAGGGCCTCACTCAAGGTAAATCCGGCCCTGCTGTGGGATACATTTAGAACCCATAGCAAATCCGCCATATCCTAACAGCACTACCAGGACCCACAAAACACCATACCCTAACTATCAAAAGGCAACACTGCAAATATTAAACCAATACATTTCAGAGAATAACAATACATGACCTACTGGGGAAAGAGAACAAGTGGCAATGTCAAATAGGAATTACATAAACAGAATACCTCAGCTCAGTTACACATGCAGAACATAGACCATCACCAAACAAGAAATCACAATTTAGAAACAGGAAGACAATAATTAAACTGGGAACCCCAAAAGCCAAACTTGGAATGTACAACAACATTGTAGAAATAAAACTATAAATTAATTTCCTCTTGTACTATACAAAGCACAGACGTTAATGATGCACATTTCCCAGAGCTGATATATTCCACTTAATAAATTCAAAATAAAGAGAGATCTTTCTACCTTTTGTGCATTTTTTTTCAGTTACAATTGTTCCAGACACTTTCTTCTAGTTTCTTTGTGTCTTCTGCTAACTCTCCATCATCTGCTGTCCATCTGTCCTTTCTTCTCTCTTCTAGGTTTTTTTTTCCATTCTCTCTCTACATCTGCTTTAACATACTAATCTTTCTCCTTTTGCTCTTTCCTCATTCCTATTTCATCCACTCAAATTGTACCCCTCCATCCTCACTTACTCTCCCAGTATCCGGCCAATTGTAAATTTGTCTTCCCTCCCACACAAAATATTTTTCCCTCTCCATTTCCCTCTCCCAGCTCCATCCCATTCTAATCCTCCCCCAACATCAGCTCCCTTCTAGTTCCAGCCCCACCCAGCATCTGCTCCCTTCTAGTCCCTGCATCAGCCCATTTCCAGTCCTAGCCCCCCATCAGCCCATTTCCAATCCTATCCTAGCCCCACCATCAACCCATTTCCAGTCCTAGCAACCCCCCATCCCATTACCAGTCCTAGCCCCCCCATAGCCCATTACCAGTCCTAACCCCCCCATCAGCCCATTTTCAGTCTTACCCCTCCACAGGCCATTATCAGTCTTAACCCCCCCCCAGCCCATTTCCAGTCTTAACCCCCATCACCCCATTTTCAGTCTTACCCCCCCACAGTCCATTACCAGTCCTAACCCCCCATCAGCCCATTACCAGTCCTAACCCCCTCATCAGCCCACTTGTAGTCTTAGCCCCCCACAGCCCATTACCTATCGTAACCCCCCCATCAGTCAACTTCCAGTCAGCCCCCCATAGCCCATTAGCAGTCCTAACCCCCCCCATCAGCCCACTTCCAGTCCTAACCCCCCATCAGCCCATTTCCAGTCCTAGCCCCCCATAGCCCATTACCAGTCCTAAGCCCCCCATCGCCCACTTGTAGTCTTAGCCCCCCCACAGTCCATTACCTATTGTAACCCCCCCATCAGCCCACTTCCAGTCTTAGCCCCCCATAGCCCATTACCAGTCCTAACCCCCCCATCAGCCCACTTCCAGTCTTAGCCCCCCCATAGCCCATTACCAGTCCTAGCCCCCCCCCTAGCCCATTACCAGTCCTTAGCCCCCCCATCAGCCCACTTGTAGTCTTAGCCCCCCCACAGGCCATTACCTGTCATAACCCCCATCAGCCCACTTCCAGTCCTATGCCCCCCATCAGCCCATTTCCAGTCCTAAGCCCCCTATCAGCCCACTTGTAGTCTTAGTCCCCCCACAGCCCATTACCTGTCGTAAACCCCCATCAGCCCACTTCCAGTCTTAGCCCCCCCATAGCCCATTACCAATCCTACCCCCCCCATCAGCCCACTTCCAGTCCTACCCCCCCCTCAGCCCACTTGTAGTCCTAGCCCTCCCATAGCCCATTACCAGTCATAAGCCCTCCATCAGCCCACTTGTAGTCTTAGCCCCCCCACAGCCCACCTGTCGTAACCCCCCATCAGCCCACTTCCAGTCTTAGCCTCCCCATAGCCCATTACCAGTCCTAACCCCCCATAGCCCCATTAGCAGTCCTAACCCCCCACTCAGCCCATTTGGAGTCTTAGCCCCCCATAGCCTATTACTTGTCCTAACCCCCCCATAGCCCATTAACAGTCCTAACCCCCCATCAGCCCATTTCCAGTCCTAACCCCCCATAGCCCGTTTCCAGTTCTCACCACCCTTTAGCCCATTACCAGCATTACCAGTCCTACCCCCCCCCCCCATCAGCCCAGCTAGGTTAAAAAATCACAAACCGGCTGCTGCTGCCGCTGCCGCCGTGGCAAAGGCAGAATCGAGCATCCCGCGGGGCCCTCCCCTGCCTGCAGAGTCTTCCATGTGGCCTCAGCGCGGGCTTTTCAGAGCCACGCAAAAGGAGAGTTTCCCTTTCTTGCGGCTCTGTTAATCCCGCCACAGGGCTGATGGGAAATCCCATCAGGCCCGCGGCAGGATTAACAGAGCCGCGAGAGGAAAAGCTTTCTCTCTTCGCGCGACTCTGACAGCCGACGCTGAGGCCTCATGGAAGACTCTGCAGGCAGGGGGGGCCCCGTGGGATGCTCAATTCTGCTGCTGCCACGGCGGCAGTGGCAACAGCAGCCGGTTTGTGTTTTTTTTAACCTAGTTGAGCTGAAGCAAGATGTTTGTTGCGCAGGGCCTCCTGAAACACGGGGCCCTGTGCAAAAATCATTCTTGCTCAATGGACGGGCCGGCCTGCTTGCTACCCATTGCTTACTCTGACCTCGCTGCCCACCATCATGGCCCTACATCTCATTGTCCTTCTCTTCCTCATCCTCCTCAACTGCCTCCCCTCCTACCAACACCCTCCCTCCTCTTCCCCCTACCCTTCCCCTACCTCCCTCACTTCTCCCTCCACTCTGCCCCCTAACCTAACATCTGCCCTTGAGCCATCACACCATCCCCCACATTCAACCTTGAGCCTTCACACCATCCCCCTCATTCAACCAGCCCCCCTATCTACCTTCCTCACTTCTCCCTCCATTCTGCCCCCTAACCTTGCACCTGCTCTTGAGCTTCTTCACACCATCCCCCGCATTCAACCAGCCCCCCTCTCTTTAAATCAACCCCACCCTCGCTTCCGCTGTACTATCTCCACTTTACCCCGCTCTCTAATACTCATTCTCCTTCTCTCATCAGGTAATATCAACCCCAACCCTGCCCCCCCGACTTCCTTCTCACACTATTACAAATTCCTTACATACCCCATCTAATCTCATCCACATCCCGCTCCTCCCTCCTTCCACCTTCCCTCATTCATCCCACATTCACTCATCCATAGATATCAATGCCAACCCTACCCCCAAAAATAATCCCTCACATAACCTACCCGTTACCACCAACTTACCCCTCATTTCCCCTCCACCATGTCCCGCTTGGAGAGCACACACACCCAGACTTACCCACCCACACCCTGCTCCCTCTAAATCTCGGTTTTACCCTAAAAACAGACCCCCCACGCTATTCTTATAAGAAACCCACACGTAATTTATCCAACCTTATCAATATCCCTCTCCTCCCTCCCTCCGCCCTCCCATTCTCATGTGCCCTTTGGAACGCTTGCTCAGTCGTTAAAAAAACCCTTTTATTCACAATCTTTTTATTTCTAATGCCCTATACCTTCTTGCCTTGACCGAAACCTGGCTCTCCCCCGATGACACCGCATCCATTGCCTCTCTCTGCTATGGTGGCTACCAGTTCTCCCATACACCACGATCTACTGGACGCGGTGGTGGCGTTGGCCTCCTACTCGCTCCCTCCTGCCAATTCCAACCCCTCCTGCCACCCCATTCACACTCTCCCCTCTACTTCGAAGTCCACTCCATTCGTCTCCTCACACCACTCCCCCTCCGAGTAGCTGTTATTTATCGCCCACCTGACAAATCCAAATCTACCTTCCTCATCGACTTCGACTCCTGGCTTTCTGCCTTTATGGACCCCTCCTCCCCCACTCTTAGCGATTTCAACATTCACATTGACAACCCATCCAACCCCCATGCCTCAAAGTTCCTCGCCCTTACCTCCTCGTTCAACCTCAAACCTTGTTCCACTGCCCCCACACATCTACACGGCCACTGCCTTGATCTAATACTCTTCTCCAATTCCTCTCCCTCAAACCTCCGCAATTCAATCCTTCCCTCATCTGACCATCACCTCTTAACATTTACTCTTCAGCTCCCACCATCCCAACCTCGTCCTGTCTCGTCTGACCTATTTAGAGACCTCCATAATATTGATCCCATGGCTCTCTCTTCCACCATTTCTCCATCTCTCTCCTCCATTTTATCCTCCAAGTCCGTCGACGAGGCATTATCTTCATAAAATGCTACACTATCCTCAGCCCTTGACACTCTTGCCCCTCCCACCCCACGTCCTGTTAAACGATCTACTCCCCAACCCTGGCTTTCTCCCACAATCCGCTACCTACTGTCAGCAACACTTCCCTGGTGGCCAGTGGATGCCAGGGCAGGTGCGACACAAAATATAAAGTTAAGATTTGAGAGTCTTTTGAAGGCCCAAATGGCTCCTGGGGCCTTGTAGTTTTCTTGAGCTCCAAATCTTTAAGAAAATACTTAAGCAGAGTGGTGGGAAAAATAAGGCTTTTATTTCCCGTCTTTGCTGAGGTTCAAAAATATTGGGTTACAACATGAAAGCAAAAGTCTTTCCTTCAGGTAGAATAACAAACGTAGGCTTTTCAAACAAAACTATCATACATTACATTAATGGAAATGCTTAAACAAACCAAGAATGCTCTGTTGGTGCTTTAAACAGATAATAAACCTGGCAGAGCTTCTAGACTTCCTGAAATACACAATGTACAATCCATGTCCTGGTCAGATACATCTTCTATGGGATCCACTTGCATTTGCTCATAATCCAATACCTCTGATTCAGTGTCCCTGGTTTCATGCAAACCATATTCAGGGGTTTTGTATATTTGCTCTATCAAGTCCCAATGTCCTGGGCCTAACCTAGGGCGTCGGCCCTGTGCAATATTGAGCTTACAAGTATCCCTTCTTCTTGGAGGTTTTATATCAGCACTATATAAACCTTTATCCTTCACAACATTCCTCTTAGGCATATAATTTCCATACCTTTTATTGCAGCAGCCTGGTGATGAAAGGTTTTCTCCTTTGGCTTGCTTCCTCCCCTCAGAAGCTTCGTGCCAATCCTTTCTCTGAAAGTTTGTTTTAGCTTTCAACCGTGCGAACAGCTCTCCTGGTAAATGCCTGCTCCTGCAACAGCCCAAATCCTGGCTTCCGTGCTCAGCCTGGCTTTTCCTTCCCAGCTGATTCCCACTTGCTTCTTGCTTGCAATCAATGTAAGGCTTTCTCCTCTGCCAGCCAACAGCTTTCCCACCAACCTGAGCCGGTCCTTCCTTGGCTCCCTGTGGCTTCCTGTTAGCTCCTGGAGATTCTCTGTTAGGTCCTTCAATGTAAGGCTTTCTCTTCTGCCAGCCAACAGCTTTCTCACCAACCTGAGCCGGTCCGTCCTTGGCTCCTTTTGGCTTCCTGTTAGCTTCTTTTGGCTTCCTGTTAGCTCCTGGAGATTCTCTGTTAGGTCCTTCAATGTAAGGCTTTCTCTGAATCCGACCTGGTCCTCTCTGGATGCAACCTGGTCCTCTCTGGGTCCAACCTGGTCCTCTCTCCTGGACCTGACTCTGGCCTCTCCGGGTCTGACCCGATCCTCCCTTCTGGGTTTGACCTCTCTCCTTCAGTTTAGCTTGAGGCAGTTCTTCCTTATAAAGAACTCCTCTCCTTGAGGCTTGTGAATTGTTTGTCATGTGCTCCTGACCAGCTGGGCGTGGCACTCCAGTCTCTCTGACTGCACTCCAGCTCCCTCTAGCTGGTCCCTGTGAACATTGCACTCTGTGCACATCTTTTTCTCTGTGTAAAACAGTTTCATTTCTCTCATCAGTGCTCTCATCAGCCCCCGCTGCATCACACTATGCATCTGTGCCTGTACTGCCTAACGAGCTTGGTCCAAATCCCGCTCCCAGGAAGATCTTCTTCACTTCAAATTCATGCTTGGCTCCTTCCAGTCAGCATTAGCACTTGCCAAACAAGATTACTACATCCATCTGACCAACTCCCTTGCCTCTGATCCTCGCCGTCTCTTTAATACCCTCAACTCCCTCCTCAAAGTCCCCCCAGCCCCGATCCCACCTTCCCTTTCTGCCCAAACCCTAGCCGACTATTTCCATGACAAAATCCACAAGATTACCCTCCAATTCCCTACCCCCTCATCTACCTCCCCTCCCCCCCATTTCTCCTCCCCCATCCATAATCCCCCTGCCACCCTCTCCTCCTTCCCTCCGATCTCTGAAGAAGAAACCACACTCCTCCTTTCCTCCTCCAAATCACTACCAGTTCATCAGACCCTATCCCCATCCATCTCCTATGTTCCATCTCCCACACCATTGTCCCCCCCATCACTCATATCCTCAACCTCTCACTCTCCACGGAAACTGTCCCCATCGACTTCAAACATGCTGTTGTCACACCCTTCCTCAAGAAACCCTCACTTGACCCCACATGCCCTTCTAACTATCGACCCATCTCCCTCCTTCCCTTCATATCCAAACTATTGGAACGAGCAATTCACTGTCGCTGCCTCAATTTCCTCACCTCCCAGGCCCTCCTGGACCCACTACAATCCGGCTTCTGCCCCCTACACTCCACTGAAACAGCACTCACAAAAGTCACCAATGACCTGTTCCTGGCTAAATCTAAGGGCCTCTATTCCATCCTCATCCTTCTTGACCTTTCTGCTGCTTTTGATACCGTTGATCACAACCTTCTCCTCACCACCCTCTCCTCGCTTGGCTTCAAGGACTCCGTACTATCCTGGTTCTCCTCCTACCTCTCCCATCACTCATTCAGAGTATGCTCTGGTGGCTCCTTCTCCTTCTCCTCCCCTACCCCACTACATGTAGGTGTACCCCAGGGATCTCTCTTGGGCTCCCTTCTCTTCTCTCTCTATACCCAAGGCCTTGGCGCGCTTATCTCCTAACATGGCTTTCAGTATCATCTCTATGCCGATGACTCCCAGATCTACCTCTCTGCACCTGATATTTCTCCAGCAACCCAGTCCACAATCTCTGCCTGTCTTTTGGACATTGCTGCCTGGATGTCTCATCGCCGATTGAAACTGAACATGACCAAGACTGAACTCCTTGTCTTTCCGCCCAACTCCTCCCCCCCCCAACTCCCCCTCCCCCCCAACTCCCCCTCTCTCAGTCCAGGTAGATGGATCTACTATCCTTCCTGTTCCCTCTGCCCATAATCTAGGGGTTATCTTTGACACCTCTCTCTCCTTCTCCGCTCATATCCAGCTTGTAGCTAAGACCTGCCGCTTCTTTCTCTACAACATCAGCAAAATCCGCCCCTTCCTCTCTGAACACACCACCAAAACGCTTGTCCACTCCTTGATCGCCTCGCGCCTCGACTACTGCAACATCCTCCTCGCTGGTCTCCCCGTAAGCCACCTCCTCCCTCTTCAATCCATTCAAAATTATGCTGCTCGACTAATCCTCTGCCAGCCTCGCCATGCCCACGTTACTCCTCTTCTCAAGTCACTTCACTGGCTCCCTGTCCAATTCCGCATTCAATTCAAGCTTCTCCTGCTGACCTATAAATGCATTCACTCTATGGCCCCTCAATACCTTTCATCTCTTATCTCCCACTACGTCCCCGTTCGTAATCTGCACTCCGCTAACAAATTGCTCCTATCAATGCCCTTTACCCGCACCGTGAACTCCCGACTGCACTCCTTTCACCTTGCTGCTCCATACGCCTGGAACAGCTTACCTGCATCTGTGCACCAGGCATCCTCCCTGGCCCTCTTCAAATCCAGGTTGAAGACTCACCTCTTCACCTTTGCATTTAGATCTAACTTATGACTGTACTGTGTTCTTTTAACTAGATTGTAAGCTCTGATGAGCATGACTCTGACGGGCAGGGACTGTCTCTTATATGTTGGCTACCTCCTGTAGGTTAGCTGTGCAGCACTGCATGCGTGGTGCTTTATAAGTGCTGAATAGTAGTAGTAGTAGTAGTAAGTGATCAAAAAACACAGAATCATGTTTGGAAAGAAGGAAAGGAAACAATACTCTGTTTAAAAAACTACAAATAAAATGCCCCAACATATATACCCCACCCAAAACCCTCCCCCAACTACAACTACTATTACTACTGAACGTTTGTATAGTGCTACAAGACATACGCAGCACTGCACAGACAAATATAAAAGAGAGTCCCTGCTCATTAGAGCTTACGATCTAGTCAAAACAGACAATACAGTAGCTGTAGACATGGTATACAATTAGGGGGGAATGGTATGGAAACACAAAGACCACCAGGGATTCAAGATCCAAAAAGCAGCAGCAAAGAGGTGAGTTTTCAGCCTGGATATGAAGGGTCAGAGAAGGTGCCTGACATACAGACTCAGGTAGTTTGTTCCAGGCATAAAGAGCAGCAAGGTGAAAGGAGTGAAGTCTGGAGTTAGCAATAGAAGAAAAGGGCACAGATAGAAGCGATTTGCTAGAAGAGTGGAGTTCCCAAGGAAGGGTGTAGGGAGAGAAGAGAGGAAAGGTATTGAGGAGCTGCAGAGCGAATACACTTAAAGGTCAGCAGGAGAAGTTTGAACTGGATACGGAAACAGATAAGGAGCCAATGAATTGACTTAGAGACTTGAGAAGAAGGGTAATATGAGCATGATGAGGCTGGCGGAAGATTAGCCGCACAGCAGAGTATTGAACAGATTGAAGGGGAGAGAGATGATTCAGAGGGAGACAGGCAAGGAGTAGGTTACAATAGTCTAGATGGAAGGTGACTAAGGAGTAGATAAGTGTCTTAGTAGAGTGTTCAGAAATGAATGGGTGAATTTTGTTGATGCTGTAAAGAAAGAAATGGCAGGTTCTAGCTATCAGTTGGATGTGTGTGGAGAAGGAGAGGGAGGCGTCAAAGACAACCCCAAAGTTGCGAGCTGAGGAGACAGGGAGAAGTAGAGAGTTATCCATAGAGACAGAGAAAGGAGGAAGGGGAGAGGATGGTTTGGGGGGAAAAATAAAAAGCTCAGTTTTGGCCATCTTCAATTTCAAACAGTGGGGAGACAATAAGAGAAAGGCAGCAATGTCAGAAAGGCAGGCAGAGATCTGGGACTGGATTGCCAGAAAGACTTCATGTGTAGAGAGGTAAACTTGGGAGTCATCAGCATAAAGATGATACTGAAAGCCATGGGAAGAGATGAGTACACCAAAGGGCAGGGTATGGAAAGAGAAAAAGGAGTGAACCCAAGACAGATCCTTGGGTTACACCAACTGAGAATGGGATAGCAGCAGAGGAGGATCCACCAGAACAAATAGTGAAAGGGCGATGGGAGAGAAGAGAACCAGGATAGCCCTTAAAACCAAGCGAGGACAAGGTAACAAGGAGAAGGTTGTGGTCAACTGTGTCAAAAGCAGCAGAAAGGTCAAGAAGGATGAGGATCGAGTAAAGGCCCTTGGATTTTGCCAGCAACAGGTCACTGGAGACTTTGGCAAGAGCTGTTTTGGTAGAATGTAAAGGAAGAAAGCCAGATTGTAGAGGATCCAGAAGGGCTTGAGAGGAGAGAAAGTCGAGGCAATGGCAGTGAAATGCACATTCAAATAGTTAAGAAACAAAGGGGAAGAGGGGGATGGGTTGACAGTGAGGACAGGTAGGGTCTAGTGACGGTTTCTTAAGGAAAGGAGTGACCACAGCATGCTTGAAGACTGCAGAGAAAATTGCTGTGGAGAGCAATAGGTTGTGAATATGAGAGATGGAAGGGACTACAATGGAGGAGATGGAGCTAAGGAGGGTGGGAATAGGATCAGATAAGCAGGTAGTGAGCTTGGATGAGGATAGAAGGTGAGTGGTTTCCTCCTCAGAGATCACAGAAAAGGAAGAAAGGGTAGCAGGGGTAGGGGGGAAAGTTGGGGGGGAGGAGGGGGAGTAGCTGACCTTGTGGGGAATTGGAGTGTGATCTTGTGGATTTTGTCATGGAAGTAGTCAGCTAGGGTTTGGGCAGAAAGGGAGGGAAGGGTCAGAGGCGAAGGCACCTTGAGGAGAGAGTTGAGAGTTGTAAAGAGATGACGAAGGTCAGAGGGAAGAGAGTTAGTCAGAAGGACATAATAGTCTTGTTTGGTGAGTGCTATGGCTGACTGGAAAGAGACAAGCATGAATTTGAAGTGTAGAAAGTCTGCAAGTGTGTGGGATTTGAGTCAAGCACGTTCAGCTGAGCGGGCGCAGGAACATAGATAGTGGGTAGTGGAAGACAGCCAGAGTTGAGTTACAATATGTCTCATAGGATGTGGCATGGGCAGAGCAAGAGCATCCAGAGCAGAGGAAAGTGCAGTGTTATAGGAAGGTACTGCCTTAAGAACAGACTCAGATGACATTGTGGAGGAAAGAGGTGATGAGATAGTGGAGGAGAGAGCCAACGGGTCAGCAGTATGAAAATTTCTAAAGAGGTTGGAGGAGACAGGGTGAGGTTGAGATGGTGAGTGATGAAGAATGAAGCTTAGCAGGTGATGGTCGGATAAGGGAAGAACTGAGGTACAGAAGTTTGAGGGTAAGCAATTAGAGAAGAATACATGGTCAAGGCAGTGGCCTGGCTGGTAAGTAGGGGCAGTAGATTAAAGCTGGAGGTTGAATGAGGAGGTAAGGGAGAGGAACTTTAAAGCATAAGAGTCAGAGGGGTTATCAACATGAATGTTAAAATCGTTGAGAATAAGGGAGGGGGGGAGATGAATCGAGAAAGAAGGAAAGCCACAAGTCAAAGTCAGAGAGAAAGGAAGAGGTGGACTTGTCAGGGGGTCGATAAATAACAACTAACCAGAGAGCTAGTAGAGTAAAATGTCAGATGGAATGGACTTCAAAGGAGGGAAAGGAGTGAGACTGGGTCAGAAGGAGGGGTTGAAATTTACAGGAAGGAGAGAGTAGAAGCCCAACACCTCCACCACGGCCAGTGGGACAAGGCGTGTGGGAGAATTGATAGCCATCATGACAGAGAGCAGAGACTGAAGCTGAGTCCTTAGGGTGGAGCCAGATCTCAGTTAGGGCAAGGAGATAGAGAGCATTAGAGATAAAGAGATCATGGGTAAAGGCAAGTTTATTTGAGATGGAGTGTGTGTTCCACAAGGCACATGAGAAAGGAAGAGAGGAGGGGGAGAAGAGAGGGCTATGAATAAGATTTGAGCTGTTGCTTGAGGATCTATTCTGGGAGTGTAACAAAAGTCGGGGGGGGGGGCAAGATTGAGATTGATATGTCTGGAAGAGAGAAGGAGCAGGAGTAGAAGAATGTGGGGCAGACAGGAGACAGTATGGCAGTAATGAGAGTGAGGTTGTTTCAGAGAGAGAGGAGATGGCTGAATTAGATGGACAAAGTGGTGAAGCTCAAGAGCTGATAGGGTAGATGACAAGATGGTGGGGGAAGCGAGGATGATAAAGGAGAGATAAGGGGAAGGGCTTGAAGGTGTTGGTAGAAGGGGAGACAATTAGGGAGTATGAGCAATAAGAAGAGAAATTGTGGAGAAGCAATAAAGAGAGATGGAAAGGAGCACAGACATCAGAAGAAGTAAAAGGATAGGTGGTAGAGATTGCAGGGGATAAGGTGCACCTGTGAGTGATCATGGTAATAAGCACAGGATGGGCATAAGCGACTGTAAGCCAGGAGGTGAGTGAGTTGTGGGGAGGAAGGATGGAATAATAATGAAGAGGAGAGAGAAAGCGACAGAGCTGAAAACAGAGAGACAGAGCTATACAAGAGGGGTGGGGCAAGCAAGTGAAAGCAGGCAGAGTCCACAGGAAGTGCCCTAGTAAAACTCAGGCAAGGTAAAAAATTGAAGACTTTGAATAATTCATACCGAGCCAGGCCAACCCCAGCCTGGCTCAATATAAATTAACTCTAATCATAACAAGTACAAATCATCATCTTCCATATACCTTTGCAGTGTGCTTATCTAGAGACTTCTAGTTTTCAAAGTGAGTCTGAGGTACTATTTGTCCTCTGTAGTATGCATATTTGTATTGTCAAGCCCCAGCCCTCCGCCTAGGGCTCAGAGGGTTGGGGTTGCCATTATATGCTCCTTGCAGAAGGTGAGATAAAACCTTTTGCTCCCGCTATGCATGCTGGGAGTGGTAGTTCCTTTGCCCTCTCATAAGGAAATAGTTGTGAGACCAGTGGTAAGGCAAAATGACAAGAATTTATTCCCCAACAAAAAGATTCAGTGCAGATTAAATCAGGATACTCTTCAGGTGTTTGCTCGAGGATATTTACAGAACTTAAACCGATTGAGCTTCACACTCTTTGCTCACCAAACGTGCAATGCATATCACATGTAACAGATAGAAAACATAACAGCTTCTTCTCACAAAGAAAAATATCTTCTTTCCCTTTGTTCACACTCAGCTCCCTCATACACATTTAGCAAAGGGATTCTATATCATCTGCCAAACATAGTGTACAGTCCATAGGCACTTCTGCTGAGTCACTCTCATTAAAGTCCTGTTGCATCTCTTCAAACTCTGGAACTAAGGAGTTTGGCTTTAAGCTGTTATTATACGGCTTAGGATAATTTCCCCCTAAGACCTCTGGTGCTTCCTTTGAGCACAGTTCTATATGTTAAGGATTGGAAATACCTGAGGTTGTGGAGATTCCTCTCTGGCTTTGTTCAGCTAGCTTTTTCCAGCTGTAGGGAAACACTCTCTGATTCCCTGTTTGGAGTTCTTATCTGGAGCACTGCTCTGGTTCCCAGTCCCAAACTGAGCTTTGCAAACTCCTGGGTTTAGTGCTAGGTTCCCACCTGTGAGCTCCTTGAAGCTTTTTATCTGGCAATGAGGTCTGAAGGTCTCTTTGCTCTCTCCCTCTAGGCAGGTTCCTTCTCTCCTTCCGCTCTGTCTGCTTCAATTCCAGAACTGCAGCTGGGTTTCCTCAAAGGTCTCCTCCCAGCTCTTCTCCAACCGTCTCTCCAACCACCTCTCCAGTCAATACTCTCATCAGCACTATTACCGGCTCTCTCAGCGAGACTCCAATCACCACCTTCTCTCTTGCTTTCTCCTAGCCAGGGTTTATATTCCTGTTCCCTGAACCTTGGGTCTGCCTTCCTGAACAGGTGCCTGTAATTAGGTTCCAGGCTTGCAGTTACGTCAGAGCTTGGGTGTGTCAGCCTAGCTCCTGTTTCCCTATGCTTGCCTCTCTCTTGCAAACGCTGAAACGTATGTGCAGCCTGACTGTCAGTTTGTTTAAAGGTAAAATCATCCTTTTCTTCTAATTCCATATGTTCAGTATGGGCTTCTTCATCACAGTATCTAAGATGGAGACACACAAGGTTCCACCCAGGGCTGGCCAGTCCACTAAGCGAGCTGGCCTGGGTGGGCGGCAGCAGCGACAGTGGCACACATGGGCAGCTATGCTGCCTCCCTCTAGCTGCCACCTATTCCATTTGGGGGGGAGGCATGCAGCAGCAGTATTTCCAAAAGTGGTGGCAAAAAGTTGCCACTTTTGGAAATGCTGTCACTGCCTGCCTCCCCCTCCCAAGATAGAATTGGCGGCAGCTGTGGGGGGGGGGGGGGGGGTGGCAGCAGCTGAAGGAAAAGGGATGGCATCAGCAGAGGGGGGGAGCATATAGGCCAGAGTTTCTGCCTAGGGTGACAGAAACCCTTGGCCTAGCCCTGGTACCACCAGTGGTTATCATCCAACTGGCTAGAATCCTTCCAGTGTACCAGTATTAACCTCAGTGTAAGGCTAATTGATAAATCACAGAGATACTTATCTGTCCTCCATAAAGAAGGGATACCCGCCAGAGACTTATAAACTACTATGCGAAAGGTGATAGGCTCTGACAAGTGTAGGGTCTGGGAAATTTGTGTCCACATATACTTCCAATAAACTTCTATATTTGGACAAAAGAATATCATGTGAGTGTCCCCTTCTCAAAAAAACATGACCAGCATCAGTTCCAGTTGGGGCTGCCAAATATAATAACTAAGGAAGCTGTTTGAGAGAATCAGATCATGGGGCCCCAAAACGTATCCCATGTTTTATGATCTAGGAATTCCCCTGCCTCCTCTACTTATCATAGCCTGTCGGTACTAGAACAAGGTTGACTGACTGCTGCTCGGAAGGAAGAATAGAAAACAGACACCAATTGAGTGGAGGTGGCTAAGATCTGGATCTGATTTAAAAGGTATCAATCATTTTGGATCTGCGCTGGGACAATGCCTGTCAACAGTGATGTAGTTGATACCATTGAAAGAGACAATGCTTGGGTAAACCGTATTCCATTTGTAACATGACAAAGGATTTATAATCAGTCAATAGAAGGAGCGAACTGGCAGGAAACCATATTGGTCAGGGTGGATCAAATAAGCAAGATCTTAATCAGGCTGAAAGCCAGAATTTTAGCATAGATTTTATAGTCAGCATTTACTAGAGATATGGGCCTGTAATTCCCTACCTTCTAAGGATTCCTGCCAGGCTTTGCATGCACCACTATAGTGGCCTCGGAAAATGATCACATCTCTGGAGACTGAAGCGCTAGAGCCTTATAGTATATCAACAATGGAAAAAGCAGTTCTTTTTTAAATGCTCAAAAAAATTCTAAAGGAAGGCCATCTGGACCTGATGCCTTTCTGCCAGCTAACTGGTCTATGGCCTGTTGGAGCTCTTCCGGCTGAATATCTTCATCCAGATCCCAGACCTAAGCCTCAGATAGTACGAGCGATCAAGACTTGATATAAACTTTGAAAAACTTTCTAGAGAGAAACACCCCTCAGACCGATATAGAGTGGTATAAAACTCCCGAAACACACTCAGGATCTTCTTATCTTGTGTGAGGAGTTTTCCCATCAAGTTTTGAATTGCTCCAATCTGAGTTAGTCTTTTTGGTGCGAAGAGTATTGGAAAGTAGTCTACTTGCTTGATTACTATCAAAATAATAATGACTACGTTGCACATAGTCTTGCCGCAAGGCTTCAGAACTCAATACCATATTATACTGATACTGAAGTTTCTGGAGCCTAGGTAGATTTGTTGCATTTGCAGAGGGATAGGAGGCGTTCCCCAGCCTGGATCTGAGTTTCTAAGTCAAGGAGTTCCTTTATTCGCACCTTGTCCCTCCTTATTGAATGAAAAATGCTGTGGGACTGAATAGTAGTCTTAAAGGCTTCCCTAAAGTAATCCTGAATGGTCTGTTTCATAGAAGCAATAAAGGATTCTTTGGCTAATAGCTTTCTATCCAGCCACCAAGTCCTTTTGGGTACTGGTGGGAGGGCTCCATCCACAGAGAGTGATAGCTGCATGGTCCGATATTACTGTGCCATTTACGTCAGTCCCTATTATGTTCAGGATTAGAGATTTGGACACAAGAAAAAAGTAGATCCGGGGGGTGCGTGTTATGGGGTAGTGAGAAGCTTGGGGATGCTGCAAACACCAAGGATCGGAGAGCCCCACAATGTCAAAACCCAACTGTAGGGCTTCACGAGATTTGGACTTCTGTTGGGATTTGTAGAGACTCCGATCTAACAAGATATCTAAAATCAAATTAAAATCCCCACCTAGAACAATGGGAGTGGAGGCCAAGTTAGTCAACTCCTGTACAATAGTGTGATAAAAATTGGGATCATCTTGATTCAGGGCATAAAGTATAAATAGGATAAGTACCATGGTTCCAATCCACACCACAGTCCTTGCCCACCTGCCAGCTAGGTCCAATATCGTGGATTTAACAATGGGAGAAAGATTTTTTAACCAGTATGCTCACCCCTCCTTTCTTCTTTACTGCAGGAGAGGCTATAATGTGGAGGTAAGCCCCAGATCCTAGCTTCAATGATTCAGATGGTGAGAGATTTGTTTCCTGTAAGGATAACACATCTGTGGCTTCCTTTTGGCAATATGATAATATTTTCTTGCGCTTAATAGGGTTATTTATCCCCTTGAGGTTGAGAACAAAAACATCAGAGGCATATCTACAGCAATGAAAGTTGTTGTGTGGTTGGGACTTGGCCAATGGGCATCAGAAACCAAGATTTGGTTAACATTACACATGATGATATACATATACAAAGATATAAACAGGATGGAGTCAGTGCAGAGGGTGGCTACCAGGGCACCAGAGATGGTGCTCTGATGAATGTGTCACAGCATTGGATTTGGCTCTGGTATTGGGCAGCAGATTTATCTTCCAAAGCCTGGCTGTTAAGGGAAAGCTCCTTTTTGGAGTCAATTTGTAAAAGCTGGTCGATTTGTAAAAGCAGGGGCCTGTGAAGTGAGCTGGTGCCCCTTTCCCATCAGCCTTCACCTGTCCACAGAGGACATGCTGGCTGGATCCCTGGGGGTCTCTGAACTCTCATTGTTACCGACCTGGAAAACCTTTCTTCCCCTCTGCTTCCGAGCTTCGGGCTCATTCTCAGTCCTTTCATGGAGTCCTTGGAGGACTCTCCTGGGCTGCACAATGAAGGTTTGGAGACCCATTCCCTAGTTCCTCCAGTTAGAGGCAGGCTTCGCCTTTTCTTTCAAGAATGGGCCCGGGTTACCAAGCATCACTGGGTGCTAGGCACCATTCAGTTTGGCTATGTTCTGGAATGCAAAGAGCCAATTCTCATCTCCCCTTCTGGGTCTGCGATCAAAAGAGCCATTGTGCGGACCACCTTGGACAAGTTGCTGCACCTAAAGGCCCAAAAAAGACTGCTCCTTCTAGCCCATTCTGGACCTCAAGGAGGTTAAGGAGCACTTGCGCATCCTATGCTTCTGGATGGAAACTTGCGCTCTGTGATTCAAGCAGTCTGCTGAGGGGAGTACTTGGCTTCTCTGGATCTGGCCAAGGTGTATTTTCATATCCTATTCCAGGCAGATCATCAAAAGTATCTGCATTTTGGTGTGCTCGGCTCTCACCATCAGTTTTCCACCCTTCCTTTTGGACTATCCACCACCCCAATTACGTTTTCCAAGTTCATGGTGGTGACAGCTGTGGTGCCGAGGGATCTGTGTCCATCCTTATCTGGATGATTGGCTCATCCAAGCCTGTTCCCTTTCAGACGCATCTCAAATGGCATCCCAAGTTGTGTCCTTTTTGGAAAGCCTCAGACGAGTGATCGGGGAAAGAGCCAGCTGCTGCCCTCCCAGTCTCTTGAGTTTCTGGGAGCACATTTCGACACTTGAGTGGGCAGAATTTTCCTGCCAGAAGAGAAAGTCAAAAGACTGTTAGATTGCGTGGCACTGTTCTGTGCACTGCAGGCTCCCAGCGTCTGGGATTATCTTAAGGTCCTCAGATTGATGGAGGCGACCATAGAGATGTGCCATGAGTGCGTGCTCACATGTGACCATTCTAGCAGTCCTTGCTGACATGGTGGTCCCAGAGTTCTCAGGTGTTCTCATTGATGGTGACATTTAGCCTGCAGTGGTGGCGGCAGGCCTGTCATCTGAGGAAGGGTGTGCTGCTGGACAATTTCTCCTGGATCCTCCTGACAGACAGGGGCGGCCCAAGGGGGGTGCGGAGCCATGTGCGGAGACTCAGTGCGGGGCCTCATTTGCATAAGAGGCCTCATTTGCATAAATATTTGCATAATGTTACCATACACTAACTTTTAGTAAACATGCTTCTTAATGAGTGTATGGATAAAGAAAGACTAAAAGATTTCTACATTACTATAATCCATTGCCAACCGCCAGGCACATTAGGAACTACTACAAACACTGCCCATTTAGAACCCATAGCAAACCCGCCGTATCGTAACAGCACTACCAGGACTCACAAAGCACCAGACCCTACCTATCAAAAGGCAACACTGCAAATATTAAACCAATACATTTCAGAGAATAACAATACATGACCTACTGGGGAAAAAGAACAAGTGGCAATGTCAAATAGGAATTACATAAACAGAATACCTCAGCTCAGTTACACATGCAGAACATAGACCATCACCAAACAAGGAATCACAATTTAGAAACTGGAAGACAATAATTAAACTGGGAACCCCAAAAGCCAAACTTGGAATGTAAAACAACACTGTAGAAATAAAACTATAAATTAATTTCCTCTTGTACTAAACAAAGCGCAGACGTTAATGATGCACATTTCCCAGAGCTGACATATTCCAGTTAATAAATTCATAATAAAGAGAGATCTTTCTACCTTTTGTGCATTTTTTTTCAGTTGCAATTGCTCCAGCTACTTTCTTCTGGTTTCTTTGTGTCTTCTGCTAACTCTCCATCATCTGCTATCCATTTGTCCTTTTTTCTCTCTTCTAGTTTTTTTCCATTCTCTCTCTACATCTGCTTTAACATACTAATCTGTCTCCTTTTGCTCTTTCCTCATTCCTATTTCATACACTCAAATTGTATCCCTCCATCCTCAATCCTCACTTACTCTCCCAATACCCTGCCAAGTGTAGATTTTTCTTCCCTCCCACACAACATATATTTCCCCTCTCCATTTCACTCTCCCAGCCCCATCCCATTCTAATCATCCCCCAACATCAGCTCCCTTCTAGTTCCAGCCCCACCCAGCATTCACTCCCTTCTGGTCCCCGCATCAGCCCATTTCCAGTCCTAGCTCCCCCATCCATTTCCAGTCCTATCCAGGTCCCTCCATCAGCTCATTTCCAATCCCAGCCCCCCATCAGCCCATTTCTAGTCCTTTCCTAGCCCCACCATCAGCCCATGTCAAATCCTAGCTCCCATCCACTCAACCCATTTCCAATCCAAGCCCCCCAGGAGCCTACTTCCAGTTCTAGCCCCTCCATGAGTCCATTTCAATCCAAGCCCCCACCACAGCTCATTTCCAATCTTAGCTCCCCCCAACAGCCCATTTCCAGTCCAATCCTAGCCCATCAGCCCATTTCCTGTCCTAGCCCCCCCCACTCAGCCCATTTCCAGTCCTAGCTCCCTCCCCTCACAGCCCATTTCCATTCCAAGCCCCCCTCCCCATCAGCTATTTGCAGTTCAAGCCCCCCCTTCCACTCAGCCCATTTCCATTCCAAGCCCCCCTCCCCATTAGCTATCTGCAGTTCAAACCCCCTTCCTCTCAGCCCATTTCCATTCCAAGCCCCCTTCCCCATCAACTATTTGCAGTTCAAGCCCCCCCTTCCACTCAGCCCTTTTCTATTCCAAACCCTCGTCCACATCAGCTAGTTGCAGTTCAAGCCTCAGCTTCCACTCAGCCCATTTCCAGTTCTAGCAACCCCCCAACCCATTACCAGTCCTAGCCCCCCATACCCCATTACCAGTCCTAACCCCCCCCCATCAGCCCTCAGCCCATTACTAGTCCTAACCTCATCAGCCCACCTCAAGTCTTAACCCCCCATCACCCCATTTTCAGTCAGCTCCCCCCATAGCCCATTACCAGTCCTAACCCCCCATCAGCCCACAGCCCATTACCAGTCCTTACCTCATCAGCCCACCTGAAGTCCTTACCCTCCCATCAGCCCATTTCCAGTCCTAGCCCTCCCCCCATAGCCCATTACCAGTCCTAACCCCCCATCACCTCATTTTCAGTTTTAGCTCCCCCCATAGCCTATTACCAGTCCTAACCCCTCATCAGCTCCAGCCCATTACCAGTCCTAACCCCCCCTCCCCCCATCAGCCCAGGGAAAGTTTAAAATTTAAAAAAAAAAGCTGGCTGCTGCCACTGCCACTGCCGCCGTGGCAGAGGCAGAATCGAGTGTCCCGCGGCTCCCCCTGCCCAGCAGAGCTCTCCCTCCCTGTTAAGCCCGCCGGGGCTGATGGGAAATGGGCATTTCCTGTTTCCCATCAGCCCTGGTGGACTTAACAGAGTCGCGAAAGGGAAACTCTCCCTTCGTGGCTCTGAAAGCCACGCCGAAGGGACTGATGCAGGGAGGGAGGACCGGGGGGGCCTGTGGGACACTCAATTCTGCCACTGCCACTGTGGCAGCGGCAGCAGCCAGCTTTTTTTTTTTTTTTAATTTACTTTTAAAAGCAGAATGTTCTTTGCGCGGGGCCCCCTGAAGCGCGGGGCCCTGTGCAAAAAACACTCACTCGATGTACGGGCCGGCCCTGCTGACAGATGGCAGTCTCTTGGGCTGGTGAACCCATTACCAAGACCATCTGGCCAAGGGCCATTGGAACTACAGAGAAGTGGTTTGGTCCATCAACCATCTCGAGGTGAGGCCCATCAGATTGGCTCTTCTGCATTTCTGGCCCCTGTTCGAGTGTTGGGCGGTTCAAATGTTTTCAGACTATGCCATGGCAGTGGCTTATGTCATTTGGTCAGGTAACACGAGGAGTGCCGGGGTAGCTAGCTCTGGAGATGGCTCCCATGTTTGCCTGGTTGAAGAAGAACCTCCTAGCCTTGTCAGCTCAGCACATTGCCATGGTGAACAATGTGCTGAGCGGGACTTCCTCAGTCGGCTCTCTCTGGATCCTGGAGAGTGGGAGTTGAGTCAGGAGGCATTTCAATTGATTTTGCACCGCTGGGGTTGCCCCAAAATGGATCCAATGGTGACCTGCTCCAATGACAAAGTTTGTTGATTCTTCTGTCACCGCACAGAGATGGGGTCCGAGGGCATTGACGCCCTGGCCCAGCCTTGGTCAAGTCAGCAACTGCTGTATATGTTTCCTCCATGGCCCCTGGTGGGGTGTGTGATTCGGTGTATAGAACACTGCCCGGGCAAGATTGCCTTGATGGCACCAGATTTGCTGAGGAAAGTGTGGTTCGGAGACCAGATGTACTTCCTCTTCAGTTGCCTCCGTCTTGGGGCCTATTGTGGCAGGGATTGATCATCCTGAGGACCCGGTTCCCTTCTCGCTTATGGCTTGGCTCTAAAAATGAGATGGCTAGCGCATAAAGGCTATTCTCTTGTCGTGGTCACCACTCTGCTCAGAGCCTGGAGGTGGTCTACCAAGCTAGCATACATGCAGGTCTGGTGCCTCTTTGAGCGATGATGTGGCGCTTGGCAGTTGGCTCCTGAGGTGGTCAGGGTGTCATCTCTGTTGGCTTTTCTACAGGATGGCCTAATGAAGGGCCTTTCCCTTAGCTCCCCAAAAGTTCAGGTGGCAGCTTTGGCCTGTTTCTGAGGTCCATTGGCTGGTAAGTCTCTAGACTTGCACCCGGATTTCTGCATCTGCATCCTCCCCTCTGATCTGTGTTCCCTTCCTAGGATCTGTGTCTGGTGCTCAGGGCCCCGATGTTGGCATCCTTTGAGCCACTGATGCTCAAGACAATATTTTTGCTCACAATTTGTTCCGCAAGGCAGATTTTCAAGCTTCAGGATCTGTCTTGCTGAGATCTTTATCTTTTTCAAGGGAGGCCATTTCCATTTGGCCTGTGTCCTCCTTCTTGCCTAATGTGATTTCTCCCTTTCATGTGAACCAGGTGGTCTACCTGCCTGCCTTCTCTAAGGGGCAGTGTCAACGGAAGAATAAGGATCTTAGACTTGTGGATGTCTGGAGGGTGCTTCTCTGGTACTTGGAAGTTACAAATTCTTTTCGTAAGTCCATCTGTCTTTTTGTGCTGTTTGCTGGCCTCTTCAAGGGTGACATGGAGACTAAATCCACTTTGGGGTGCTGGATTAAGGAGGCTATTGCGGAACTGGCCGGTTCGGGAAGGTTTGCGTGCCCATTCTACCCAAACACAAGCATCCTCGTGGGTTGCAATGTGGGTATCACTTTCCATTTTTGTCAGACATTACTGCTTGCATGCCCACACGTGGGCAGACAGCCTTTGGTTCAAGGCTTCTGTGAGCTGCTGTGTCTTCTTCTCTCCCAGTAAAGTCATAGCTTTGATACATCCCACTTGTCTGGACTGGTATAGCAGGACGATATGGAAGGTGACATTTTACTTATCTGTTAATCTCCTTTCCTTGAGTCCTGCTAGACCAGTCCAGGGCCCATTCCTGAAACTGTATTTGCTCTTTTCTACTGCTGCAGTACCCTTGGGTCCGCTGTGATTTTTACACTTGGCTCTACAGTTTCATCTTCTACTGACAGCCTTCTGTTTATAGAAACATAGAAACATGATGATAGAAAAAGACCACAAGGCCCATCTAGTCTGTCCTTCCATAACTACAACAGTCCACTTTTTACCTTTAGAGATCCTCTGTGTTGGTCCCATGCTTTTTTGAATTCAGTTACTGTCCTCATCTCTACCACCTCCACTGGGAGACTATTCCACGGATCCACTACTCTTTCCGTAAAGAAATATTTCTGCATATCACTCCTGAATCTATCTCCCTTCACCCTCATCCCATGTCCCCTCGTAGCAGAACTTGCTTTCAATTGAAAGAGGCTCTCTCCCTGAACATTTATGCCACGGAGGTATTTAAACATCTCATGCTTTTGTGTTCATAGTTCTCGACTATTGATTACTCATTGTTGCCCACGCTTGAGGTTGTGTGAGGCTTGCTATGTTTCTCCCATATGCTTTGGGACAAATACCAAGGAGACCTCTGTTGGCCGAGGTGAATAGAGGCATGGAAGTGATGTCATTGAAACCTGTGCTTTTCAATGGTTCTTTGTCTCCACCAATCTGCTGGTAGGGATACACAATCCACTTGTCTCCCCCACCCCCATCCCAGTCTTTTCCCATTTTTCCCCATCTTCTATCCTCTCTGCCCCCATAATGGACCCGATCCAGGAGTGAATTGAGGGAACATAGCAGCCTGGGAAATGTTTGTCATAGTGGCCCATCTAGTTTTAAATTTGCACTAGCATCAAAACACATTTTTTATTTAATAAAATTCTAAACTGCTCAAATAAAGTGTAGACATTTTACAATGAAAAAAATGTCAACATCTCTCTCTCAAGTCCCCTAATCTTTACCCATCACACGTATTCTCTCTCTCAAGCCCCATCCCCAAAATCAATTCAAAAAATACTTTTTTAAAAATTTACCTTTTTATTAAACGTTTTCCAAATCCAACCCCAACATTTCCCCAACAATAGTGGGCATTACATAATCCCAAACTTATACAACAGGACTCTGCAGCTCCCCCCCCCCCCATGCAGCATAGCCTACAGAACACATACTCCTAGGTCAACCCAACCTCCCCCCCCCCAAAAAAAAAAAATCACATTCCCTCCAGATCCCAACCCCCTTTTAACCTTATATGTTAATGCAGCAGAGCTACCATTCCTTCCCTGTCTCCATTACACCCACCTCCCCTAACTCACAATCAGAATAAAAACCCTTAAGTATGGGTCACAACTCTCAGTTCTTACAATGAGAAATACACATAGTATATGTTAGTAGATAAAGATCATTATGGTCAATCTAGTCTGCACTGTAAGGTGCCTAGAGTAGGTGCACCTGCTGCTCTGGGCAAATCACCCTTCCCTCTATGCCTTTGTTTAGGGCTGTACCCACCATTCCATGCAGATCACCCTCTCTATTTGTTGAAGTATAAAAGATAGTTAAGTTTATTTTGATTTTATCCTCTTGCTATAAAAGGGATCCACGGTGTCTATCCCATGCCATTTTGAATTTTATCACCTTACTGTATTTGCCTCATCATCTCCATTGGGAGGGCATTCCACTTGCTCACTACACAGTGTTTCTGGTAAGCTGCAATCTCACACATTCTAAAACTCAAAATCCAATCTTTTAATCACCCTACCCCTCATGAGCAAATCCATTTGTTTCCAACACAGGACCACTTCCATCCGGGCCACAGTCAAACCAAATCCCAACAATCTGCCCATCTCCCCCTCCCACCCTTCCAATTGCTCATTTAACAGGGCTTGTTCCAGCTCAAGCTGCAGATTAATGCCTGTAATAGCTGTGAAAAGCTATGCGGCCCCATCCCAAAACTTCTGCATTTTCACACCCCTCCAGAACAAATGTCAAAGACTTCCTTCAAAATTACACCTCCTCCAGCAAAAGGGGCTATAAGCTCTGTTCACTCTGTGCAATCGAACTGGAGACCAATACATGCAATCTATCACTTTCATACTATGTTCCAACAGGGCTCTTCCTGGCACCAATTTCACCCCACTTACAAAAATGTTGGTCCATCTATTCTCACCCCACTCCCCAGGTATCTCTTTCTCCTACTTCTTGAGATACCAGGGCTTTTGCTTCAGCAGCTCACTGGAATTAACATTCATCTCCCACAACACCTCAACTGAGTTGGCTCAGCACCCAGCTCCTGGTGCACCTTTCTCCCTCCTAAATAATGATGCAACTGCAAATAATAACAACTATCTCCTTCCTCTAACCCAAATACCTCCCTCGCCTCTTCAAAGCTCCTTAGACCTCTGCCCACCTCCAGAACATGCCCCAGACTCTTCACGCCTCTTTTGTCCATTCTTTGAACCTACCATAGACGATACCCTGGCTGAAATCCCTCATTACCACAAATAGGTGAAAGCCATGAGACTTACTTTCTCCCTACAAACTGTTCCTTACCAGCTTCCCACACACTTAAAAATGTTCATTATCATTTTAATGCCCTGTCCTTTGCCACCCCGTTTTCTCCCATACCACTCCTATTATCTACTTTTCATAAGTAACTCATTGTTCTCCAATCAAAAAGTGACCTAATCAGTGCAGCCTTATAAAGGCTTGGAGGCAAAATAAAACCCCATACCTCCCTTCCCTCTTTTGAAACAGGATATCCCTTGCGACTCTAGATGGCCTCCCCTCTGATATAAAATTCATAAGTATAGATTGCTACTTCCTGAGAAAAGCTTTGGGCACCTCTCACGGCAGAAATACTATCCTCAGAAGCACATTCATTTTGATCACCGTCATTTGCCCCAACCATGAAGTGTGTGGCCCCTCCATCTCTCCATATCCCTCTTTAGAACCTGCAATAAAGGGCCGTAATTCTGGTCAAAAATCTTCCCCAAGTTCACTCACATACTTATCCCCAAGTGCCTAATAGAAACTCCTGAGCACAAAGGGAAACGCCTCCTTCGGCCTCCTCTCCAGATCCCCAGATGTATTCAGCCACATGACCTCCATCTTTTCCAGATTTATTTTATAACCAGACACCCCACTGCATTTCTTTTATTGAACTATTTTAACATGTTACAGCAGCAGCAATAAAGAAAAGGGAAAACGAACAAGAAAAAAATACCAAGAAGTGCTTTGGTCCACATCAAGGGGAAAGCACAGAACGAGACTAAGGCAAACTAATAATCATTTTAGAACCCTTATTCGCATCCTCTTCTGCAGCAATGACAATGACTAACTCCTAGGGCCATGTTTACTAAACATTAGTATACCCTATTGCAACAATGCTCATAGGAATAACATGGGTGTTGAAGTAGATAGTGCATGTTAATGTTTAGTCGACACGGCTCCTAATCTACTTCACTTCAGACTTTCCCTACAGGAATTATTCCAATTGCAAAACATCCATAAACATAAATCTGTTGTTGTATTTGTGTTATATTACCAGCAGAAAGGAAGAGGTACTTATGCCACTGTACAAGTCACTGGTGAGGCCTCACTTGGAATACTGTGTTCAGTTTTGGAGACCATATCTTGCAAAGGATATAAAAGGACTGGAAACTGTTCAGAGGAAGGCGACCAAAATGATTTGGAGCCTGCATCAGAAGCCTTATGAGAAGAGACTTGAAGACCTAAATATGTACACTCTGGAGGAGAGGAGGGACAGGGGAGATATGATTCAGACCTTTAAATACTTAAAGAGAAATAATGAACAAACAAATCTCTTCCAAAGACGGAGAAGCTGCAAAACTAGAGGGCATAACATGAAGCTACAAGGTGATAAATTGAAAGGCAATGTCAGGAAATACTTTTTCACTGAAAGGATGGTGGATGCTTGGAATGCCCTCCCAATGGAAGTGGTGGGGGCAAACATTTATTTTATTTATTTAATTTTATTTTTTTTATACCGTGATCTTTAGAATCAGTGCAGTTTACATGTACACTAACAGGTACTTTTTATTCCCTTGTCCCCAAAGGGCTCACAATCTAAGTGTACCTGAGGCAATGGAGGGTTAAGTGGCTTGCCCAAGGCCACAAGGAGTGGCCATGGGACTAGAGACCCCAGTCCCTACAGCCTGAGGTTGCTTATCCCCAGGTGGGAATTGAACCCCTGGCCTTCTGGCCTGAGGCAACCTGTCCCAACCACTGAGCCACTCCTCCCTCAGGTGACGGAGTTCAAAAGGGCATGGGACAGACACAGTGGATCCCTTTACAGCAACAAGAAAATATCAAAATAAACGGAACCATCTAATTCCTCAACAAATGGGGGTGTTCTACATGGAGTGGTGGGTTCACCCCTAAACAAAGACATGGGGAGGGGTGGCCTGCACAGAGCGGCAGGTGTACCTACTCTTGACATCGTACTGGGCAGACTAGATGGACCATACTGGTCTTTATCTGCCGTCATTTACTATGTTACTATATGCTTATGTCTTTGTAACTGTTGATTCGCTTGGACTGTAAACTGCCATGATGTAAAACTAAAATGGTGGTATATCAAATCTTTTTAAATAAATAAATACATACATAAATAAACTATTCCCAGCATGGGTCACAGTACAGTTGTATGGAGACTTAAGATAAAATGTAGCACCAATAGCTAATACCTTAGGTTTTAACTGCAAGAAAGCTCTCTGCCTGAGCTGGAGAGCCTGAGCTACATCAGGAAAAAAATCCTTATGGTTTATTCAAACTTGATACACCGTTCTTAACCAAAAGGCATCAGAGCGGTTTACAATCTATTATAAAAACACCAAATATGCAATGCCTCTAAAAACAAAAGAGAAAAACAATGAAACAGACCCGCGAGTTGGCTCCCCTCTCCTCAGGGCTCGCCAAAAGCTTATTGAAGAAAATAAGATTTAAAGGATTTCTTAAAGGATTTCAGCACAGAATCTTGTCTAATGTACAAAGGAAGAGAATTCTACAATGCAGATGCCAAAAAGAAAAAAGCAGTTTGCTGAGTAGATTCATGGTGAGAAGGGAGAACAAGTCTATGGTGAGACTGAGAACGAAGAGATCTAGCTGGGACATAAGGAATACATGAATCTGACAGAGTGGGAGCCCAGTATAGAAAGACTTTTGGGCTAATAAAATACTTTTGAATTTACTATGGTATAATACTGGGAGCTAATAGTGAGATTTTAACAATGGTGTAATGTGATTGGAAACTTTAGAGTGCATAATTAACTTTATGGCTCTATTTTGAATGTGTTGAAGTCTTTTTGGAGACTGTTGTGGCAGGCCATTGTACAAGGAATTATCGTACTCCAAGTGGCTTATAACTAAGGCCATCACTAAGAAAGTTAAAGCTGTTTTATCCAAAAAAGGCCGGATAGCTCTAATCGACCGCAGAGCAAAGAAACAAAGGATATCCACAAAAGAGAGACGATTTATTGGCAAAATACAAGTTTAATATGGAAAATTTATTTAATTCTGACCTACCCGATATGAACAAGAGACATTATCAAAGGATGTCTCCAGGAATTCTGTTAACTCTAAACTATCTGGGGAAACAATTTTATCCATTCCTTCCCCTTCCCGTACCTCAGCTCGAACTCCAGTAGGAAGGTAATAAATATTAGACACAACACAATTATCAGCATTAGGATGATGAAGAATTTCTTTCAAATATTTTTTCAGCAACTCAAAAGAAGAATGCAAACGGTTGACAGGAAAATTTAAGAATCTTGACTTTCTAGCTTTCATCATATTTTCCATCATTTCCAACTTACTATGGATAAGTAAACTATCTTTAATGGGTGTATTTCCATATTAACCAGCAAGCCTTCTACCTCACACAGACAGTCTCATATCCACAGCAGCCAGCATATTACCCTGTTGTAGTTTTTCACCGTCTTATCTGAAACACACAATTGACTCTTTGTCCCCTTGAGAATATTTTCCATTCTGTTAACTACCATTTAAATATCTTTCAGGGAAATATCTCCAGAGTCTGGACCAGGGACCGCAATTCCAGACAAATCAATAGGCGGTGAAGAAGGATGAGGATACCACGGGCCAAACTCAGGATGAGAAACATTAGCAGCTACAGAGAGGTCAAGAGGAGTAGAGACAGTTGGAGCAGCCCCTGGGAAACCCAGAATGGTATCTGGAACACTATCTCCAATAGTTAAAGCGGGTTGAAAGAGTGCTTTAAAACCCTGAACTCAAGGAGGCCTTGGACACCAGGGAAACACCCGCGGGTTGTGATGAAATAAACTTATCCTGGCCTGCAATGTTAACCACGGGATGATCCATAGAGTCTTGTACAGGCTTCCCCTGCATAGTAGTCTTGTTCTTTACCTTACTCTTTCCCATCAACAAACCAACAGCTATTATCTAGTGCTTCATTTCTCCTCAGTTGCTCCTTAGGGGCAGGACCTGTCCCTTAGGCCACATCTCACAGCGTTCAACTGACTTAAATACCTCCAACACAGTAGCAGGAAGGAGGAGCAGTGATGTCACCGGCACGCCATAGATGGTAATGAAACCTGACTCCCGACAGCAGACAGTTCTCTGCTCACAGCAGAGCTGTCCCCATTAGTGTGCCTTCCATACCACACTGTATTTCTTTACCTCCCCTATCAGGACAAGTAAAGACATCATAGGCTCCCTAATCATAAAGATGATATCATCTGCAAATAATGCAATGTTGTCACTATCCCTCCCCACTACAATCCCCTTAATGTCACCACAACTTTGCATCCTCTCTGCCAAGGGCTATGTTACTAAGGCAAAAAGTAAAGGTAACAGAAGACACCCCTGCTGTGTATCCCTACCAAACCAGAATACCCCCGTTAATCTTTATACCCACAGGGGCGGCCCAAGGGTAATGAGGTTGCAGGTTCTCATTTGCATAAATATTTACATATCCACATGCACTAGGCCTCATTTGTATACATTTAATTTTCAAATTTATATGCCACCCATCTAAAATTTTAGGAGGCTTCCAAAGGAGCTCTTCAAAAAACATTTTTTGTCCCAGCAATGAATTAGGGACATGTTTATTAATAATGTACGCTAAATGCCATTATGCCCATACATGTTAACATTTGTGAATACACATTAACCTTTAGTAAACATGCCTCTTAATGAGTATTTTAATACTGTTTGCATGGTCAGTGAGGATACAGAAAGGCTACCATATTTCTACATAACTATCCTCCAATGTCAACTGCCAGGTAAACTGCAAAGTTAAAAAGTCATGGGATACGAGGCAGTGTACTATTGTGGATCAGGAACTGGTTAAAAGATAGAAAGCAGAGGGAAAAAGCCAAATGGCCAATTTTCCCAATGGAAAAAGGTGAATAGTGGAGTACCCCAGGGAAGCTGCTTTTTAACATATTCGTAAATGATCTGGAAATGGGAACAAGTGAGGTTATTAAATTTACAGATGACACAAAACTATTTAAAGTTGTTAATGTCCATGAGGATTGTGGAAAATTGCAAGAGGATCTTGATAAATTGGAAGACTGGGCATCCAAATGGCAGATGAAATTTAATGTTGACAAGTGCAAAGTTATGCACCTAGGAAAGAACAACCCAAACTATGGTTACATGATGCAAGGTTTCACATTAGGAACCACCACCCAGCAAAAAGATATAGGCATCATCATGGATAACATGTTAAAACCCTCCGCCCAGTGCGCAGCAGCAGCCAAGAGAGCAAACAGAATATTAGGTATCATAAGGAAAGGAATGGAGAATAAAATAAAGGATATTATAATGCCTATGTATTGTTCCATGGTGCGACCGCACCTTGAATATTGTGTGCAAGTCTAGTCTCTGTATCTTAAAAAGGATATAGCGTTATTAGAAAAGGTTCAGAGAAGAGCCAGCAAAATGGTAAAGGGGATGGAAGGATACCCCTATGAAGAGAGGCTAAAAAGGTTAGGGCTCATCAATCTGGAAAAGAGACAGCTGAGGGGAGATATGATAGAGGTCTATAAATTAATGAATGGAATGGAACAGGTAAACGTAGATCGATAATTTACGTCATCAGAATATAGAAAGACTAGGGGTCATGCAATGAAGCTATTTAAGACTAATAAGAGAAAATATTTTTTCACTCAACGTGTAATCAAACTCTGGAATTTGTTACCGGAGGATGTAGTAGAAGCTGTTGGTGTAGCTGGGTTTAAAAAAGGTTTGAACAAGTTCCTGGAGGAAAGGTCCATAAACCATTATTAAAAGGGATCTGGGATATCACTGAATGACCCAATACAAGCATTGTGTAACCTGTGTGTTTTGGGGAAACTGCTAGGTATGTATGACCTAGATTGGCCACTGTTGGAAACAGGATACTGGGCTTGATGGACCTTGGTCTGACCCAGTATGGCATATCTTATGTTCTGCAAGTTGCCTGGAACCATTCATGTTCCCCCTGCTTTCACTAGTCCTATTTTTTTCTTCTCTCCATCCTTGGATACAGTTGGCCAGCGTCCATGCTGCACCACTTTCTTTATGGGTTGAAAAGGCAGGGGAAATCCATCTGTGTCCATCCTGCCTTTTTCAGTGCCTCTAGCACCTCTTTCATATCCAAACACACCATGTTCTGCTGTCCCTCATGAAAGCTAATCCAAAGGGCTAAAGCCATGTATATGTCACTTGAACCTGGCACAGTTTAGTAGTCATGCCACCAAATTCCCTTTTCTGTTGCAGAGTCACTGTTGTCAATTCAGCAATGACAGCCACCATAGCTCTGCCAATCAAATCTGGACAGGGAGGATATTTTAGACGCAATCCTTTCCTTTAATTCAAAATCATGTACGCACACCAGAATATCCTGCAGCAAGTTACTTCTGGTAACTCCCAAGGCCTGGTGGGCTTTGTTCAGTTTTATTTCCTTAAGTAGCTCCTCCACACCTGCCTTTAACAGCTCCATACATATCACACTCGCTACCTTGCTGCTGTCAGGTTAGGCTCTTCGGGCACCCCACGAATCTGAATATTGTTTCTTCTGCATCAGTTCTCCAAGTCCTTGATCTTAATGAGAGGCGCCTTCTTCACCTGCTCCCAGGCCTCAAATCGTGTCCCGTGTCTGTTGCTGCAGCACACAACTCCTCCAACTGCCCCTCTTGCTCTGCCACATTCTGGCCTAGATCAGCCATCTCGGCCTTCATTTCCTCCAGCTTTCCGCTTGACTCCTCCTTCCTGGCTCTTACCTCCATCTTCAACTCCTGGAATAGACTCTTTAATTCTTCTTTAGAGATCTGTGTCAGCATCGCCACCCCCATGGCCTGCATCACTCTGCTTCCTCCTCCTCCTCAACGTCTGATTCTTGCACGGCTCCAGCTGCCATCTTGCCCTCAATGCAGTGCTCCCATCTTGCACCAGTGAAAGTAAACTCTTTTAAATCCATGTTTTTTCACCATGTTGCTATCCTGATACTACTGGTGGGTTCCAGGACACTTCATTAGCTCAATAACATCTTTGGGGACATCAAGGAGTGGAGGATGAGCACTGATCGGGAGAGATGTCAAACCTATTCAAGCCACCATTGGGTAGGGCGATGTCACTCCAAAAAGTGCTTTTTACATCGATATGGAATGTCAAAGAAGCTTTGATTATTCAAGACCATTCAAACACTGAAAAGAGATGGGAAGAAACATAGAAATATGACAACAGAAAAAGACCACATGGCCTATCTAGTCTGTCCTTCCATATCAACAACTACAACAGTCCCCTTTTTACCTTTAGAGATCCTATAGAAACATAGAAATATGATGACAGAAAAATAGAGATCCAGCAATAAGTCTGTACCAAGAGTAAAAACTAAACACATATACTGTTGCTATCTCCTACCATTGTCTGCTATTGCCTGCCTGCGTACCCTTCCCCTTCCTTCCTCGCAGCCTTCGTCCAATAGTCATAGTCTGCCCCCTCCGATACTTCGGAGCCATATTACTCCGCACACCCTACAGCAGTTCCCCTCAGCTGACTTTCTTCTCCCCTCTGATTTCATTACCCTTCCAGTGGATGAGCAAGTGGACATCTGGACATCTACTCTTTCCATAGCCCTGGAACATTTAGCCCAGCTCCGCCCTACTCTTCTACCATGCCCTTCCTCCCATCACCCTTGGTATCACCCAGGTTTATATCTACAATGCATACATCTACAACGCAGGAGCAGGCTTGGAACAAGAATCCCACCCCTGATTCCCTGGCTTCCTTCCATCACTGCCAGCAGCTTTACCGCTCCATGATTCATACAGCCAAGCAGTCATACTATTCGGAATTGATCAACTTTTCCTCCAACTCATCCAGACAGCTCTACCAGGTTCTCCGCTTCCTCTCAATGCCCACTACCTCTCCTGCACCCTCCGCTTTCCCTTCCGCTACCCCAGTCGCAGCCCTCCTTGCTTCTTTCTTCTCTGGGAAGATACAATCTCTCTGTGCCTTTTTTCTCTCCTGCCTCCTTCTTTCCCCTCCCCCTTCTTCTCCACCCCCTTTCCTCCTCCCCCCCCCCCTCCGACCTTCCCCCACACCTTGCATACCTTTCATTCTGTCACAATGACTGAACTCATTAAGGCCATTACCTCCTCCCACAAGACCACTTGTTCACTTAACCCCCTTCCCTCCGCTTGGCTTCTGGATCCTTCTCTCACACTGTTACCGTACGCCCTCCATATGCTCAATACTAGTCTCTCCTCAGGCTCCTTCCCCTCTGCTTGGAAACATGCTCTTATCCAGCCTATCCTCAAGAAACTGTGCCTTGACCCCTCCACCCTGGCCAATTGGCGTCCTGTCTCCAATCTCCCCTTCCTCTCAAAACTTTTAGAGAAATTCTTCTTTTCACAACTCTCTGCTCACCTCGACTCCACCCTCTCACTTCACCCCTGCCAATCCGGTTTCAGATCTGGTCACAATACTGAAACTATTCTTCTTACACTCCTAAATGAGGTCCACCAATTCCACGAACGAGGTGATCTTTCTCTTGCTGGGTCTTCTGTTTTTGACCTAGTCAACTAATGCACTCTTCTCACTCGTCTCCTTGACCTCAAGATTCATGGTACAGTACACCATTGGTTTCACTCCTTCCTCTCTTCCCGCACTTTTGCTGTTCAGACTGGTCTCACCATCTCCCCAACGTCCCCCCTTCACTGTGGTGTCCTCCAGGGCTCAGTACTTGCCCCCTTCTTTTTAATGTCTTCCTTGCACCACTTGCTCTTATCATACAACAGTCTGGGATCTCCGGGTATTATTACGCCGATGATATCTTCCTTCTACATAATACCAATCCTTTCTCTCCTGATCTCACCTCTCTCAACACCTGCCTTTCTCGAGTCGCTTCCTGGCTTCACAGTAACTTTCTCCATGTGAACCCCTCTAAGTCTTCAGCCCTGTGGTTCTCCTTAGGTGCCCCCCCCCCACCTATCCTAACTCCCACCCTCTCTACCACCTCGATTCCTCTCATCTCTACCCTCCATTACCTTAGAGTAATGCTGAATTCCTCACTTACATTTCATCACCACATCTCCTCGTTCACTCACCATTCCTTCTTTTCCCTATGCCAGATTCATGCTGTTCATCCCTTCCTCTCTCACCACTCTCATACTGTCACTTGTCATTTCCAGACTTGACTACTGTAACACTGTTCTCGCAGGCCTTCCCCAATACCAGCTCTGTCAAATACAGCTTATTCAGAACACGGCAACTCATCTTATCACTCATTCCTCCTCGTCCGATCACATTATGCCTCTGCTCATTGGTCTCCACTGGCTCCCAATCAAATTCAAGTTCATCTACAAGATTCTCACCATTGCCCACAGAGTTCTCCACACTGACACCCCTCAGTACCTATCAGACCTCATTTGTCTCCAGACCTCCCCTCATCTCCTTTGTTCTGTTCACGGTAATCGTCGCTTCCATCCACCTCTACCCAGGCTCACCTCGAACTTACCAATCACTCCGTTTTCTTTTTCCTGGCTCCTGCCCTCTGGAAATCACTTCCCCACACCCTCTGTACAGAATCATCCTTCCCTCGCTTCAAGAACATGCTCAAAACACACCTTTTCCACCAGGCCTTCAACCTCCCTCTCCCTGAATACTAGGCCTCTCCACCTCCTTCTGCAGGCCCTCCCCCATCCCCCCTCACTTTTATATGACTGGAATCCCTGTTTCTTTCTCTGTTTCTCTGTCTGTCGCTTTTCAATATAAACAATGGCGTTCCTTTCTCTCTTTGTCTCTCACCTGCAGCCAGTATTGACTGTACACCTCCCTGATGCTCATGCCTGGATGATATAGTGTAGTTACTCACCTGTAACAGGTGCTCTCCGGGGACAGCAGGAATCAGTCCTCACATATGGGTGATGTCGGCACCAACAGAGCCCTCGTAGAAGCATCTCCCCAGCTTTCAAAGAAAGCCTTTGAGAGATGCTACCATGCATACATGGTCCCCTTCCCCCCCCAAGGGCGCCATCTTGCTCAGTCAGATGACATAGCTAAAAGACGGCAGAAATAAAAGATGGTAAAGGAGTAACTCCAAGGGGAGGAGGGAGGGTTGTGAGGACTGATTCCTGCTGTTCCTAGAGAACACCTGTTACAGGCGAGTAACTATGCTTTCTCCGGAAACAAACAGGAAGTCAGTCCTCACATATGGGACTCTCCAGCTACAGGCTACCAAAAACCTGTAAGCAAAGATACAGCGGAGGGCAATGAACCACAGCCTACCAGGAGAGTAGGTGAAAAAACTTTACTGAAGACCCTATGAAGAGACCAGCATACCTCCCAGATTGCGTTCTCTATTGTATGCAATAGTAAGACGTTGATTCGAAAAACAGGAACGTGTTTGCAGAATGTGCCAATGGGACCTCAAGATTTTTTGTATTTTAGAGGAAAGATAAGAGAAGCGAAGGATACAAACAAATTTGTCATCGGGTGATTTATTCTTGGGTAAAAGTAACTGTTGTCTAGAAGAGGACCGGGCACATGCAAAACCTTTTTGGACACAGTCTTGTGGATATCCTCTGGCCAAAAACCGTGCTGCCATATGAGAGGATTTCTTCTTAAAATCACCATAATTTGTGCATAAACACCGCAGGCGTAAAAATTGAGAAACAGGTAAATTCTTTTTGAGTTGGCTATTGTGAAAGTTTTCAAAACGAAGCAGCTTGTTACGATCCATGGGTTTGCGATAAATGGTAGTGGTGAAGCCATATGGAGATTTTCTAATGAGAATGTCAAGAAAGGGAAGTTCTGTAGAGCTAGACTGCATCTTGAATTTTAGATTGTCGTCCAAACCATTGAGCCAATTGTAAAATGTGTGTAATTGGTTGTTAGTTCCCTTCCAAAGTACTAAAATACCAGTTTTCCCAACAGATAAAAGGCACAGCAATGGGTGCCGCTATGGCACCTGATATAGCCAATTTGTACGTAGCACAATTTGAAGACACCTATCTGAAGAGCTGCCCCTTTTCACCCTTTGTTATTTCTTGGAAGAGATACATAGATGATATTTTAGTCCACCATCGGGACAGAGCGCAAGTTTGCCACCGAGGCTGCCATGGCCCTGACACGGTGTGCCGTGATGCAACCTTCCAGCGGGAGCCTCGCCTGCTCTTAAGTGAAGATGATACAGTCCACCACCCATGTGGACAACATATGCTTGATCACCACCTCCCCCAGCGTACTGGAGTCGTAGGAGATGAAAAGATGAGAAGCTTTGCAGTGGCCTGAGTGCATTGGATATAGAAGGACAAAGCCCTCTTACAGTCCAAGATGTGAAGGACCATTTCCGCCTGACTGGAGTGAGGTCTTGGAAAGAAGGTAGGGAGCACCACTTCCTGGTTGAGATGGAAGGCAGACACTACCTTTGGCAGGAATTTGGGATGCATGCGAAGCACTACTCTGTTCTTGTAGAACCTGGTATAGGGCGCCTCTGCCACAAGGGCCTGAACTCTGCGAGTGAAGGTAAGCGCAACCAGGAAAGCCACCTTCAAAGATAGGTAGCAGAGGTGGCAGATAGCCAGATATTTGAAGGGTGGGCGAGTGAGCTGCCCCAACACCACGTTGAGGTCCCATTCAGTTGCCGGAGGGTGAACTGGGGGCTTCGATAAGAGCAAGCCCTGAAGAAAATGGGTCACCAATGACTGGACTGAGAGGGGCTTACAATCCACCGGATGGTGGTGTGCTGCCAAGGCAGTGAGGTACACCCAAACGGAGTTACACTTGAACCCAGACTGAGAGAGGTGGAGAACGTACTGTAATACCAGAGCCACCGGACAGGAGAAAGGGTCAGTCCTGTGATTGGTGCACCAAGCAGAGAACTTGTGCCATTTGAGGGTGTAAGCCTTCCTAGTAGAGGCCTTGCGAGAGGCCAGCAGGATGTTCTCCACTTCAACCGGAAGGTCGAAGGGGCAAGAGTCACCTTCTCAGCAGCCACGCTGTCAGTGACAGAGATCCCAGATTGGGGTGCAGGAGAGAGCCCTCCTCCTAAGATGGGAGTCCAGGAGGCGGTCCCCAAGAGGAGTAGAGGAGTGGCCTAGTGGTTGGGGCAAGGTACTTCAGGACGGAAGGTCAGGGGTTCAAATCCCACTAGAGGACAGCAACCTTGGGCCGGAAGGACTGGGGTTTCTAGTCCCACAGGTGCTCCTTGTGGTCTTGGGCAAGCCACTTAACCCTCCATAGCCCATGTTCCCTGTAAAATAGTTATATCCAAGTTATAATGCCCTGTTCAATGTAATTTCAGTTTGTTCAATGTAAACTGCACTGATGCAGAATAGCGCGGTATATAAGAGAATGTAAATAAATAAATAAATAAATAAATAAATAAAGAGGATGGGGTGTCCACTGTCAACTGTAGAAGCAGCGGGAACCACAGTTGCCTGGGCCACCGAGGAACTATCAGGATGAGCGAAGCCCTGTTGCAGAGGGTCCTGAAGAAGGTCTTGGCGATCAGCGGCGTGGGAGGGAAGGCATATGTGAGGCCTTCCGACCATGAGACAAGGAACGCATCTGCTGCCATCCTGGAGGGGTGGGTCTGCCGGGAGCAGAAGCGGGGCAACTGAAAGTTGTCTGGGCTGGTGAACAGATCCATCATGGGTTCTCCCCAGAGCCGGAAAAGCCAACCGGCTACCCTGGGATCTAGCTGCCACTTGTGCGGCTAGAGAACTCTGCTAAGCCTATCGGCCAGCTGGTTATTCTGACTGGGCAGGTACACTGCCCGCAGAATACTCTATCAGATTGCGTACGAACAGAGAGCTAGAGCCTTCTGACAAAGGGTACGAGATCCCGTGCCTCTTGTTTGTTCAGGTAGAACATCGCCACCTGGTTGTCCATCTGGACCAGAATCGGCTGGTGACAGAAGACCCTCAGGACTAGGTGTATGGCTCGGAGCTCCAGGAGATTGATTTGCTGGGTGCTCTCGTCTGGTGACCAGTTGCCCTGAGTGTGGAGATCTCTGCAGTGGGCTCCCCAACCGAACAGGGAGGCATCCATAGTGAGAATCCTGGAGGGGCTTGGGGCCTGAAAAGGCATGCCCACCTCGAGATGCTGGGGAAACTGCCACCAAACCAGAGAATCCACCAATTGGCGGCCCACAGAACCCTGTCCCGTAGGCGGCCGGTGGCCTGAGACCAGTAGTCCCGCAGACACCACTGTGCTGCCCTCATGTGGATTTGAGCAGCTGGGGTAATATGGACCATGGAGGCCATGTGCCCAAGGAGGCGCAGGAGAAGCTGAGTGGGCACCAAAGGATGGCACTGCATGTCTTGAGCCAGAGCCCCGAGACGATTGGCTCGGTCCTTGGGCAAGAAAGCCTTCAACTTGAGAGTGTCGATCTTTGCCCCATTGAACTCCAGACACTGTGTCGGAAAGAGGTGAGACTTGGGGTAGTTGATAGCAAAACCCAAGTGCTATAGGAGCTGGATGGTGCGTGCGGTGACCTACTGCACCTCTGAGGTCGTGCCTCCCTTTATGAGCCAGTCGTCCAGGTAGGGAAAGACGAAGACCCCCTGGAGCCGGAGGAAGGCAGCTACAACCACCAGGCATTTTGTGAAAACTCTTGGGGCAGGAGCTAGGCTGAAGGGGAGCACCTGTACTGAAAATGCCTGCCCTCCACTATGAACCACAGGTACTGCCTGTGGTTGGGATGGATAAGGATGTGGGTATAAGCATCCTTGAGGTCTAAGGAGCATAGCCAGTCTCACTGCTGGAGGTATGGCAGCAATGTTCCAAGGAAGAGCATCTTGAACTTCTCCCTCACCAGAAATTTTTTGAGATTGCACAGGTCGAGGATGGGCCTTAGGCCCCCTATCCTTTTTGGTATGAGGAAGTACCTGGAGTAGAACCCCTTGACCTTGAGATGGTGGGGCACCGTTCCACCACTTTGTCTTTGAGAAGACCTGCCAACTCCTTCAGAAGAAGATACCAATGGAGGGGAGACCTGAGGGGCTCTCCCAGGAAATAAGGGGGAAGTGTCTGAGTCAGATGGAGGAGGTAACCCTCCCGGACCACCCGAAGTGCCCAGGAATTGGTGGTGATGGACATCCATCTCTGGACATAGAGGGCCAGATGTCCCTCTGTGGGCTGCTGACCTCCTTGGGGTAGAGAGGTTATGCTCAAGGAGTCTAAAGCACCACCCCTGGCTGGGCTGGGGCCAGTGCCTGGGTTTTGGAGCCTTCTGCTTATGCAGGCCATGCCCATGTCCTTTGGTCTGCTGACCCTGTTGGAAAGCTGGGGAGGCCTTATAAGGTGGGTAGTTTTGGTAAGCAGCTCTCTTCCTTGGGTAAAAGGACTTTTTACCCGAGCCCTTCCATCAGGGAGGGGCAGCGGTCTTTTTAGAGTCTGGTCCTCATCATGAACTTGGTCTCCAGCTCTGCAGCCTTGTCGGTCATGGGTTTGCCAAAGAGGTTTTCTCCTTGGCAGGGGACATCGACCAGTTTGTTCTGAACCCACTGCTCGAGGTTGGACAACTGTAGCCAAGCTTGGAGTCATGCACCGATGCCCACCACGGCTACTTGGGCCGCCAACTCGAACCCGTCATAGGCCACTCGAGGCATGAATTTGGAACACTCATGGACTGCCTTAGCCAGGTTCTTGAACTGCTGCAAGGTTCCTTGGAGAGACCAGCTGAGAACCCGGCACGTTCCTTCGCCAGGTCTTTAAGGTACATGCCCATGTACAGCTGGTAGGTCTGGAGGCAGCAGATGAGCATTGAGCCCATATAGCACTTTCTGCCGAGGGCGTCCAAGATGCGGACCTCCCTGCCGGTGGGCACCGAGGAGTGCCTCTTTTGGCTTTTCAGCTGACACATGGCCGACTCCACCACCATGGAGTTATGCGGCAGCTGTGTCTTTTGGAAGCCTGGGCTCCAGCGGACTCGATACATTGAATCGAGCCATTTGCTCACCACCAGCACCAAAGTCAGTGTATCCCATATTCAGAGCATCAGCCATTCCAGGATGGGATGGATGGGCACAGTGAGAGATTCCCACGGAGGGGCCTCGTACTGGAGGATTTCCAACTCATCTGCCTGAGGGTCCTCCTCCGACTCAGTCAGGAAGGCCAGGGTCTTAGACATGTCCTTGAAAAAGTCCAGAAAGCCCATGACCTCGGGTGGGGACTGCTGCCGAGTCTCCGAGATGGGGGAGTCAGAAGGGATGTTGTGGTGGCGACGGGAATTGGTGGACTCCTTGTCCTCCATTTCCTACTTGGAGTAGTCCATCGAGGACTCGTAGGAGGGCTGTTCCGCAGACCTTGGGGCCCTCGATGCCCCACAGCTGGTGCCCAGCAAACTTGCCAGGGATGACTGCAGTCCCATCGAACGGGACTCTGAGTGCGACTTTGGCCGAGGATCGACTCGAGGCCGAAGGACCACGAGGATCAGCTCAGCCTCCAGGGACATCTTAGAGGTCGAGGTCCCGGTGGCCGGGGCGGATGAACTGGTCATGCCGGACAACAGTGCCCACTGCTGGTCCATGAAGGCAGACAAACTGCACTCCAGGGCTGCTATTCTGGACTCCAGACCAGAAGGCTCCGCAGTCTTCGGCGCAGGCACCAAGGGACTGGTCGCCATATCTTTAAAAGGATATAGAGTTATTAGAAAAGGTTCAGAGAAGAACCACCAAAATGGAAAAGGGGATGGAAGGATACTCCTATGAAGAAAGGCTAAAAAGGTTAGGGCTCTTTAACCTGGAAAAGAGATGGCTGAGGGGAGATATGATAGAAGTCTATAAATTAATGAACGGAGTGGAACGGGTAAACATAGATCGATTGTTTACGTTATCAGAATATAGAAAGACTAGGGGACATACAATGAAGCTACAGGGTAAACTATTTAAGACTAATAAAAGAAAATATTTTTTCACTCAACGTGTAATCAAACTCTGGAATTTGTTACCAGAGGATGTAGTAAAGGCTGTTAGTGTAGCTGGGTTTAAAAAAGGTTTGGACAAGTTCCTGGAGGAAAGGTCCATAAACCATTATTAAGAAGGGACGCAGGATATCAATGCTTGACCCAGTACAAGCATTGCGGAACCTGTGTCTTTTGGGGAAACTGCTAGGTACTGTGAGCCCCGCCCCTGTGCCAAATAGCTTGACCAGCAGGAGGCGCTGCACCTTAACCTTGAGGTTGTATAAGAATTTGTAGTTGAGCCGTTGGTTAAAGATCACAGATTTTTATTTGGGTTCTCAGAGACTCACAACAGGTAATGTCCACAGGAAAACAAAAGTAGGGATACTCCTCCCAAAGAAAATATATGCAAACTTTGCCAGGTCAAAATTAAAGTCTTTTAAACAAGCTTTTCTTCTTAGCTCTTACAAAAGGTATTTTCCCTCTTAACAGTTATTCACATACAGTGCAACAATCACATTCCATGTCAGTGACTGAAGGATCTGAATCCCCTTTGAAAGAGTCAATTTCCATGCTCTCTGGAGGACTCTCAGGTAGCGGTTCTGGACTCTTAACTGGAATGGTATTAGTCCCATACATTAACAGTTTCTTCAGTCTTGGCCACCTAATAGGTTTCTCCCCTTTAAGTAAAAGCTCATGGGGTTTCAAAAGCCGTGGTTTAAAAGTTCCTTTCCTTTCATGTAAATGTCTACAGGTAATCTCCTCCTCATCTGAAGAACTATCCCTGTGTTCAGTTTTGGGCCTAGGCTTTCTCCTGGTTTGATGCTTAACTTGCACAGTTTTACATACAGGCCTTCTATCAATAAAACCCTCTTCTGAGCTGTAATCAGAGGACAGGTCAGACCTCCTTCGGGCTCTATAAAAAGTTCTTGCTTTGGAAGCTTCCCTAGCAGAGCAATGCCTACATCTAGGTTCCAGCAAGGGTTTTGCCTGGGTAAAAGTTCTGCCTTCTTGTGGCTTCTTTAAGCTTCTTTCAAATACAGGGTTTAGCTTGCCCACTAACCTGCATTGTGGTTTCACTGCACTAGCAGTGTATCTCTGGGCCTCGCAACAGCAGCTGCCTGGCCTGTGAGTATTTCTTCCTGGAGAGCAGCAGTATTTCCCTTTCTCCTGGGGAGCGAATCTGGCTTCAGGTCTTCCCTTCCTCTCAGCATAGAGCCTGGGAGCCTTGTTCCAGTCAGGTTCAGAATCCTCGTGCTGGTAAGACAGGTGGTTCTCTTCCTCTGCTCTCCTCTCTCTCTCTCTCCTCCTCTCCCTCTCTCCTCCTCTCCGTTTCTCTCTGCCCTTCTTTACAAGCAGCTACGTGACAAGGGAACTCCCTTGCAGGCTCCTCCCCCGAGTACCTGCTTCTCTGATTCCTATCTGGTGTGTAACGTGGGAATGACTCAACACTAGTTTTGGCCCACTGACTATCAACCCTGGGGTTTTTCTGCTGTGAACTTCTAACCCTGGGTTTTCTCTGACAAGTGTTTTCTAATGTGCCCATCCCCCCAGCCAAGGTAAAACCTTCAATGTTTCCTGCTTTTCTAGGTGGCACTACTCTCTCCTTGCCACATATCCCCCCCCTTAGACTATTGCCGGCTGGCGAGACACTTCGCGCACAGCTGGTAATACGGGACAAGGCATCTGCATTTGTGTGGAGCTTCCCTGGTCGATGTTCAACCTGAAAATCGAACTCTTGTAGTGCCATGTACCAGCGAGTAAGGCGTGCGTTATTATCTTTCATTTTGTGCAGCCATTTAAGTGGGGCGTGATCGGTCACCAATAAAAACTTCCTCCCTGTCAAATAAAACCGTAGGGCGTTCACGGCCCACCGTATTGCCAAGCATTCTCGCTCAATGGTTGAATACTTCTTTTCAGGAGGGGTGAGCTTCCGACTTAAAAACATAACGGGATGTTCAGAGCCCCTCGAACATTTGGGACATAACGGCTCCCAGCCCCGTTTCAGAGGCATCGGTTTGGATAATAAAGCCTTTGCTAAAATCCACCCCACATAACACCGGGGCCGCCCACAGTTTCCCTTTTAGTTCCCTAAAGGCGCTCTCAGCCTCAGAGTTCCATTCCAGCACTGTGGGAGCATTTTTTTTTTTTAGCATCTCCGTGAGGGCTGTAGCCCTCGTCGCGAAATGCGGAACAAACCGTCTGTAGTAACCCACTAGGCCTAAAAAACTTCGGAGTTGCTTCTTGGACTCTGGTGTCGGGAATTTTTTTACGGCCTCTACTTTATCCAAGAGGGGTTTTACCTTGCCCTGACCCACCAGGTGGCCCAAATACTTAACCTCCGAGGCTCCAAACATACATTTTGCGGGGTTCAGCGTAAGACCAGCTTGCCTTAATGCTGTCAATACAGCGCCAACTCGTTTTAAATGGTCGTCCCAGCCCACACTGTGGATGACTATGTCGTCCATGTAGGCCCTAGCATAATGATGGTGAGGTCGTAGTACCATGTCAACCAAGCGCTGACATGTGGCAGCGGCCCCATGGAGTCCGAAGGGCATCCTCCGAAACTGGAAGAGCCCGATAGGTGAACTAAAAGCTGTCTTCTGGCGCGATTCCTTTGTAAGGGGAATCTGCCAGTACCCCTTCGTTAAGTCTAACGTGGTCAAATATACAGCTTGTCCCAAGTGATCTAAAATCTCTTCAATTCGGGGCATGGGGTAGGTGTCAAAACGCGAGATTTCGTTCACTTTCCTAAAATCTATACAAAAACGCATAGACCCATCGGGTTTCGGGACTAGGACTATTGGACTGTTCTCCAGGACCAAGCAGGAAGTCAGTCCTCACTTATGGGTGACGTCGGCGCCGACGGAGCCCTCGCGGAGCAATTTTCCCCAGCTTTCAAAGAAAGCCTTTGGGAATTGCAGCGCGCATGCGCGGTCGTCTTCCCGCCCGAAGGTGCCATCTTAGCCAGTCTTCTTTTTTCCGCGGAGCCCTACAGACGTCCCCGTCTTGACCCCGCGAAAAAGTTGATTTTCCTCTTTATTTTATACTTTTTTCTTTCGGTTCGACGCCGATCGTTTTCCCGCCCGGACTCGCGACGCCGGTCTCGAGTCCTCTTCCGTTTTTTCGGTTTTTCTGACTTAGTCAGCTTTCGTTTTCGTTTTCCCTGGCAGCCCGGTCCTTTGACCTCGCAGGGGCCCTTTTTCCCCCGATGGCTGCCAGTGGCTTTAAGCGGTGTGGTCGGTGTGACCGAAATATGTCACTAACCGACACACACGACTTTTGCCTCCGCTGCCTGGGCCCGGATCATGAGGAACTGATCTGTGGGCCCTGCAGCAAACTGTCCTCGAAGGCGTTGAGAAGTCGGCGGCATCAGCGTGAGAGAATCTTCGCTGACCCCAGCCGTACCCGGACCTCGTCGGAGGCCTCCGTGTCGAAAGGCTCCAGCTCGGACCGTCGCCGGAGCTCCTCCGACCGGGGTTCTCCCTCCGGGGACCATCGTCGGAAGGAAAAACCCGCGAGGGCGGCGTCGGTGGACGCTCCTGGCTCCGCGAGGGCCAGGTCGCATAGCCCCGACAGCCGCCCCGGGTCCTTGGAGAAGGAACACCTCCCGAAGCGACCTCGCCTGGAGTCGGAGATGCCTGCCCGGGTAAGTCCTGTAGTCCTTCTGGACTCGCCTCCGCGACAGCCGACGTCGGGCCCGACGCCGTCGGGGCCCGAGTCGGGGGCTGCTGGGTCACCTGAGCTCGGACTCAGGTTGACGGCCTTGGAGAGCAGACTGTCTGCCTTCATGGACCAGCAGCGGGCACTGCTCGCTGGCTTCGCTGGCGTCGCTGCCCCGACCGCCGGGACGTCGACGTCCAAGTCGACCCCGGAGACCGAGCCGATCCTCGAGTCGATGAGAACTCGAGTCGATCCTCGGTCCAGGTCGCCCTCGGCCTCCCGTTCGGGACCGAGGTCGCCGACGCCGACTCCCTCGGCGTCGGGGCGGCTGGCGCCGCACCCTGCCCGGGCCGACCCCACCGAGTCCTCGTCGGAGTCGGTCTGGGAGTCTGAGGAGGAAGAGTCACCTGATTCTTTCCGGACTCGGTGTGTCCCATCGGACTCTCCGGAGTCCGAGCCTCGGAAGCAGTCCCCACTGGAGGATGCCCGGTTCTCGGACTTCGTTAGGGATATGGCCAAGGCTTTGGCCTTCCCTGCGGATCCCGAGGAGGAGCCTCGAGCCGAAGAGCTCGACGCCCTCCAGTATGACTCTCCCGCGAGGGAACACTTTACTGTGCCGGTTCCTCCTATGCTGGAACGACTACTCTTCCGCATGTGGGAGAGTCCGGCCTCCTCGCCGGTCCTGAGCAAGCGGGTCGATTCTATCTATCGAGTCCGCAAGAGCCCTGGCTTTCAAAAGGCACAGCTGCCACACCATTCCATGGTAGTGGAATCGGCCATGCATCGTCTTAAGAGCCAGAAGATGCACTCCTCGGTGCCTCCTGGAAGGGAGGCCCGTAACCTGGATGGCCTTGGCAAGAAGTGCTTCCAGGGCTCTATGCTCGCCTGTCGTGTCCAGACTTACCAGCTATACATGGGCATGTATCTCCGGGATCTGGCTAAAGAGCTAGCCGGATTCTCCGCTGGTCTCTCCGAGGAGCCCTTGCGGAGGTTCCTAGCCTTGTCCGCGGGTATTCGGGAATGCTCAAAGTTCATGTCCCGAGCAGCCTATGATGGCTTTGAAGCCTCGGCTCGAGTGGCCGCAGCCGGCATCGGTGCCCGCCGACAGGCTTGGCTTCAGTCGTCCGACCTTGAGCCCTGGGTACAGGACAAGTTGGTCGATGTCCCCTGCCGAGGCGAAAACCTCTTTGGCAAGCCCATGGCGGAAAAGGCTGCACAAATTGAGACTGAGACTCTCACCAGGACCAGGCTTTCTAGGAAGACCTCCGCCCCTTCCCAGAAAAAGAAGGGCTCGGGAAAAAAGTCCTTTTACCCGAAGAAGGCAGCTGCCTACAAACAATACCCCCATTATCAGGCCCCTGCAGCTCCCCAACAGGGCCAGCAGGCCAAGGGACGGGGTAACGGGTCCCGTAGGCAGCAAGCCCCCAAGCCTGCACCACCAGCCCCTGCTCAGCAGGGTGGGGGTTTTTGACTCGCTCAGCATAGCCTCTCCCCCCCCCGCTGGTTCCCCCCAGCACCGGAGGCCGGCTGGTTCACTTCGCCCACAGGTGGTCCAGCATCACCGCAGATGCCTGGGTGCTTCAGGTCGTGCGAGAGGGCTACCTTCTCCACTTCCATCAGGTCCCTCCCTCCTATTTTACCGGAGAGCCTCCGCGCCCCCCTCTGCACAGGGAGTTGCTCCTTCAGGAGTTAGCAGGTCTTCTGCAGGAACAGGCGGTGGAACCGGTGCCACACCACCTGAGAGGTCAAGGCTTCTATTCAAGGTATTTTCTGATACCAAAGAGAACAGGAGGCCTCAGACCCATCCTGGACTTGCGCAACCTCAACAAGTTCCTTGTGCGGGAGAAGTTCAAAATGCTTACCCTTGGAATCCTTCTGCCCTACCTCCAGCAGGGAGATTGGCTATGCTCCTTGGATCTAAAGGATGCCTACACGCACATCCTCATCCACCCAAGCCACCGCCAATACCTAAGGTTTGTGGTGGCAGGAAATCATTACCAGTACAGAGTACTGCCCTTTGGCCTGTCCTCCGCACCGCGAGTCTTCACAAAATGCCTCGCGGTCGTGGCGGCCCATCTCCGGCTTCGCGGCCTCTTTGTCTTTCCGTACCTCGACGACTGGCTCATCAGAGCAGCGTCCGCTCAGGAGGTCACCCACGCCACGTGCCGCACGGTGACTCTGCTGCAGCACTTGGGCTTTGTCATAAACTTCGCAAAGTCCACTTTGCTCCCCTCACAGGATCTCGAGTTCATCGGCGCAAGGCTGCACACCCCTCAGGCGCGAGCGTACCTACCGCTCGACAGGGCTCAGCGGCTCATGGACCTAGCCGACCGCTTTCGCAGCCAGCCCCTGGTCTCCGCCAGGCGCTTCCTGAGACTGCTCGGCCATATGGCTTCCACCGTCCATGTGACCCCCAATGCCCGCCTGAATATGCGGTCTGCTCAATGGTGTCTCCGCCGGCAGTGGCGACAAGCCACAGGCGGCCTAGCAGACCTGGTGCGCGTCTCCGAGCCGCTGGTCTCGTCTATCCGGTGGTGGCTCCGGCAGCCGAACCTGGTATTAGGAATGCCTTTCCAGTCACCTCAGCCGACCCGGGTGCTGACCACCGATGCATCCCTCCTGGGCTGGGGAGCCCATTGCCAAGAGGCACGTACTCAGGGCCTCTGGACCAAGTGGGAGTCTGCTCAGCAGATCAACTTCCTGGAGCTCAGGGCGATCCGCCTAGCTCTCAAGGCCTTCTCCCACCTGACCTCCCAACAGTCCGTCCTTGTCCAGACGGACAATCAAGTTGCCATGTTCTACGTGAACAAGCAGGGGGGCACGGGCTCCTTCCTCCTCTGCCGGGAGGCACAGAAGCTCTGCTCTTGGGCCGTCAGTCACGGCATTCTCCTCAAGGCAGTTTATCTCCCGGGCCAAGAAAATTGCCTGGCGGACAAACTCAGCAGGGTCCTCCAGCCGCACGAGTGGCGTCTGGATCCCTTGATCGTTCAGAAGCTCTTCCTCAGGTGGGGCCTCCCCACGGTGGATCTCTTTGCCAGTCCTCGCAACCGGCAACTTCCTCGCTTCTGCTCTCGTCAGCCTCACCCCCTTCGGGTTGCGGCGGACGCCTTTCTGATCTCATGGTCGGGGAGCCTTCTGTACGCTTTCCCTCCCATTCCGTTAGTCTCTCGGACTCTTTTCAAGGTTCTCCGAGACAAAGCCTTCATGATCCTGGTGGCCCCTCGCTGGCCCAGGCAGCCGTGGTTTCCGCTCCTGCTGCAACTGGCGGTGGAGGATCCAATCCCTCTGGGGGCGCAACCGGATCTCCTCTCCCAGGATCAGGGGTCCCTACTGCACCCCAACCTCAGGTCTCTCAACCTCATGGCCTGGCTGCTGAGAGGGTAGTCCTTGCTCCCCTTCTCCTGCCGGCGGAGGTGGAGGAGGTCGTCTTGGCTTCGCGACGGCCTTCTACCCGCAAATGCTACGCCCTTAAATGGCGTCGCTTTGCAGTCTGGTGTACCGAACAGTCTCAGGATCCCTTCTCCTGCCCGGTGTCGGTGATCTTGCAGTACTTGCTACACCTCTCTAATCTAGGACTTAAGTCCAACTCCGTCAAAGTTCACCTCAGTGCTCTTTCGGCACATCATGTGCCGGTGGACGGTAGACCTCTCTCCAGCGACCCTCTCGTAGCGAGGTTTCTCCGAGGTCTCCTTCTACTTAAACCACCTCTGCGCCCGCCAGCGCCGAACTGGGACCTGAATGTGGTTTTGCAGCGGATCACCTGTCCGCCTTTTGAACCTATGGCTACATGTTCTCTCCGTTTTCTGTCTTGGAAAACACTGTTCTTGGTAGCCCTCACTTCCGCTAGGCGCGTAAGTGAGTTGCAGGCCCTCGTGTCTGATCCCCCCTACACTAGGTTCTACAAGAATAGGGTAGTCCTACGGACTCACCCTAAGTTTCTGCCTAAAGTGGTCTCCCCTTTTCACATCAATCAGGAGGTGGTACTTCCAACCTTCTTTCCCAGACCACACTCCAGCCGAGCTGAGACGGTCCTCCATACCCTGGACTGTAGAAGGGCATTGAACTTCTACCTTGACCGTACGCGGGAGCACCGCAAAGCTGCTCAGCTTTTTGTGTCTTTTGACCCCAATAAATTGGGACTCCCGGTCTCCAAGCGTACTCTGTCCATCTGGGTTGCGGACTGTATCTCTTGGGCTTATGGGGCAGCCGGACTCGCCTTAGAAAGTCGAGTCACGGCTCATTGTGTTCGGGCATAGGCCACGTCAGTGGCTTACCTCCGCTCTGTTCCGCTGGCAGACATCTGCCGGGCCGCTACTTGGTCTTCGAGCCAGACTTTTGCGGTCCATTACTGTCTCGAGAGGGAGTCCCGTAGGGACAGTGCTTTCGGACAGGCAGTCCTCCGTAATCTCTTTGAGGTCTGAGCAACTCCTACCCTCCATCCCGGATGTGGGCTACCGGTGGGTGATAATTCAGCGAAGATTCTTTCCTTCTGTGCTGCTGAGCTAGAGGGAGCTCATTTTTTGTGCTTAGGGTCTCCGGTAGCCTTGAGCTTGGGAGTCCCATAAGTGAGGACTGACTTCCTGCTTGGTCCTGGAGAAAGCGTAGTTACTCACCTGTAACAGGTGTTCTCCAGGAGCAGCAGGAATCAGTCCTCACTACCCTCCCTCCTCCCCTTGGAGTTGCAATCGTCTGCTTATGTTCTTTTTGCAAATTTTTATGCTGTCTTTTTTAGCTATGTCATCTGACTGGCTAAGATGGCACCTTCGGGCGGGAAGACGACCGCGCATGCGCGCTGCAATTCCCAAAGGCTTTCTTTGAAAGCTGGGGAAAATTGCTCCGCGAGGGCTCCGTCGGCGCCGACGTCACCCATAAGTGAGGACTGATTCCTGCTGCTCCTGGAGAACACCTGTTACAGGTGAGTAACTACGCTTTCCAGGGACTCTTTGAGGTCTCAATAACCCCTAACCTCAGCATCTCCTGTATTTGGGAAATCACCTCCCTTTGTTTCGCTTCTGGTAGCCTATAGGGGCGTTGGCAGACAAGTTCTCCGGGTAGGGTCAGTATCTCGTGGGCAATTAAATCAGTTTCCCCAGGGGATGTTGTGAGGACATCCGAAAACTCTTTCAACAGGGCAGACAACTGGTTTTGCTGGGGCCACGAGAGTTTCTCCCCTAGGTTATAGGTCTGTTCTTGGTTATGGACCGGGAGCTGAGGCCCTAACTCTTCTTCTTCTTGCCTCAACGCACAGGCGGTAAGACCTTTTATCTCCTTTATGCCTGTGGACCCGAATCCCTGGGATTCCCTAACAGTGGTAGCCAACGTTTCCACCTCTTCGAGGGGTGGAAATCCCACCCTTTCACAAATTAATTGTGCGATTCTATCGCCTACATTCACCCGGAAATTTTCCTGCGAAAAGTTAAACAGAAGTACCTTTAACTCGCCCCTATAATCAGGGTCGATAACGCCTGCACCCACATCAATAAAGTTTTTAAGGGCTAAGCCTGATCTGGGCGCAACCCGCCCATAACAGCCCGGCGGTATTTCTATTTTCAATCCCGTTTCTACTAGTGCCTTCCCCTGTTTTGGCACTATCACATCAACCGCACTGCACAAATCTAGGCCCGCGGCCTGTTCCGTTGCCCGTTTTGGTATCTTAGCCCCGGGAGTCGTCCTACAAAAGCGTAGCATGAACTTTTGTTTGATTGGGGTGCTGGCGTCAGGGTTAGCTATTAGAGTCTCCTGCTTTCCCCGTCTGCCAAATAAGGGTCTAGACACTGCAGGAGGGGGTAGAGATTGTGAGCGGGGAGCGTCTCTTCCTCGGGTAACCTTGGGTTTTTCCCCCTGTGTAGAGACTAGGTTTTTCTTCTCGTGCAGCCTATTCTCTATCCCTTTTCTAAAGTGTGCCCAGTCCCGCCCCAACACTATTTCATAGGGAAGCCTGGGCATTACTGCTACTGCAACTGCCTTGCCACTACTTAGCCCTTTTATGCGCACTACATGCACTGGGTAGGTGGATGCAGCACCGTGCACGCACCTAATTCTAACATGGTGGTCAGGGGACTCGGATGGGGATTCTCGCTGGGCCTCTATCTTACCCCAGAGGGACCTAGAGATCATTGATTGATCTGCCCCTGAGTCTAGGAGCGCTTCTGCGGATATCCCCTCTACCTCGACGGTTAAGAGAAAACCCTCACCAATGTTCTTAACTCGGGCAGCTATCAAGGCATCCCTACCGATGCAGTCCTTTCTAAAATGTCCCACCTCCCCACAGGTAAAACATTTTCTAGACAGGGAGTCTGCTCTCGTGATAACTTTTCCTTTCGCTGTTTTTCCGGTAACATACGTGGCTCTCTGTTCTGGGAATACTGATTCGTGCTTCTTGAACAGGCCTTCTTTCTTGGAGCCTACCTTGTTGGCTTCAAGGAAGCGGTCCGCTAAAGCAACAGCTTCATAAGCAGTGTTACAATTCTGTAAAACCAACCAGCTCTGTAACTCTTTTGGAACCGCCTCAGTAAACTGTTCTAGAATTATAGTGTCAAGAATGGTATCAATAGTTTTACCCTCAGGCATTAACCATTTGTGAACTAAACTTTTAATTCTATAATACAACGCTTGAGGCGTCTCGCCTTCCTTAATTGTGCAAGACCGTAATAGTCTCCTATAAACAGAGGGATTTAAGCCCATCCTGTTCCGGATAGCAGTTTTTACTTTTAAATAATCAGATATCTGATCTAAAGGTAGTGCTCTATATGCGGCTAATGGCTCCCCGGATAATGTGGTGGCAAATCTGACCGCCCATTGATCCCCAGGCCATTTTGCTAGCACAGCCACACGCTCAAAAGCTTCGATGAAATCATCTATATCATCACCCTTTACATATCGTCCATGACAAAGTCCCAGTATTGGTATTTTCCCCTCCTGGAATCAGGTTGGGTGTTACCAGTCCGGTAGTGGTGCTTTGCTTTAACATGTCCTCCTGGGTCTGAATCATCTTCGCCAAGAGGTCCAGGAGAGGTTGCTGTTGCTCCTGTAGCATCGACGCCGCCTTCTCCTGGTTCCTCGCTGCCAGTTCCTGTTGCTGGGCAAACTGGTTTGCTACCCATGTCGGGAAATCGGAGATCTCCATCCTTGCACTGGAGCTGAAAGAAAAACACAAAAACAAACGACCGAGTGCGGTACCTTTTTTTTTTTTTTTTTTTTTTTTTTTTAAAAAGTGCCCACTATAGCTTATGGTGACCACCCTTCTGCACTTGGATCCAGGCCTAACCCTCTTAGTCACGGGTTACCTGATATCGGTGCAGGTCTTAGCTCTGCCACCAGATAAGCTCTCCGTCAGGTCTGCAATGCGTCTGCTCCTCCGGATACGTTGGATGCGTCCTTGGATTTCCGGTCAACCCTTCTGTTCCTGTTGGACTTGGCTGCCGGACCTCTGGAACCGCGAAATCCTGCCAACTACGCCACTGTGAGCCCCGCCCCTGTGCCAAATAGCTTGACCAGCAGGAGGCGCTGCACCTTAACCTTGAGGTTGTATAAGAATTTGTAGTTGAGCCGTTGGTTAAAGATCACAGATTTTTATTTGGGTTCTCAGAGACTCACAACAGGTAATGTCCACAGGAAAACAAAAGTAGGGATACTCCTCCCAAAGAAAATATATGCAAACTTTGCCAGGTCAAAATTAAAGTCTTTTAAACAAGCTTTTCTTCTTAGCTCTTACAAAAGGTATTTTCCCTCTTAACAGTTATTCACATACAGTGCAACAATCACATTCCATGTCAGTGACTGAAGGATCTGAATCCCCTTTGAAAGAGTCAATTTCCATGCTCTCTGGAGGACTCTCAGGTAGCGGTTCTGGACTCTTAACTGGAATGGTATTAGTCCCATACATTAACAGTTTCTTCAGTCTTGGCCACCTAATAGGTTTCTCCCCTTTAAGTAAAAGCTCATGGGGTTTCAAAAGCCGTGGTTTAAAAGTTCCTTTCCTTTCATGTAAATGTCTACAGGTAATCTCCTCCTCATCTGAAGAACTATCCCTGTGTTCAGTTTTGGGCCTAGGCTTTCTCCTGGTTTGATGCTTAACTTGCACAGTTTTACATACAGGCCTTCTATCAATAAAACCCTCTTCTGAGCTGTAATCAGAGGACAGGTCAGACCTCCTTCGGGCTCTATAAAAAGTTCTTGCTTTGGAAGCTTCCCTAGCAGAGCAATGCCTGCATCTAGGTTCCAGCAAGGGTTTTGCCTGGGTAAAAGTTCTGCCTTCTTGTGGCTTCTTTAAGCTTCTTTCAAATACAGGGTTTAGCTTGCCCACTAACCTGCATTGTGGTTTCACTGCACTAGCAGTGTATCTCTGGGCCTCGCAACAGCAGCTGCCTGGCCTGTGAGTATTTCTTCCTGGAGAGCAGCAGTATTTCCCTTTCTCCTGGGGAGCGAATCTGGCTTCAGGTCTTCCCTTCCTCTCAGCATAGAGCCTGGGAGCCTTGTTCCAGTCAGGTTCAGAATCCTCGTGCTGGTAAGACAGGTGGTTCTCTTCCTCTGCTCTCCTCTCTCTCTCTCTCCTCCTCTCCGTTTCTCTCTGCCCTTCTTTACAAGCAGCTACGTGACAAGGGAACTCCCTTGCAGGCTCCTCCCCTGAGTACCTGCTTCTCTGATTCCTATCTGGTGTGTAACGTGGGAATGACTCAACACTAGTTTTGGCCCACTGACTATCAACCCTGGGGTTTTTCTGCTGTGAACTTCTAACCCTGGGTTTTCTCTGACAAGTGTTTTCTAATGTGCCCATCCCCCCAGCCAAGGTAAAACCTTCAATGTTTCCTGCTTTTCTAGGTGGCACTACTCTCTCCTTGCCACAGTACGTATGACCTAGATTGGCCACTATTGGAAACAGGATACTGGGCTTGATGGACCTTGGTCTGACCCAGTATGGCATATCTTATATTCTTATGACATGGCTCCCCCAAAGGGGAATCCTCAACGAGGATGATGTCTGGGGACTGAGGTCAGTCGGTGGTCGGATCCTTCCGGGGGACCTTCGCAGGCCGCTACTTCTCCGATGCCTTGAACAAACATCTCGGACTGCGGGACCGGGCCCGGAGAGCCCCCAGCCGGTCAAAACTATCCAAGAACGCCACCTTTGAGGGTTTCTTCTTCTTCTTGGGTTCCCTCAAGGGACACCCCATTTCTGAGGACCCATGACGAGGCTTGGGTTCGGAGGGTTCTGCCCGAGATGTCGGTGCCTCAGATGAAGCCCTGGCCTTCGGAGGCATTGGGAACTCGGGGAAAAACTTATCATGCTACTGCTGGCGGCTCTTGAGGGCCTTGCTGGACATCCTCTTGCATTGACTGCAGGCTGCCGGGTCGTGGTCTGGCCTAAGGCAGCGAAGACAGCAGTCGTGTGTGTCAGTCAAAGACATTATTTTAGAGCACAGATCACACTTCTTAAAGCCACTGGTAGTCATGGGGGAAAAAAAGTACCCCTGCAAGGTCGAAGACTCTTCAGGCTGCCAGTGGGAGATAAAAGGCGCAAAGACAAAGACTACAAAAAATAAACCGAACCTGACGCTGAGGCACCGAGGTCGGTAGGTAGGAAGAGTACCAGTGAAACTTGGAGAGAGAAAAATCAACTTTTTCTGGGGACAAGTCAGACAATGTCTGTAGGGCTCCGCGGAAAAAAGGAGACTGAGCAAGTTGGCACCCTTGGGCGGCAAGGGAAGTATGCATGCGTGGTAGCATCTCCCAAAGGCTTTCTTTGAAAGCTGGGGGGGGATGCTTCCACGAGGGCTCCGTTGGTGCCGACATCACCCATATGTGAGGACTGACTTCCTGCTTGTTCCCAGAGAAATCAAGTATCTAAATAAAGATAAATATAAAGATGATAAGAGTTACAAACCGTAAGAGAAGGAAGAACAATATTTAAATGAATGGAATGAAATTAAATATGGAGCGCTGCATTCATTATGGATGGAAAAGATTGCTATGGTTGGAAGATAACTGATGGTTGAAAACAAGTTGCATGCTCTGGGTCTTATTCAGCAAGTGTAGATCTTTTCAGATATACAGGAATCGTGGGTAGCTAAGCCTGCAATTATGTTTGTTTAGTTAATTTTTAATTGCATTTTGCAAGTATATTCCATTTTTAGTTTAGCTGGTTTCACTGTATTGGGTGTCTGCTATTGCACACAGAGCAGCTGCAGGGCCTGCATGAGGTGGCTTTAGGTGGATAGTAGTAGGATGCTGAGCCGATGCCACTGTGTACTGCAGCGTGCCTCTGTTCTGCTGCATGAGGGGGACTGGAGATTTGGGAGCGAGATGCCGATCTGATGCCTGCCTCTCCTCTGCCTAGCACCATGGCCACACTAGGTTAATTTGCACAGCATGCGGTGTGCCCTGCATGACCCAGCTAACACTTAGAGGTTGAACTTCAAAGCAGAGAACAACCACAGTGCCAGCACAAAAAGGAGACAGCATGAGTTTATAGTTGAGGTCTGGCATTTACAATTGTCCAGTGGCCACCCATGCTCCTGTTACCCGCCACAGCAGCCAGCCAGATTGGGAAAAATTTAACTTCAAAGTGAGTTATCAGGTGACTGGCATCACCGGTCCACCAGGGCATTCCCAAATGCCTAATAAGGGAATCCGCCCCTCGTCCGATCCCCAGTATGCTCTGCCCTCCCTTCCATCTTTCTTCTTTTCATTACTATCTCTTTTCATCTCCCTTCATAGTTTTTCTTGCATCTTTCTGTTCTCTCACATATCCTTCCTCACTTTTCTTTCTCTTTTACACTGCCATTCCTTTTCTTTCTCTCCCATCTCCTCCGCCTCCTATTCCTATACCTTCAGTTCCATATCATCTCTGTAATTCCTCCTTCCTCCATATTTACTACTACTACTACTACTACTACTACTACTACTTGTATAGTGCTATGTGCCCATGAGGGAAGGGTTAGGACAGCCATTATAGTTGGCGATTCGATCATTAGGCATGTAGATAGCTGGGTGGCTGGTGGACGTGAGGATCGCCTGGTAACATGCCTGCCTGGTGCAAAGGTAGCGGACCTCACGCGCCACCTAGATAAGGTCTTAGATAGTGCTGGGGAGGAGTCTGCTGTCTTGGTAAATGTCTGTATCAATGACATAGGAAAATGTGGTAGGGAGGCTCTGGAGGCTAAATTTAGGCTTTTAGGTAGGAAGTTGAAATCCAGAACTTCCAGGGTAGCGTTCTCTGAAATGCTTCCCGTTCCACGCGCAGGACCCAAAAGGCAGGCAGAGCTCCGGAGTCTCAATGTGTGGATGAGACAATGGTGCAAGGATGAGGGTTTTGGATTTGTTAGGAACTGGGGAACATTCTGGAAAAAGGAGGGGCTCTTCCAAAGGAATGGGCTTCACCTTAACCAGGATGGAAACAGGCTGCTGGCATTAACCTTTAAAAAGGAGATAGAGCAGCTTTTAAACTAGATAATAGGGGAAAGCTGACAGTCGCCCAAGAGCGCATGGTTCGAAAGAATGTATCCTTGAAGGATACTACCAAAAGAAGAGAGGTTCCAAAAAAGAGTAAAGTAGCCCAAATGCCCTCGAGTATGGAGCAAACAGAGCTTAAAGATCCCAAATTACCCATGCCTACCAATAGCCAGATTAATATGAATAAAATACAGTCTCTAAAATGCTTGTATGCAAATGCTAGAAGTCTAAAAAATAAGATGGGAGAGTTAGAATATATAGCATGTTGGGAAATTTGATTTAAAGTCTGCCTTGGGTCTGCTTATATATGTATATATTGGCTTTATATGACTGAAACCTTGCCTGGTGAAACTACACAGGAGGATGGATGGCACAGAAGACAAGAAGACAGACAAGAAGACAATAGCTATATGAGAGTATATGCTTGCCATAAGATAATGGATGCGGCCTGTTATGGAGGATTCTGGGAAACCATATTCTGGATAGAAGTATGCAGAATATTGGGCATAGTAATTAATATCAGCAAAAAGTGCAGGTCAAGCAAAGAATTCAAACTAATGAGCACAAAATACTCTCTGCCTGGTTTCAATTAGTGCCAGAAGAAGAACAACACAGGAAGGGTCAGAGGTCACAAGCTATGCATAGATGAACAGACCTATAAGCAGAACCAGAAGGTGTCAATGTAAAGAGATTCTTCCCCTGGGAAAAGTGTTGTAGGATCCTGAGGCCCTACTGACACTTAAGAATGTATGATGGATTCACTGAAAATTAATTTGAAACAGACATTTGAGACATTTGAGACAGGGAGAAATGTATATAAGGTGGTTATTTTGGAGGAAGGGTGGGCAGTATTTTCTCCCCCTTCACAGAGAGAGAGAGAAAGTACTGTCTGCCATTTCTATAGATGGGCTTTTGCTGTTCTGTATGACACTGCTATTTTGTTATGCTGAAATAAAAGGTTTTTGTAATTAAAGCAACTGCCGTCTAAATAATTCTTTGATTGGCGATATTTGGGCAACCGTTGTGGGAACCAGAAGCCACAATTATTGGTGCCGAAGCCCCTCTAAATTTTCTAAATTGCCCAAGGACTCCTCTGACTGCAGTTTTATTTGTCAGGGACTACCTCCTGTTTTTCACAGAAAACAAAAAACAGGGGATGAGAATACCTTCTCACTAGGAGAAGAGGATTCCTTCTGCTGGTACAGAAGATGGGAATACCGCTCTGAGTGACGTCGAGAGAGATTTTGATACCCTAGGATGACTCTATTGGTGAGTGTTCAGTTTCCCTGTCTGTATGAAAGGACAGAAGACTTGCCCGGGTTCGAGTGGTGGGTATGTAATTAATATTTTGTTATGTAAGAGAACTGTTAGAGTGTCTCTGTATTTAGTTGTAACATTAGGGAATGATTATGGAAAGGAAGTTTTGCCCAGACATTATGTCTCTTTTCCAGGATTGATTGATGTACGCTTGAGACTGTACATATCATTGATATGAAGCGAGTGTGTGTCTTTATCCACGTTTCCATACCTCCGCGAGGGGATTGGCTGGGTTTGGACGAAGCGCAAGAGGTGTATGTTTGTATGAGTCCTGGATTAAGTAATTTCACGCCTCTGTTAACTATGAGGTTTGGATTTCCACCTAAAAGCGAAATTACGCGTGCCTCTGTATATAAGGAGGTTCAATTTGCTATTGGTAAAAGGCGAAATTAATTGCCCCTGTCCCCAAACAGTGAAAACACCAGGTTTACAGATTTTAGAAAGAGGGACAGCTAAGGAGAATATTTATAGAAAAACGGGGATGATCCCCTTATCTGGGGTGCTCACAGACCAGAGAAGGGTGACAATTAGATCTATTGAAGAATAGCTTTCTAAGTATCTTTTTGAAATGAATTACTTTACAAGTTTCAGATCAAGGTGAATGACGGAGCTGACTGCAGCTGCATTAAATAACCAGGGTGGAGTGGGTCTAGTTCAGTTTCAGTATTCTGATCAGATAGGCTGTTAGGTATAATGCATTTAACTCTGTCCTGTGTTTTTAGTTTTAGTCTTTAGCAAACACTGTCCTTTCATTACTGGCTACTTCAGTAGATTTTATGGTCCCTGGAACTGAACTGATTAGAATTATTTGCTTAAGTTGAACTAAGTGTGGAATTCCTGGAGAGCGTATCTGTTTGCTTTTATTTTCTTCCACAATATCTATGTGCTTGTAAGATGCCCCAGTCTCTGGAGAGGGTAAAACCGTTGGCCCGGAGTCCCTGGAACGCAAGTGACAAGTGGTGTTTGTTTATCTGTCTCTATTCTTCCAAGTCTTTCCTGTCTTCTTTAGAACATTGAAAACAATGAAAAATCTTCCAGGGTCTGCTGTAGTAATTGATGTGCTGAGACAGCTAGTTTTTTTTCCTGCCTGTCTGAATGTATGGTAACATGGAATGGATTTTCTGGGTTACTGGATTGGGATCTGAATGTATTGTACACTGAAGTGAGAATCTTAGAAGCAGACCGCACAGATAATTGACAGTGTTTTATTCTGAACTGCCAGCTATTGTGTGCAGTGATCTGACTGGTAGAAAAACAAAGAAAAATAGTTTATAGTTACAAGTACAGCCTGAAAATTTCAAATTGTTTCTTCTTCCCCTGTGCATATTTGTGTGCAGTAAATAAGTCTAAGTTTTATTTTTTAAATTTGGGATCTGAGTTTATCCTGGTTAAAAAAAAAAATTGTCTGCTGTTTTCTGTGTGTCAGAAGATTAAATAGCTCTGCCTGGGTCTGTGATAGGTCATAGGGCAGCTGTACACAATGCAGAACAAATTTCTATGAATGTGTTACTTTTTGAGAAGCTTATTTTGATTTTTCAAAAGATGTGGCAGATCCTAATTAATCAGAGATTAATAAAAAAATTGTTGTGATGCTAAGAAATTCTGTTTGATTAGTTTTGACTCAGTGATACAAGATCAGTTTTGTTATGTTCTTATGACTTTACAAATTTAAGATCAAACTGATAAAGGAAAAAGATTACAGCTGGATTTTGCAACCAAGGAAAATAGCTCTAAAAGAAAATCCATTTAAGAAAATATGTAACCATGTGATGCAAAGATGTTTAGTTAGTATTACATTGTTGGAGAAAATCCTTATATAAGATTATGAAGAAAATACTTTTTACTTGTTTTTTTTAAAAAAAGGTCCTGAGTTTCTCAAACTGAAAGGTATATTGCTTTTTGGGATTTCCCAAGGGGGAATGCTTTAATGAAGTCTCTCAGGAAAGCCTCTCTACTCTGATCAGATGGGCTGCTGTGCTTAAGTGCTCCCAGATGTTAGATCAAACAATCAAGGCATGAAATTGGAGAATCTGTTTCTGTTGTCCTTTGCCCTTTAGAGTGGGGGTTTTGACGGCACTGACAGGACAATGCTACTTGGAAATGATTTGAATACCGAGTGAATGAGAAGTTATATGTTTGGTTTTGATCAAGCAAAATTAAAAGTAAAACAGAATTTTATATATTGTTGCAAGTATTTCATTGAGGACATACTTATTGTTCATACATCCAAAAGAGCTGTAACTAAGTTTTATTTTAACTTTTGTTTAAAGGACAGAAAGTGAGATCTACTGTTTAGTTTGCAGTTCCGTTTGACACCAGTCTCATTCAATTTAAATGTGAAAAGGAGTGTTTGTATTCTTAAGCTCAGTGCTAATGACTAATGACTAAGGACGGTAACACGGGAGTTGCTGAATTTTAGGATAAATTCATCTGTTTTTCTGTATTTGAATTTTATATGTTGGGGTCCAGAGAACACAGTGTACTTTGTTTTGAAAGATTTTTTTTTAAGTTTCAATTTTAGGAATACACTATATTGTAGCACTATGACATACAAATTTACTTTAGTTTACACACTTGCAGAACAAATTTGGTGAAAAATGGAGCTTAGTTCCCAGAAAAATATGAGAATATTTGTAAAGTTATTTATACACAAAACAATAACATTAAGTTGAATTGATTAGACAAAGTCTCCTACAGCACAGAGGTTTGTTTTTTTTAACATGTCTGTCTAGTTCTGTTGTCCATTTGCATTTCTTGAGATAGCATGCCGGTAAGGTGAAGCTAGCCCAAGCACTGCTTTGAAATCTCCGCTTGACATGCAAAAGTATCAGTGTCATGAATGACTCAGGATAATTATTTTGCCTTGTTCAGCACTTTCACTGAGAACAGTATATACAATAGATTCTAGTCATACGTGAGAGAGAGACATGTGGTTGTCATGTTAAAAGTCATGATTTGTCCTATTATGACTGCCGTTATAAAATGTTACAAAAATATTTTTATACTGTAGGGAATTTATTCAGATTGTTTAAGACAATTGCTATTTTGAATGAGCACATATGTCCATTTTTGAACCATACCAATTAAGTTGGTGAGAAAAAAACAAAAGGACACTGTTTACTCATGTTGTTGTATTCGTTGGGAAGAATCCAAGTTTATGTTTTCTATATACTATTTGTTTGCCACAATGCTAGGTTTCTAACAATTGTTTGATGTTCTTAGCATGCCAATTAAGAGGTGGTACTCTGATGGACATTAAACTGATGAAGGTTATTTAAAGTGACATATCTGTCTAATGAACATGTAAACAAATTTTATTCAACTATGCTGTCTCCAGAATCTTTAATTCAGGAAGTCATTTAAGCCCCAACACATACTCAACAATTGGAAATAGACACCTGGAGACAGGCTAGGTGCATTTTGCACTCTGATATGCTTTGGAACATCCACACTGGCCATGTGGTACTTCCAGATGCTTTTTGCCTCATTTTGCCTTTGTATGTTCTGGCCAGACATGCAGGGGTAAGAAAAGAGGGATGATTTGATGACAAATTTTCACAAATAAAAATTGGAGTAATTCTGAAACTTGCCAAACTTGCAGAATATGTGCGTGCAACTTGTCTAATCTATTAATATGTAAAGATCAGTTAAGGGTATGGTGGAGTATTTCCTACCAGCAAATGAATCTTCAGTGATGGAGAGATAAGAAGTTTATCAAACTGAGAGACACAGTTGATACCATATGAGATAGTTATGATCTTAAGTAAATGTGGATGAAATTATGTTTGTCACATTGCATTGTCTCATTGTAAAATGTAATCTAGAATATTTTAGTCTTTTCATTTAATATTGGATTTTGCTCTTCTGAATGGGACCTGGAACCATGTCACCAATTGAAATCCAGAGATTCCAGCAGAGGAAATTGGCCAGAGTCCAGATGGAGCAGACCATCCCGAGAAATCCGAACTACACACCGCAGAAATGTGCGAGGGAGTCCCTATCTGCATCAGTGTGTCACATTGAAAAAGGGCCAAGATATCCACCTATGAGAATGAGAGATTCTACTTTTGAGAAAAAACGAACTTATACTTAAACTTCAGTGAAAAGTGAAGACCAAATTATTTGAAAATAGGAAAAGACTATTAAGACTGATTGGGACTTTTAGGAAAATCTACAAGCCATTTGGGCTACAGCAACTGCAATACCCACACCAGCTCAAGTTGTACAGTAACATTTTCAAAGCTTTCTTCATCACTTTGTTGAATATTTGATGTGTCCAGTATTATTGCAAACTGTATGTCTTCCATTCTCTTAGAATGTTGCCTGCTGGTATTCCGGACTCGGAGGAGGCCTAACAGCTTTCTTTATAACTCGTTTAAGTATTGCTGTGTTTGGTATTCTTGCCTGCTGTATTTTTCCTATTTTATTAGGATGCTGTAAAAGAATGATATTGTAAAGTACAGTACCAAAAGCTGCCCCTTCATAATCCCTCTTTGTCTCAAATGGTTATTGTTATCAATGCCCCTTAGTGGGATTACTTTTGCCCCTCCACATGAAAAAGAAAAAGGAAAAGAAAAAGTGGAGAATGTTGGGAAATTTGATTTAAAGTCTGCCTTGGGTCTGCTTATATATGTATATATTGGCTTTATATGACTGAAACCTTGCCTGGTGAAACTACACAGGAGGATGGATGGCACAGAAGACAAGAAGACAGACAAGAAGACAATAGCTATATGAGAGTATATGCTTGCCATAAGATAATGGATGCGGCCTGTTATGGAGGATTCTGGGAAACCATATTCTGGATAGAAGTATGCAGAATATTGGGCATAGTAATTAATATCAGCAAAAAGTGCAGGTCAAGCAAAGAATTCAAACTAATGAGCACAAAATACTCTCTGCCTGGTTTCAATTAGTGCCAGAAGAAGAACAACACAGGAAGGGTCAGAGGTCACAAGCTATGCATAGATGAACAGACCTATAAGCAGAACCAGAAGGTATCAATGTAAAGAGATTCTTCCCCTGGGAAAAGTGTTGTAGGATCCTGAGGCCCTACTGACACTTAAGAATGTATGATGGATTCACTGAAAATTAATTTGAAACAGACATTTGAGACAGGGAGAAATGTATATAAGGTGGTTATTTTGGAGGAAGGGTGGGCAGTATTTTCTCCCCCTTCACAGAGAGAGAGAAAGTACTGTCTGCCATTTCTATAGACGGGCTTTTGCTGTTCTGTATGACACTGCTATTTTGTTATACTGAAATAAAAGGTTTTTGTAATTAAAGCAACTGCCGTCTAAATAATTCTTTGATTGGCGATATTTGGGCAACCGTTGTGGGAACCAGAAGCCACAATAGCACTAAATGAGAGGTTAGATATGATTGGAATTTCAGAGACATAGTGGAAGGAGGACAACCAGTGGGACACTGTGATACCTGGGTACAAACTATATCGTAATGATAGAGCTGATCAAATTGGTGGAGGGGTTGCGCTCTATGTTAGAGAGGGCATTGAGTCAGAAAGGATTAAAGTTTTGCAGGAAACAAAATCTGCTGTAGAATCTATATGGATTGAAATTCCATGTAAAAGGGGGAAGGCAATGGCAGTGGGGGTGTACTATCGAGCGCCTTGCCAGAATGACCAAATGGATGATGAAATGCTCAAAGAAAACAAGGAAGCTAACAAAAGTTACAGTGTAGTAATAATGGGTGATTTCAATTACCCCGGTATCGACTGGGTCAGTGTCACGGCAGGACATGCTAGGGAGATAAAGTTTCTAGATGAAATAAATGACTGCTTCTTGGAGAAGCTGGTTCATGAACCGACCAGAGGAGCAGCCATATTGGAACTAGTCCTTAGTGGAACACCAGATCTAGTCCAAGAGATAAGGGTGTTTGGGCCACTTGGCAATAGTGATCATAGCATGATCGTATTTGATTTAATTAGTGGAGGAGGGATAGTAAGGAAATCCACAGTACTATCTTTTAACTTTCGAAAGGGGGACTATGATAAAATGAAGAAAATAGTTAAGAAAAAACTAAAAGGAGCAGTTGCAAAGGTTAAAGACTTACATCAAGCTTGGGTGTTGTTGAAAAATACTATCTTGGAAGCCCAGACCAGCTGTATTCCACGCTTTAAGAAAAGTGGAAGGAAGTCCAAAAAACTGCCAGCATGGTTTAATGGTGAGGTCAGAGAGGCTGTTGTTGCCAAAAAAACATCTTTCAGGAAATGGAAAAGAGAGCCAAACGACGAAACCTGGAAAAAGCACAAGCACTGGCAAGTCAAATGCAAGGCACTGATAAGGCAGGCGAAGGGAGAATTTGAGAAGAAGCTTTCTGCGTAAGCAAAAATGCGAAATAAAGACTTTTTCAAGTACATTCATAGCAAAAAGCCTGTGAGAGAGTCAATTGGTCCATTAGATGATAGAAGGATTAAAGGAGCACTAAGAGGCAACAAGACGATAGCGGAGAGACTGAATGAATTCTTTGCTTCGGTCTTTACTGAGGAAGATGTAAGTATGTTACCCATGACTGAAGTGTTATTTAAAGGTGCGGAAGAATTGAAGGAAATATCGATGCATCGGGAAGATGTATTACAACTATTAGATAAACTGAAGAGTAGCAAATCACGTGGGCCGGATGGTATACATCCAAGGGTGTTGAAAGAACTGAAATATGAGATTGCAGACCTACTATTAGTAATCTGTGAACGTTCATTAAAATCATCTGTAATACATGAAGATTGGAGGATCGCCAATGTAACGCCAATTTTTAAAAAGGATTCCAGGGGTGATCCGGGAAACTACAGACCGGTGAGCCTGACGTCAGTACCGAGAAAAATGGTAGAAACCATCATAAAGAACAAAATTACTCAGCATGTAGATAGTCATGGCCTAATGGGAGACAGCCAACATGGCTTTAGACAAGGAAGATCTTATCTTACTAATCTGTTATGGTTTTTTTGAAGGTGTGAATAAACAGGTGGACAAAGGTGAGTCGGTTGATATAGTGTATCTGGACTTTCAGAAAGCCTTTGACAAGGTCCCCCCTCATCAGAGACTTTTGGCAAAACTAAAGAGTCATGGGATAGGAGGCAGTGTACTATTGTGGATCAGGAACTGGTTAAAAGATAGAAAGCAGAGGGTAGGGCTAAATGGCCAATTTTCCCAATGGAGAAAGGTGAATAGTGGTGTACCCCAGGGATCTGTGCTGGGTCCGCTGCTTTTTGACATATTCATAAATGACGTGGAAAAGGGAATAACGAGTGAGGTTATCAAATTTGCAGATGACACAAAACTATTTAAAGTTGTTAAAACCCATGAGGATTGTGGAAAATTGCAAGAGGATCTTGATAAATTGGAAGACTGGGCATCAAAATGGCAGATGAAATTTAATGTGGACAAGTGCAAAGTTATGCACCTAGGGAAGAACAACCCAAACTATGGTTATACGATGCAAGGTTCCGCATTAGGAACCACTACCCAGGAAAATAATTTAGGTGTCATTGTGGATAACATGTTAAAACCCTCGGCCCAGTGTGCAGCGGCAGCCAAGAGAGCAAATAGAATGCTAGGTATCATAAGGAAAGGAATGGAAAATAAAACAAAAGATATTATAATGCCTCTATATCGTTCCATGGTGAGACCGCACCTTGAATATTGTGTGCAATTCTGGTCGCCGTATCTTAAAAAGGATTTAGCGTTATTAGAAAAGGTTCAGAGAAGAGCCACCAAAATGGTAAAGGGGATGGAAGGATACTCCTATGAAGAAAGGCTAAAAAGGTTAGGGCTCTTTAACCTGGAAAAGAGACAGCTGAGGGGAGATATGATAGAAGTCTATAAATTAATGAACAGAGTGGAACGGGTAAACGTAGATCGATTGTTTACGTTATCAGAATATAGAAAGACTAGGGGACATGCAATGAAGCTACAGGGTAAACTATTTAAGACTAATAAAAGAAAGCATAGTTACTCACCTGTAACAGGTGATCTCCGGGAACAGCAGGAATTTAGTCCTCACATATGGGTATCGCCGGTACCGACGGAGCCTGCGCAGGAACGCTCCCCAGCGTCCAATTAGAACGCTTTTGGGAGCATCCCACAGCGCCTTCGTGCTGCCTTCCCGCCTTTCCCAACTGCCTCTCTCCAGATGAGTTTTAGAGCTGAGACAAAGAGAGAGAGCGAGGGAAAGGAAAAGAGAGATAGAGAGATACAACTCCTAGGGGAGGTGGGTGGGTTGTGAGGACTAAATTCCTGCTGTTCCCAGAGATCACCTGTTACAGGTGAGTAACTATGCTATCTCCAGCAACAAGCAGGAATGTAGTCATCACATATGGGGACTCCCTAGCTTTAGGTGCCAGGGAGAGACCCCAGAAGTTGTGTGTCCCTGAAAAGGGCCCCACTTCCCCCCATGGATCTCTGGCATCCTACCAGGGATGGTGGGTAGGAGTTGATTAGGTATGGAACAGGTGTTTGAGAACAGCCTGACCAAATAAGGCATCCCGGCGGGAGTCCTTGTCCAAGCAGTAATAGGCTGTGAAGGTATGAACTGAGGCCCAAGTGGCTGCTCGACAGATGTCGTCAATAGACACAGAGTTCAGATGAGCCATTGAGGCTGCCATGGCTCTCACATTGTGAGCTGTGACATGGCCCTCCAGAGAAAGGTTCTTACTCTGATAGGCAAAAGAAATACACTGAGCAATCCAGTGAGATAGTGTTCTCTTGGAGACTGGAAGTCCCAAATGAGAAGGATCAAAAGCAACAAAGAGTTGAGAGGACTTTCTATGTTGCTGTGTTCTTTATAAGTAAAAAGCTAGAGCTCTTTTACAGTCCAAGGTATGAAGATTCCTCTCTGCATTTGATGCATGAGGTCCTGGAAAAAAGACAGGTAGGTAGACCTCTTGGTTGAGATGAAAAGGCGAGACCACCTTAGGCATAAAGTGTGGATGAGTTCTAAGGACTACCTTGTCATGATGGAACCTTGTATAAGGTGGATTAGCTACTAGTGCTTGCAATTCACTAATGCGGCGTGCTGATGTGATTGCAATGAGAAAGATAACCTTCCAAGAAAGGAATTTCAAGGAGGTGGTAGCTAAGGGTTCAAAAGGTGGCTTCATGAGCTGCCCAAGAACCAGGTTCAAGTCCTATGCCACCGGAGATGGTCTAATGGGAGGCTTAGTTAGAAGGAGGCCTCTCATGAATCTTGCTATAAGAGGATGAGAGGAAATAGGTTGTCCATTTAGAGGTTTAAGAGAAGCTGCAATAGCACTCAAATGGACTCTTACTGAATTTGTCTTAAGGCCTGCATTAGACAAATGGAGGAGATACTCCAGTAAAGATTCCAGAGGTATAGCAAGGGGGTTAAGACCTTTTTCTGAACACCAAATAGTAAACCTTTTCCACTTGAAAGCATAAGAATGTCTAGTGGAAGGTTTTCTGGAAGCATAAAGAACATCTTTCACTTGCTGAGAAAGATGAAGATCTTGCAGATCTAGGCCTTCAGCAACCAAGCCCTGAGATGCAGGGACTTTGGATTGGGATGTGTCGCCGGGCCTCCCGCCTGGGCCGGTAGCCTGTGAGCAAGAGGCCCTTGCCTTATTGTCCTTTTTGAACAGTGTCCACAAATATGGCTGCCAGCTAAGATTGCTGGGAAATGTAGTTTAGCTATTCCTCAGAGCAAATAATGTGACCACACGGTATTAGGCAAAAACAGAGAATATTTATTTTCGGGATTTCCCTTTCGCATCAAAATTTATTAGCACCGAACATAAATGGGATACATCTCCAAAGCAAAGGAATAATAAAGTCCAACAAGTTGCATTCACATGGTCAGGAAATTCTGCTTCCAACATCAGTAGATAACCTTTTGCTCAAAGAACTGTCTTACAAAGTTCAGGCTGTTAACTCCAGCAAGGCAACTTAACTTTTCTTAGAAGACTTTCTTTCACATCTTCTGTACAATGAAGATCAACAGGTTCTAAAACTTCCAGCAAGTTTAATTCCTTCAGAGCCTTGTAGGAACAAACACATTTGCTCTTAAAACTTCTGGTTAGTTTTCTTGCTGTTCCTCTCAGCTTCATAAAATAAGCTTTGCCCTGCTTCAAACAATCACTCTTTCACATGTGCTTAGGGTCAGCACATATTAAGCTCATTAGCCCTGCAGTATGAACATTGCATCTCTTCAGACTCACTCTCATACGGTTCATTGCACTCTCCTATCTCCATTTCCTCAATGGATTCATTACAACTGTCTTCAAGTGGAACAGTATCATAGGGCTTCTTATTCTCACTCTGTAACAGTTCTTTTAGGTTCGATAATAAATGTTTCTTTTGCTCTATCTCAGCATACGTTAGACACGGAGTTTCTCTCTCCCTACTAAAACTCTCTGCTGCTGAGTCACGGCAGTTGTTAGCAAATTTCCTGTCTCTCATAGAAGTTTGTTTTGAGGCATTCTGGCTACAACAGCTTCTAGCACTTCTCTTTAGCTCTCTGACTATCTCTTCAGAGGGAGTTTGGCTAGGAAACACAGAAAGGCTTTTCTCCCTACCTCTGTAGTTTAGCTGGCTAGCTGAGTTGCTTCCCCTGCTGGGAACTGACTCTTCCAGCTTACTTTCCCGATGGGACTTTGAAACACGCACTTGCCTTGGCTCTGGGCTTCTCAGCTGTTTCAATCCTTCCTGTTCGGGGCCATGCTGCTTTCCCTTCTCGTTCAGCTGCCTCTCTCCTGGCAGTCTCTCATTCAGCTGTGTCTGCCTCTGATCTGTTCCTCTCAGATCCAACTGCTTGTCTCTCTCTTCCTCTAACTGCTTAAACACTGCAGTTTTAAACTGGTGCTTCTCAGGCACCACGCCCTTCTCCCTGCACACGTGGGAGCTGCTAGGGCTCAACCTAGCTCTGACGTGATGAAGTGGGCAGGGCTTGGTACTAGCTGCATTCTGACTCGGAGGTTTGTGGTTGCTAGGGAAACCCTGTTTACTATTTTTAAAGGGACAGGATTCACTTTCTTGCCACTTCATCTCTTCTGAACAGCCTTCCTTACCACAGATGCCATAACATCCCGTTCTCCTGAGATAGGAGATCTGGAGCAGACCCTAACTCCAGGGAGGGAGCTTGAGAGAGATGTAGAAGCAGAGGGTACCACACTTGCCGTGGCCAATGTGGTGCTATGAGGATCATGTGGCCTCTGTCTCTCTGAAGCTTGAAGAGGGTTTTGGGAATTAGGGGAATGGGTGGAAAGGCATACAGGAAGTCTTGACCCCAGTAAAGGAGGAAAGCATCCCTGGCCTGAGCTCCCTGAGCCGGAATTCTGGAAAAGAGCCGGGGAAGTTTGGAATTCCACGGACTTGCAAAGAGGTCTATGTCTGGGGTTCCCCAAAGTTGAAATATCCTGGTCACCTGGTCTGCATGCAGAGACCACTCGTGTGGAAGGAGAACTCGACTGAGTCTGTCCGCCCAAGAGTTTTGAATGCCTGGAAGATATACTGCCAGCAGATTAATCTGATGCTCTCTGGCGAGGGCCCATAGTCGCAAAGCTTCGTTGCACAGCGACAGAGAGCCCGTTCCCCCCTGCTTGTTCACATAGAACATGGCTACCTGATTGTCCGTGTGAATGAGGACTGTCTTGTAGCTGAGCAGGGAATGGCACACTCGCAGAGCCAGGAAAATTGCTCTGAGTTCCAAGAGATTGATATGTAGTGTGACAAGGCAGAGCCCCAGAAACAGGAGAAAATGGGTTTAAATCACTATCTGTCACCTCAGATGCTTGGAGAGGCAGGACAGGAAGGGGTTAAGTTTCCTGCTCACAAACATTCTCTGCAGAGAAGAGCAGGGAAAGAACCACACCCTAGCTCTAGGCTAACCCAGAGACATAGCCAATCAGGGAGGTGGGAGGAGTCAGACCGGATTGGGCCACTCTGCACTCATAACCAGGAAGCAGCAGTTAGTAAGAAGGAGGGGCTCGAGGAGCAAGCACTGGAGCAGCAAGCCCTCGAGGAGCAAGGCCTGGAGAAGAGGAACTGGTTACAGAGCAGTGCAAGCAGAAAGGCTGAGCCCAGAGGAACTAAGGAGAGAACCAGGGAAGGGAGAGTTCCTGCAAGTGGTCCAGGAAGAGACACAGGCAGACCTCAGCTCCATGAGAGAGAAAACCTTGGAGGTGACCCAGAACTGGATTCAGAAGCCTGGAATACTGACTTGGAGTCAGGGGAGTTCCCCAGAGGCAGACGCTGCAAAAACCAGGTCAGAGCAAACTCTTCTAAGCCTTGTAAAGTAAATAGCTTTGAAAGAAGTCAGTCTATAGGAACTGACAATAGACTGCTTGCTAAAGGAGGCAGGGGTAAATCAGGCCCTGAATATAAACCTGAAGTTAATAGAGGGAAGAGGGGCTATAGAAAAGTCCCTGTTAGAAAGCTGCAAACATTTCCCTGCGATAGACAGCATGAGCTAAGCTCTAGTTCAGAAGAGCACACACCTGCTTGCCAGCAAGAAGCTAATTGGCAGCAACCGTGCAGAGAGCTAAGAGAAGCCTTTGAAGACCAGGCAGAGCTGAGGGATCTTACAAAGCAGCTACATAAGGATTTGTATGATAGAGTAAAGAACTATAAGTATTCCTAATTGATGATTGAGTGCTGAGAAGCCTTAAGCAAATGTTCTAGAACCTGCATGAGAGACAGCAGCGTTCTAGTGAATGGAATGAATCAAAGCTTCATGTGGTACAGCTGTGAATAGAAGGCAATATAGAGAAACTGCTCCTACACGAGAAGGCAGTCATTAATAAGCCAGCGTGGTGGAGATTGCCATTTCTATGGGAAGCTGTTTAACACTAGAAAGAAGTACAACAGGAGAAAGATTCTTTATTACCCGCAGATACTGAGAAAGCAGTACTAGAGGATTGAAACCCTGTTGTAGTAATGAAGCTGGAAGAATGATGAAAGCTTGTAAATATTTTATGTGTCCCTGAGAAGTATCAGGAGAAGCTATATGAACACTTGAACTTTTATTTGGTACAGAAGGTTACCATTATACTTCTGTGGCGGGGGAGTAAGTCCTGTACGGTGTCCTTTGCTATACTTTGCGCAAATACCTTATGCATGAATAAAGCATTACTTACTTTGGAAACCCAACCTTGGCTGTCGTCACTCACTCCACAACTACAGTAGGAAGGCTTCAGCACTACCAAGGACTCTTTTAAACTCACCCCACTGTGTGGCTCACATCCCCTTGGCCTGCTTACGCCACAGGCTAGGCGGTGCGTTGTCACATAGAGGGGGGTGGAGTTTTGGCGTAGTTGGCAGGATTATAAAAAAATTGCTGCCTTGCACAGAAGAAGTGATTAACCACAGATACCAGTAAAGTTCTGAAGAGTGGACACTTTGGAAAAAAAAAAAAAAAAGAGTTTTTTCCACCAAGATACCTGAAGAGCTTACCAGTGCTGCAGATTACAAGTTTCAGCTGAGATGGACCAGAGTTCCTGTTATTAAGGCTACCATACTGCTGACAAGCGAGATACTCCACTTGTAGCAGGTAACCCGTAGCTAAGAGGGTCATCTTAGGACACTGCTACAAGGGGGTGGTAATCTGGCAGAGCTAAACTGGGAGCAAAGGAAGGTGCTTTTGTGGTGGTACCGCACTTGGTGTTTCTTTTTCTATTCCCTACAGGTACATCGAAATGGATCCCACAACTTTGATGAGTTGGGTTGCGGAGAGATTCCAGGAGCAGGAGGCCAGATCGGTGCGGACCCAAGAGAAGATGGCGGCGATGATACGAGCCCAGCAGCAGCCGGTGTTGGACATGCTAGGATCCTGGATGAAAGAGCAGAAGCGGACGTCGGAGACACTACAAAATGTGACCAGTTCGCTAGGAGCTGCCACAGGACTTGGAATGCTTGGACAGGGAATGTTATCATTAGGCCAGTGGTCTAAGGACGCTAATATTGATGACCACCTCGAAGTGTTTGAGCGCATAGCAACCATGAGCAGATGGCCCAAAGAACACTGGGTTATCCGATTGGCTCCATCCCTCACGGGAGAGGCTCTCACGGCCTACAAGGAAATGCCCAGTGCTCTAGCCAACAATTATGGAGCTGTCGTTGAAGCAATACGAGACAGACTAGGCCTAACACCCGTGGTGTATCGCCGACTTTTAAGAGGGTGCAGGTTAACCCCAGGCGAGACACCACAGGCCTTATGCCATAGGATAAAGGCTTTGGCATACAAATGGCTATCTCCACAAGGTAAGAGCACAGACACAGTAATAGATGATATTATACTTGAACAATTCTTAGAAGCACTACCCGGGAAGTACAGTCCTTCCTAACCCTCCAAGACTGCCACAATACTAAGGACGCCGTTGCCCTTGCTGACCGGTTCCTAGAGGCGCAGGCCTTAGGTCAGAGGAGGAAAGGTGTTCCAGAAAATACAGTCTTGAGGGAACGAGGAATGAGGGGAGGAGTACAGATGGGTGAATCGTCATCTAGGCCTTTGTTTAGCCCTGGTATGAATGAGCGAAAGTGTTTTGCCTGTGGTCAAAAGGGACACCTCAGGAGGAATTGTAGCACTAGGCTAGCACTAATCACCACCCAGTCCAAGGAGGTTGGGGAGGGGTTCTTGCTGATGGTCACAGTAAATAATATCCCAGTTGAAGCCTTGTTAGATTCAGGCGCAGACCAGTCTATGGTCTCGGAAAGCCTATGGAAGGAGATAGGACCTCAGAGTGGGAGTGATAAAGAGCACCCTGAGGATAAAATTAAGATTCAATGCGTGCATGGTGCTGCCACAGCACACCCAAGGCGCATAGTAACAGTAAAGGGAATGGGTTTAAGTAAGGATATCCCAGTAGCGGTGGTACCAAGGTTGCCCCATCCTATTGTATTAGGCAGGGATTGGCCGCAATTTCGAAAGGGCCTAGCTAAAGGTTTAGCTGCTGCCGCTGATAGCGAGGAAGGATGGAAGTTAGGTCTAGTATCCACACGAGCCCAAAGCAAAGCTGGGGTGAAGAACCAGGTCCCCGCTAAGGATTCCCTGGCAGACTTACCCTCCCATAGCGGTTTGGTGACGCCCTCTAGAGAGCGTGTAAAACCCCAGAAGGGGGAGAAACGTAAAGAAAAGCAAGGCCGGGCCTTGAATAGAAACAAGCTAGCGACAGGGCAGGAGCTACCATGGGCTTCGGCCGAGTTAGTAGCAAAATTTCCTTCTTTTCCGGAGGAGCAAAGGCAAGATCCAGCCCTGACCCATGCTTTTGATAATGCAAATAAGGGAGGGGGATCGTTGCCGCGTTTTTATGTGGAAGGGAACGTGCTGTATAGAGAAAGCTTGGACCCCAGTTCTGACCATACCCGGAGGCAGTTAGTGGTGCCTAATACGTTTAAAAATTTGGTTTTACGTTTAGCTCACGATCATCCTTTGGGGGGGCACAAAGGGGCCCAAGGTACCTTAGACCAAATTTTGGGTCGTTTTTATTGGCCCGGGGTCTTTCGTGAGACTGCGAAGTTCTGCGAGGCCTGTCCCTCATGTCAGAAAGTTACGCCTCGGCTACCGGGGAAAGTACCGCTGATACCAGTCCCGCGTATCTCTAGACCAATAGAGCGTTTGGCAATGGACATGGTAGGTCCTTTAATTCGGACTCCCAGGGGGTTTCAATATATTTTAGTTATCGTGGACCATGCCACGCGTTTCCCCTGGGCAGTTCCCTTAAGGAACACGTCAGCACGCACTATTGCCCTGGAATTACTGAAACTCTTTTGCGAGATAGGGTTCCCGCGAGAAATTCTCACGGACAGGGGTACGAATTTCCTGTCTCATTATCTTGCCCAGGTCTGGGATGCCTTTGGCATTAAGCACGTTAAGACGGCGGCCTACCATCCCCAGACCAATGGTCTGGTAGAACGGCAAAACCAGACCATTAAAAGGATGTTAAGAAAAAGCCTGGAGGGGGAGGTAGCTGAATGGGACATGATGCTCCCCTTTATACTTTATGCCTGTCGCGAGCGGAAACAAGCTTTCTTGGGGGTATCCCCGTACGAGCTGTTGTATGGGCGAGCACCCCGAGGTGTGTTAGACATTCTACGGGATCAATGGGTAGAGCCTGCTAGAGAGGAGGTGGAGGTACCCCAGTTTTTAAAAGATTTAAGGGGCCGGTTACAACGCACGTCCCAGATAGGGGATGACAATATGGTAGCCAGCCAAGCTAGGCAAAAGAAGTATTATGACCGACGCACGCGACCTCGACGATTAGAGGTCGGTGAAAAGGTCATTGTAATGGTGCCGGGCCATCGTCCGAAATTTGAAAGTACCTGGAGAGGACCCTGCCGGGTCATCAAACAGGTGGGACCCGCCACATATACCGTAGAAACTAGAGGAGGGAAACAACAGAATTTCCACGTGAATGTTTTGCGGTTATGGCATGACCGAGTAGCTTTAGCTCAGTTAGCTATAAGAGAGGATACAACTGCTAGTCCTGATCACCAGAGTAAGATTCCGTGCTGTTCTGCATTTATTCAACCAGCCCGGAATATCTTAAATGGGGGGTTATGTGACAAGGCAGAGCCCCAGAAACAGGAGAAAATGGGTTTAAATCACTATCTGTCACCTCAGATGCTTGGAGAGGCAGGACAGGAAGGGGTTAAGTTTCCTGCTCACAAACATTCTCTGCAGAGAAGAGCAGGGAAAGAACCACACCCTAGCTCTAGGCTAACCCAGAGACATAGCCAATCAGGGAGGTGGGAGGAGTCAGACCGGATTGGGCCACTCTGCACTCATAACCAGGAAGCAGCAGTTAGTAAGAAGGAGGGGCTCGAGGAGCAAGCACTGGAGCAGCAAGCCCTCGAGGAGCAAGGCCTGGAGAAGAGGAACTGGTTACAGAGCAGTGCAAGCAGAAAGGCTGAGCCCAGAGGAACTAAGGAGAGAACCAGGGAAGGGAGAGTTCCTGCAAGTGGTCCAGGAAGAGACACAGGCAGACCTCAGCTCCATGAGAGAGAAAACCTTGGAGGTGACCCAGAACTGGATTCAGAAGCCTGGAATACTGACTTGGAGTCAGGGGAGTTCCCCAGAGGCAGACGCTGCAAAAACCAGGTCAGAGCAAACTCTTCTAAGCCTTGTAAAGTAAATAGCTTTGAAAGAAGTCAGTCTATAGGAACTGACAATAGACTGCTTGCTAAAGGAGGCAGGGGTAAATCAGGCCCTGAATATAAACCTGAAGTTAATAGAGGGAAGAGGGGCTATAGAAAAGTCCCTGTTAGAAAGCTGCAAACATTTCCCTGCGATAGACAGCATGAGCTAAGCTCTAGTTCAGAAGAGCACACACCTGCTTGCCAGCAAGAAGCTAATTGGCAGCAACCGTGCAGAGAGCTAAGAGAAGCCTTTGAAGACCAGGCAGAGCTGAGGGATCTTACAAAGCAGCTACATAAGGATTTGTATGATAGAGTAAAGAACTATAAGTATTCCTAATTGATGATTGAGTGCTGAGAAGCCTTAAGCAAATGTTCTAGAACCTGCATGAGAGACAGCAGCGTTCTAGTGAATGGAATGAATCAAAGCTTCATGTGGTACAGCTGTGAATAGAAGGCAATATAGAGAAACTGCTCCTACACGAGAAGGCAGTCATTAATAAGCCAGCGTGGTGGAGATTGCCATTTCTATGGGAAGCTGTTTAACACTAGAAAGAAGTACAACAGGAGAAAGATTCTTTATTACCCGCAGATACTGAGAAAGCAGTACTAGAGGATTGAAACCCTGTTGTAGTAATGAAGCTGGAAGAATGATGAAAGCTTGTAAATATTTTATGTGTCCCTGAGAAGTATCAGGAGAAGCTATATGAACACTTGAACTTTTATTTGGTACAGAAGGTTACCATTATACTTCTGTGGCGGGGGAGTAAGTCCTGTACGGTGTCCTTTGCTATACTTTGCGCAAATACCTTATGCATGAATAAAGCATTACTTACTTTGGAAACCCAACCTTGGCTGTCGTCACTCACTCCACAACTACAGTAGGAAGGCTTCAGCACTACCAAGGACTCTTTTAAACTCACCCCACTGTGTGGCTCACATCCCCTTGGCCTGCTTACGCCACAGGCTAGGCGGTGCGTTGTCACAGTAGACAACTCTCTTGTGGAGACCAGGTGCCCTGGGTGGAGAAGTCTTGCAGATGAGCTCCCCAACCCTTTGGAGAAGCATCTGTTGTGAGAGTTGCTTGGGGTAAGGGTTGTTGGAAGGGGCACCCCAGCAACAGATTTTGAGTGGATCTCCACCACTGGAGGGACAAAATGAGGCGACTTGTGTTTGCTATTTTGTCTGACAGGCACCCAGATGCCCGGGTCCATTGGGTGGATAAAGTCCACTGAGCTGCCCTCATGTGGAGGTGAGCTTATGGAACCACATGCACGGTGGATGCCATGTGGCCCAGCAATTGCAACATTTCTCGAGCAGTTAAATGAGGCTTTAGCCCTGCTTGAGAAGCTAACTGCACTAAGCGAAATCAATGGGCTTGGGGGAGATAGGCCCTTGCTCTTGTGGTATCCAGAAGAGCTCCTATGAACTCTAAGATTGAGTGGGAGTCAGACTGGATTTTGGGATGTTTATTACCAGCCCTAAATACTGGAGGATACGCATTGTGCAGGATAGAGAAGTCTTGGCCTCTGACTGTGTTGGAGCTCGAATGAGCCAGTCGTCCAAGTAAGGGAAGACGAATATTCCCAGAGTATGGAGAAATGCTGCTACCACAGCCATGCATTTCATGAATACCCTTGGAGCAGAGGCCAGACCAAAAGGAAGCATCCTGTATTGGTAGTGCTTTCCTTGAAAAAGGAACCGAAGGAACTTTCTGTGGGTTAGATGGATGAGTACATGGGTGTACGCATCCTTGAGATCTAGAGAACAAAGCCAATCCTGACTCTGAAGGTATGGAAGCAGGGCACCGAGAGAAATCATCTTGAATTTCTCCTTGACAAGGAATTTGTTCAATTCTCTGAGGTCTAATATAGGTCTGTATCCCCCTGTTTTCTTTGGGATAAGAAAATAAGGGGAATAGAACCCTGTGCCCTGTTGAAGAAGAGGCACTTCTTCTATCGCCCCTTGGGCAAGAAGAATGGCAACCTTCTGACCTAAGAGGTTGATGAGAGGTGTCGGAGAATTGAACTGCTTCACTATTGTGTGGGGGGGGCATGCTTGAAAAATGAAGTTTGTACCCCTCCTTTATGATGGAGAGTGTCCAATGCTCTGCTGTTATTTGCCCCCATCTCGGGGCAAAATGTCATAACCTTCCTGGAATGGTGGACGGTTCTGGTCCTTCCAGAACCAGAAAGGCTAAGTTCTCTAGCTGAAAGTCAAAGGCCCTGAGGAGGCTGAGGCTGCTGGGCCGGTGGAGGCCTAGCAGCCTTTGCTTTCTTCTGTTTGGGTGGTTGCTGACGTTTGGTTGAAAACTGACCTGCAGAAGATGCCTACTGAGTATAAGCAGGATAAAATCTTTTATTTTTAGAAAAAGGTGTTTTCTTGAACAACTTCTTTCTAACAAGATCAGCAGTGGACTTTCAGCATCCATTTCACTGGCTTTTTCCTGCCAATCTTTACCAAACAGGTTCTCACCAGTACAAGGGATATTTCCCAATTTATCTTGTACCCAGAGCTCTAAATCAGATGCCTGGAGCCAAGCAATTCTACGTGCACCTATGGCAATAGCCGAGATTCTGCTTATACACTCAAAGCAGTCAAAGGCTGCACGGTTGGAGAATTTAGAGACATCTTGGGCATGTTTGACCCAAGTGAGAAAGTCCTGTCTTTTATCTTCAGAAATGAAAGGACTTAAATTCTGTAAATTATCCGTGACCTCCTTTAGGAACATTCCCATGTAGAGACTATAGGAACTGATTCTTGCAGCAAGCATGGAAGCTTGAAAGACTCTGCATCCAGGGTTCTGCATTCACGTCCTGGAGGATTAGAGGCATGTCTTTTTGCACTTCTAATCCTTCTTATAGCTGACTCCTCCACAATAGAGTGGTGAGGAAGCTGAGTCTTATGGAACCCAGGACAAGGAGGGACACGATACATAGTATCTAACCTACGAGAATGAGGAGAGGTGGTAAGAGGTGTTTCCCACATCCTTAACATGAAATCATATAGAATCTCATGAATGGGTAAGGTAGCTGCCTCCTTAGAAGTTTTGGGATATTGTAAAATTTCCAACTCCTTGGCCCTTGGCTCTGTTTCAGGGGCCACAGTGATGGACAGGCCCCGAGCCACCTCTCTGATAAAGTCTTGGAAAGACATGTCCTCTGGAGGAGACATCCTGTGTTTAGGGGAGGAGGACTCCTCTGGAAGAAGTATCGCTGCATCGACAGAACTTTCAGAATCCTCAGATTCTTCTGAGGACTCGAAGTATCGTCTGTCCGGATGCTCCTGCAGAGCCCGATACCCGTACCGACTAAGGTCGGTACCGGGAATAACTGGTACTGGAGAATCGGTACCGGAGGGCATCGTAGGACAGAGTACCGGCATAGCAGACACCGATGCCGATGTCGATGCTATCGGTACCGGTGCCGATACCGATGCCGGTGCTAGTGCCGGTACCGGTGGAGTTGTCTGTTGCGGTACCAAGGGCGTCGATGCCGCAAGGAAAGCCGCCAGACTGCGTTCCATGGTCAGAATTCTCTGGTCCATGGACGCTGCCAATGCCTGGAGGTCGGTAACGGTGGAAGCCACCGGTACCCCAGAGCATGGCACCAGGAGATCTGTCGAGGCCGAGCCATCTAGAACATCCTGGAACCCCGATAATGCTTTGGAAGCCGAAGCCTCCCGCCGGGGTAATTTTGTCGGTGCAGAATCCTCGAGGGCAACGCCAGAGGCATCTCGATGCTTAGAAGGAGATCTACCCTTCGAGGACCAGCTGGATTTATGTTTAGTTACCTGAGATCCACGGGAGGAAGAAGAAGCCCTGGAAGACGTCGATGCCACCGAAGCTGCATCAGAGGGAAACAGGGTACTGAGCTTGGCAGCTTGGTTCTGCCGACCTCTTTTAGACATCATGGCACAGGACACACAATCCGTAATGGAGTGGTCAGGACCTAAACATTTTAAACACTATTCATGGATGTCGGTGACGGAAATGGTACCGCCACACTTGGTGCACTTTTTAAAACCTGAGGCAGGTTTTTCCATGTTAAGGAAGTTTTTGGGCCTAAGGCCCAAAAAGGCGGGTGCACCTGAAGAAAATAGAAAAATAATTTTTTTTTTGTTTTTTTTAAATAGGAAAAGAAAGACCGGCAGTACCAGTAGAGCGTCGAAGAAGGCAGACGCGACCACAAAAAGAAATAAAGAAATTCTTCTGCGGTGACAGGAACACGACCTGCTGACTCCGCGGAAAAAGAAGAACTGGAGAGAGGCAGTTGGGAAAGGCGGGAAGGCAGCACGCAGGCGCTGTGGGATGCTCCCAAAAGCGTTCTAATTGGATGCTGGGGAGCGTTCCCGCGCAGGCTGCATCGGTACCGACGATACCCATATGTGATGACTACATTCCTGCTTGTTCCTGGAGATAATATTTTTTCACTCAACGTGTAATCAAACTCTGGAATTTGTTACCGGAGGATGTAGTAAAGGCTGTTAGTGTAGCTGGGTTTATAAAAGGTTTGGACAAGTTCCTGGAGGAAAGGTCCATAAACCATTATTAAGAAGGGACCCAGGATATCAATGCTTGACCCAGTACAATCATTGTGGAACCTGTGTCTTTTGGGGAAACTGCTAGGTATGTATGACCTAGATTGGCCACTGTTGGAAACAGGATACTGGGCTTGATGGACCTTGGTCTGACCCAGTATGGCATATCTTATGTTCTTATGTTAGGTTCTTATGCTACAAGTCGTACACAGCACTGCACAGACATTTAAGAGACAGACCCTGCTCATCAGAGCTTATAATCTAGTTAAGACAGACAACACAGAAGGTGTAGACAGGGATAAAACAAGGGGGAAAGGAAAATAAAAAAGGAGATCAGCTGAGTCAAGATCCAAAAGCAGCAGCAAAGAGGTGAGTTTTCAGCCTGGATTTGAAAAGGGTCAGAGAAGGTGCCTGGCATACAGACACAGGTAGTTTGTTCTAGGCGTAAGGTGCAGCAAGGTGAAAGGAGTGAAGTCTGGAGTTAGCAATAGAAGAGAAGGGCACAGATACAAGCAGTTTACCATAAGAGCAGAGTTCCCTAGGGGGGTTGTAAGGAGAGATAAGAGAAGAAAGGTAGTGAGGAGCTGCAGAGTGAATACATTTATAGGTCAGCAGGAGAAGTTTGAACTGGATGCGGAAATGGATAAGGAGCCAATGAGGTGACTTGAGAAGAGGGTAATATGGGCATGACGAGGCTGGCGGAAAATTAGCCGTCCAGCAGAGTGTTGAACAGATTGAAGGGGAGAGAGAGATGGTTCAAAGGGAGACCAGCAAGGAGTAGGTTACAGTAGTCAAGAAGGGAGGTGATTAAGGAGGGGGTAAGAGTCTTAGTAGTGTGTTCAGAAAGGAAAGGGTGGATTTTGCTGATGTTATAGAGAAAGAAACGGCAGGTCTTAGCTATCAGATGAATGTGTGTAGAGAAGGAGAGAGAGGAGTCAAAGACAACCGCAAGATTGCGAGCCGAGGAAACAGGAAGGAGTAGAGAGTTATCCACAGAGACTGAGAAGGGAGGAAGAGGAGAGGAGGTTTTAGGGGGAAAGATAAGAAGTTCAGTTTTGCCCATGTTCAATTTCAAGTGGTGGTGAGACACCCAGGCAGCTATGTCAGAAAGGCAGGCAGAGATCCGGGTCTGGATAGCCGGAGAGATTTCAGGCGTAGAGAAGTAGATCTAGGAGTCATCGGCATAAAGATGGTACTGAAAGCCATGGGAAGAGATGAGCACACCAAGGGACTGGGTATAGAGAGAGAAAAGGAGCGGACCCAAGAAGATCCTTGGGGTACACCAACTGGGAGCGGGGTAGCAGAGGAGGAGGAGCAACCAGAACACACACTGAAAGAATGATGGGAGAGATAGGAGGTGAACCAGGATTGTACAGAGCCCTTAAAGCCAAGCAAGGACAGGGTATCCAGGAGAAGGTTGTGGTCAACGGTGTCAAAAACAGCAGAGAGGTCTGAAGGATGAGGACAGAGTAAAGGCCCTTGGATTTTGCCAGAACAAATCACTGGAGACTTTGGCAAGAGCTGTTTCAGTAGAATGTAAAGGATGAAAGCCAGACTGTAAAGGATCCAGGAGGGCATGAGAGGAGAGGAAGTCGAGGCAGCAGCGGTGAACCGCGCGTTCAAGTAATTTAGAAACGAAGGGAAGGAGGGAGATGGGTCGATAATTACAGTAGAAGGACAGGTGGGATCAAGTGACCCTTTGCCTTCACTAACCCTCCATTTCCCTCCCTCTCTTCTGTCCCCTGCTTCTTTTTCTTCTTCCATGTTTTCCTCCTCCTCCAACACCTTTCATTTCCCTTCCTTTTCATCTGCAACACCTGGAAGGTTCTCTCTATATCTTCCTCCCACCCACAGAAGGCTCTCCTCAACTCATCTCGGCCTTACAATTCTCTCCTCCCACTAGAAGAAGCAATGGTTAACACAGCTTCAACTTCCCAAGTGTTGGGCTAGTCTTGTGGCATGAGCTGTTGCAGATCTCATAGATCTTGCAAATCATATTGCAAAACAGGCTGCACACACAGAAAGCTAAGCCATTGCAGCCATCGGTGTAGTTTGCTTTCTTACTTTGGAGGGGCCAAAGTTGGGTAAGGAAGTCATACTGGCAGTGAGGGCAGGGGGGAACAGTTCACCATTAATGCTTGCAACATTTGGGGGAGGGGCACTGCCCTCCTAAACTATGCCTATGATTGCAGCCCTGAGTAAGATTTGCTAGCCACTAACCACTCCTAAGAAGAACATGGTATCTGCTGACAGCCATCACCTTCCATCAGTGGTGATTACTACTGCTATTAATAATTTTTATAGCACTACAAGGCATACGCAACATGAAAGAGACACTCCCTGCTCATCAGAGCTTACAATCTAATCAAGACAGACAACATAATAACTGGGGACTAGGATATGTGTAGGGGAATGGTAAGTAGAAGACTAAGCAGATCAGGCTCCAAAAGCAGCCTCAAAGATGTGAGTTTTATCCTGGATTTGAAAAGGGCCAGAGCTGCAGCCTGCCATACAGATGTGGGTAGTTTGTTCTAGGCATATGGAGCAGCAGAGTATAAAGACTGAAGTCGGCAGTGGAAGGGAAGGATAGAGATAGACGTGATCTGCCAGAACAGCAGAGCTCCCAAGGAGGGGTGTAGGGAGAGATAAGAGTGGAAAGATAGTAAGGAGCAGCAGAATGAATGCACTTATAGGTCAACGGGAGAAGTCTGAACTGAATATGGAAATGGATAGGGAGCCGGTGAAGCAACTTGAGAAGAGGGGTTATATGAGTATAGCAAGACTGATGGAAGATTAGCTGTGCAGCTGAATTCTGAACAAATTGAAGGAGAGAGATTCAGATGGGGACCAGCAAGGAGGAAGTTGCAATAGTCTAAATGGGAGATGACTAAAAAGTGAATAAGGGTCTTAGAAGTGTGCTCAGAAAGGAATGGGGAGGGGTGACTTGCATGGAGCGGTGGGCGCATCTACCTTTGCCACCTTGCTGGGCAGACTAGGTGGACCATACTAGTCTTTATATGTCGTCATATACTATGTAGAAAGAAATGACAGGTTTTAGCTATCATTGGATGTGTGTGGAGAAGGAGAGACAGAAGTCAAAGATGACTCCAAGGTTGTGCGCTGAGGAAACAGGGAGGAGTAGAGAGAGAAAGGAGGGAGATGGAGGAGAGTTTAGGAGGAGCTCAGTTTTGGCTATGTTTGATTTCAGACAGTGGCGGGTGTTTCTAGACAGATATGTTTAGCATGCCAATGCAGTGGCAACCTAGGCATAGAGGTGAGAAAACGTGACATGTCCACACATGCCCAGCACCACCCCATTACAGTCCTCCTGCCCCATATAGAGGACACTACAAGAGAAAATCTCAAGAGTCTTCTATGCATAAAGAATCCCTCCGAGTTTTAACCACTCACTGGGGAGATTCTTTATTCATGGAAGACTCTTAAGACATTGGGACTTTTTCTTGTAGTGTCTTTTATAGCTAATTCTTCAATATGGCAGTGAAATAGTGATATGCATTTGTTGGTGAGCATTTTGCTCATTTGTGTGCATTAATTTTTTTAAGGCACTCCAATTTGTTGTGCATCAATCAACTTAATGTGCATTAATTCAGAGATGAACATGTGTTAAAAAGTTCTAATATCTGTTGCTTGACTGACCACAGCACAGTTCCACCCCACTGAGGTATCAGGGTCACTTTAAGTATAATCAACGAACCTGCAACAGAGCTTTCGAACTGTACACACCCTCCCTCTGGAACTCCCTACCAAGCCAAATCAGAAAGGGAGACCTTTCCACATTCCAGAAACAACTAAAAACCATTCTGTTTCATAAATACCTTGGACCAGAAACAGACATCCAGACAACTCCTCCAGACCTTTTGACATATCCCTAGAACTACCTACTAAGAGACCTACGTCTATTGTCTAAGTCGTTACTTTCTGTTCAGATCATCAATGTTGGCCCTCTTGGTGACGGCCCCACCCTCTCTGTGAATTGATTACTGCCCCCCCCCCCTTTTTTTTGTTAAACCACTTTGACCCGGTGAAAAGCGAGATATAAATACAGTTAAATAAATAAAAAATATACAGCAACATGTAATCACAGGTTAACAAACTCTATTCTGAATCCAAACGCCCTTCTCAGGTAATTCTTCAGCTGCATCATACTAGGTACTGTTATATTTCATATTTTGAGTGATGGAAAGTACTTGATGTACCATCCCAACTTCATCCTCAGTGTGCAGTTATCCAACGTTAATGCAAAAGAGTGGCTCTAGTGCCGCTGCAGCCAACAAAATCCTCAGGAAATTCGAACAATATGGTCTCTCAAACCTGGGTAAAATAGCAAAGAACAGAAATCACAGAATGTTTAAGTAACAATATGTTAAAAGTCACTTGCTCAAGCTGAAAATGGCTTGGATCATTACTATGTGAATCATGCAGCACACTGCAGCCACCAGATGGCGCAAGACAATAATGCACTGTACAAAGAGAGAGAAAATCTTTTATAGTCCAATCATATAAAGGAGCCAATGTAATTAGGTGTACTAAGCATAATATAAGTTATTCCTGTTTTAACACATGTTTTTTGTATGCTGACATTACTTTTGATGCAGGAAGGCTTTTATTGTGCAGCAACCCGTGTGCAATAAAAGTACTTTTAGTTCGGTGTGCCCTTTATGCAAATGAATGGCAAAGACCTGCAAATGGAATTACACCCAAGACAGAAAAGCACACTAACATTAAAGCAACCTTTTTACTTCATCTGTAAAGCTGTGTTTAAAATTTAGTACTGAATGTGAAGTAATGTTTTTAACTTCCATTTACCTCAAAGAAAGACTTAACTCCAAGAGTATTCTGCAGAACTGCACAGTGTAGAATGTGGGCAAAATCTCTCTTCTTCCTGCACCGTGTGGCTCTCTCAGAATGTCATTGCCTGTCGCTGAAAGTCATGTGCTGTTCTAGCAAGGCTTTAAGAGTGCAGGACTTTGGGCAGCACCTAGATCATACTCTCAGCGACTAGGTGGTGCAGGAAAAACAACTGTGTTGGGAGAGGGCAGGAGAGGAGAGACAGAAATCAGCTGAAGGGGTGGAGCTGACAAAGGTCTGAGGGGGGATGAGTTGCAAGAATAAGTGTTAGGGGGAGAAAAAAAGCTGAGAAAGGAACTTGTTGGAGAAGACAGGGTGAGGGAACATGTGTTTGTGCGTGGGGGTGGGGGAAGGAACCATTTGAGAGATAAAAGAAAGTGTTGATGGAGAGAGGAGCTAGAGAGGAGAGGCTCTGGTTAAGGGGTCGCAAGCCAGAAGCAGGCCCTGAGATTTTAATAATTAAATTCAATAATTGCCTCATCCCAACATCAACCCTCCAACAAAAATCCTGTACAAACATATATAACTGGGCATCATTCAAAATAATATACTATGGCTTTGCCACCCTGAATGAGCCTGATCTTGCTATCTCAGAAGCAAAAGAGGGTTGGGCCTGGCTAGTCTTTGGACGGGAGACGACCTTGGAATACCAGGTGCTTGAAGATTAACTGTGTAGAAGAAAGGCCTGGCAATCTACTTCTAGTTGCACCTTGCCAAGAAAACCCCCGGGGTTGGGTCACCAGGAGTCAGCATTGACACAGGTTCACTTTTCTTTACAGATATGTAATTGTGCTTTGTCTGGATGTGTGTGCCCACTCGCCCTGCTGCTAAAACAATTCCCAATTGTCCTTTGAGTTTGTCTGGCTCCCCTCAGAAGCTGCTGCCCCAGGCAACCTCTTAGTTTTGCCTAATGGTTGAAGCTGCCCTGGCCAGCGGGGTCACTGGCTGGTGGTGGGTCCAAGACCAGAAGCTTTTTATCTCAAGCCCTAGGTCACAGTCCCACGCTGGACCAGAGTGCCTCCAGTTTCTTAAATTTAAAGACAGCAGTAAAGGTATTTGGTGTGACAGCTTTAAGGCCACCATCAGGGGGAAAATCATTGCCTTCTCTTACTGAAACTGGGAAAAAAACCAAGCAAATAGTCAAACTTAGTCACAGATATGGACTCTAGAAAGAAGTCATATTAAGGCATTGTTGTTGTTTCATTGCCATCCACTAAAATATAAATATAATAACTTACTTACTTAGTGAGGCAGTTTGGTTATTGCTACGCAAAAGGCATAATGTTATGAGGAAGGTAATAAAAATCAGGTTGCCTTCTAGCACAGTACTTTCAGGGCAGGTATAGTAAGAGCAGGGTATAGTATATGATGGCTAAGAAGGGGCAGTTATGGACCAGAGACAAGAAGATTGCCCAGTGTTTTCAAACATATTACCAACAATTATATTTCTCCATCTAGCGCACTGGAATTCCTAAATTCTTTGATTGCTCCATGAATCTTGGCTAGCCAGAGGATCTAGCCATAAAGCCTCTCCCAGGGCAAAGGTCTCCAGGGCAAGACGGATACACAATTGGATTTTACAAGATGTTTTTGGATGTAGCGCCTCACCCCCTTCAACAAATTTTTCAGAGATTTCAAAATGATGGTAATTCTGAGGGCACGTTCTCAGAAGCTAAAGTAATTTTACTGGATAAACCCAGTAGAGACCCATCCTTGGTCCAAAATTATACACTGATATCGCTCATAAATGTTAAATGTGAAATTTGTTTCTAATGTTTGTACCAAGCAACTGCAAGCACTTTTGGGACTGGTAATACATAGAGATCAAAACAGACTCGTGTCTAGAAAAAGCACAGCAGATTATTCGAGAGTGCTTTGCAAATAAGACGACAGGAATGCAGTCTGCAAAACTGCAGCATCCTACACTCCCCAAGTACTTTGTATTAGCAACAATAAACAAAAAAAAAGGGTATTAACACGGTAATCAGGTCTGCTAACTGCGTTAATCTCTTTCAGTAATTGGGCTCATAATCTTTATGAGAAAAAAATACTTCGGGCCCAATCTCTGTCAGGCTCCAACATAAACAAAACCAAAAGTGTAGCTCTCTGTAGAGGATTTCAACATTGCAGTCAGCAAATCCCCCTTTCAAACTTCCTCTCCAATGCTCACTCTTCTGAAAGCCGTGATATAGTTGAACTGGTGATAAGTAGAAATGCTTTAATTGGATACTTCAAAAGTTTAAAATATGTTTTTAATACATTCATAGGCAAAATATACAGGGACGCAAGGAAAATTAATAAACCTTAGATCTCTTTTCCTAGCCAAATTCTCCAATATCTCAACTTTATTCCACCTGGCCTTACAAACAAGCAGCAATATCATAGAAACATGATGGCAGAAAAAGACTATATGGCCTATCTAATCTGCCCTTCCATATCAATTGTTATAGTCCCCTTTTTTTCCTTTAGAGATCTTCTAGGTTTATCTCATGCTTTCTTAAATTTAGATACTGTCCTCATCTCTAATACCTCTACTGGGAGACTATTCCATGCATCTACCACTCTTTCCATAAAGAAATATTTCCACATATTACTCCTGAGTCTAGCCCCTTTCACCCTCATCCTATGTTCCCGAGTTACAGAGCTTGCTTTCAATTGAAAGAGGCTCTCCTCCTGTGCAGTTATGCCACTGAGGTATTCAAGCATCTATCATATCTTCTCTATCTCGCCTTTCCTCTAAAGCAGGGGTCACCAACCTGAGGCCCGCGAGGTCCCTCCGTGCGGCCCGCGAGACCCTACCCCGGTGCGGCCCGCTAAGGCAAACTCACCGACTCCTTCTTCTGCAGCCGCGGCTCCCTGCCTCTTAGGGAACCGCGGCTGTGCTTGTAAAATCATCGCGGAGCCCTTCCTGTCTTGACGGGCTCCGTGCAGCATTGTCCCGCCTCCAAAGGAAGTGGTAAACAACTTCCTTTAGAGGTGGGACAATGCTGCACGGAGCCCGTCAAGACAGGAAGGGCTCCGCGATGATTTTACAAGCACAGCCGCGGTTCCCTAAGAGGCAGGGAGCCGCGGCTGTAGAAGAAGGGAGGGAGCTGACATGGATTATTCAAGGTTAGGTATGAGCAGTTTTTTTTTCGCGCGGGGGGGGGAGGGGGCTGCAGCCCGCGAGTCTGCCGGTAGTCGGCTGTGCGGCCCGCGGCCCTCTGGAGGTTGGTGACCCCTGCTCTAAAGTATACATATTAAGATCTTTAAGTCTGTTCCCATATGGTTTATTATGAAGGCCACTGACCATTTTCATAGCCACCCTCTGCGCAGACTCCATCCTGTTTATATCCTTTCGAAACTGCGGACTCCAGAATTGCACACAATACTCAAATGAGGTCTCACCAGAGACTTAAATTGAGGCACTATTGCTTCCTTTTTACTGCTGGCCATTCCTCTCCCTATGCACCCAGGCATCCTTTTGGCTTTCATTTTTGCCTTTTCTATCCGTTTAGCCACTTTCAGATCATCAGAAACAATCACACACAGGTTCTGCTCCTCTTTTGTGGACAGAAGTACTTCACTTCTTATACTGTACCACTCTCTTGGATTTTTGCAGCCCAAATGCATGGCCCTGCATTTTTTAGCATTAAATCTCAGCTGTCACATTCTCAACCATTCTTCAAGCTTCTCTAGATCCTTCCTCATGTTATCTACTCCTTCCTGGGTGTCTACTGTATTGCAGACTTTGGTATCATCTGCAAACCTTACCCTACAGCTCTTATGTAATATTACTGACAAAAATGTTAAAAAGAATCAGACCAAGCACAGATCCCTGAGGCACACCACTGGTAACATCCTTCTCCTCAGAGTGAGTTCCATTTACCTGTACCCTTTGTTACCTCCTATTCAACCAATTTCTAACCCAGTCAGTCACTTTATGGTCCATCCTTAGGGTGCTCAGTTTGTTTATAAGTCGCCTGTGTGGAATGGTGTCAAAGGCTTTACTGAAATATAAATATACATCTAGGGCTCTCCCTCAGTCCAACTCCCAGGTCACCCTGTCAAAGAAATCAATTAGATATGTCTGACAAGACCTGCCTCTGGTAAACCCATGCTGCCTCACATCCTGCAATCCATTGGACTCCAGAAACCTTACTATCCTCTGTTTTAGCAATGTTTCTATGAATTTACTCACCATAGGAGTCAGACTAAATGGCCTGTAGTTCTTAATCTCATCCAGAATTCTGCTTTTGTGTAAATGGACCACATGAGCCTTTTTCCAGTCTTCTGGGACTACTCCTGACTCTAAAGAAGCTTTGAAAAGGTCAGACAATGGAGCCGCTAGAACTTTAAGTTCCTTCAATACTCTCAGATGTATCCCATCTGGCCCCATTGTTTTGTCTACTTTTTGTTTAGATAGTTCCTCATGAACACAGTCTTCTGAAAATCTTTCACAATCCCCTTCACTTCTGTTCCTATTTGTGGGTGTTTTCTGAGATCCTGCTCCGGACCCTCCTTCATCTGTGAACACAGAACAAAAATATTTCTCAGGCAATTCTGCTTTATCCTCATCAGCTTCTACATATTCCTCCCCTTCACCCTTAAGTCAGACAATACCATTTTTGCCCTTCCTTCTCTCGCTAACATATCTGAAAAAGGTCTCCCCCCCCCCATTTTACTGCATTGGCTATTTATTTTTATTTTTTGTAGTTTTGCTTTCCTGACTACTTTCCTAGCTTCTCTAAATTTTTCCAAATATTGATGCTTGTCGTCCTCTTTCTGTGATCTTTCTGTGACCACCCTCTTTTTCTTCATCTTTTCAGCTACCTTTTGAGAACCATAGTGGCCTTCTTTTCCTTTTACATTTGCCTTTCTAACAAAAAGATATGTTGCCCTTAAAATATCCCCTTTCAGTTTTTCCCATTGCTTTTCTATATCCCCCAGCTGTTCCCATCCTGCTAACGACTCCTTGAGGGATTGTCGCATTTTGGCAAAGTTAGTTTTCCTAACATTTAAGACCCTTGCTTTTGAATGAACTTTATCAGCCCTAGTCGTAATACTGAACCACACCATCTGATGATCACTGGATGTGAGATGCTTTAACAGTATAATATCAGAAATATTGTCCTCATTGTTAAGCAACAGGTCCAGTATGGTTCCTTCACATGTGGGTTCCGTTATCAGTTGCCGGAATAGTTCTCCATGTAGAGAATCCAGGATCTCCTTACTTCTAGATGACACCACAGCAGGGATGTGCCAATCAACATCCAGCATATTGAAATTTCCTATCAGTAGCACTTCTCCTTTCATGGCAATACTGTGTATGTCTTCTTTAAACCTCTGTCCATTTGTTCTCCCTGTGAAAATCTGTATATCACACAAATGCAAATGAATTTCCCATTCCCTATTTCTAGCTTAATGCAGAATGCCTCCTTGCTCCCTTATAAACCCTGTAATTCTATAACTAATATAATTGTTTACATATAGTGCCACTTCTCCTCCCCTTCTTCCTACCCTGCCCTTCCTGAATAAAGTATAGCACGGTATAATTATATCCAAGTCATGGTTGTCCATGAAGCATGTCTCCATAATCGTCACTAAATCCAAGTCAGCCTCTTTCATTAAGGCCTCAATATCTGTGATCTTATTTCCCATACTATGGACATTTATGCACATCACTTTCCAGATGTTGCCCCTTTTACCCATTTCTACAGAGGTATTTAATGTTTTACTTACCTGAGGGCTTTTAATTACTTGGGGGCTTTCTTCATCCATCCCCAATGAATCTAGTTTAAAGCCCTCTTCAATAGGTTAGCCAGTCTGCTGCGGAAGACACTTTGACCCTTCTTGGATAGGGTCAAAATCATCCCAAGGTCCAGGAAACCAAAATGCTGTTGATGACACCATCCACACAGCCATGCATTCATCTCTAGGATGTGAGCTTCTCTGCCTCAGTCTTTACCCTCAACAGGGAGGATTGAAGAGAACACAAACATAAAAAGTCTGGCAGAGGAAAAGTACAGGTAGCCCCAGGGACCACCACACATCTGTGGCAACAGTGTGGTGCAGTACACCCAGCCAGTGTGTCCAGAAGCAGAGGGTCACAGGTTCAAGCCCCAGCTGTGGTTCCTGCAGAGCATGTCCCTATGTTTTACCCTACAATGCAGATACAACAGCAACATGTGCAAAGCCCAAAGCAGTGGCGAACAGAGGTACAAACACCCACTCACACAGGCTACACAATCCAAAGCTGCATGGAGAGTCAGGCTGTTGGCCCCAGCATTGAGCTGCAGTTATCATCAGGGCACTACTACTACCTCCTGCACAGCTTAGCAATGTCGGCACTGTGATCAGGACCAGTGTGGCGGGCAGGGCTGCCAACCACCTCTATCTGTGCACAATGCTGGAATAGGAGCTTGTGTGTATATGTCTATCCATTGTTTTGTGGCTGCCCACACCTCACGGGGCCCACAATGTCCCACTGTTACCAAAGTTAGCCTGAATATGTGCATAATGAGGAGCAAGGTGTTGGTGAGTATGGCCGGACAGGGCAGATTGGCCAGGATGCATCTGCACAGAGTGTGGGGCAATGGCTGGGACACTGTAGTGCCTGACCACCGCCTGCATAGACAGGGTGGCCACAGCATGGCATGCTGGGGGTGCACTCACTCTAACAGAGCAGTGACCATGGCATGTCTAGGCTCCCACATAGCGCTCTACACTATCTGCCTCCAGTGATACTTTTGTGTTCCCAGTGCTGGGGCCCCAATCACTGAGATGGCTGCTTGGTGCACGTAGTTCCTCTGTGAGCATGCACTATGGACTGGCTAGTGGACTGTCTGCAATTAGACTTTGCATGGATGGAACACCTATAAGGTGCAGTCTGACTGTGCTGTCCGCTGGTGACTGGGAGACAGTGTTGTGCAGCAGTTGGGGTGTTCCAGACCTAACACCAACATTGCTGCTGGTCTGCCACTGCCCCAGGCACAGGTATGGCTCTGACCCACCAACCCTGGAGGGCTGTCCTATACCAGCAGAATGGAGGTTGCTTCACCCGGGCTGGGGCACCTGTCCCTTACCTACAAAAAGGGTAATGTGGGCCCTTTGGGGAATGTAGTGTATACCACTTTGACCTTATAAAGGCACTCCTACACACACCTCATGCAGGTCTAGAAACCCCTCTGCCCTGATAACAGGTGCCTATGTCAGCCAGACCCTAACATGGGGTACACACTAATCTGGGTGGTGTCTGGTCGCAGAGGACCACATGTGACTGCAGGATTCAGATGGACACTGAATTACCTTCGGCTGCACTGCAAGGAACACCTGTCACACATGGATAGTGATGGGGATGTACAGCAGGACCTATCTCTAGCACCACATGTACTGCAGACCTAGTGCTGGGCACCCATCCTATCCCTCAGGGCAGAACCTGCACAATGGCATGATCTATAGCTACACTGTGCCAGTATCATGCACTGTCAGTTCGTCTTTCCAAGCTGAGGTACCGGAGAGGTGCAGACCCCATTTTGTCATCAGCTGTAGACAGCTATTCAGCATGTGCATTGCATCATGGGTACTGGGGGGTTACCCTATCCTGCCACTCAGAGCAGACAGTTTGTGTGGTGACCTGCAGTCCTTCTGTACCCAGCCATTGCTGTGACATATACCACAGAGGTATAGCCTACTGGTTAATAAAATGCCATTCTCGGCAGTGTTCATGGGTTCCATTCCTCATTGTTCCCCCCTATTATGCCTGTCTTACTCAAATAGTGTGCATGCCTGTAACAGTAATATTTTGCAGATCTGTGCTGCCAGCCCATAATACCCTCGCCACAATTGCCAACATTCCCTCGGTCTGTCTATCTGTGTCTGTCAGCTGTGTAGAGTCCTGTCTGCCTGTGCGGGCTGCCACCCCATGTCCTGCACTGCTACCCTTTCCTGCATTGCGCCTCATCGTGCTTGCCTCACCTGTGCCTGATCTGCATGGCACCACCACTCCTCTGTCCACCCATCATTGTAACTATTCTGCTACCCCCGCCTCCACTGGGGGACACGTATTCCCATCGTCTGCCACCAACTGTCTTTGCAGTACTTTACATTGCCAACACCCTGTGCTGTGGTACAGTTGCCCCCACCATGTTTGTCATCAGTACTGGCAGCCACATGGGCTGCCCAAAGATATGGCGGGTCCAGCGGCTCCCAGCTCTCCCTCCTTCATTCACCTGTTCATTGCCTTTCCTGAGTGCTCTATCTAGTGTTGGAGCTACATCTATCTCTGTCACCTTGCAGCCCTTAGGGCACACTAACCTAGGGCACCGTAACCTTGTTAGGCCACCTTAACCTATGGTTCCATAGCCCAGGGTGCCTTCTAGAGTGCCTTGTCCAGGGGTGCCTACTACGGCACTTAGCTTAAGGAGCCCTATAGGGTGCCTTATGAGACACCTTACAAGGCGTCTTACCAGACACCTTACAGGGTGCCTTACAAGGCACCTTACCAGGCACCTTATAGGGCGCCATACAAGGCACCTTACCAGGCACCTTACAGGGCGCCTTACAAGACACCTTACCAGGCACCTTACAGGGTGCCTTACAAGGCACCTTACCAGGTACCTTACAGGGCGCCTTACCAGGCACCTTACAGGGCGCCTTACCAGGCACCTTACAGGGTGCCTTACCAGGCACCTTACAGGGTGCCTTACAAGGCATCTTACAGGGCACCTTACCAGGCACCTTACAGGGCGCCTTACAGGGCACATTACAAGGTACCTTACCAAGCACCTTACAAGGCACCTTATAAGGTGCCTTACAAGGTGCCTTACAAGGCGCCTTGTAAGGTGCCTTACAAGGCACCTTGTAAGGTGCCTTATGAAGCACCTTGTAACACGCGGTAGTTTGTAACATGCCTTAGCTGATACGGCTTGCTGTAACGATGCACCACCCATGCCTTTATATGGGCATCTGTACCTTTACCACGGAACCTAATGCGAATGACATTACTGCAGTTTAGTAAATATACCCCTTGGCAAACTCCCCATAACATCTATGATTTTGGCACCTGGCAGACAGCACAGTAAATTCACATAGTTGTTGCACATAGCCAGTCAAAGAAGTTTCTCATCCTTGATATTAAGAACCACACCTGATCTAGTGTGACTCCATGTGATAGATCTGGCAGGGGAAACAGAGAAAAAGAAACACAGACAGGAATGAAGGGGGAGTGATGAATTACCTTAACGAAGGCCCTCTGCTCTTCCAGGGCTCCCTTTCCATTTCCATTCCTATCCCGAAACCCAGCCTCAATCTTTGTGATCCAACAAAGGACTTAAAAATGTGGTTAGTTGGTACTCTCAAAGGAAAGGGTAACCACAGTCCCCTGGGGTCTGTCTTTCCCTCCGGGGGTCAGCACTATCAGTTGGGCTTATTCCTTCAGATGTAATTCACTTCATCAGTCCACGCTAGGGAGGCAACTATGGTACCTGATTTTTGTGGTGTTGGCAGGGGAAATGGGGGGATATGATTTCTAGTGCTCAGTGACATATTGAGTAGCAGAGGGGACAAAAAGGGTCTCTCTAATGCATTGGACGCCTCACCAAACCAGCCCATCCGCTGAAAATGCTGGGGAATTGAGCCTGAAGTGAAGACTTAGATGCGATTTTTGCCTTTCTTCAGCAGAATTCTAAATGCTCCCCCCCCCCTTTTTTTTTTAATGAAACCAACTCAAAGCATACAAAATGTTCCGTTTTCATTTTGTTTCATTTTTAGGGGCCACTATTTTTAAATGCCATGGCTTCTACCCCGTGGGCCTCCACAGGCAGCCCCTTCACCCTTGCAAGCATGTGTGGGGTTTCCCACCCTACCACATACCAGATCTTCTATGAGTAGGAACAATCCTATGCTGCACTTAACTCACCACTGCTAATTTTCAAACCGGTACCAGCCAACCAGGTGATATTTTCTTGTACAACAGAATGCACCAGCTTGGAAAATAGAAGAAGCAATAGGGGATCTCTGCTACCCATGCAAGTGGACTTGCAGACCGCAAATCAGATATGGAGCAAAAACAGGGTCAGCCTTGAGCCTTGGGGGGATTTTGTTTCTTTTAGTGGAGAGATCAGACTTTTTTCTGTAGTGTTTTTTTCATCTTTTGTTTCTTTATTTTGTTTTAAATGAAGCCCAGCCCTCCCTTAGTTGGGGTGAGGCTGGTCCTGGAGGCCATACAGAAATAATTTATAAGCTAGTGCCTGCTACTTTAAAAAGGAAACAAACAAGCAGAACAGGGATGTCACAGATGTGATTTCAAATGGGAGTTTAAGCATTTTATGGGCATGTTTACTAAATTGCTCTGTTAACGTGCGATTGGGCAGGGACTGTGCGGGTAATGTGAGCCTTGACAACACATCACACTTAGTGTGGGCATTTTGGACATGTGCTAACCATGCCTGTTGCCTTTAGTGTGGGTACATTTAACGCTACTTCAATGGGTAGCATTAAATGCACCCGCGTGATGGTTAGTGTGGTGCTACACATTAAGAATTGCACTATCAACAAGGGGATCGACACATATGCCCCTCCCCCCAAATGAGTGCGGGCCTCTGTGCTAATTTGGTGGCACAAACACACACTGCGGGCATGTCCCTTATTGTACTTACAAATGATTAAGTAACATGTCTATCTTTCTCATTAATATTATTAAATGTGACTTTGCAGCAGAAAGTGGTACTTTCCCCTCAAAACATGAATCTTATTGTTGTTCCAGAGTTTCAAGGATAAGGTGTGCTCACTGCTTCATCTTCGCTTCTACCAGGTTCAATGATAACATACCAGATGCTGAAGCAAATCTTTAGCCTTGTCCCCCTCAATTAATTTTCAGGTCACTAGGTTCATGCTTTAGATTTTGATAATTAAACTTGACAATCATGACTACTCTAATTACATCTGTCCCAGAATTATCCTGCAAAAAGGTAAAATTAGGCCTTACCTGCTAATTGGCTTTCCTTAAGGGACTCCAGTCTAGTCCCGTACAATAGGGTTGTGCACCTCTTCCAGCAGCTTGGGAGACTGAGCATGTCACAACTTTGATGACATCAGGGAATATAGGCAGGTGGCACCACCCCCAATCTTCCAGTAACCTACTGACAAAGCATACTCACAGGAGCAACAAATAAGAAGTACTCAGCAGCAAAAACATTCTCTAACCTAGCGGATTCCTGTTATCCTGTTCCCATTAGAAACCGAAAGGTAACTATCTACGAATACTTCTAACAAATTTCATTCTTTATTTAAGTAATTATGTTGAACTGTTTCTTTAATAGTAGACAAGTGTGCAAAGAAAAAGACAACTGTCAAAACGTCGCAACCAATAGAGATCCTGCTCCCCTCACGCGAATACTCTTCTTCATCACCGGGATCGCCAACTTGAAAACTACAGAAAGACCGACGGGAGGGTTCCGGGACTAGACTGGAGTCCCTTAAGGAAAGCCAATTAGCAGGTAAGGCCTAATTTCACCTTCCTTAGCGTTCTTCCAGTCTAGTCCCGTACAATAGGGATGTAACAGAGCCCCTTAACCACGGGAGGGACCTGCGAGCCCGGCCTGAATAACCATTGAGCCAAACTTCGCATCCTGCCTTGCCTGCACATCCAACCGATAATGCTTCGCAAAGGTATGCAAGGACGACCAGGTAGCCGCTTTATAAATATCGACGGGCGCCACTAAACTGCACTCCGCCCAAGAAGTCGCTTGAGCCCTCGTGGAATGTGCCCTTAAGCCCTCCGGAACCAGCTTCCTTTTCAAGATATACGCTGACGAGATCGCCTCCTTAATCTACCGGGAAATTGACGATTTAGCCGCCGCTTCGCCTTTTCGGGGGCCCCCAAACAAAATGAACAAATGATCCGACTTGCGAAACGAAGCTGTTCTCTTCAGATAGCGCCGCAACTGCCGCTTGAGATCTAGCAGTCGAAGTTGTAGATCCGCTGCCGAACTAGACAGTACCGGCAACACGACGGGCTGCCCCACATGAAAGGGAGAGAGAACCTTAGGCAAAAAGGATGGTACTGTCCGCAAAACCACTTTTTCTTTAGAAAATATCAAAAAAGGTTCCTGACATGACAAAGCTTGAAGCTCAGAAATTCTCCTGGCTGAACAAATGGCCACTAGAAACACTGTCTTCAACGTCAAATCCTTTAATGAACAAGAAGCCAACGGCTCAAAAGGATCTCCCACGAGCGCCGACAGGACGACATTAAGATCCCACGGGGGCACGTAATGTCCTCCAGGAGGGCGCAACTGCTTCACCGCTCTCAGAAAACGCAACACATCTGGATGCTTTCCCAAGGATTCTCAGTGAACTCTGCCCCGATAACAGGCTAAGGCTGCCACCTGAACCCTCAGGGAATTCCACGCTAAACCTTTTTCCAGCCCTGCCTGCAAAAAATCTAGCATAACCGGGACCGAAGCCGTAAATGGCCTGAATGCCTTCTGACTACACCAGTTCTCAAAAATTCGCCACATGCGAACATACGCTAGAGAGGTAGACCTCCTACGTGCCCGTAGGAGCGTGGCAATCACCTGTGCAGAGAAACCATGCTTCCTCAACCGTGCCCTCTCAATAGCCATGCCGTAAGCGAGAACCGATCCACCTGCGGCATGAGAATGGGTCCCTGCATCAACAGAACGGGATGAACGGGCAGCCTCCAGGGCTCGGCCACTTGTAGCCGCACTAGGTCCGCGTACCACAGCCTCCGAGGCCAATCCGGGGCAATGAGAATCACCAGACTGTCGTGCGCCGCCAGCCTCTGAATCACTCGGCCGATGAACGCCCACGGGGGAAAGACATACAGAAGACCGCACCGAGGCCACTGCTGAACCAGCGCATCCAGGCCCTCTGACATCCTCTCTCTCCGATGACTGAAGAAACGACTGGCCTTCGCTGACCGAAAGGTCACCATCAGATCCATGATTGGCTCCCCCCAGAGACTTACAATCTGAACGAACAACTCGGCGTTCCACTGCCACTCGCCCGGGTCTAGTCGCACCCGACTGAGAAAATCTGCTGCGACATTCTCTTTTCCGGCTACATGCACTGCCGAGATTGCCGGGAGATGCAACTCGGCCCAAGCCATCAGCAGCTCCACCTCCGTCTCCAAACTGACACTTCCTGTGCCTCCTTGTCTGTTGATATACGCCACCGTGGAGGCATTGTCTGACAAAACTCGTACTGCGCGACCCTGCAGCTGCGGTGAAAACTCCTGCAGAGCTCTCCGAACCACCCGCATCTCCAGACGATTGATGGACCACTGCTGCTCCTCCGCTGTCCAGAAACCTTGCGCTACTTGCCCCTCGCAGTGGGCCCCCCAGCCGGAAGGCTGGCGTCCATCATCAGAAGCACCCAGTTTGGAGCTTCTAGGGGAACTCCGACCGACAGGTTCGCAGCGTCCAACCACCAGTGGAGCTTCTGCCAAACTTCCTTTGGGCAGATCAACTGATGGTCTAGCGACTGGAGTTGATGCGACCATCTGCGTAAGAGCGACTTCTGCAAGGGTCTCATGTGCGCCCTTGCCCAAGGCACCAGATCGATCGTCGCCGCCATCGTGCCCAAGAGCTGCAGATAATGCCAAGCCGACGGCTTTGACATCCGTAAGAAACAGGCACCAACCACCGAAGAGCCACGATCCTCTTGTGCGGAAGGAACACTCGAGCCGCCGCAGTGTCGAATCTGGCCCCCAGGTGCTTGAGAGTCTGAGAGGGAATCAAATGACTCTTGCCTGCATTGATCACCCAACCCAACTCGGACAGAAAGGCAACCACCCGCTTCGTTACTCAGACACTTTCTGCCTCTGACTTTGCACGGATAAGCCAATCGTCCAGGTACGGGTGAACAAGGATTCCCTCGCGTCTTAAGGCGGCAGCCACTACCACCATGACCTTGGTGAAAACCTGCGGGGCCATTGCGAGTCCGAAAGGGAGTGCCCGAAACTGAAAATGGCCCATTGGGACCGCAAAACGGAGAAACTGATGATAATCCGGGTGAATGGGAATGTGCAGATAAGCCTCCATGAGATCCAGGGATGTCAAGAACTCTCCTGCTCTGACTGCCACCATCACCGACTGAAGTGTCTCCATATGAAAACGAGGAACGCGCAGACACCTGTTTACTCTTTTGAAATCGAGAATAGGTCGAAAGGATCCTTCCTTCTTTGGCACGATGAAGTAGATGGAGTATCGACCTGCACCCGACAAGGGGAGCGCACAAAACACGTGTAGCCCTGATCCGTCGTGACCCGGACCCAAGCCTGGTAAAACTCCTGTAACCGCCCTCCTACAGGAGAAATCCCCACTTGGGTCCTTCTCACTTCATTGTTGCTTACGCTGAGTGGTGGCAGAGGTCGCGGTACCATAAAACCCTCTGGTTGTACCGCGAAACCCCCGAAAGGGCTGAAAACGAGACGTAAAACGGCCCCTCTGGCTCGGAGAAAACCTTACCGACTGAAAGCACCTGAGCTCCCGAGATTGACCCCTCATCGGCCCAGGGACTCTACTCTGTTTCGGTTTATCCTCTGGGAGACGACCCCCTTTGGTCTCCCCCAAATCCTTAACCAGCTTATCTAAGTCCTCCCCGAACAACTGCTTCCCCTTGAAGGGCAGCTTGCTTAACCGGGTCTTAGAAGATACATCCGCCGCCCAATTCCGGAGCCACAGATACCGGCGCGCCGCCACAATCGACCCCAGGGCGCTGGAAAGTGTCCGTATCAAATCATAAAAGGTGTCCGCCAGGTAAGCTGTGTCCGATTCCAGCCTAGCCGCTGCTTCCACCACGTTCTCCGGCTCCCCTGCCTCTGGAAGCCCCTGCGCCCAGCGCACGGAAGCACGAGCTACCAAGGCCGCACAGGCAGAGGCCTGAAGAGATAATGCCCCGACATCAAAGGCCTGCTTCAAGAGAGTGTCCAGCTTTCTATCCTGGACGTCCTTTAGAGCAGCACTACCCTCCACCGGGATAGTGGTCTTCTTAGTTACCGCCAAGTCCACTCTCGGTGCCCGAAACATGTCCTTGTCCTGCTCCACCAACGGATACAACCGAGAAAGGATACGAGAACCCCGGAGCCCCGCTTCCGGCATTTCCCACTCATCCAGGATCATCTGTTTAATGACTCTATGCAAAGGGAAAACTTTCTGGGGCTTCCGTACCGCCTGAAGAATAGGATCCTCTAATGCCTCCTCTTTCACTGCCCCCGCCGGAGCCATATGAAGCACCTTAAGAGACTCCGCTATGAGAGCCGCCAATTCTTCCTTGCGGAAAACCCTAACAATCCGAGAGTCTTCCTCTGGAGGGAGAGCCTCTTCCTCCCCCTCCAATACATCCAACTCCTCTGCGTCATCTGAGGACATGGACTCCCCATCAGCCACCCCCTGATCTCGCCTACAAGCCTTAGGGGCCAGTTGAGAGGGACCCGGTTGGTCCTCCAAATCATCCAGTGCTCTCTTCCTGGCAGGGGCAGGAGCCTTGGTCTTTCCTTGCTTCAGACAAAAGGCTCTATGCAATAATAAAACAAACTCCGGAGAAAAAGTGTCTGGAACCAGCTGCGCAGCTGCCTGTTCCCCGGAGGCCTCTAGCTGACTCTCATGAGGAGCCAAGGGATCTGCCTGCGAGGACATCCCCGGCCCCTGCTCCCTCAAGGAGGCCTCAGAAACCACCTCTGCTACACTCTGCTCTGCAGCGCGAGATTCCAGGGAACATCCCTTGCAGAACCTCTCCGCTGATAGGGAACCTGATCTCTGCCCACAAGCCCCACATTGCAGCTTTGACGGCATAACTAGCACAAGGCAAACTCCACGTGCAAACGGACTTCCTTCCTGTATCACTATTATAGGCTATTTTCTCAAACGGAGGTCAGAGAATAAATGAGCAAAAAACTAGAACCACTACTGAACAACCAGCGCTGTCACCAAAGGAGAGCTGCCGAAAAAACGGGCTGAGTCGCCGCGGCTCTCTTCCCACGCTAACTCAAAATGGCGGAAATCACCCGAAGGAAGCCCTCCGAGCCTCACAAGACCCGCGGCCTCAAAAAAAACTCTACGAATCTGACTACCGGCCACAGAAACCGAAATAAGCAAAGAAAGAAATACAAGCGCAATACAAGAGAAAGCCAGAGAAAAAGCCCCGACGCAGTTCTGTGCTGCCGGAGACTCACCTCAACCCAGAGAGCACCGGTACTACTGCTGCACATTAGGAACACACACTGCCACTTGCCAAATTCAAACTAAACCCTTCCTAGGTGTTCCTTCAGTGAGTCCTACTGAAAAGAAACACCTGCTCCAGCTGCTGGGAGACTGAGCTTACTGGAAGATTGGGGGTGGTGCCACCTGCCTATATTCCCTGATGTCATCAAAGTTGTGACATGCTCAGTCTCCCAAGCTGCTGGAAGAGGTGCACAACCCTATTGTACGGGACTAGACTGGAGGAACGCTAAGGAAGGCATAATTGGGCATCAAATTTTAATATTAAAAACTTTTCTTTATACATCTGTATCAATCTATGTATCCATATATATGTAACCTGGGTGTCGCTAACTCTAGAAACAAGAGGTCATTTTTTCTGACATACCTGCAGTGGAGGAGTGGTCTGAGGATTAGGCTAGCACCCTAAAGACCAGGGTTCAAATCCCACTAGAACTCCTTGTAGCCTTGGAGAAGCCACTTAACCCCTCCATTCCTGCAGGTACAAACTTAGATTGTGAGCCCTTTGGGGACAAGGAAATGCATGCTGTACCTGAATATAACTCCCTCCAATCTTTTCCTGGAAAGGCATGAGCTAAATACTAATTCATTAATAATATTTTTTCAGGGGTTAGCTCTGCCCTGAAAGCAGCATAAGGAATTATACTCCTAGGAAGTTTCCAGATGGACTCTAAATGGGGAGGAGCTTGAAAGTTCCCCACCTTACGGAAGGCCAGATTTTGGAGGGAGCAAGATCTTTCAGCTTTTTTCTGCCTCCCAAAAGCAGGATAAATTATCAACAGCCAAGTGCTGAGGCCATGCACAGGGTGGGCTCCTAAGGACTTATTCCATCAGGGAGAAAACAGAAAGAACTGGAAGGGAGCCTGTCTTTGCTGGGCGATGTTATGCCTTGTGCACTGGCTATTACTTTCTGTCAAGCTAACAAACATGAACAGAAAAACACAATGGGACACCAAGACCATGGCCCAATCAACCTTTTCTCCATGCAGCATTAACAAGTTTGAAACTTGGGGGACAAGGGCAGAGATTGGTTTCTTGGCCCTCGCCAACCAAAGAGGTGTTCCACTGTCCCTGGTCTTAAGGTAGGCGACTTTGGTGTCTCTAGCGTTGTTCTAGATCTGGGACAAAATGAAACCGAGTGAAGGAGGGGGGGGGGGAGGTGATACCTAAGTCTCACCTGAAAAGAAAAACCAAGAGAGCCTGGAGGCTTTCCTAAACAATTTTTCTTTCTGCACCATTACAGTGAAGAGCATTAGTGACAATGGACTACAAACTATACTGAAGGAAGGGACCTTTCTTGAACTAACCTAGCTGTGGACCAAGGAAAGATCAAAGAGTGAATTGAGGAATGAGTGTGTGGAGAAACAGAGGGTCCACTATCAGAGGTGTCACAGGAATTGTGAGGAGGGTCCCACGTGTTTTAGAGCAAATGGTGTTGCCCTTAGAACAAGAGGAAGTAACCCTAGAACACAGAAGAGGTTACCTCGCTAGTAATCAAGATTTGTAAAGGCTCTTCACTAACAAAGTCTAGAACAATTACCTTACCTTTATCACAAGTATTGTAATCCACATTTCTTCCAGTAAAGTGGAGTTTCAGTTACACACCTGTATAGGCTGTGGATTTGTTCTGGAGTGACAGAAGAGTGAGAAGAAATCATGAAATAGAGTGCTGACTGCAGAGTGGGTTGTTGGGTGAGGGCCTTAGAGACAGAATCTCCCCATCATGTTCTCGGGACCCAATAAAATACAAGAAAATGTTCCATAGCCCTAAGAAGCTACCTCAAAAAAGAAAAAAAAAAAGAGGTTCATTGGGACCTACACTACATATATACTATCAATATTCAAAAAGCAGTTAGACATTTGCACCTTGCTGAACATATGACTATTTGTTTCTTAAATTCAGGGCCATTGTATATATAGCATTATATGAATATTCTGTTATCTGTATAACACTATATGTAGAGCTGGGCCACAAATTTGACTCAGGCATGTAAAAAAACAGGTATAAATTGGCCTGTCCAAGCTTAAACATATAGGGACCGATAGTTGAAGGCCCTTACACGGGTAACTTATTTAGTTACTCGTGTAAGGGCCTTATCCAGGATATTCAAAGGGCACCTATATGGGTAGTGCTCTTCGAATAGCCCGGCTAAGTCCCTAACACTCCCAGATGCCATCCACATAGCATCGGGGCATGTTAAGCGTGTTCCGGGGCGGAGGAAGGGGCTACATGGGTAGCAGCGATTTTCACTGCTAACTGCGTAGCCCTCTGCGTCATAAAGATAGGCGAGAAAAAAACTCACCTTTCTTTAAGACGCAGAGGCTATGCGGGTAGCAACGAAAATCGCTGCTACCCATGTAGCCTCTGCGGCTGCCGGGGAATCTGGGCTAACCCAGATATTCACTTCTGTGCTGGTGGAAGTGAATATCCGGGTTGGAGGGAGGGGTCGGCAGGCAGGCTATGCACCGCCGCAGCGCATAGCCTGCCCACCTCAATATCAGGCCCATAATACTTATAAGTATAGTGCAAATATTTGGGATCATATACACTCAAGCCCAAATATTCAGCACTTACACTTATAAAACATATACTAGTATATTCAGTGGCACTATTTATACGTATAGTGCCACTGAATGTAAGAATTATTTGAAAAATCTAGGTTATAAATTTCATTTTTTTCCCCTCAGACATTTTCCTGAAAATTGAGGACAATGTGGAAAAGCCATTTCTCTGGGTAAATAAGTTATTTGAAAACTGCCCACCCTCCCTGCAGGTTAAAGGACTGGCTAATGATTCTTTGGCTTTGTGCTGCTGTCAGGACATATATTTTGTTTGGACTGCTGTTGCTCTTTGCTGATCCCCCTCCTCCGAAGCTTTCGCCCTATCTGACTGCCTGATGTATTACAGCAAGGACTGTAAATTAATTTGACATTGATTATATGTATTTTTATTTTCACAGTGGAGACCCCCTGATACAGCTTTTTATCAAAACTTGGCCAATTCAGATTTTAATGTTTGAATTTATGGACTTTTCTATGTTTTTTAAATATACAATACCCTTATATTTATTGAGCTATCTTCTAAGATTATTATTGTCATTGGTCTACTTATTTCCTTGGTTCACTGGCTTGTGTGGACCAATATATCTCTTTCATTGTCATAATGGTTAAGTGGCCCTATTTCCACAGCAGGGGTGCAGGGTGATTGCTTAGGTTGGTGGTGCACCCAAAAATGTTTCTGCTGCCAAGCAGCTGAAAAACAAGGGTTTGAAGATCCTCCTCTTCAAGTTGTGGTGCACATTCATCACTGCACTACTGATCCTATGCCCATATTCCAAAGGTATATTTAATTTTCCCTTGCTAGGAAGACCTAGTTCCAGTAAGCATTTCCAGGGGCATAACCTGACGATGGATGACAATTTATGTATGTACACTGAATAGGCAAATAAACATGTAACCCACATTCTGCTGGGTAGGGAGGGGGTATTGGCTTGCTAACCCCAGGGGGAGCACAAAGAATTTGTAGAAGTCCAAAGTATTCAGATTGGTGGGACAAAGCAGATGATTCAGAGCTCTCATTGCCTGACTCACCAAAATACAATAATAAACTCTAAGCACCCCAAAAACTCAGTCTGATTTGCTATATAATTAAAAATAAAAAATCACATTTATTTGGTGAAATCCTCAATTTAAAAATACACACAGAAAATCAAAAGACACAAAAGCATTAAAAGAAAATCAATTTTTAGCAACTCAAAAAATCCTTTTCAGAAAGTCTCTTCCAAAGAATCTGAAAAGCAATTTATCTTTAACTTTCTCTGATTGGTTAGCTCACCTGCTGAATCCTCTTTGGCCATATTCCTCACAGAATAGTCCTCCTCCCCTTTACATGGGTCCCGGACTGGGATGGGCATCTCCATCTTCCCTGAAACACACTAACAGGATACAATTTCTAGACACCACCGCCTCTCTCTAGTACTTGCCATAAGTGCACTCTTAAAACTATACTGTAACCCCTGCCAGGCGGTGTGTCCCTGTTACTATTTGGCAGACTGAGAGCACAACTTCCAAGAGCAGTGCTGTTCTTTCAGTCTCTATTCTCAGAGATGATTAGGGTTCCTGAAATGGGGCCACTGAACACTGGGAGACCTTTGGCACATTTATTCCACTCATCCATTCCCCCCTCTCTCTCTCTCAATAGAGTCCAGGCCAGAATTTTTTTTTTTTTAACCAAACAGTTACATAAGAACATAAGAACATAAGATATGTCATACTGGGTCGGACCAAGGTCCATCAAGCCCAGCATTCTGTTTCCAACAGTGGCCAATCTAGGTCATACGTACCTAGCAGTTTCCCCAAGGGACACAGGTTCCACAATGCTTGTACTGGTTCAAGCATTGATATCCTGGGTCCCTTCTTAATAATGGTTTATGGACCTTTCCACCAGGAACTTGTCCAAACCTTTTTTTAAACCCAGCTACACTAACAGCCTTTACTACATCCTCCGGTAACAAATTCCAGAGTTTGATTACACGTTGAGTGAAAAAATATTTTCTTTTATTAGTCTTAAATAGTTTACCCTGTAGCTTCATTGCATGTCCCCTAGTCTTTCCATATTCTGATAAGGTAAACAATTGATCTACGTTTACCCGTTCCACTCCGTTCATTAATTTATAGACTTCTATCATATCTCCCCTCAGCTGTCTCTTCTCCAGGCTAAAGAGCCCCAACCTTTTTAGCCTTTCTTCATAGGAGTAGCCTTCCATCCCCTTTACCATTTTGGTGGCTCTTCTCTGAACCTTTTCTAAAATCGCTATATCCTTTTTAAGATACGGCGACCAGAATTGCACACAATATTCAAGGTGCGGTCTCACCATGGAACGATATAGAGGCATTATAATATCTTTTGTTTTATTTTCCATTCCTTTCCTTATCATACCTAGCATTCTATTTGCTCTCTTGGCCGCCGCTGCACACTGGGCCGAGGGTTTTAACAAGGTATCCACAATGACGCCTAAATCTTTTTCCTGGGTGGTGGTTCCTAATGTGGAACCTTGCATCGTGTAACCATAGTTTGGGTTGTTCTTCCCTAGGTGCATAACCTTGCACTTCTCCACATTAAATTTCATCTGCCATTTTGATGCCCAGTCTTCCAATTCATCAAGATCCTCTTGCAATTTTCCACAATCCTCCTGGGTTTTAACAACTTTAAATAGTTTTGTGTCATCTGCAAATTTGATAACCTCACTTGTTATTCCACTTTCCAGGTCATTTATGAATATGTCAAAAAGCAGCGGACCCAGCACAGATCCCTGGGGTACACCACTATTCACCTTTCTCCATTGGGAAAATTGGCCATTTAGCCCTACCCTCTGCTTTCTATCTTTTAACCAGTTCCTGATCCACAGTAGTACACTGCCTCCTATCCCATGACTCTTTAGTTTTGCCAAAAGTCTCTCATGAGGGACCTTGTCAAAGGCTTTCAGAAAGTCCAGATACACAATATCAACCGACTCACCTTTGTCCACCTGTTTATTCACTCCTTCAAAAAACATAACAGATTAGTAAGACAAGATCTTCCTTGTCTAAAGCCATGTTGGCTGTCTCCCATTAGGTCGTGACTATCTACATGCTGAGTAATTTTATTCTTTATGATGGTTTCTACCATTTTTCCCGGTACTGATGTCAGGCTCACTGGTCTGTAGTTTCCCGGATCACCCCTCGAACCCTTTTTAAAAATTGGTGTTACATTGGCGATCCTCCAATCCTCAGGTATTAGAGATGATTTTAATGATAGTTCACAGATTACTGATAGCAGGTCTGCAATCTCAAATTTCAGTTCTTTCAACACCCTTGGATGTATACCATCCGGCCCAGGTGATTTGCTACTCTTCAGTTTATCTAATAGTTGTAAGACATCTTCCCGATGTATCGATATTTCCTTCAATTCTTCCATACCTTTAAATACCACTTCAGTCATGGGTAACATCCCTACATCTTCCTCAGTAAAGACCGAAGCAAAGAATTCATTCAGTCTCTCCGCTATCGCCTTGTCGCCTCTTAGTGCTCCTTTAACCCCTTTATCATCTAATGGACCAACTGACTCTCTCACAGGTTTTTTGCTACGAATGTACTTGAAAAGGTCTTTATTTCGCGTTTTTGCTTCCGCAGCAAGCTTCTTCTCAAATTCTCTCTTTGCCTGCCTTATCAATGCCTTGCATTTGACTTGCCAGTGCTTGTGCTGTTTCCAGGTTTCATCGTTTGGCTCTTTTTTCCATTTCCTGAAAGATGCTTTTTTGGCAACAACAGCCTCTCTGACCTCACCTTTAAACCATGCTGGCAGTTTTTTGGACTTCCTTCCACTTTTCTTAAAGCGTGGAATACAGCTGGTCTGGGCTTCCAAGATAGTATTTTTCAACAACACCCAAGCTTGATGTACGTCTTTAACCTTTGCAACTGCTCCTTTTAGTTTTTTCTTAACTGTTTCCCTCATTTTATCATAGTCTCCCTTTCGAAAGTTAAAGGGTAGTACTGTGGATTTCCTTACTATCCCTCCTCCACTAATTAAATCAAAGGTGATCATGCTATGATCACTATTGCCAAATGGCCCCAACACCCTTATCTCTTGCACTACATCTGGTGTTCCACTAAGGACTAGGTCTAATATTGCTTCCCCTCTGGTTGGTTCATGAACCAGCTGCTCCAAGAAGCAGTCATTTATTTCATCTAGGAACTTTATCTCCCTAGCATGTCCTGTTGTGACACTGACCCAGTCGATGCCGGGGTAATTGAAATCACCCATTATTATTACTGCACTGTAACTTTTGCTAGCTTCCTTGATTTCTTTGAGCATTTCATCATCCATTTGTTCATTCTGGCCAGGCGGACGATAGTACACCCCCACTGCCATCGCCTTCCCCTTTTTACATGGAATTTCAATCCATAGAGATTCTACAGCAAATTTTGTTTCTTGCAAAACTTTAATCCTTTCTGACTCAATGCCCTCTCTAACATAGAGCGCAACCCCTCCACCAATTTGGTCAGCTCTATCATTACGATATAGTTTGTACCCAGGTATCACAGTGTCCCACTGGTTGTCCTCCTTCCACCATGTCTCTGATATTCCAATCATATCTAACCTCTCGTTTAGTGCTATATATTCTAACTCTCCCATCTTGTTTTGTAGACTTCTAGCATTTGCATACAAGCATTTTAGAGACTGTATTTTATTCATATTAATTTGGCTATTGGTAGACATGGGTAATTTGGGATCTTTAAGTTCTGTCTGCTCCATACTCGAGGGCATTTGGGCTACTTTACTCTTTTTTGGAACCTCTCTGCTTTTTGTAGTATCCTTCAAGGATACATTCTTCCGAACCATGCGCTCTTGGGCGACTGTCGGCTTTCCCCTATTATCTAGTTTAAAAGCTGCTCTATCTCCTTTTTAGTTAACCTAAATAAAGATAAGGTCACTAAAAAGCAACTCAAAAATATAGATATTGGCAGAGACAAAAATATACTACAAGCAGTTACGCTCCTTTCTCTTTGCTCTGTGGTTTTTCCTTATAGTAGAACCTTCCTCCTGCACTACGTATATTCTTTCAGTGAACCCGCTGGGTGGGAGGCTCCCATAGCTGCAGGTCCCCGATGCTGCTCTGTGAAAACTCCTGGCTTAGGTATGTTCTTCTGGATCCTCTTCTTCTTCCTCAGGACCAGCAGCTCCCAGATGTTCTGCCTGAATGAGGCCAAAATAACGCTCTCAAAATGTAATGGAACAGGGCCTAATTTGGCATGGAGGAAAAACAATGAAATACACAGAGTGTGAAAATGGACCAGATCACACAGGGGGGGGGGGGGGGGAGGGGTCAAGAGAAATAAAGTCCCCCCCCCCAAAAAAAAAGACACAATGCAATTCTATGGGAGAAGCAATTCTTGCAGCAGCAGCATAGACATATTCACTGTAACATAGCAGTCTCCTCTCATCTCCTTTCCCAGTCACAGGCATACATGGAGCCACACACAAAACAGAGATATACGTACGAACACAACAGACACAATGGGGTATGTTTACTAAACCGGGCTAACGGTTAACCCGGGCTATCTGCCACTAGGTCCCATATTATTCAATGGGACCTAGTTGCAGATAGCCCGGGTTAACCGTTAGCCCAGTTTAGTAAACATACCCCAAAGAGGGACTAGAAATAATTTCATGAGGTATGCTCTGCATGCTTCTCCAACCTCACATCCCCCTCCCCCCCCTTTACTACTTCCTTTTCCCTGATGCGCTGGTTCTTAGTGATTCAGATGTGCATTTCATTTTCTATGTTGTGAATTTTACTGTGAAACCTAAAGTCTCAACTGTATACCTTTTTTAAATCATTGCTATATGCATGGTGACACTAGTGAGTAAACTGTGCAGTTTGCCATATGCAGAGCCTCCTAGTGGCAGAGAAGCATGACAATACCTGCATGGCACCCTGTAGTTAAACTGCAAAATCCATCCTTTGAAAACTGTTGATGGTGACCTCCAAAGTGAGACATATTATCATACTTGGTTTCAATTTATTTTCTTTCCAAACCAACAGAATATTTGGGGTTTTGCTCTGTTCAAACCACCTCTGCCATCTAGTTAAGAGACACACACAGAGACAACAGAGATGCAGTACAAGCATATGCACACACAGGGGCCCTTTTACTAAAGTGCACTAAGCAGCACGGGTTACAGCATGTGCTAACCCATTGTTGTGACCTACAGCAACTGCTGGTGTTGAGCCGGCACAGTTAGTGCGTCCTGATTTCCACGATAACTGTGCTACGTGTGCTGGGGTAATAAGTGGGTAGGTCAGAGGCAGAGAGTAAGCGGGGTGAGTGCCTTGCAGTCACTGCACCCCATGCTAACTGCCTTTAGCACGGGTGCAATTACGTCCACCTCCATTGGTGGAGATAAGTGCACCTGCACTAATCTAAGGCCGTGGTAGGGCAGAGTGCTCCACGTTAAATCCCGGGAACATGCTTTCCATGCCCCTGACAGTTACATATAGTACCATACTGTAGTTAACCCGGTGGTGCTGTACCTGAGTCATGGTTTTGAGCATTATGGATGCATTAGGTGTGACAATATAGTGCCCTTTAGTAAAAGGGCCCCATAGAGAAAATGTAGCTATAAACACACATATGCAAAGGAGATGGAAAGAATTCCATGACCCATGTTTCGCATGATTTGTCCACTTGTTTGAAAATTTAAAACATATTTGATTTTATTATTGTTAAACTTGCTAACATGAATGCAATTTGACACTATTTAGCAGGCACATATAATGTTTGCATGATAAACTTGTCTCTTTTTTTCTTTTACTTAAAAGCCCACATTTGCTCTTATTATGATAAATCAGGTGTGAAAGAAACAAGCCATAAGTGTTTGAAAACAGTCCCTCTATGTTTTTCTTCATAACATATTTAAATGATTTATAATGAATTTAATGTCTAGGTAAATCAGGAGCAAACAATGAATTCCAAATACAAAGAAAACCTTTATGTTTCTTTCTTCTTGGAAATGGTGAAAATGCTTCCTTTCCAGGGTTCTGTGGTAATATTATAAAGCACTGCTGAATCAGCTTTTCCCTGAATAGCTTTCCCCAATGACCAACAGTAAATTTTGCCTCTCAGACTCTGCCCTGGATGAACAGAAGCCCCAGGTTAGGATAAGATTGTTTATTATTCATCCATAGCCAACAGAAAGGAATGCAGCACAGAGCCCTGTAGTATCTGCTATGCTGGTACCATCATCATCTTAGGGCAGGTGAACATAAGAACATAAGAAATGTCGTACCAGGTCAGAACAAGCCCAGTGTCCTGTTTCCAGCAGTGGCCAATTCAGGTCAAAAGTACCTGGCAGGTTCCCAGAAAGGCACACAAGTTCCACAGTGCTTGTCCCGGAGAGCTTAAAGATTTTAGAAAGGAAATTAAAACATAGCTGTTCATAGAACACTTCAGTGACTTATCTAATGGAAACAAAATATAACATAAACAATAAGCATCTTAGAAAATATACCCTGTTCCCTTCCACTTTAGTTCTCCAAATACTCCAACCCAACTGCTTTAATCAATGCTGACAATCATAAAATCACCTGTAAATAAGTTGATTGTAATATATGTTTTCTGTAAATAATTTATTGAAATTACCTGTACATACTCTTGATTTAATACTTTGACTTCACCACCATACCCAACTGCTATGTTTACCTGTAAGTTCAATCTACCAATTGAATGCAATTGTTTGTTATTTGTAAACCGCCCTTGATCTCTGGAAGGGGTGGTATAGAAAAAAATGTTTAAATACATTTCCCGGGTTCTATTTAATAATAGTTTATGGAGCTTTCCTCCAGGAACTTGTTCAAACCTTTTTTAAAATCAGCTACACTAACAACTTTTACTGCATCCTCAAACAACAAATTCCAGAGTTTGATTACGTGTTGAGTGAAAAAATATTTTCTCTTATTAGTCTTAAATGGGTTACATTCTAGCTTCATTGCATGCCCCCTAGTCTTTCTGCTTTTTGATGGCATAAACAACCGATCTCTGTTTACCCGTTTCACTCTATTCATTAATTTATAGATCTCTATCATATCTCTCCTCAGCTGTCTCTTTTCCAGGTTGAAGAGCCCTAACCTTTTTAGTCTCTCTTCATAGGGGAATCCTTCCATCCCCTTTACCATTTTGGTGGCTCTTCTCTGTACCTTTTCTAATAACGCTATATCCTTTTTAAGATACGGTGACCAGAATTGCACACAATATTCAAGGTGCGGTCGTACCATGGAATGATACAGAGGCATTATAGTCTCCTTGGTTTTATTCTCCATCCCTTTCCTTATGATTCCTAACATTCTATTTGCTCTCTTGGCCGCCGCTGCACACTGGGCAGAGGGTTTCAATGTATTATCCACGATGATGTCTAAATCTTTTTCCTGGGTAGTGGAACCTTGCATCGTGGAACCTTGCATCATGTAACCATAGTTTGGGTTGTTCTTTCCTAGGTTCATAACTTTGCACTTGTCCACATTAAATTTCATCTGCCATTTGGACATCTAGTCTTCCAGTTTATCAAGGTGGCTATGATAGCCACCTTTAGGCCATGCACTTCATTCTCAAGAAGAATGAAGCTAGGCTCTGATGACAATTTAACTCATGACTGCTGGTTTACAAAATCAGAAGTCATGAGTTAAAAAGCAAACAAATATTTTTTAGACTTCAGTAAATAGAGGGGGGCTGACCTGAATGGGCACACAGGCACAGAAAGGGGTGACCTGCAAGGAGCGGCAGTTACAACCACTCTAGCCACCTAACTGGGCATAGTGGATGGACCATACTGGGTTTTATCTGCTGTCATATACTATGTTACTACTGTATGTTCTGTTACTATGTTAGTAGTCTGACCACCGAGGTACAGAGTCTGCATGGGTTCCTCCTGTCCAAGATACCCAGTGGTATGTTTACTAAGCAGCGGTAGTAGCTTCCGTGCGATATCGGAGATGTGCCCCCCATGAATTCAATGGGGCCAGGACTCCGATATCGCACGGAGGTCACTACCACTACTTAATAAACATACCCCCTAATTTTGCTTTAAATGCAGGGTAGGCGTATACATAAGAAAGCATGTATTACAGTGTTTTGCTCATTGAAAATAAAGGGATTTTTTATTGATTAATCTAGTAGTTTTTTCATGACAGAGGATGCAAACTGAAGCAGAAGACTATTGTCCATTGTCTTCTATCCTTGCTGTGGGTAATCAAATGATAGAATGAGTCTTTGTCATACAACTTAAAGTTTCACTCCCAAGAAGAGTGAAGAAAGCCTGTGATTCCTGCCAGTCTGGAGATTCTTCTAATATCTCATCCTCAAAGTCCTTCCATTATCAGCACATCTTTAAATTCTGCTTGCTCTGGGCTCAGCCCACTGCTTTTAATCTCGCCTTCTTTGATCTGGGTTCAGAAAACCTTCCTCTTTCCAAGTGCACCTCTTCTCTGCTCGCAGTTATTTATTGTTATTTATTTACAAATTAAATATATCCCCTTACTGCTAAAAGCTGCCCAAAGCGGTTGACTCCTTCAGAAAGCAGAAAGGCTGGGGGACATGCAATGAAGCTCAAATATAGCACATTTAAGACCATCTGGAGAAAATATTTTTTCATTCATATAATCAAACTCTGGAATTTGTTGCCAAAGGATATAGTACAAGGTGATAGCATAGCTGGATTTAAAAGAGTTTGGACAGAGTCTTGTAGGAAAAGTCCATAAATCTTATGAAAGTGCGCTGGGGAAATCCACTGCTTACTCATGGGATAAGCAGCATGGAATCTGTCTACTTTTTAGGAACCAGACAGGTACTTGTGTCCTGGAGTGGCCACTGATGGAAACAGGTTACTGGACTTGATAGATCTTTGGTCTGACCCAAAAGGGGATATCTTATGTTCTTAACAGTAATACAATAAGACTAAACATAACAAAACATAAAAATAACAATCATATAAACAGAAATGTCTTTCTACTCCTTTTTATTATCACCTTAAAGCATTCCTCAACTGGAAAGAGCCAGGTTTTCAACTTTTCCCAGAAAGATGAAATTAGACTTACCTGCTAATTATAGTTCCTTGAGGAACTCCAGTCTAGTCCCGAACCTCTGGGTTGTGCTCCTCCTCCAGCAGCTTTGGAGACTGAGAAATGTCATCCTTTTGAGGACCCTGGCATAAATACAGAGGGACAGCTTCTTCACTCCAGTAACCTATTGACAAAGCAGACTCACCGGAGCAACAATTAAGTAACAACCAGTATTCAAACAAGTATAGATGAACTGAACTAGTAAATATTAAGGGAGACTCACTTTCCGTCCTGATCCCCTTTATCCAATTCTAACTCTGGGTAGAACCTCTCAGGCCCACTCCCTCCCCTCACGGAGCAAAGTGATCCCTTTACCACTGTCCTGATCCGACACTCCCCTTTGTAATCAGAACCCATATAGGCTTACATTTTGCTTACCTGTGATAAACTGCTTGCTTCAGGCTCTAGTCCAAACATGAAACCTCGGGCGGGATACGGGACTAGACTGGAGTTCCTCAAGGAACTACAATTAGCAGGTAAGTCTAATTTCACCTTCCTTATTGTCCCTCCAGTCTAGTCCCGAACCTCTGGGTATGTAACAGAACAGTGAAATAAATCAACGGGAGGGACCTGCTATCCCCGCCTGAAGCACTGCTGTGCCAAAACAGGTATCCCTTTCCACCTGCACGTCTAGACGGTAGTGCCTTACAAATGAACTTAAGGACGACCAGGTCGCCGCCTTACAAATTTCAACCGCTGGGACCAACTTGCACTCTGCCCAGGAAGCCGCTTGGGCCCTAGTTGAATGAGCTTTCAGCCCTTCTGGTACTCGCTTGCCTTTCAACAGATACGCCAACGCTATTGCCTCTTTAATCCATCTGGCAATGGAAGCTTTTGAAGCCGCTTCCCCTTTCTATGAACCACCAAAGAGAACAAAAAGTATATCCGGCTTTCTTAAATCAGCCGTTCGCCTAATATATTTCTTTAAAGCCCGGCGAACATCCAGCTGATGCGAACGCTCCGCTGACAAAGACTCGGGACCTCCCCCGAAAACTGGCAAAGAAACTACCTGATTCATATGAAAAAGTGATACCACTTTTGGTAAAAAGGACGGAAGCGGCCTCAATACCACCTTTGAATCGTAAAAGGAGAGAAAGAGCTATTGGCAAGACAAGGTCTGCAACTCTGAAATTCTCCTGGTTGAACAAATCGCTACCAAAAAGACCACCTTGAGAGTTAGATCCTTCAAAGATGACCTTGCCAAGAGCTCAAAGGGTTCTCGCCCTAACACCTCCAAAACTAATGAAAGATCCCATGTCAGAACTACCTGATGACCTGGTGGCCTCATCAGCAACACTGCCTGTAGAAAACGCTTCATATCCGGGTGTGCTCCTATGGTCATCCCTTTAATCTTACCTCTATAACAGGACAGCGCTGCCAGCTGTACTCTGAAGGATGAGGCCGCTAAACCTTTCTGAAATCCGTCCTGTAAGAACACGAGAATCTGCGGAATTGAAGTCCTTAACGCATCTAATTTCTTTTCTGCGCATCAAGCTTCAAATACGCGCCATACTCGCACATACGCCAATGAAGTAGACATTCTTCACACCTTCAGTAATGTCGAAATCACTGCTGCGGAATATCCCCTTGCTCTCAGCCTTGCCCTTTCAAGAGCCATGCCGTAAGCAAGAATCGATCCACCTGGGGCATGTATAGTGGTCCCTGAGACAATAGGTCTCACCTGACTGGTAGACGCCAAGGTCGCTCCACCAACAGTCTCCTGAGATCTGCATACCAAGGTCCCTTTGGCCAATCCGGTGCTATCAAGATCACCAATCCTTTGTGTAGTTTGATGCGTTGAACTACGCAGCCTATCAATACGCAAGGTGGAAACATGTACAAGAGTTGCTCCACTGGCCAATCCTGAATGAGAGCATCCAGGCCCTCCAACATTCTTTCTCTTCTTCTGCTGAAGAAACGACTGACCTTTGCCAAGTGAAAAGTTGCCATGAGATCCATTACTGGTGACCCCCATTGATGTACCACCATTTCGTATACTTCTGGATGAAGAATCCACTCTCGTGGATCTACCTTCACCCGACTCAAGAAATCGGCTTCGATGTTGTCTACTCCTGCCACATGCGCTGCCGATAGAGCCCCGAGGTTCAGCTTGACCCATTCAAACAACTGCTCTGCCTCAGCCTCCAGTGCCACACTGCTTGTGCCTCCTTGCCGATTGATGTAGGCTACCGTGGTCGCGTTGTCGGAGAATACTCGAATCGCTTCCCCGCGCACATAAGGCTGAAACACCTGCAAGGCTAATGCTACTGCTCTGAGTTCCAGCCTGTTGATTGCCCAGCGCTTCTCCTGATCTGACCATTGCCCTTGAGCAATTCTTCCCTGGAAGTGAGCTCCCCAGCCCAGTAGGTTGGCATCCGTTGTCAGGGCTATCCAATCGGGCGTCTCCAAGAACATCCCCTTCTCCAGATTCCCTGGAAGCAACCACCACCGCAGTGCTTTCCGCATCTCTCTCGGACAGGGCAACCCCTGGGACAGATCGTCACTCTGGTGAGACCACCGCCTGAGCAGCGCCTTCTGTAATGGTCTCATATGGGCCCTCGCCCACGGCACCAGCTCGAGCGTTGCTGCCATCGTCCAGAGCAACTGTAGATAATGCCACGCCGTGGGAAGCGGCCTTTTCAGAAACTCGCGTACCAACTTCCTGAGACCTCTCGCTCGATGCTGAGGAAGGAACACTCTGCCAACTGCTGTATCGAACCTTGCTCCCAGGTATTCCAGACTCTGCGATGGAGTCAATGTACTCTTTGCCCCATTGACTACCCAACCTAGGCTTTGGAGACACACTACAACCCTGGCCATGGCCATCTCGCTTTCGTCTCTTGACTTCACCTGAATTAGTCAATTGTCCAGATAAGGATGCCGTCCAGATAAGGATCATCCAGATAAGGATGCCGTCCTTTCTCAGCGATGCGGCTACCACTACCATCACCTTGGTGAACGTCCTTGGTGCTGTAGCTAGGCCGAAAGGTAATGATCAGAACTGAAAATGTCCCATAGGCACTGCAAACCTGAGAAATGTTTGGTGTTCCTGCCGAATGGGAATGTGCAGGTACGCTTCCGACAAGTCTAGGGATGTAAGGAACTCCCCTTTCCTTACAGCCACTAGACCGATCTCAATGTTTCCATGTGAAAATGAGACACTCGGAGACAACGATTTACTCTTTTTAGATCCAGAATCGGGCGATAAGTTCCCTCTTTGTTAGGCACCACGAAATAAATGGAGTACCGACCGGAACCGCATTCGTCCGTGGGAACCGGCACTATTGCCTTGAGGACTACTAACATAGTAACATAATAACATAGTAAATGACGGCAGATAAAGACCAGCATGGTCCATCTAGTCTGCCCAGCATGACGGCAAGCATAGGGGCACCTGCCGCTCCGTGCAGGCCACCTCTCCCCATGTCCCTGTTTAAGGGTGAACCAACCATTCCATGCAGGACACCCCTATTTGTTGAGAAATTAGATGGTTCAGTTTACTTTGATTTTATCCTTTTGCTGTAAAGGAGTGGAGGAGTGGCCTAGTGGTTGGGGCAAGGTACTTCAGGCCAGAAGGTCAGGGGTTCAAATCCCACTAGAGGACAGCAACCTTGGGCCAGAAGGACTAGGGTTTCTAGTCCCACAGGTGCGCCTTGTGGTCTTGGGCAAGCCACTTACCCCTCCATAGCCCATGTTCCCTGTAAAATAGTTATCTCCAAGTTATAATGCCCTGTTCAATGTAAACTGCACTGATGCAGAATAGCACGGTATATAAGAGAATGTAAATAAATAAATAAAGGGATCCACTGTGTCTGGCCCATGCCATTTTGAATTCCGTCACCGTGTTTGCCCCCACCACTTCCATCGGGAGGGCATTCCAAGCATCCACCACCCTTTCTGTGAAAAACTATTTCCTGACATTTCCTTTCAATTTACCACCTTGCAGCTTCCTGTTATGCCCTCTAGTTTTATAGCTTCCCCGTCTTTGGAAGAGGTTTGTTTGTTCATTATTTCCCTTTAAGTATTTAAAGGTCTGAATCATATCTCCCCTGTCCCTCCTCTCCTCCAAAGTGTACATGTTTAGGTCCTCAAGTCTCTTCTCATAAGGCTTCTGACGCAGGCTCCAAATCATTTTGGTTGCCTTCCTCTGAACAGTTTCCAGTCTTTTTACATCCTTTGCAAGATACGGTCTCCAAAACTGAACACAGTACTCCAAGTGAAGCCTCACCAGTGACTTGTACAGTGGCATAAGTACCTCTTCCTTTCTGCTGGTGATTCCTCTTTGTATGCAGCCCAACATCCTCCTGGCTTTTGCCACTGCCTTGTCGCACTGTTTTGTCACCTTGAGATCTTCAGAAATAATAATCACACCAAGGTCTTTCTCCTGATCCGTGCACACCATCCTCTCGCCCCCTATCGCGTACATTTCCCTTGGATTTCTGATACCCAAGTGCATGACTCTGCACTTCTTTGCATTAAATCTTAATTGCCAAGCATTAGACCATTCTTCCAGCTTTTGTAGATCTTTCCTCATGTAAACCACTCCCTCGGGGGAATCCACTCTGTTGCAAATTTTCGTGTCATCTGCAAAAAGACAGACCTTTCCATTCAGTCCTTCAGCAATATCACTCACAAATACATTGAACAGTGCCGGGCCCAGGACCGACCCCTGGGGCACCCCGTTAATCACCTTCCCTTCATCCGAGTGAGCTCCATTCACCATCACCCTCTCGTCTGTCAGTCAACCAATTTCTGATCCAATTTACCATCTTAGGATCCATCCCCAAGCTACTGAGTTTATTGATAAGCCTCCTATGAGGAACAGTATCAAAGGCTTTGCTGAAATCCAGGTAGATGACATCCATCACATGCCCCTGATCTAGCTCCCTGGTCACCCGGTCAAAGAACTCAATCAGATTTGTTTGGCAAGATCATCCTTCGGTAAAACCATGTTGCCTCGGGTCCTGCAACCTGTTGGTTTTAAGAAAGTTCTCTATTCGCTCTTTCAGGAGTGCCTCCATTACTTTTCCCGCCACCGAGATAAGGCTCATGGGCCTGTAGTTTGACACTTCTTCCCTGTCACCACTTTTGTGTAGAGGTATGACATCAGCCGTTCTCCAGTCCTGAGGAACCTCTCCTGTTTCCAAGGATCTGTTGAAAACATCCTTTAACGGCCCTGCAAGAACCTCTCTGAGCTCCTTCAGTATCCTGGGATGTATCCCATCCGGTCCCATGGCCTTGTCCACTTTCAGTTTTGCAAGTTGTTCTAACACATCATCTTCTGTGAATGGCGTGGTATCTACTTCATTCCCATTTTTATATTTGGGAGTCACAGGTGGTCCTTCTCCAGGACTTTCTTTAGTAAAAACAGAGCAGAAGTATTCGTTTAGCAATTTCGCTTTTTCAATGTCACTTTCCACGAGTCTGTTCGCAGCACTTCTGAGTCCTGCAATGCCACCTCTGATCTTCTTTCTTTCCTGAATATACCTGAAGAAGGTTTTGTCGCCACACTTAACATCTTTAGCCATTTTTTCCTCTGCCTTTGATTTTGCTATCCTTATTTCTCTCTTTGTCTCTTTGAGTTTGATCCTGTATTCATTTCTGTGTTCCTCTGTTTGCGAGCTTTTGAATTTTGTGAAAACTGTGTTTTTTGCCATTATTTGAGCAGCCACTTCTTTGGAAAACCAAATAGGTTGTCTTCTCCTCTTGCTTTTGTTTACTTTTGTTACATATTTATTTGTTGCACCTTTTACTGCCACCTTTAGTTTAGCCCATTGCAATTCCACTTCCCTTATCTCCTTCCACCCTGTCAACTCCTCCTTTAGGTACTCGACCATTTTATTGAACTCAGTGTTTTTGAAGTTTAGTACTTTGAGCTTGCTATGATTGGCCTGTACCATGGCTTTTATCTCAAACCACACCATGTAATGATCGCTGCTGTTCACAGGGGCACTCACGCAGACATTCGACATGCTATCACCGTTGGTGAGTACTAAATCCAGCGTTGAGCTTTCCCTGGTTGGTTCCATCACCATTTGTCTAAGTAATGCATCTTGGAGAGCATCCACGATTTTTTTTGCTTCTTTCCAGATTTGCAGAAGGAGTAATCCAATCCACATCAGGTAGATTAAAGTCACCCAATATGATTGCTTCCCCCTTTGTGGCTATCTTGGCAATATCTATAATCAATTCATTATCTATCTCTTTAATTTGTGTCGGAGGTCTGTAGACTACAGCAGTATGCATGACACTGCCATCTTCTCTTTCCAACACAATCCAGAGCGCTTCTTCTTTTCCCCATGCCCCCTGCATTTCAGTAGCTTTAATATTGCTTTTGACATACAAGGCTACTCCTCCTCCTCTTCCATTTTCTCTGTCTCTTCTGAATAGATTATAGCCAGATATGGCTATATCCCAATCATGTGATTCATTTAGCCATGTTTCTGTAATGGCCACAATGTCCAAATCCATTTCCATCATTAGGGCTTCGAGGTCCAGAACTTTGTTGGCTAAGCTTCGAACATTTGTGCTCATTGCTTTCCAGCATTTAACTGCCTTGTGTGTATTTAGCATTGATTTTGTTCTGCCTACATCTTCCCACTTGTTTTTGGTGTGTGGTTTAAAAGTGTGGCTGTTTCTGATTTTAATCTGCTTTTGCAGGGGGTGACGTCCAGTGCTTGACCTTCTACATCCGTCACCCCCTTTTTCTAGTTTAAATGCATATCCACATATTGCTTGAAATTTTCACTTAGGATTCTTTTCCCTGTGACAGAGAGATGTAGCCCATCAGCACAGTATAGTCTCTTGTTGTTCCATCTGTTACCCCAGTCGCCAAGAAATCTGAATCCTTCTTGTTTGCACCAGGTCTGGAGCCATGTATTAAAGCTGTTAATGCGATGCAGCCTTTTTGCCCCCATACCAAGCACAGGTAGAGAATGCAACAGTGTTAACAATGGCCTTGAGTTTCTCTCCCAGAGATTGGAAGTCCTTTTGGACTGTAGAGGCACTGTTTCTAGCCAGGTCATTTATGCCCCAGTGGATAACAACATCAAGTTTGGAGTGTTCACTTTCTGCGCTAAGTAGTTCAACAATGAGGTTTGTATTCCTGCTGGCTGAAGAGCTTGGGAGGCACTTGACTATCTTCTCTCCTTTGAACTGTGTTCCCAAGTTGGTGCCACTGATGATGGAATCACCAAGTAGTAGTAGTTTGCTGTTTGGTGAAGTTGTCTTCATATTTGGTCCTTTAGCAGGAGATTGGGTATTGTCTGTCTCATTTAAGGGCCCTTCACTTTCTTAGGATTTGGCATCCTCATTCACCAAGGCAGAGAAGGCATTATGCAGGGATATCTCCTGATGTATAGGATGCCTCTGTGTCACAGGTCGCAATCTACCAGAACCCACTGTGATCCATTTGTTCTTGGGGTGTTTCATTCTTTGTGGGAGTGATGGTGGACTTTGTTCAGTTTGTATCTTAGAAGAGGTGCGCTTCATTGCAGCCATTTCCTCCCTCAGTTCCTCATCCTCATTCACCAAGGCAGAGAAGGCATTATGCAGGGATATCTCCTGATGCATAGGATGTCTGTGCATTACAGGTCGCAATCTACCAGAACCCACTGTGATCCACTTGTCCCTGGGGTGTTTGATGCTTTGTGGAAGCGGTGGTGGACATTGTTCAGTTTGTATCCTAGAAGAGTTGCACTTCATTGCAGCCAGTTCCTCCCTCAGTAAGGACACCTCTTTATGCATGGCAGCTACATCTTCCCTTAGTAGAGTCAGTTCTTTATGCATGACAGCTGACCTGGGGCACATAGGACAAGCTCTGAGGTTCCAAATGATTCGTCTTGGAATGAAAGTACTGCAGTTATTGCACTGAATACATGACATGCTGAATAAGCAGCCCTAGAAGGAGAAGAGGAAAAAGAGGAAAGGAGGAAGAAGATGTGGGCTCTAACCCAAGTTAAAAGGATAGACCGCAATGTATGCGAGTGCTATATAGGCAATGCAGCCCCTGGGGTGGGTGGGGTGAGGGGTGGGGTGGGTGGGAAACTAACTGTCTCTAGCCAGTAGGCTGTTCCTGAGCTGGGGGCACTCACAGATATCTGCTCCAAGGCTACCCAGAAAAGCAGTCAGTCAGATTATCCCCAAGCTTAATTTATAAGCACAGTTAAACTTAATCTTAGCAATTCCCACAAAACAGACAGTTAAACTCTATATTGGTAGCTAGAACCCAGCAGAGATGAGAAAGAAAATTAGAGTCTTAGCTTTGTGAAAGATCCACAGCTCATGCAGCCAGCTTCAGACCCGTAGGGTCTCTCTACTGTCTGTTTGATGGCGTCAAATTTGAGATGTGCTTTGCAGGGGGACTGAACAAACAAGTCAGTTACCGGCCGTAGAAATTCCAAAGCATAACCTTCTCGGATAACCTCCAGCACCCACTGGTCCAAAGTTATCTGGACCCAGGCAGGGTAAAACTCTCATAGCCGACCCCCTACCGGTACTACTCCTACCTGGGTCCCCCTCGCTTCATTGTGTCTTCCTAAGATTTGAGGAGGAGGCCGCAAAAACTCTGCCTGCTCCTCGAAACCCCCGAAACCCCTGGCTTCAATATGGAAACCGCCCCCTCTGGCTTTGGTTGAATCTAGGGGAACGAAAACGGCGAAACTCCCTCTGCAGAGTCTTAGGAGGTACATTTGAATGCCCCTGCTTCTGCTTATCCTCCGGGAGCCGCCCCCCTTTGAATTCACCTAGGTCCTTCACCAGCTTATCCAGAACTTCTCCAAAAAGAAGTTTTCCCCTGAATGGCAGCTTACTCAACCTAGCCTTAAACAAACTATCCGCGCCCAGTTGCGCAGCCACAAATACCGCCACGCTGCCACCACCGAAGCCATACTGTTAGATAACCCACGGATAAGGTTGTAATGGATATCTGCCAGATAGGCCATCCCCGACTCTAGCCTGGCCGCCTCCTCGGCCGCTGCCCCCATCTGTTCTCCTTGAATCCGCTGAGATCAATGCAAACAAGCTCTAGCTACCCATGCTCCACAAATAGAAGCTTGTACTGATAGTGCGCTTACGTAAAATACCTGCTTCAACAAGGTATCCAACTTCCTATCCTGAGTATCCTTAAGAGCCGCGCTACCCTCTACAGGAATGGTAGTCTTCTTGGTAACAGCAGCGACAGCCCGCATCCACCCTTGGGGACTGAAACAACTCCTTATCCTGCTCCACCAGCGGGTAAAGACGGCCCATAACTCTGGATCCCTTGAGAGCCGCCTCCGGCAAATCCCATTCTTCTTGAATCATTTCCTTGACAACCTTGTGTATCGGAAACGCCCTCTGAGTCTTCTGAAAGGTCTGTAACAAGGGATCTTCCAAAGTCTCATCCTCTGCTGACCCCATCGCCGGCATATTAAGCACCTTGAGCATCTCTGAAATGAGGGCTGGTAACTCCTCTCTGCGAAAAATTCAGACCACCCTAGCCTGGTCTTCCTGTTCCATGATTTCTCCTTCCTCTAACTCCTCCTCGAACTCTAGGTCCTGATCTCCCTCTTCAGAGAAAACCACCTCAGACTGATCCGTGTCCCTGTCTAACTTGGACTTCTTAGCTGAAACCCTTGCTGATCCTACAGCAAACGGTGTACCTGGCCGCTTCTCTGCTGGCTCCAACTCCGAAGATGGAGACGGGAAGGCTCTCTTAACACCCCCAAAACGCCTGCTGAATTGGCTTAACGAATGCTGGGGAAAAAATTGCCTCCAGGCCCCCCGGCAGCGGCGCCAGGGTAGGAGGAAAATCTGGAGCAGAGGAAGGCCCCGCCACGGGTTCCAACGGTTGCTCAGCTGGGGAAACTGGTTCCTGCAAAGGTTCTACCACCCCCTTAGGACCCTCTGAGACCACCTCTAAGGCTTGTTCCATCGTGGTCGCCTCCAGCATACAGCCTCTGCACACTCCTGTGTCCAAGACAGCCCCCCTTCTAGTACCACAGAGCACACACTGCGGTCTAGAGGGCATCTCTGTAAAATGGATATAAACAATGGATATAAACAATGGACTCTGTAGCCCCTATCCTGTACAGGCTCAAGACCCCTCCAGCAATTCTGACCGCAGGCCCCGAACCTGTAGGTACCCTTTTAAATTTTTTTTTTTGTGGATTTCAAATATAGATCTTCACTCTATAACATTGTCCTAGGCGGGTGCTGAAGAAACTCCTCTAAAACAAAGACCTTTCAGCTTGCCCGATGTAAAACGGCGCTTCCCGTGCTGAACCACGCGGTCGGGCCTGCAGCAACACACCTGCTCCGCGGATTCACGTCCCATCACTCGGCGGCTTACCTTGATGGGGTTTGTGATAAGGAAGCTTATCATAGCTCAGGAAGGAGCTATAGAAAAGGTGAAGTGACTCTGAACAAGCAACCTGTCAGTTCTGGTAGAAATAAGAAAACAGAATTTTCTCATAAAAGACTACCAGTCCCAGAATGCACCAGGTTTCCAACAGCCATTAGAGGAACTGAAGTGGGGAAACGTGTGTTCAATCAGGAGGGCTATGAGGTAATCCCTAAGCACTCATCTCAAAGGGCAGGGCCTGATTCAGCACAGCTGTGCTGTGTTAGGGAGGAGCACTCATCAAGGCAGAATAAGAGTAGAGTTTATTCTACAGATGACCATCTTCATGATCACCTTGGATATCCAGAGAATTGTCCTCAGTATCCTGAGAATCAGCTTGAGTTTGATCATCAGTTTCATCTGAAGGATCATCAGAAGCAGAAGCCAAACCGGACGGACAGAGAGGGAAAGAGACCCTTTGGAAGAAGGAAGAGAAAAGCCTTTGAGAGGTCTAGAAGAGTCCAAAGCAGTACGTATACTGGGAGGTATTCCAAGGGCCAGCATACACCATTGGACTGGGGAAAGCCAGAGGCATGGTGCTGCAGAGCTAGGAATCACCAGAGGCTACCTGTGAGGGAGACGGCTGCACGTGGAAGGGACCCTAAGACCTGTGCCAGAAGGTATGTGAAGAGAGATCCAGTGTCCAGGGATCTGGATTGGAAGGCTGGACATAAGAACTGGACTACATACTGGCCAGGCTATATAGAGAGGAACTCTAGCAGCAATGGAAGCTCAGGTATGAACACTGATCTATGCCCTAGCTATAACCTTGAAAGACAGCAGGGAAACAAGTATTCTCCTGAAAATGCTCCATTGAGAGATTCATCTGTGCCAATCCATGATATTGAACCCATGCTTGTTGAACAAGGGGGAATAATAGCAGATGAGGATCCTGTTTATATGGACTGCTCTCTATCTAAACTCCGTTGGTAACTTTCTGTTATAAAGTACAGCAACCATCACAAAGAAATACAAATTTGTTCTTTAATCTACCCAGAAAAGCTCCTGAAGCAGGATTTGACCCACACAGTAGAAAGCAAGCCAGCTAAGGGGTTTCAGCTGGATAACTGCTAGCAATTAAGCCTTACCTAATTGCTTGTGAGCTAGGAGAGAATCACTTCTGTATCTATGTGGGAAGTAATCAGAAGTTAACCTGAAAAGAACAGTTTGTTTCTTGCTTTGTGGCTTTTCATTTGTTGTTTTCCTGATTTTGACTTTGTTTTTCCAAGTTAACACTGAAAGCAAGTAACCTAATTTATGTGCTACCAAGCATATCTGTGTTGGGAGAAATAACCCCATAAATAAATATCTTATTGGTTTTACCCAAGAGCACAACTAAATTATTGTCAGCAGCTGTGTCTGGTGTGAATGAACTACATTGCCCACAATACCTTGCAAATCATATAGAAATATGCACTTGCCGAGAGTGTGAAGATTCTCACCCAGGCAGCCGTCTGACAGGTTATACTCTCCCCCGCTGCTGCAGCCTTTCTCGGTCCTCCGCCGCTGTCCGGCCTGACCGCCTCAAAGACAAGGCTTAGCTTCTTTCTCCTCAGCCACCGCTTCCCCCGATCATCTGCCATTGGCTCTGCATGCTCTCAGGCAATGACCTCTGGCGCGCTGCAGAGCCTCAGGCACCAGTTCCTCACCCAGCTATGTGGGATCGGGAACCGGAGTCCTCTCTCCCCCTTAAATGGCTGTTTTTTCGGTGCTGCCTTTCTCCTTCCTCTCTCCTTACAACTAACCGGGAGGGGAGAGGGGGGGCCTTACTCACTCAAACCAATTTAAAGACACAGACCCTTAAAAATAAGAAATTGACTTTAAATTTGCATTACTGAAAACTACTAAATTTCTCCCATTTTTAACTCTCTAATATCCTTAATTGCTCAACGCAACTTTTAGGCACAATTACCATCACATCAAATGGAGAAAAGAGATGAATGCGTGCATAAACAGCAAAGGAAAAGCAGGCACACACAATAACGCCAAAAGTATTTAAAATTATAGGCAAATGAGCTACGCGTAATAAAATGGTATGCTATTACTATCTGCACCTGATGCAGACAAATGAACGATTTTCATAACCAGCCTTAGTGCCGATATCTCTACGCCTGGTCTGAGGTGGCTTAAACTTCTTGCGCAAGCCCCCCAACAGTATTTTGATGGCATCAGGGGTTTTCCCCGATGCATGGATCATCTGAGGTAAAGTGTCAAACTTCCCCTCAGATAATCCAGGCATCAGGGAAAGCCCCCAATGCAATCAAAATACTGTTGGGGGTGGGGGTGTAGGGGAGGGAGTGCCGATAGAAACCAAATCCCTGGTGGCCCAGTGACCATGTTCTTCTCACCCACCCAACCAATTAAAAGTAATGCTGGTGGCCCAGCAGCCCCAAACCCCCCATCCGCCTCCTGGTACCTTTACAAAGGAGCAGGAGCATCCCCCATGCTCCTGTGCCGCCATCTTAAAAAATGGTGGCACCTGGCCCCATGTGGTGCATCCTGGGATGCACTTGGCAGAGTCAGACTACCATATAAGGCATTTTCTACCTTATATAGCAGTCTGACCCTGCCCGGTGCATTCCAGGATGCACCACATGGGGCCAGGTACCACCATTTTTCAAGATGGTAGTGCAGGAGCGGGAGCACAAGCACGAGCACGTGGGGAACGCTTCTGCTCCTTTGTAAAGGCACTGAGAGGGGGTGGGGAGTTCAGGGCCGCTGGGCCACCAGGGTTAGTTTTAATTGGGTGAGGAGAGGGAAGGACTGCTGGGCCACCAGGAATTTGGTTTCTGTCTGGGCACTTGCTCCCCAACAGTATTTTGATGGCATCAAGGGCTTTCCCTGATGCATGGATCATCTGAGGGGAAGTTTGACACTTCACCTCAGATGATCCAGACATCGAGGAAAGCCCCCTATGTCACCAAAATGCTGTCAGCGTGCATATGCAAATTAGCCACGGGGTGCCGCTGTTTTTCTGGAAGAGTATGCAAAACTTGCCCCGACTTCTGTATACATATGTTTGGCTTGCTCTCCCAGTTTAACGCTGCCATTTGCGCTGCAGTTTAATGCATGCTAATTTGCATAGCGCACGATTTCAGCACCAGCATGCAGAAAGGGGTGCCTATCGGTGCACTGCATAGGGGTGTACAGAGTTGATAGTGCACGACTTCAGACCCAGCTTTCTGCTTTGGCCCCTTTCCCCCTGAGGTAGCTCACACTGAAAGTACATGCAATCAGTTCATAGCACATTCTTACAGCATAGGGATCAACTGAACTTTGCACATAAATCAACAGAATACCTTGCTTTCCACACAAACTTGCATCAAAATGTAGCCACCCTTTACAGAACTAGCCTCCTGGGAAAAGAGGATATGCTGGACTAAGAGGAACTGGGAAAGACAAGGAGAAATAGTGAACTCTAGCAAGGGGAAGGGAAGGGAATGGGGAGTTACTGAGAGACATAAGAAGGTGAGGGACTATAAGAACTGCCGTAATGGGTCAGATCAAAGATCAATCAAGCTCAGTTCGTGTTTTCAACAGTGGCTAATCCAGGTAACAACTATCTGGCATATCCCCAAAATAGCTAGATTCTGTACTACTTATTCCCAGTGAGAAGCAGTGGCTTTCCCCAGATCTACTTTAATAACTGTTTATGGACTTTTCCTCCAAGAATTTATCCAAACCTTTTTTAAACCCAGCTATGCTAAATGCTTTTACCATATTCTCCAACAATGAGTTGCAAAGCTTAACTGTGCATTGAGAGAAAAACATATTGTCTCCTACTATTTTAAATGTACTACCTTGTCACTTCATGATGTGTCATCCCATAGGCTGTGTACATTTTGAAAGAGTAAACAATTAATTTGCTTTTACTTGTTACAGTCCACTCAGAATTTAATAGACATCTATCATATCTCCTCTCAGCCATCTTCAAGCTGAGGAGATCTAACCTCTAAGGAGTCATTCCAGCTCCTTTATCATTTTGGTCACCATGCTCTCTATCTTTCTTTGAGAGAGATGGAGGAATGGGAAGTTTGGGGTGAGGGAGAAGGGAAGTTCTAGGTAAATGCAGTAAAAAAAGGGAGAATGGTGAGAAGGAGGGATGAAATATGAGTGGACAGAGAAGCAAAAAAAAAATAAATGGAAGAAAGTTAACAGGGAGGGGAGGGGTGAAGGCAGGAGGAGAGAAAGGAAAAGACAAATGGACAAAAGACCCTGGGAACAGTCATGGAAGACAGAAAAAAGAAGGCGGCAGAGATTGAAAGGGGCATGTTTTCTAAACCTGGCTAATAGTTAATCTGGACTTATCTGCAACTAGTTCCCCATTGAATAACATGGGACTTAATTGCAGATAACTTGGGTTAACCATTAGCCAGGTTTAGTAATCTGCAACTAGGTCCCATGTTATGCAACAGGGAACTAGTTGCAGATAAATCCAGATTAACTATCAGACAGGTTTAGTAAACATACCCCCCACCCGTAAGTGAGATGATTATGAAATGGTCTGACAACAAAGGTAGGGAAAAATAATTGAGTTTTCAAATTTAGTGATTGGAATATGTCAGTTTTTGGGATTTATAATCAGCTATCTTTATAGTTTTGTACATGCAGGGGAAAATACATTGTTGATTTTATTTTTTTTGGCACTGCACTGCATGTAGAGTGTGGTTTCTTGTGTTTCGTTTTAATTTTTGTCTACATATTTTTAGATTGTGGAATTTATTCTGTACTTGTGCAACTGAGGCCAAGCATTCTGTCAGCATGGAGGTTTTTATGTAAGGATCTGTAGTTACCCGACTTGTTCAGTTTTCCCATTAGGTGTACTGAGGTTCTAAAGCCCTTTGCAGTATTTACAACGCTAGCTTTTTTTCTAGGTAGGATCTTGGTTGTATGAGTTCCAGTCCTGAGTGATTTTAGGAAAGAAATTTGCATTTGCGTTTTAATTTATGACATTTTATGTTTTGTTAATTCATATCAAAATGCTGAATTGTCATGCGACCCACAACTGAAAAAAATAAATGAAACAGTGTTGCATGGAAGATGGGGGAGGAGACTCCCAAGTGTGGAAGACCTACCGTAGCAGCTCTGTACGGCATGCTACTCATTGGAAGAGGGGTAAAAGAGAGAAGATCACTTAGAAGCACATTTCACAATGGGACATCCAAGTGCAATCTGGGACATCAAAGCCAGAAAATCTGGAAAACAAAAGCAGGCATGTGCAGGTTCAGGCACTACTATTGTTGTTGTTACTACTATTATTATTATTATTTATATAGTGCTACAAGTCGTAAGTACAGACACATAGAAGACAGTCCCTGCTCATAGAGCTTACAATCTAGTTAAGACAGACAGTACAATACAAGAGAAATAAGGGATTCAATAGGGAGAGGAGACACAAGGAACAAGAGATTAGAATCCAATAGTGGCCTTAAAGAGCATGGATTTGAAGAGGGAGAGAGATGAGACTTGAAGTAAAGATACAGGAAGTTTGTTCCAGGCATAAGAAGCAGCAAGGTGACAAGACTGAAATCTGGAGTTGGCAGTAGAGGACAGGGGCATAGAGAGAAGAAAGCCAGAGGAGGAGCCGAGTGCACAAGGAGGGGTGTAGGGAGAGAGGAAAGAGGAAACATAATCTAGACTAACTGTAAATGGTTTTCTGGTATACGAATATATGTATTTGTTAGTTATATGTCATCACTACCTTGTTCAATGTAATTCAGTTGTTTTATGTAAACCGCTATGATTCTTGATATGGCGATATAAAGATCACATAAATAAATAAATAAAATACATAATGAGAGGCAGTAAAGAGAATGCATTTATAGGTTAGGAGGTGAAGTTTGAAATGGATACGGAAACAGAAGGGGAGCCAGTAAAGTGATTTGAGAAGAGGGGTTATGTGAGTGTATTGGGGCTGGCGGAAGATTAGTTGTGCAGCAGAATTCTGAATAGAATGAAGAGGAGAGAGAGGACTCTGAGGGAGACCAGCAAGGAGGAGGTTGCAGTAGTCAAGATGGAAGATAATTATAGAGTGGGCAAGAGTTTTAGTTGTGTGTTCAGAGAAGGGGTGAATTTTTTTTTTAATGTTATAGAGAAAGAAACGACTGGTTTGAGCAATCTGTTGAATATGTGTGGAGAAGGAAAGGAGGAGTCAAAGATGATCCCGCATGATTTCTGAAACATTGACGTGGCTGATATACACGTATATCATATGTCTATATAGATGTCACCAGAATAGCATTTCAAAACCAAGATGTCTAATAGCATAATGGTTATTGTAGTGGCTTAAAAGCAGTGTGGCCAGGGTTCAAAGCACAGTGTGGGCCTTTGTAATCTAAGGCAGGGAGTTGGGAGAATCCCAGTCTGACCAGAACAGGCACTTGAGCACCTCCAGGAATTGGAGACAGTAGTTGATTTCTGCATCCCTTGCAGGAGTGGATGCCTCTTCAGTTTCTGTTCAGTGTCTGGTGTATCCAGCAAGCTCAAGGTGGATAAATCCCTGGGATCTATGTTCCCCTATAACATGTGGATAACTTCAGCCTCCTCTGAAGGTGGCTTATCGGCTGAGCTATGAACTTTGTTTTTTTAGGTTTATGGGTCATTGCGCTGTCCTTCTCCCTGAGGAAGCCAGTGGTGGCGAAACACCTGGTGTCAGGGCTTTGATGGCCGACAGGAGAAACAGCTGGGAAGCTGCTGAAGACACAGCTAATGTATTTATGTGCTCTGATGCTAGTTGTAGAAGACCCATAAGATCTACATGATTTATTGTATATTTTTGATTTGCACAGTGAGCGCACACAAGAGGTTTTTCCGATCAGTGATGTTTAGGGGCTCACCAGTTCTGTTGCAGTGACTGGTTGTCCCTCCCTCTGATTGCTGACTCTGTTTTGGCTCTGGGGGATACTGAGGTCTTTTCCTCTTGGTTTACATGAGTTTTATAAATGCCTGTATGATTTGCTACTTTATGGACATTAGCCTAAGTAAGCAGTTTTCTCCGCTTTTCAAGAAAGTGATTTGGTTCTTTGTGAAAATCAGCTTTTTGGTATAGTTTCATCTGAAAACATATTGAGATTTTTAAGTCTGTCCCCATGTGGTTTATAACGAAGACCACTGACCATTTTAGTAGCCATCCTTTGCACTGACTCAGTCCAGTTTATATCCTTTTGAAGGAGTGGTCTCCAGAATTGCATATAATACTCCCAGGGGCGGTTCTATCATTAGGCGAACTGAGGTGGTCGCCTCAGGCGGCAGTTTCTAGGGGGCGGCACTATTTGCCGCTCCCTATAAACTGCCTATGATAGAATCGCTGATAACTTAAAATCAAATGAAAGCAGCTGCAGGAACATTTCTCCGTTCCCACGGCTCTGCTTTCAAACTGCTGGGTCGCTGCCTGTCTGCCTTCAATCTTCCTGGCGGGGGGGGGGGGGGGGGGGGCCCAAGCTCATCTTCCGCTGCCCTTCTGCTTCCGTTGCTGCTGGCTGCGTCAGCAACGGAAGTGGAAGGGCGGCGGAAGCAATGACCTCGGGCCCCTCCCACTCTGCCGGCTCCAGGGAGATTGAAGGCAGGCAGGCAGCGACCCAGCAGTTCGAAAGCAGAGCCGCGGGAACGGAGAAATGTTCCCGTGGTTGCTTTTATTTTAAAGGATAAATCAGTGAGGTGAGGGGGGGGGAAGAGGGAAGGGAGCAGACACAAGGGGGGCCTGGTAGGGAGCAGACACAAGGGGGGGGGGGTCCTGGAAGGGAGCAGACATAAGGGGGGGCCTAGTAGGGAGCAGACATAAGGGGGGGCCTAGTAGGGAGCAGACACAAGGGGGAGCCTGGTAGGGAGCAGACACAAGGGGGGGCCTGGAAGGGAGCAGACATGGGGGGGCCTGGAAGGGAAGTAGACATGGGGGGGAGCTGGAAGGTAGCAGACAGGGGGGCCTGGAGGAGAGCATATGGGGGGGGGGAGCTGGAAAGGAGCAGAGCAGACATGGGGGGGAAGCTGGAAGGGAACTGACACCTGAGGATGGCACTGGAAGGCGGATGGACAGGGGAGAGGGGGAGCTGGAAGGGAGCCGACATGGGAGGGGGCACTGGGACTGGAAGTTCGCTGATACCTGGGATGGTATTTTAACTAGAAGAGGCTGGACGATGGGGAAGGAGTGGGACTGGAAGAGAACAGACACCAGTGGCGGTACTGGAAAAGCAAAGGGGTTGGTACTGGGAGGGGAGGCTGTAAAGGGGGCTGATAGTAGGGAGAGTTACTGGGACTGAAAAAATGCTGATGGAAGAAAATGAAGAAAGCAAAAGGAGAGACAAGAAATGGCAGATGGACTATAGACCATAGAAAAAGAGCTAAGAGAAGACAGAGGAAAACGGAAACCTCAGATCGAGACCAGCATGATCAAAAATCAGACAACAAAGGTAGAAAAAATAATTTTATTTTCAATTTAGTGATTGGACTTGTGCTATCTATATTTCGCACAGTATGGGGAACTGCATCTCTTATCTGGTGTGGCACCGCATGCGGAGTCTGGCTTCTTGGGGTTTCATTTTAATTTTTGTCTACATATTTTTATTTTTGCTTTAGGTTGCGGTCACTTATTCTGTACTTGGTGAGGGTCTGTATTCTGAGTGTGCGACCAAAGCCAGGTGTTCTGTTAACATGGAGCTTGTATGTAAGGATCTGTACTGTAGTAATTTGACTTGTTCAGCTTTTCAAATAGGTGTATGGATGTTTTGGGGCCCATTGCAGTGTTTATAGTGCAGCTTTTTTCTTGGTAGGCCCCTTATTGTATGAGTTTTGGAAGTATATGCTGGTATGATATGGTAGATTTGGCCTTGCAGATCTTAGTGACTTTAGTAGGGTTTTATATTAGTTCCCAATATGCCTGGTACTGGAGAATGTTTCTTGTCGGTGAGATGATCAGAATCAGCTTTTTTTTTAAAATATATATTGAGTTCTGTGGGTGAATGTCCTATGTCCTACCTCTGCTCTGCACCCATTGTTGAGGAGGGGGTTCTGTGAATGCAAAATGTATGTTCAAAAAGAAAAAGCAAGCACCATAATGCAGTTTATAACAAAATACAAATGAATTATAATTTGGAGTTATAAACGGCTGTGGTTCTCGCTCTTTTAGTTCCTTGGTGTGTGAACATCTTGCATTTGCTCCACATTATCTAATTGGCTTTTTGATTTGGTTCAGTCCCTGGCTGGAGTTTTGAGAAAGATCCCCACCCGGGGGGGGGGGGGGGGGGGGGGAGGTTGCATGTGCCATCTCATCCCTCACCTCAGGCAGATTGCCTTGAGCCGCCCCTGAATACTCCAAATGAGGTCTCACCAAAGACTTACACAGAGGCACTATCACCTCTTTTTTTTTTCTGCTGCCCATTCCTCTCCCTATGCACCTAAGCATTCTTCTGGCTTTTGCCATTGCCTTTTCTACCTGTTCAGCCACTTGAAGATCATCGAAAACAATCACACCCAGGTTCCGCTCTTCTTTCATGGACAGAGTACTTCACCCTCTACACTGTACTGCTTCCTTGGATTTTTGCAGCCCAAATGCACGGCCCTGCATTTTTAGCTTTAAATCTCAGCTGTCAAATTCTGGACCATTCTTCAAGCTTGGCTAAATCTCTCCTCAGTTTACTCTTTCCTGGGTGTCTACTCTATTGTAGATTTTGGTATCATCTGCAAAGAGGCAAACCTTACCCAACAGCCCTTCTGCAACGATGTTAAAAAGAATCAAACCAAGGACAGATCCCTGCAGCATATCACTGGTAAGATCCTTCTCCTCAGAGTGAGCTCCATTTACCTGTACAGTTTGTTGCCTCCCAGTCACTTTAGGGTCTATCCCTAAGGTGCTCAATTTATTATAAATCGCCTGTGCGGAAAGGCATCAAAGGCTCTACTGAAATGTAAGTACACCAGATCTAGTACTGTCTCTTGGTCTAACTCTGTGGTCACCCAGTCAAAGAAATCAGATTTGTCTGACAAGACCTGTCACTGGTTAAGTCCATGCTGTCTGGGATCCGAAAATTCATTAGACTCCAGAAACCTCACTGTCCTCTGCTTTTTTAGCAGCATTTCCATTCATTTACTCCCCAGTCTGTAGTTCTCAACCTCATCCTTACTTTTTACTCCGTTTTGGGTAAAGGGAACACGTGTGCCTATCTCCAGTCCTCTACCTAGCCCGTATGCAGGCTAATTAAGACCACTGATGAGAACTTGAAAGCTAGAGAAGGAAAAAACGAACCCTAACAGCAGAAAAACAGCTTTACCCAAGAACACAAAGAAGTCCCCTTTTGCAATACAGCTACAATACAGCAGAAAAAAAGAATTAGCTATCAAAAATGAAAAACAAATCCCCTTTAAGAGCTCTCAGGCAGAAAGCCTGTATTCAAGTGCTACGCAGTATTACCTTGCTTACAACAGAGACCTTTTTAGGAATGTCAGACATTGCTACAAATAAATAAAATCAACTCGCATATTTGTGCTGTATTAACATGTTTTGAATAATGTAACCTAAAATTGTTATAGGTAATACAATAGATAGGTCCAGACATGTTTTCGCCTCAAAAGCTAATAAAATAACTTGCCTAATGTTGGTTTAAAGGAACACTTAATCATAATACCATCATCACCATTACATAATATGGGAAAGCACCTATAAATAATGCGCATGCGCTGCGCTTTGCTCTAGTCTAGGGATTACCTCACCCCCTACGCTCAAGACACTCAAATTCGGCCACGTATTAAATGCCAGCGACGACCAATCAGTTACATCGACAGACCCGCGAGACCCAAACAGACCTTTACACAACGTCCTCATCGCCTTCATTGCTCCAATCAAAATATCGTTTTAAGATCACATGGTAACTTACAGCTCATCCAATCAAAAGAAAAGAACTAAGGCGACGAATTTGCACGCATGAGAAGGCGGGGCTTATGCATGATTCTGTCAACTGATTGGCGACGGTACGGTTCGGCCTCCCACCATGCCCTTAATCGAAACAACCACACAAACAATGTTGACAGTCGATGAGGATACGCACGCCCTATCCCATTGGGCTCTTCGAACTTTTGACAGCCGGGAGGGAATGTGCCAATGGGAAAGGGAGAGAACGAAGAGTGACATTCGGAAAGACCAATCGTGGCAGTCCCCATGTGTCTCAGGCGGGTGGCATTGGTGTTACGGTAGCAGCAGTGCAAGTGGCTAGCCTTGAGCATAGCTGGAGCTGTCTGAAGTCGGAATGGCGATGGTGGTAATGAGGGCGATTGCGGCGGAGACGCTGCTCTCCCTGTGACTGTAGAGCACAGAGCGCGGCGGCTGCAGAGCGGGGACCGCGCCCGCTTGTCCATGCGGGATCGCCTATGGAGAGCGGCGGTGCGTGGCACGGGGCGCTCGTGCTCTCTCTGCTCGTGCTGCGGGTGGCGGCAGATCCGGTTCCCGCGGCTGGAAAGATCTCCAGCGTGATCGGGGGCGCACGGAGAGAGCTGGAGCAGGAGGGCGTGTCCGGGAACAGGCTGGGGTTCGGCGCCGCCGGCGGAGCTTTCCCTGCTGGGGACGTGACAGTGGAGGATGATGAGCCGGGGACAGCGGCCGAGCAGGAGTTCTACGATAGTGGTGGTCACGACGAGCTGAAACCCCGGTAAGAGGTTCCCCTGTGTACCCTCGGTGCGCCTTCGCTATGGAATGCACTGGTCCCGTTTTCCTATTGTTCACCCGGGGCGCTCTACACTGGCCATTGCAAACTTATACTCATAAAGAGTGTCTGTCGCTTTCCAGCGTATGTGCTGCTGATCTATTGTGTGATGATAGATGGTAGTAGTGATAACGGTATTTTTTTTCTGTTCCATGTGGCATGCTTTGTTCAGGGAGCCCTGTGCTAGACGGAAACCCCTATCGGGTGTGTGGACAGTGGATCTATGTGAAGAGTGTTTAAATAGGAAAAGCAATCTGTGCCGGAAGCTTCTTAACGATTTGGGCAGGGTATATGGGATGGAGAGGGTTTAGCATGCGTTGGATGGTAGGAATGAATCTGCTATTGCTTAGTCTATCGGCGATGTGCAGTTAGACTTTTGCACGCTGTTTTTATTTCCTTCTTTTTTGTTTTCATCAATTTTCTGGTTCCTTTTGACAAAGAGTGATGCATCAACAGAATGTGTTTTCTGCTTTTCGTTCTGTCAAAATATTCTAATAGAACTTGCAAAATGAAACTTGCCAAGAATTGGTTCTAAGCTGCTGGGATACATATTTACTATTGACTGGTACAATTATATACTGAAATGGTAGCTAATCTCTTGTTGGATTTTAGCTTCAAAATACTACAGTAACGTTTTTCTTTCAGGCCTTCTTACCCCATCTATGAAGCTGCTGACTTGGCTACCTGTTCTGAATTTACCTTTGCTGTCCTGGGAGGTTAGCCTGCCTGTGGTCTCTTTTTTTATGATAGGTTCTGAGACATAACATTAATTTGCTTAATATAAAGGCTAATTTATGTTAAGTAAATACACAATGCTCATTTGCTCAGGTATCTAGAGCTATTGCACAGTGCATCCCTTCAGGCCAGAGAACAATTTGTGATCTACTGATAACCTTTCATACTGATAGCTCACAATGAGACCTAGGCAGCAGTCTTGAAATAAAAAGCTATAACCACTTAGAATCACTTTAGGAGTCAGAATGAGTTGAGCAGGACCACAAGATATTTTGTTTGTATATATTTATTTACATTCTCTTTTATACCGCACTATTCTGCATCAGTGCGGTTTACATTGAACAAACTGAAATTACATTGAACAGGGGATTATAACTTGGAGATAACTATTTTACAGGGACCATGGGCTATGGAGGGTTAAGTGGCTTGCCCAAGACCACAAGGAGCACCTGTGGGACTAGAAACCCCAGTCCTTCCGGCCCAAGGTTGCTGTCCTCTAGTGGGATTTCAACCCCCGACCTTCCGGCCTGAAGTACCTTGCCCCAACCACTAGGCCACTCCTCCATATAGTATAGAATTGGAGGCTGTAATTTGCTGGCAGCGCATATCCCAAACTGTGGGTCGTGACCCCCAAAAGTGGGTCACAAAGTCATCATTTGGGGTTGAAGCTGCTGTCGCCACCCATTTGCCGCTGCTGCCCTCAATCCCTCCGTCCAGTGCTGTGAGCCACAGCCAATCAAAATACAGCGCAAGGTACTGCTCCCAGCCCCATAGGAGCAGCCAGTATCTGCACTAGTAGTAAAATCAAGCATTAGTACTCTCTTGGCTTGATTATTGTAATGCCCTTTATGGGGGACACCTGTGTACTTCAATAGGAAGTTACAGGTAACCTGTGCCTCTGAATTCTGGACTATCTTTAATCTTAGCTGTAGAGACTCTGCTGCAGGGTTACTAGCACAGTTATAATGGCTTCCAGTTAAACAGAGATGTGTTTTTAGCATTTAAGGCTCTCCAGGGCTTGGGGCCTTGGTACTTAGAAGAGTTATTGTAATGGTACGTGCCCAGTCAGGCCTTGCGCTCAGCTGACGCCCGGATATTGCAGGTTGCAGCGATGGTGTAAGCGCTTATTTTCTGTAGCAGCTCTAGTGTTCTGGAACTCCCTCCTTGTGTTCTGAGTCAAACCTTTCGATTTTTCTCTTTCCTTAGTTCCTGTTCTTCCAGGTGGGGGTAAGACTGCAGTAGCAATGAGGCAGCTGGAGGGGTTGTGGGGGTTGGATATGAGTGCTTTGTGTGGTTGGGTCAGGGTTATTTTGTTTTGTTTTGTAATTGATGGCTTTTACACTGCCTAGAATGCTTTGCACTTGGCGGTATATATAGACTTTCTGTTTCTGTGTCGGGGGGGGGGGGGGTGTCAGGATGTGGCTAAGGCTGGGTTTTCTGCATAGATGCGTGCTGGAGGTTCCCATACTTTCCATTTATACTACTGCTACAGACACAGGGCGGGGAGCCAATACCTTGAGCTGCATGGCGATCGGCTGTGGTGCTGAGGAGAGGTTGAGAGTGCTGGACTGATGCAGTCCTAGGAGAGCGGAAGGGAGGAAGGTTGGATGCTGAACTGTCAAGGAGGGGAATATAGGAAGATACGGGAGATGATGGTGGAGGGAATAGGTGAGATGACAGAGAGATGCATTATGTAGGAGATGGTACTGGGGAGCAGAGAGACAGAAGAAATGATGGATATGGAGGGAGAAGACTTGGCAGACAGAAGAAATGCTGGATGTTGAGAGGGAATGGAGACGATACTAGACATGGGAGGAAAGGAAACAAAAGAGATACTGGACATAGAGGAGTTGAACTTGAGACTCGGGAGATGATGGACATGGGGAAAAGTAGAGAGATAGAGAGGAGATGGCAGACATGGGATGGAGGGAACTAATGAGACAGGAGATAGATGCTGGATGGGGAGATACTGGACATGTGCAAAGGGAAAACCAGAGGGAGAGATTGTGAATAGAAGGTTTGGGTGAGGGAGAGAGATGAAACACTGTATGGAAATGCAACAAAAAGCAGGAGACTGAGGATTACAGGAGAAAAAGGAGAAATGGAATCTGAACAGAGAAGCAGAGAAATACATGGAAGAAAAATGATAGAGACCGACGTAGAGGAGGAAATTAAGACAAGGAGAGAGAAGAAATGGCAAATGGACAGGAGCCCTTGGAAACAGAGTTAAGAAAAGACAGTGGAAAGCAAAAATCAGAGCCTAGGACCAACAAATTGGAAAAATAAAATGGCCAGACAACAAAGATAGAAAATAACATTATTTTTTTTCTATTTAGTGTTTGTAATATGTGAGCTTTTGGAATGTACATCTACTAGAACAGGCGTTAACACCCAGGACCCAGCCCAAGGCAAAACCTTAGGAGGGAAACTCGCTAGCAGGCTGTCCCTTCCTCATTATGAGACACACATACATGCACTACGCCCAGTCATTGAGCCCCTGCACCCGCACACTAACACCACACACATTGCCCCCAGCCATTCAGTTCTGACACCTAAATATGCACACGCACACATGCAGCTCCCAGCCACTCAGACCCTGTCACCCAGGGAGATTCCCCCCACATGCTGCTGCAGTGCACTCCCCCACCCCCAGCCGTCTCCACGGAGGCAGCGCAGCAAACTTAAACTGGTTTGCCTCGGTGCCCTGTGCTGCACCTGGGCCTGCTGCTTTGCTCTCCCAGTCGGTCTCGTGAACCGTGAGACTGGGCAGGACAGCAGAGCGGCCAGCCCCTGCAGCAAACCAGATTAATGCTAAGTTTTTCATGCTGCCTCCATGGGGCTGGTTGGGGGTGCACCCCCCTCCTAATCAGCACCCTGGGCAGATCGCACATCACCCTGCCCTTGATATGCCACTGCCCTGTACCCATACACTACAAATGTTCAAGAAGCTGTGTTGTAACTTCTAAGCCTCTGCGTGTACTAGATGTGGTGAAAGCATCAAATAATTATTTTAAAAAGTATAGACTTACATATTTATGATATCTGAGTGATAATTTTATTTGGTTACCATGTGTGGGGTCACTTGAATTTTCAGTTGGGAAGCACATAGATGTTTTTAATTAAAAATTTAAAAAGTCAGCTTGTAAAACATGTGTTGTATAGTCAGTAAGGCGTAGTCATTTTTAGCACCTTATATGCACATACCCTTAGCTTAGCTTTCTAATCAGCAATTCCTTAGATTGCTTATCTCTGAAAATAAATATTTTTCCCTGCTATTGTTGCCCAAGGCTGCATCTTTGCACTTGTGTTCATTTGTACTCCACCTCTTAGACCTGATCTCCGAACCTATGCTTAAGTCTGGCCTACAGAGCCGGTGTTAGATATGCTGGGGCCTAGGGCAGACATTAAGTAGCTCCCCCCCCCTCAATTTCCACAAGTCTATCTTGCTAATAATTATTTATAAGACCTTTCCTTCAGGAATTTGTGTAAATGGCTTTTAAATCCATCTCTGCAGAATGCCTTAACTCTCTTTCCAGGGTCTCCTGTTCATTTGCTATAAATATTGCAGTGGGCCCAAGAACATTCATATACCATTGGGAAAACGGAACAAGCCACTCTGTGCTTTCAGAATATCGGCCATCAGTCGCACATGCAAAACAGATTTTCATCAAGCAGGACTAAATAATCACATACTAAAAATAGAAATATGAAGACAAAAATTAACTCATAAACCATAAGAAGCCAAATTGTGCTTACATTGCAATAATACTCAAGAAATATATAGAGAGACGTTTCCCCTATATAGTGCCAAATAAGAAGCAGGTGCATGCAGATTCCAAAAACTGAGATTCGTATTATTAAATTGAAAATAAAATTCTTTGTTCTACCTTTGTTTTCTGGGCATTTTATTTTTCTAATCATGTTGGTTCAAGTCTCTGGTTTCTGCTTTCCTTTGCCTTCTATGAACTCTTTCCAGAGTCTTCTGTCCATTTGCCATTTCTTCTCTTCCCCATGTCTTTATGTCTTCCCCTACATCTGTCTGATATGAAACCTTTTTCTTTTTTTCTTTCATCTTTCTTTTTCTCTCTGTCCACTGAGATTTCACCCCTCCTTACCATCCAGCTCTTTCTTCCTTTTCTTTTGCTCTATCTACAGCTTCCTCGCACCAGCCCTCCCATTCCCCATCTCTCTCTCTTTATTCGAACAGTGTATCACTAACTTTCCACTCTTTCCCCTCCATTAGTATCTCCCTCTTACTCTCTCTCACCCCGTGTCCTGCATCCCTCCCTTCTTTCTATCCCCTCCCTGTGTCCTGCATCACTCCTCTCTCTTTCCTTTTTGCCCCCACCCCTCACCCAGGTCTGCAGTGTCTTACCCTTCTCTCTCCCTAACCTCTAGTATTTCTCTCTTGTCTTCCTAGGCCCCCTTCCCCCTGCATTCCATCTCCCTAGGTTTCCTACCCCCATGTCCAGAATCGTTTCTCTTGTCTTTCTGACCTCCCTCTGCCACGTAGTCCTACATCATCCCTCCAATATCCATCTCTCCAACCAGCATTTGCTTTTCAAACTCTCTTCCCTCCTTCCATGGCAGCTAGCACTGCTGTATGTCTCGCAGGCAGCCGTAGAAAAAAAGAAACAAGCATCAGCCCTTTGAGCACATGCACACATCAGAGGCCCTGCCAGTTTCATCCCCTTTGACCTGAAAAGGAAGTATCAGAGGGGCGAAGAAGAGCAGGGCCTTCAGGTGCATTGCACTTGTGCTTAAAGGCCCTATACTTGTAGTTTTTCTTTATTTCCACTTCTGCTGCAGATTTGACGAATTACTACTACCATGATAGTCATCCATGCTTCTGTACCTCAGGGAACCCTTATGTCTGCAGGGCCCAGTTTGCCTATATTTCACCCCCCCCATGCCTGCTGGCCTATTGGAGCTCATTCTGAGGAGAAGGGTGTAACCAGTGGTGTGCTGCAGGGATCTGCCCTTGTTCCGATTCTTTTTAACATTTTTGATAGTGATATTGCAGAAGAGCTGTCGGGCAATATTTGCCTCTTTGAAGATACCAAAATCTGCAATTGAGTAGATGCTCGGGAAGGGGTGGATAACATGAGGAGGGATCTAGCTAAGCTTGAAGACTGGTCAAGAATTTGGCAGCTAAAATTTAACACTAAAAACTGCAGGGTCATGCATCTGGGTTGCAAAAATACATGGGAGCAGTATACTATAGGGGGTGAAGTACTTCTGCCCGTGAAAGAAGAGCGGGACCTGGGCATGATTGTTTTTGATGATCTTAAAGTGGCTAAACGAGTAGAAAAGGCAATGGCAAAAGTCAGAAGGATGCTTGGGGTGCATAGGGAGAGGAATGGCCAGGAGGAAGGAGGAGGTGATAGTACCTCTGTATAAGGGTTTGGTGTCACCTCATTTGGAGTATTGTGAGCAGTTTTGGAGACCGCACCTTCAAAAGGATATAAACACAAAGGAGTCTGTGCAGAGGATGGCTTTCTATAGGGTCTCCTGTTCATTTGCTATAAATATTGCAGTGGGCCCAAGAACATTCATATACCATTGGGAAAACGGAACAAGCCACTCTGTGCTATCAGAATACCGACCATCACTGGGAGACTATGCAACACATCTACACTCCTTCCGTAAAGGAGTGGAGGTAGTAGAGACCAAGATAGTATCTGAATTCAAGAAAACATGAGACCAATACAGAAGATCTCTAAAGTAAGGGTTCCCAAGCCTGTCCTGGGGCCTCACCAGCCATTTGGGTTTTCTGGATATCCACGATGAATATGCATGAGAGAGATTTGCATACAATGGAGGCAGTGTATGCAAATCTCTCTCATGCATATTCATTGTGGATATCCAGAAAACCCGACTATCTGGGAGGCAGTTTTGCAACCCCTGCTCTGAAGGTAAAAAAGGGTCTATAGTAGTTAATATGGAGGTGCAGACCGGATAGGCCATATGGTCTTTTTCTGCCGTCATGTTTCTATTAATGTTAACAGGCCTTATGGCAGGGCTTTGTGGGATACTAATATGTTCTGCCTCAGTCTGGTCATGTCTGTGCTCTAGTGTTGAAAAGCTGCTTTACCAGTATGAATGGAAGAGATGCTCCCAGGCATAACAAAAAAAGAGAATAAATCTTACTTGACTATTGAGTTACTGTCCAGATATAACTTGCCCTGGTTTTACAGAATTCTGTTTTCAAACCATAAAGTTCGTAGCACTCCATGCCTATATAAATAAATGCACAGGGCTGGCCTGAGGGTTTCTGGCACTCTAGGCAGGCCCTCCGTGCTGCTCACCCCCTCCCCTAGACTGCGGTGCCACCTGACCTGCTATGCTGCTTCCCTTCCCTGGCTTCTATCTTCTCACATGGGGGAGGGGGTGGTTAGCACAGCAATCCCTCTTTGTACTGAAACGGTGGCGGAACTGCTGCTTCAGTTCAACATATGGGTGATGTTGGCACTGACGGAGCCCACACGGTAACCTTTCCCCAGCTTTCAAAGAAAAGCCTTTGAGAGATCCACCACGCATGCGTGGCTGCCATCCTGCCCAAGAGTGCCATCTTTCCCCAGTCTCCTTTTTTTACACGGAGCCCATCAGATGTTCCTCTGCACCCTGGAAAAGGTTGATTTTCTTTTTTCTCACTTCTTTTCTTTTTTCCTTCTCTGGTACGCATACCAGTGCCTTCTCGCCCTCCCGGGTCGCTGCTGCCTTGGCGCTGCATTTTTCTTGGGTCTTTTTATCCTTCGGGGTCTTTTTCTCGGTGCAGTGAGTTTGATCTCACAGGCGCTGTCTTCCCCACTATGTCTTTGGCCAGTTGGTTCAGGCAGTGTGACCGCTATGGGCGCACCATGTCCCACATGGATCTACACTATTGCTGTCTCCATTGCCTTGGTGCAGACCACGATGACTCTTGTGTACTGTGTTAGCAAATAATGAACAAGGGGCAGAAGAACAGTGCAACACAGCGACAGTTCATGTTCGTGAAGACCTCTGTTTTGGCCCTTGCATTGCTCGCGGATTGGGCATCCCCGGGAACAACCACGGTGGCCTCGCGTGACAGCCATGTCCGTTCCAAGTCCCGAGGTTGTGGGGCGTTGGACAGGGAATCCTCTTCCAAAGGCCATCCCCCAAAGAGCCAGAAGTCGCTGGCATTTTCTGGAGAGGACGCTGGAGCTGTGGGTAAGTCCCATGGTCACTGGCATCAAAGCCCCCAGTATAATGTCGAAGGCAATGGCTGAGAACGGTCCTCCAAGCTGCCCTGGCAGGAGAAAGTGCCATTGGGGTCAGGAGATCGACCCTAGTCTCCTGAACCCATCCTCATCGAGGTCACCCCCTCAATGGAGCCAGCTTTGGGCCCGAAGCCTTTGGTTCCCACGCCAGTGGCTGCAGAGCCTCCTGGCCTTAAAGTAAGAATGGTGGCCTTCGAGTGCAGCATCGCTGCCTTCTCGGCCCAGTAGCGTAGACCGCTGACAGATTCCTCTGGGTCATCTGTCTCGACCACCTGCCCCTCCACTGCGAGGGCATCTCCGGAGGTTGTGGAACAAATCCTCGACTGCCATCGGCCTTGAGACGATTCTAGGCCCCATTCTCTGTCCCATTCGGGGTGGAGGCTTGCCCGGCCAGTGCCTCTGGTTCCGATCACAGGGGCTCTGGGGGCCTCACAGCACTGGTGACCTAGCTAGCCCCAAGGCCTAGAGGGTTCTCGTGTTTTCCTCCGATTCTGAGTCCCTTTGTGGAGTTTCTTCGGGACATGGTGAAGGCCTTGGCCTTCACCGCAGAGGGGGATCCTCGGGTGGTGGACCTAGAAATCCTCCCGTATGTGGCCCCTCTATTTTATTTTATTTATTTGTATTTAGCTAGTTTTTATAGACTGCTTTTCACTAGGTCAAAGCGGTTTCCAGAGAACAGAATATTTTACAGAGAACATATTGAACAAATAACATGGTAATATTTAACTTTTAACACCATCAACATTTTTTGTACATAGAACTTTATACTTAATATAAACAACTATTTACATTAGAGATTCTGTTGTGGTTGGGTTATGAATTTGAAGGGGGTTAAGTGAGGGGGCCAAAATGTTCAGTGAATAGGTGGGTTTTTAGGTGTTTACGGAATGTTGGGAGATTGGTGATATTTCATAGTGTGTTAGGGTGGGAGTTCCATAGGTTGGGAGCATAGAATTCAAATGTTCTGTGGCATGTTTGTTGATTGTATTTATGCTTGGTTAGTGCTTGGTTCCGGCACTAACCAAGGAGGCATTCATGTTGCCGGTTTCCCCAATCCTGGAATGGCTTCTCTTCCGCATGTGGGAGACCCCGGCCTCGGTGCTGATTGTGAGCAGATGGCTTGTTGCCATGTACTGAGTTTTCAGGAGCCCTGGGTTCCAAAAGGCACAGCTGCCTCATTACTCTATAGTGGTGGAGTTGGCCATGCAGAGGATAAAAGCCAAAAGACGCACGCCTCAGTGCCTCCTGGCAGGGAGGCCCGCTCCATGGAAGCCTTGGGCAGAATGTGCTATAAGGGCTTGATGCTCGTTGGCCAGATTCAGGCCTACCAGCTCTATATAGGCATGTCCTTGTGGGACATGGTGAGAGAGCATGCTGGTTTCTCGGCTGGGATGGCAGAAGAGCCTCTTCAGTGGCTCTGGACCCTGACCTTGATGGTCAAGGAGTACTCTAAATTCATCACTTGTGCGGCCTATGACAGCTTTAAGTTGGTGGTCAGAGTAGCTGCGGTAGGCATTAATGCCTGCTTCCAGGCCTGGCTACAGTCCTCCCAACCTGGAGCAGTGGGTGCAGGACAAGCTGGCAACAGACAAGGCTGCCAAACTGGAATTAGAGTTCCTGACCAGGACCAGGTTCTCCAAGAAAACAGCTGACCCTTCCCAACAGAAGACTTCGGACAAAGAACCCCTTTATCCAAAGAAGAGGAAGGCTTATGGAAACTACCCCCAGTACTCGGTCTTCCCAGCTCCCCAACAGGGTCAGCAGGCCAAGGGACAGGGGAACGGCCCACATAAGCCTAAGGTCCCCAAATTTAAGGCAGCGCCCCAGCTGCAACTTAGTGGGGACTTTTGTCTCCTTTGGCATAGCTTTTCCTCCCCCAGGAGACCTAGTCCTGCAGCACATGGGGGGGGGGGGGGCACCTGGTGTTCTTTGCCAACCAGTGGTCCAGCATTCCTGCCAACACCTGAGTCCTCCAGGAGATGGAGGAGGGTTGTCTCCTCCATTTCGATCAGATGCCATCCCTGTTCTTTCCAGGGGAACTGCCAATGACTCCCCATCACTAAGACTTGCTTCAACGAGAGCTTGCCGGTCTTCTGGCCAACAAGGTAGTGGAACTAGCCCACCCCACCTCAAGGACTCCCGGTACTTCTTGGTTCCTAAGAGGACCTGCAGCTTTCGCCCTATTCTGGATCTTCAAGATCTCAACAAGTTCTGGTGAAGGAGAAGTTCAAGATATTGTCTCTTGGAACATTGCTGCCTTACCTCTGCCAGGGAGATTGGCAATGCTCCTTGAATCTCAAAGATGCATACACACACATTCCCATTCATCTGCGCCACCGGCAGTACCTTTCGTTTGTCATCAGAGGAAGCCACTATCAGTACAGGGTTCTTGCTCTTTGGCCTGGCTTCGGACCCAAGGGTATTCACCAAGTGCCTAGCGGTGGTCGCCACCCGCCTGCAGCTATAGGGGGTGTTTGTTTTTCCCTACCTGGGTGACTGGCTGGTCAGAGGTGGCACAGCCGTTGTAGCTGCAGGCAGCACGCTGCACCATTCTCCCTCTGGAGCACCTGGGGTTTGTCATCAACTGCCCCAAGTCCCACCCGTAAACAGTCCAAAACTTGGAATTCATAGGGGCATTATGGTCCAGGCCTGAGCCTTCGTTCCCCTCGACAGGGCCTAGTGTCTAGCGGCCCTCACAAGGGAGATTCAGGGTCAAAACTTGCCTCTGCTTATCTCATGCTATGCCTCCTAAGGCACATGGCCTCGACAGTGCATGTCATGACCGACTCCCCTCTCTACATGTGGCCGGCCCAGTGGGCCCTCTGCTCCCAGTGGTCCCAGGTGACGGGACGCTTGCAGGACAGGGTGACTGTTACCCATTTCCTTGCCAAGTCCCTCAACTGGTGGCAGTAGCCACTGAATCTGCTAGCAGGGATGCCCTTTCATGTCCCAACTCCTCAGAGGGTCCTCACTATGGATGTCTCAAAGTTTGGCTGGGGAGCCCATTGTGGCAACCTCTGCATTCAGGGTCTGTGGTCGGCATCGGAGATCCTCTAACAGATCAACTTTCTAGAGTGAGCAATCAACTGCACTCTCCAAGTCTTTCAGCACCACCTGCGGAATCAGGCCGTTCTGATCCAGATTGACAATCAGGTGGCGATGTTCTACATCAGCAAGTGGGGGGGGGGGGGGCATGGGATTGTCCTTCCTGTGCTCAGAAGTGGTCTGTCTCTTCACTTACACCAGCGAGAGCGGGATGCTCCTCAGGCAGGGTACCTCCCTGGCCAGGACAATGTTCTGGCAGACCATCGGAGGAGCTAGGTTCTCCAGCCCCACAGGTGGCCAATGGACTGTTCCACCATTGGGACTTTCCTGTGCTGGATCTGTTTGCCAGCCTGGCAATTTTCAGCTGGCTTGCTTCTGCTCCAGAGCACTGCACCCCTCCCGGGTGGTGGCCGATGCCTTTCTCATTCCGTGGACAGAAGGCCTCCTCAAAACCTTTCCTCCCACGCCGCTCATTGCCAAGACCCTCTTCAAAGTCCAGCTCAACCGGGCACCTTGATCCTCGTAGCACCCCAGTGGCCCCAGCAGTCCTGTTTCTGCTGTTCCTCAGCCTGTCTCGGGCACCTCCAAACCCCCTGGGGAGCGCCCCGGAATTGCTCTCGCAGGAGGGCAGCTCTCTCCTGCATCCCACCCTGGTGTCCCTGGCCTGGTGTCCTGGCTGCTGAAAGGGTAGCACTGGCCCAGTTCGACTTGCCCAGAGAAGTGGAGGAGGTTCTGCTGGCCTCATGCAAGGACTCCACCCAGCGGGCGTATGCTTTCAAGTGGTGTTCCTTCTTGGTTTTGTGTGCGGTAAGAGGTGCCAACCCCTTTTCCTGTTCTGACCAGGTGGTGCTGCAGTACCTGTTGCACCTGTCTAATGCTGGTTTGAACTATAACTCCATCAGAGTTCATCTCAGTGCGCTCTCGGTGCACAGTCACCTCATCGAGGGGAAATCACTCTCCACCCAGCAGCTTCCAATGGAGCCTCCTCTCTCGACCACCAATTCATCCACTGGCGACGGCGTGGGATCTCACTGTGGTTCTGTCAAAGCTCATCGCTCCACCCTTTGAGCCTCTGGCTTCTTGCCACCTCAAGTATCTGTCCTGGAAGGTAGTCTTCCTTGTGGCACTCATGTCTGCTTACAGCATCAGTGAACTCCAGACTCTGGTGGCTCATGCCACATATACCAGGTTTCACAGGAACCTGGTGGTGCTCCAGACACACCCTAAGTTCCTCCCTAAGGTGGTCTTCCCTTTCCACCTCAACCAGGAGGCCTCTGTGGCAAACCTCCGCTCGGTTACCTTAATGGAGATCTGATGGACTGCCACCTGGTCCTTAGTTCACACCTTCGCAGCACATTCTGCCTGGAGGAGGAGTCCCAGTGGGACAGCACCTTTGGCCAGGCGGTACTCTGTCATTTGTTTGGGCTTTAAGGCAACTCCAGCCCTTCTGTCTGTCCAGGCTACCAGAGAGCAGGTTTCCCTATTCAATGCTGGGGTCACTGCTGAGGTCTTGCAACTTTACTTTACTGTTCCTCATGGTTACAGTTGTGGCTTACAGGTTTTTTTGGTAGCATGTAGCTGGGAAGTCCCATATGTGACGACTAACCTTCTGCTTGTTCCCGGAGAAAGCATAGTTACTCACCTGTAACAGGTGTTCTCCTGGGACAGGAGAAATCAGTCTTCACAACCCTTCCTCCTCCCCGTGGAGCTGCTTTTTCTTTTTGTCGCTTTCCCGAGCTATGTCATCATACTGAGGCAAGATGGCATCCTTGGACGGGAAGGCAGGCACACATGTTTGATGGATCTTCCAAAAGCTTTCTTTGAAAACTGGAGAGAGGTTACCGTGTCGGCTCTGTCAGTGCAGATGTCGCCCATATGTGAGGACTGATTCCTGCTGTCCCCAGAGAGCAACTATGACAGTTGAGTAGCTGCGCTTTACATGTGCAAGTTCTAAAATGCTGACACATATACATGTGTAACTTGGTGGGTTTCCTGTCTGTTTTTCTTCCCATGTGGAAATGTATAAAATGGCTCCTCCCACTGCACGTGGATGTTAATCCTACCTGCGCTCCTGCACTTTATTTTAGAAACAGCTCCACATTTAGCCGCATCATCATTTCTAAAACAGAGTATGTCTTGAACTTGCTGTCTCAATTCCAGTCTCTATGTACTTACTAAAATGTGTCTTCATGGCTTTTCTCCCATTCTCTGACTATGGGGGAAAAGGATTAAGAAATCATGAGACATTGCTTGTGGCAAGTTTCAAACACCCGAGGCAACGCCTGGAACAGCCTAGTCAAGTGCTTCAGCAAATACTTTTTTTCTTTTCACATCTGTTGCTTTTCAAACTACAGCACAGTTCCACACCCCTGAGGCATCAGGGTCACTTCAGGCATATATAGAAACATTTAATCCCAGGTTGAGATTAAACTATGCTGCAGCAAACACACTTTTTGGTTAATTCTCGACATGTGGCTAGATCTGAAAAGCAGGCTGTTCAGTCCCCTTACCGCAATAGTGCTACCTTGTTCTCTTTAGTTAAGTAGTGCCATATCAATGCCCTCCTTTATAAATGCGCTTCTATTCACATCATTTCCATAGGTAGGATTTGTTCACTATTTGTCACCTTTCATGCATTCCTTTTTTCACTTCCTGTTTTGAATGCTAATATCTTTGCTCTTGCCATTTCTGCTACCTTGTTAGAAAGGTGACATCAAAGATATTGGCATTCATATTCATGTTATTGGCTCCTGGTCCTGCGAAGAGAGGCTCTGTCGGATGATGTGTGCAGCCAGGGCTATTTAAATCTTAACCCCACTGTGGGACACGGCCCCGAGCGCATGCCCGTGAGTGCGTGCTTGAAGGGGCATGTCCAAAGGGGCAAGTGCTATCCCTTTGGAGCCTCTTCAGAGCACTTGAGGATTAGGAGAGGAGTTATTATTGATATGGACAAACAGAAGAAACAGTTACCTAAGCTGACATCTCAAAACCTGTTAAAATCGTCAGTCCAATGGATGCTTTCGCTAAAGCTAGTCCTCTTCCTGTGGACTTTCTTTCAACTCCATTGACTGGATCCTCGGGGTCCATAAGTACTTCTCTTGTTTCTCCTCTGCAGGATGTGGGTGACTAAACCCTGCCTGATCAAGGAGGTGATATTAAGGAGGCTTTTTCTTCTTTAGGTGTTGAGGGACTGGCTTTATCGGCCCCTGTTCCTATACAGTTTTCAAAGTCCTTCTTAAATGTTGATATTGTGTAATGTATTGCCCCCTGCCTAGTCCAATAGAATTTTCTGTTTCTCCAGGACCAAGCAGGAAGTCAGTCCTCACATATGGGTGACATCGACGTCGATGGAGCCCCCGCGGAAGCATTTCCCCAGCTTTCTATGAAAGCCTTTGGGAATACTGCACGCATGCGCGGTCCCCTTCCCGCCTAAAGGTGCCATCTTGCTCAGTCTCTCTTTTTCCGTGGAGCCCGTCGGACGTTTGTCCTAGTTCACCCGGAAAGCAGATAGATTTTTCTTGCTATTTCCTGCGATTCCATCGCGTTTTTTTGCCGGGTTCGGTACACCGGTATCGAGCCAGTTATCATTTTTTCGGTTTTTGCCCTTCGTGGCTGGCGTTCGTGCCCTTTTTCTCTTTCCCTGGAAGGTCGGTCCTTTGACCTCGTGGGGGCTCTTTTTTCCCCCGATGGCTTCCTGTGGTTTTAAAAAGTGTGATCGGTGCAAGAAACTAATGTCTCTCACCGACACACACGACTGCTGCCTTCGGTGCCTCGGTCCTGATCATGATCCTAAGATCTGTGGACCGTGTGGCAAAATGTCCACTAAGGCACTTTGAAGTCGCCAGCATCAAAAGGAAAGGCTTTTCTCTGATTCGGCCTCCAGCCGGTCCCGAACCTCGTCTGAGGCCTCGACGTCTTGGGAGTCTGACCCCTAGCATCGTTGGGGTTCCTCGGACAGGGGGTCCCCCGAGCGGGAGCGAAAGAGGAAGAAGCGGCTCGCGAGGGTGGCATTGGAGGAGGTCCCTGGCCCCTCGAGGGCTAGGTCTCGGACCCCCGACCGCCATCCCGGGCCCGTGGAACAGGAGAAGCCGTCAAAAGTGCCTTGTGTGGAGCCGGAGTCTGCTGGACACGTAAGTCTTGTTGTCCTCGAGGACTCTCCTCCCAGGGAGCCAACGTCGGGCCCGGCACCACCGGGGCCCGAGTCGGTGGCTGCTGAGTCTCCTGAGCTGGGTCTCAGGCTGACAGCCTTGGAGTGCAGACTGTCTGCCTTCATGGATCAGCAGCGGGTGCTGATGGCCAGCCTTGCTGGCGCATCTGCCCCGACCACCGGGACATCGACATCAAAGTCGACCCCGGAGACCAGAGCCGATACTCGAGACCATGAAGGCTCGAGGTCGTCCTCGGTCGCGGTCACCCTTGACCTCCCGGCTGGTGCCTTCGGCGTCGGGGCGGGTGCTGCCGGGCCCTGCGCGGTCAGAGCCCAACTCCTCTTCGGACGAGTCCGCCTGGGAGACGGAGGACGAGGAGTCCCCTGATACCTTCAAAACCCGGTGCGTCCCATCGGACTCACTGCAGTCTGAGCCCCGGAGTAGATCCCCTCCGGGAGGATACCCGGTTCTCGGAGTTCGTTCGAAATATGGCCACTGCTTTGGCGATCCCTGTGGACCCCAAGAGGAGCCTCGAGCCGAAGAGCTCGAGGCCCTCCTGTATGACTCTCCTCCGAAGGAGGCCTTTACTGTGCCGGTTCCTCCGATGCTGGAATGGCTCCTCTTCCGGATGTTGGAGGCACCGGCCTTGGCGCCAGTTCTGAGAAAGCGGGTCGATTCCATTTATCGACTCCGTAAGAGCCCTGGTTTTCAAAAGGCGCAGCTACCACACCATTCCATGGTGGTGGAATCGGCCATGCATCGTCTGAAAAGTCAGAAGATGCACTCCGCGGTGCCCCCTGGCAGGGAGGCCCGGAACCTGGATGCGTTTGGTAGAAAGTGCTTCCAGGGCTCGATGCTTGCTTGCTGGGTCCAGTCTTACCAGCTGTACATGGGCATGTACTTGCGGGACCTGGCGAAGGAGCTTGCCGGGTTCTCTGCTGGTTTCTCCGGGGAACCTTTGCAGAGGTTCAAGTCCTTGTCCTCGGGGATCCGGGAATGCTCTAAGTTCATGTCCCGCGCAGCCTGCAATGGCTTCGAGGCCTCGGCCCGTGTTGCGGCAGCCGGCATCGCTGCTCGACGCCAGCCATGGCTGCAGTCATCGGATCTCGAGCCATGGGTTCAAGACAAGTTGGTCGATGTCCCTTGCCGAGGTGAGAACCTTTTTGGCAAGCCCATGGCCGAGAAGGCTGCACAGCTCGAGACCGAGCACCTCACGAGGACAAGGCTGTCTCGAAAGACTTCTGCCCCTTCTCATAAAAAGAAGGGCTCGGCTAAGAAGTCCTTTTACCCAAGGAAGGTGACTGCCTACAAACAGTTCCAACCTTACAAGGCCTCCCCAGCTCCCCCACAGGGTCAGCAGGCCAAGGGGCAGGGACATGGGCCCCGTAGGCAGAAGGCCCCCAAGCCTCAGGCTCCTGCTCCCACTCAGCAGGGTGGGGTTTTTTGACTCCCAAGGCATAGCCTCTCCGTCTCTGCTGTCCCATCCCTGCACAGGAGGTCGACTAACCCTGTTTGCCCACAGTTGGCCACACATTACAGGAGACAGTTGGGTCTTAAGCATAGTCCACTCGGGCTATATGCTTCATTTCCATCAGCTGCCTCCCCCTTACCTCCCTGGAGAGCCTCCAAGGCCTCCTCTCCACACAGACCTCCTCCTTCAAGAGCTTCAGGGTCTGTTGCGAGACAAGGCGGTGGAGCCTGTGCCTCCCCACCTCCAAGGTCACGGTTTCTACTCCAGGTACTTCCTCGTACCAAAGAGACCCGGAGGCCTCAGGCCTATTCTCGACCTCAGAAATCTCAACAAGTTCCTAGAGAAAGAAAAGTTCAAGATGCTTACTCTTGGAACACTTCTGCCCTACCTCCAGCAGGGAGATTGGCTATGCTCCTTAGATCTAAAGGATGCGTACACTCACATCCTCATTCATACAGACCACAGAAAGTACCTCAGGTTCATTGTGGGAGGAAACCATTATCAGTACAGAGTGCTGCCTTTCGGCCTCACCTCCGCCCCCAGGGTCTTTACAAAATGTCTGGCGGTGGTGGCGGCCTACCTGAGAAATCAGGGTATCTTTGTCTTCCCCTATCTGGATGACTGGCTCATCAGGGGTCAGAGGTGCCAGGAGGCCAGGCAAGCCACCCTCCGAACTATTTCTCTTCTTCAACACCTGGGGTTTGTCATAAACTTCGCAAAGTCCACTTTGCTCCCCTCCCAGAACTTGGAGTTCATAGGAGCAAGGCTGGACTCTCTGCAGGCAAAGGCTTTCTTGCCAGAAGACAGAGCCCAACGACTGATAGACTTGGCAAACCAGTTTCTCCACAGGCCACTGGTTTCCGCCAGACTCTGCCTGAGGCTTCTGGGCCACATGGCTTCGACAGTACATGTGACTCCCAATGCCCGGCTCCATATGAGGCCTGCACAGTGGTGCCTCAGAACTCAGTGGACCCAGGCTACAGGAAGCCTCAGAGACAGAGTAAGGGTGTCCAGACCATTCCTGAACTCCCTACGCTGGTGGCTACACCCCCCCCCCACCAATCTACTGCAAGGGGTGCCTTTTCAGATTCCTGGGTTCACAGTAGTGTTGACCACCGATGCCTCTCTGCAGGGCTGGGGAGCACATTGTCTGGGCAAGTGCACCCAGGGCCTGTGGTCTCCCTGGGAGGCCACGCAACAGATCAACCTACTGGAACTCCGGGCCCTCAAGACTTTCTCTTAAAACCTGGCTCGCCAGTCTGTCTTAGTACAAACGGACAACCAAGTAGCCATGTTTAATGTGAACAAGCAGGGTGGCACTGGGTCCAGGCTCCTTTGTCAGGAGGCACAGGACCTTTGCTTGTTTGCGCTCAAGCACAACATGTTTCTCAAAGCTGTTTACCTCCCTGGCCAGGAGGACTGCCTGGCAGACCGGTTGAGCAGAGTTCTGCAGCCCCATGTTTATGTTTATGTTTATTACATTTGATATACCGCTCAGGCCAAAGCATCAGAACGGTTTACAATATTACATAAATGATACTGAAAATATGAAAAGAACGCCATTAATAAGATAGGACAGAGTAAGAGATAGTGATAGTCAAAGAAATAGAAGAGACAAGAGGAAAGGTTCATTATAACACCAGAGAGGCAGAATATCATACCACCACAGCTCAGTCCTTCCAAACAGACTTGACCATAATCGTTACTCATCACAAATTCAAGCCAGGCAGGAATACGCCGCAGAAATGGCTCCTTATAAACCTCTGCTGCCTGGATATACTTGACAGAAGCAGGTGATGAGGCAGAGCTCTCACTCACAGCCTGCGACGCCGGCATCATTCCTCCACCGTCCCGCTCGTCATGGCATGCAAACCAAATACAGCAGATAACCCGGTCCCGCATGAATGGCAACTCCACCCATTAGTGGTTCAAAAGATTTTCCTGAAATGGGGACTTCCATCCATAGATCTCTTTGCCAGTCCCCTGAACAAGCAACTGCCCAGGTTCTGCTCCAGGCACCCGCATCCCATGAGGTGGGCAGCGGATGCTTTTCTGATCTCCTGGTCTCAGGACCTCCCATATGCATTTCCTCCCACGCCTCTGGTGGCCCGAACCCTGTTCAAGGTTCTAAAGGACAAGGCCTCGGTACTACTAGTAGCTCCCAGGTGGCCGAGGCAACCTTGGTTTCCACTTCTGCTTCAACTGGCAGTGGACCCCCCACTGCCTCTAGGGTTGCAGCCCGACCTTCTCTCTCAGGATCAAGGTTCTCTTCTGCACCCAAATCTCAAATCTCTCAATTTGATGGCCTGGAGGCTGCAAGGGTAGTTTTGGCTCCCTGGGGCCTACCTCCAGAAGTTGAAGAGGTCGTCCTGGCCTCTAGGAAGCAGTCCACTAGAAAAACCTATGCCCTGAAATGGGAAGGTCCTTTCTCCTGTGCTATACCAGTAGTGCTTCAGTACCTGCTCCACTTGTCCAATCAGGGTCTTAAGTCCAATTCTGTTCGGGTCCACCTCTCAGCTCTGGCAGCTCACCACTCTCTGGTGGAATGACACTCTCTCTGTCGGTTCACCCCTTGGTGTCCCGGTTCCTCAGGTGTTTGCTCTTGCTCAAGCCTCCTGTCCGTCCTCCAGCCCCTGAGTGGGAGTTGAATGTGGTCTTGCAACAACTGACTCGCACACCTTTTTGAGCCGATAGCTACTTGTCTTCTCCGCTTCCTTTCCTGGAAGACACTCTTCCTGGTAGCCTTAACTTTGGCCAGACGAGTGAGTGAGCTTCAGGCCCTGGTCTGTGACAGGCCTTACACCCAATTCTATAGGAACAGGGTAGTCCTTAGGACTCATCCAAAGTTTCTCCCAAAAGTTGTCTCCTCTTTCCACCTCAACCAGGAGGTGGTTCTTCCAACATTCTTCCCTAGGCCTCATGCAAGCCAGGCTGAAGCGGTCCTGCATACCCTGGACTGTAGGAGGGCCTTATCCTTCTACCTTGACCGTACGCAGGGACATAGAAGGGCTACTCAGCTCTTCATCTCTTTCGACCCTAATAATTTGGGTTTAGCTGTGTCCAAGCATTCCTTGTCCATATGGGTGGCTGACTGTATCACCTGGGCTTACAGGGTGGCTGACCTTCCCTTTCAGGGTCGGGTCACGGCCCACCGTGTAAGGGCTATGGCTGCCTCAGTAGTTCATCTCCGCTCTGTACCACTGGTAGACATCTGCAGGGCTGCAACTTGGTCCTCAAGCCAAACCTTTGTGGCCCATTACTGCCTGGAGAGGGAGTCCCGTAGGGACAGTGCTTTTGGCCAGGCAGTACTCCGTAATCTCTTTGAGGTTTAGGCAACTCCAGCCCTCCGTTGGGCTACCGGTGGAGGTTCTTTCAGTGCAAAGCTTTTCTTTGATGCTGGGACTAGAGGGAGTTCTCTTGTTCAGCCTGGGTTCCTGGTAGCCCAGAGCTAGGGAGTCACCCATATGTGAGGACTGACTTCCTGCTTGGTCCTGGAGAAAGAGTAGTTACTCACCTGTAACAGGTGTTCTCCAGGAGCAGCAGGAATCGGTCCTCACAACCCTCCCTCCTCCTCTGGGAGTTGCAGTTGTACATAGTTTATTTTTACTTTTTTGTGTGCTGTTTTTTAGCTATGTACAACTGCAACTCCCAGAGGAGGAGGGAGGGTTGTGAGGACTGATTCCTGCTGCTCCTGGAGAACACCTGTTACAGGTGAGTAACTACTCTTTCCTTGGCTAAGCCTGTTGCTGGAACTGATATTTCTTTGAAGGATATCTGGGAAGCTATTATGCATGAGGATCAGTCTCTTCAAATGGGAAGATATCTGACTTTACAAAAGAAACTGTTGTGAAGCTTGCTGAACATGATGCAAAGTCTGTTGCTGTTCAGAATTTTTCACTGAAGACTGATTCCCAACTTGCTGTTTTGCAGGCCTCGCTACAAACTGTTTCTTCTAGTGCAGTTATGACTTCTCACCGATTAGAATCCATGGACAGTGCATTGAGATCCAAGAATTTGTTTTTTAAACTTTCCCCGTACTCACTCTCTTTCACTGCAAATTCTTTTTGTGAAGTACCTTAAGGAAGTCCTTAAATATCAGATAACGTTCATTACTCTATGATGTATTATATTTCTGAAGGGAAACTAGATTTGGAGGGTAGAAAGTTGCAAGAGAGTGAGCAGTTGGATTTCATTCTTCCATCAGGTAGCTTGGATCTCTCTGCATTCCAGGAATCTTCCTTAGATGAAACTCCTGCTAGAGCTACTTTGTTAGTATCTTTTATTTTTGAAATTGAGAAAGATCAAATTTTACATCTTTACTTCTCTAATCGTCATGAAAAATGTAGTGGTCAGGAAATGCAGGTCTTTCCAGATATTACAAGATTAACACAACAATGTAGGAAAGCTTTTTTGGAGCTTTGCTCCCAAGTTTCAGCCCTCGAAGCATCTTTTTCACTTAGGTTTCCTTGTAAATGTTGCATTATTTATCAGGGTATGCCTTTTCTGAGGTTCCACAATGCGAGAAGTTTTTTTGGGGGAAAGGGGATTAGGGGGTCAGTAGGTGATTAGTGGGATTGCTGATATTTGTATCCTTGATCATATAATGTAGGGTTTATAGTCTTAACCGAGAGTCTTATCGATTGCGTCCTTCTACTTGTTACTTGTTTTTGATTTCTACAGTATTCTGTAAATGTTAATTAAAAGCAATAAAAAATTAAATAAGAAACCCATAGAGACAGACAACAATGGTCAGCTGGACAAATGGAGCTGGCCCTACCACTGAATGACTTTTCTGGACAAGGCAGGGCTTTTCAGCCCTAGACCCCACATCCTTCTACATCCCCTCCAGGCTGTCCCTGGACAAACAAAAGCCCAGAGGACACCGTTGCTCACTCAGAAAAGAGAAGGATGTAAAACCTTATTTAGGTGCACGAAGGAAAGTCAAAATGCAAACTGAAAGGTAGAATTTGTGCTGAGGAGGTCAAGCAGAAGGTAGAAGCCATAAATATTTATTTATTTATTTATTTATTTATTTAACATCTTTTATATACCGCACTCTTCGTCATCAGCGCGGTTTACATTTTAACAAATTGTACTTAAGCATGAACATATGTTAAGTTTACAGGTAACAGGGAATGAACTTGGATAACTGGGGATTAAATATGTGCTTTGGTTAGTATTTACATAAGAAGGAGAAAATTAAGCCAAACTTTAGGGTTATGCTATTTACAGAGGAGGACCTATTTTGGAGTACTTACACAAATGAATGGATGAGGCCCTTGGACTGTATGGTGTACACCTCAAGATACTAAAAAAATGAATCCCTCACAACTCTGGTCATCTTGTATTTGAAGAAAGGTGTGACTCCAAGGGACTAGAAGGGAGTGAATGTGGTCATACAAAAATGACCACATGGTAGAAGGGCGCAACTAAAGGCCCATTGGTTGAACTTTTACCAGTGGAGCAAAACTATGGGGGAAAAAAAGGTAGATTAAAGGACGCAATAAAACATGGTTTCATAAAGAGAGAGTGTAGTTAAAAATGGGTTTTCTTGGGGGTGGTGTTTCCAGATGGGTTGATTTTGTGCATATCGTGACAGTAATGAATCTTACTCATAAGACAAGGTATGTGGAGTACTTGCAAGATGCCAAAGACAGCTTTCTTCTGGAGTTTGTAAGGTGTAATATATGTAATCAGGGTGTGCTAGAAATGTCTTTTCTGGCCTCTGTTGCTCGGTACAATGGGAAGTTTTTTTTCTGTATCTTCCTGCCCTATTTATTTGGTCTCTAACTGCGTTTCTTAGCTCTTTCCGATCTCTCAAGTTAACACATGGTAAATCAGGGAAATGTAATGGATGTTCCTTATCGTTCCTCCAGTTCAGTCCTCTACCTCTGAGTTGTCAACCTCCTCCTGCAGCTTGGAGACTGGTACATCAGAATCATGACATCACTGGATATAGCCTGCTGATATCTCTCTCTCCCTCCAGTCTGACCAGTCTCCATGTAGCAGGAGGACGTAGTGAGCCTGATAGGGGCTCCCTGGAGAAACGAATAAGGAGCTTTAGGTGGCTAGCTGATTAGGTTTAGAGGAAATTGGGTTTAAAAAATAAGACACACAGAGCCTGATAATTCTTAGACTACTCCTACAGGGGTACTATTTCTTTAAAAAGCTTAGTGCAGGGCAAGCTGACTTTCTCATTCCCGGACTGTCAGAGAAAGGTAGGAGAAAAGCAGTCACAGGCTGTTTCTTTCCCTTTTAATTGGGGCCATTCTTTACTACAGCGGGCAAATTTCTCTCCCCCAGGACTTTCGGGGGAGAGCCCTTTGGTGACAGACTGCCTGATCCGGACTGCGATCCCGCGGTCCGGTGGAGACATGGCTTTGTTGCTTCACCTACAACCGTGTTTGCTCCGTGGTCTCTCTACAGCCTCGGGGCCCTCAGCGCAGACCTGGCCTGTCAGCTATAACCGGCGGCAGGCTGCGTTTCAGCTGGGGAAGCTGGTTATGAGCGCGGCATGCTGTTTTCGCGCCTCTTTTTAGTGCCCTGCAGTTCCCGGCGGCCATTTTAAGTGGCGCGGTGCAACCGCGTGGCCGCCGGACGACAGCCCTAGTCTTTAGCGGGCCTTTCATTCATCACCGCCGGACTCTGCTCGGCCTCGGGGGCTTCACGGACAGTTTGGGGTGAAGGGGGGAGGCCTCCCGCAGTGCGGAGGGAACCCTTGCTTCGTCGGCACAGAGCAAGTTGCTGCCCTTAGGTTTTTATTTCTTTCTTTGATTTCTTTTGGTTTGTTTGATTTCTTTCTTTCTTTCTTTCTTTCTTTCTTGGGACAGGGCAGCTTGGCTCTGGATTTGCCTTGGGATGGCCTCCAGACCGCAGTGCATTGTATGTGGGACGCGAAGGGGTACAGTGGCAGACTCGGGGGTCTGTCGTGGCTGTGCTGCCTTGTCATCCACTGTTGAACAGCAAATGGTGAGTCAGGAGATTCCGGAGGCACAGGGGGAGCCGATGGGAGCGGTGCCTGCGGTTCCTCAGAGCCCGGGGCGTGATGTGCTATCAGAGGAGCTAGCTGGCTCGTCAGGGACCCAGGGGGTGTCCCCAGCAGCGGAGCGCGCGGAGTTTAGCCCGGAATTTGTTTTGTTGTTGCACCAGGCATTTTGTCTACGTCGTCGGGGTCGTTTGCCCAGCGCTTTGCCGATTCCCGGTGTTTCCCAGCCTCTGGAGCCCAGGGCGGGGGTTGGGGTGGAACCGGTGGCAGCCAAGAAGGCGAGGATTCAGGCGTCCACGTCTGAGGAGATGGCTTGGAATGTTGAGGAGGATCTTGATTGGGAGCAAGATGAGATGGCTCCCGATCTCGAGGATGGAGAGATTCCGGAGCCGGAGGATCATGCCAAGATCATTAGATTGTTCCGTAGGGAGGAACTCTCGGCATTAATCTCAGAGGCGCTGCAGGTGTTGAATCTTTTCTCGCCAGTTACTGTGGAGGAGGAGATTGAAGACCCGGTCATCCAGGCGGTCTGGCAGTCACAGGTAGTGTTCCCAATGCATAGAGTTGTGGACAAAATGATCCAGGAGGAATGGGATAGGCCAGAAACGGGTCTGCGTGGCATACGGACCATGAATAGGCTCTATCCCTTGGCTGAGAAGGATCGGGAACGGTTTAAGGCGCCACGGGTAGATGCAGTGGTTTCGGCTGTTACCAAGAAGACTCCTATCCTGGGAATCCTTTAAAGCTGCACTACCCTCCACCAGGATGGTAAAGTGGATAGTTTATTGAAACAGACCTTTGAAGTGGATTCGCTGTCACTTCAAGCTTCCATTTGCGGAGCTTGGGTGGCCAGAGCATGTTTGCGTTGGGTGCAACGGCTGAGGCAGTCCGCAGACTTGGATCTGGAGGGGCTCAAGCAGCTGGATCGTCTAGAGTCCGGAACGGCCTATCTTGCTGATGTGCACTATGACTTGATCAGGGCCCTAGCTAATAGTACGGCATCCATGGTGGCTGCTCGCCGCTCGGTGCGGTTGCAGAATTGGGCGGCGGATGGTTCCTCGAAGTCTCGCCTCGGCAAACTGCCTTTTAAGGGCAGTCTACTTTTTGGAGACGATCTGGACAAGTTAGTAAAGAATCTCAGGGAGTCCAAAGGGGGTAGGCTTCCTGAGGATAAGCCGAAGCAAGGCAAGCCGAATCAAGCTTATAGAGGTCGGTTTCGGGACTTCCGCAGATTTCGTTCCTCACGCTTCACCTCTTCGCAGAGGGGTCGGTTCCCGGCTCGTGCGCAGGGGTTTCTTCCGAGGGTAGAGGTTTTGCGTCCGGCGGTTCGCCTGCGGCTTGCAAGGCGCAATGAGATAAGGGTGGGTCCTGCTGGGGGGGCCTCCCATAGGGGGATGTCTCCGGGAGTTCCTTCCGGCTTGGACCCTTATCACCTCCGACCGCTGGGTGTTGGAGATAATTCAGCAGGGCTATGTGCTCGAGCTGGATCGTCCTGTGCGGGATTCCTTCGTCATGTCCCCTTGCAGGAGCGCTTCAAAGATCGTGGCCATTCGCAGTACCTTAGATCACCACCTTCAGTTAGGGGCGGTGATCGAGGTGCCCAAAGCAGAGTACGGCACAGGTCGGTACTCCATTTATTTCGTGGTGCCAAAGAAGGGCGGAACGTTAAGGCCCATTTTAGATCTGAAAGCAGTCAATCGTTGCCTCAGAGTGCCGCACTTTCGGATGGAAACCTTGCGATCCGTCATCGTGCGCCAAGGGGAGTATTTGACATCTCTCGACCTTACAGAGGCGTACTTGCACATACCTATTCGCGCAGCCCATTAGAAATTTCTGCAGTTCGCTTTCTTTTGGGGTCATTATCAGTTCCAAGCGTTGCCCTTTGGCTTGGCGACGGCGCCGCGAACCTTCACAAAAATTATGGTCGTGGTGGCGGTGGCGTTGCGCAAGGAAGGCATCCTGGTACATCCATATCTCGACGATTGGTTGATTCGTGCCAAGTCCGAATCGGAGAGCGTTTGCGTGACGGCCAGAGTGGTAGAGTTCTTTCAGAGCCTGGGTTTGGTGGTCAATCCAGTCAAGAGTCGTCTGCAGCCTTCTCAGGACATAGAATACCTAGGGGTGCGCTTTGACACTCGGCAGGGCTTCGTGTTCCTACCACAGAGCCGCGCTCAGGTCTCTGGTCTGGAAGTTCCGGTCGGTCATGGCTCCGTTGGCATGGTCTTACTTGCAGGTGTTGGGAACAATGGTGGTGACCTTGGAGGTGGTGCCGTGGAACAGGTTTCATATGCGTCTGTTACAAAGGGCACTTCTACGGCATTGGTCGCATCAGAACGATTCCTTGAGCAAGCGTCTGCCGTGCCCTTGGAAGGTTCGACAGTCACTCCGGTGGTGGCTGCGGGAGTCTTCCTTGGCGGCCGGCATGCCCCTAGAACAACCACAGTGGCTCCTGTTATTGACGGATGCCAGTCTGACGGGGTGGGGTGCCCACTGCCAGAACAGGTTTGCGCAGGGGGTTGGGCGCCCCAAGAGAGGTCTTGGTCGATAAATTGGTTGGAGTTTCGGGCTGTGATGCGAGCGCTACAAGCATTCGAGGACTTGGTCCTGGGCCGTCCGGTTCGGGTACTGTCAGACAATTCGGCGACGGTGGCATACATAGACCGCCAAGGCGGCACGGGAAGTGCCGCAATGGAAGAGGAAGCGGATCTGTTACTCGCATGGGTAGAAAGGCGATTGACGGCATTTTTGGCAGCGCACATAGCGGGAAAGGAGAATGTCCAGGCGGATTTTCTCAGCAGAGTGCAGGTAGATGCGGGGGAGTGGGAGCTTCATCCCGACGTGTTTGCACTGATAGTGAGTCGCTGGGGAATGGCGGTAATGGATTTGACGGCGACCTTTCAGTCGGCGAAAGTCGGATGGTTTTTCAGCAGAAGGAGAGAGCGCATGTCCGAGGGCATCGACGCGCTGTTGCAGCAGTGGCCAGCCTCTGGACTCCTGTACATATTCCCTCCGTGGGCGTTAATAGGCTGAGTGGTTCAGAGAATCGGGGCTCACCCGGGAAGGGTGCTCCTCGTGGTGCCGGACTGGCCGCGATGTCCGTGGTATGCGGATCTCGTGCGTCTCTTAGACGGCACATCGTGGCGGTTGCCGATAAGGGCGGATCTGTTGCTTCAGGGTCCGCTTTTCATGCCCCAAGTGGATCGGTTCTCGCTTACGGTATGGCCATTGAAAGGGCCTGGTTGAAGAAAAAAGGTTATTCGGCAGCGGTAGTATCTACGCTGCTTCGGGCGAGGAAGCAATCCACCTCTTTATCGTATGTGCGGATATGGCGTGTCTTTGAGGATTGGTGCTCCCGACATCAACTTCGGGTGGCAACGGTGGCCATGCCTTCTATCTTAGAGTTTCTGCAGGATGGTTTTGAGAAAGGCCTGGCGGCTAGTTCTTTGCGCATTCAGTTGGCAGCTCTCGCCTGTTTCCGCAGTAAGGTGCAGGGGCGGTCGTTAGGTACGCACCCTGATGTGATCTGTTTCTTGAAGGCAGTTTCCCGGTTGCGGCCGTTGCGCAGGGTGGTGGTCCCGCCTTGGGATCTCAGTCTTGTGTTGACGGCGTTATCGTGGTCTCCCTTTGAGCCGTTCCATCGAGCTTCAGTGAAAGATTTAACTTTGAAGACAGTTTTTCTAGTGGCGATCTGTTTGGCTAGGCGCGTTTTGGAGTTGCAAGTCTTTTCGTGTAGGGAACCATACTTGTCATTTTCAAGGGAAAAAGTGGTGCTGCGTCCAGTTCCTTCCTTTCTACCTAAGGTAGTGTCTCCCTTTCATTTGAACCAAGTGGTGTGTCTGCCTGTTCTCGGTTCTTTGGAGGGTGCCGATCGTGATCGGGGGTTACGTCGGTTGGATGTTAAAAGATCATTGCGACGGTATTTGCAGGCTACGGATGCGTTTCGCAAATCGGATCATTTGTTTGTACTGTTTGGAGGTGTCCGCAAAGGGGAGGCGGCATCTAAGGCTTTGAATGCCCGGTGGCTGCGAGAGGCTATAGCGTCCGCTTATCTGCTTCAAGGTCGGTCAGTGCCGGAGGGCTTGCGAGCGCATTCCACCAGAGTGCAGGCCTGTTCCTGGGCGGAGCGCAGTTTGGTGCCGCCAGGGGAGATCTGTCGAGCGGCGACATGGTCGTCTCTTCATACTTTCACTAAGCATTACCGTCTGGATCTAGCGGCGGCTGCGGATGCTCAGTTCGGTTCGGCAGTATTGCGAGCCGGATGGCGGGGTCCCTCCCATGATGACTGCTCTGGTACATCCCAGAGGTAGAGGACTGAACTGGAGGAACGATAAGGAAATGATAATTACACTTACCTGGTAATTGTAGTTCCTTGAGTGACGACAGTTCAGTCCTCCATCCCTCCCAGTTTTTTCCACAGGCGGAGTGCTAAAGGGGGGGCGTGAGTCCGTTCTTACAGGTAGGTGTAATTCGCTGTGCTTCATTTTTCTTTTCACTTTTTGATGCTCCGCAGTTTATCTGGCAGTAACGGAGTATGAAAGTCTAGCCGACTATTGTAGTATTTAACCCTTATGGGCTAGTTAAGTTTAGAATTTGGTTATTGATGTTAGCTACTTATTTCTTGTTCCTTTGAGTCTGCTTTGTTAATAGTTCACGCTGGAGGGAGAGAGAGAGAGAGATCAGCAGGCTATATCCAATGATGTCATGATTCTGACGTACCAGTCTCCAAGCTGCAGGAGGAGGTTGACAACCCAGAGGTAGAGGACTGAACTGTCGTCACTTCAAGGAACTACAATTACCAGGTAAGTGTAATTATCATTTTCCTGTCCATACTTCAGTAAGGCTTTTGACACTGTTCTGCATAAAAGGTTGAAGAGCTAGAAAATGTGGGAATTGGGAGAAACTGGTATGAGAGGGTAAGTTGGTAACAGCTGTGTGATTTTGCAGTTGTTACTTATTGCAATATTTTGGTCTGGCAGTGGAGGTGATAACTACCAAGCAGCATGGCAAACTTCATTTAAAGTAAATTATTTGCTATGCTCTGAGAAGGGGGGAGAGTAAGAAGGAAGACGAGCAGGCTGGTTGGCTGCCCCCCCCCCCCCATCAGAATTTTAGTCACTGGTCTTAACGCTGACTGGGACCCCAGGGTTTCACCTGTGAGACTGGTCCCTTTCCACACAAATCACTTGAGCCCCTGGGGTAGAACAGGGAATGCACTTAGGGGTCATGAACCTTCTACTGCCTAGAATTGATCTCCGTTCTTTTTTGATCCTTTAGCTCATTCTGTTACACCAGCTGTTCTGCTTATGGACCTTCCTTCTGTTCACTGGTCTCTCTCTGCATACTTTTAACTTTCCCTGGAGTGTGCTGTAAGCTGCCTATCCAGTTTGGGGTGGCAGCAATCCTGTAATGAGTGGCCGAGGAGGACACCTAGGCAGCTCAACCCAGGATGTGCTGCGCCCTAAACCCATGGGTACAGTTCACTTCTTCTTGCTCTCTGGAGTCCTGTGAAGGAAAACCTTGGATACTGGCTCTTCAGGCCCTATATGCTTTCCTCCAAAAGTGATGGCTAGTCCTGCCATTCCCTATTACAGCATATTGTATGAGGGATTACTTAGGAGCAAGGATGCCAGAATGTTTCTTTCAGTAGAGCTCACGGTGGGGGTCTGGCTACTGTTGCTTAAAAAGAGGTATTTTAATTTGAAAACAAGATTGTAATATTGCCCTTGAATATAGCGCTCAAGGCAAGGTCTTAAAGTAATCTGTAGAATTTTGGAGGCCATCCTTTAGTCGGGATGCAAAGATGATGGAAGAAGTTCAGAGAAGGGATATTAAAATGGACTCACACCAACTAGACATATGAGGTCATTGTACAATGTTAAATGTAACCCCAATTGTGTTGTCTAAATGTTGTTAAGTACCCTCATGTTAAGTGTAACCCTCCAATTGTGATGTGACCACTTTGATTGAAGGATAAGGTGGTATACAAATCTGTCTAAATAAATAAATAAAATAAGACTTGCATAACAAAACCCTACAAAGAAAGCCTTATACTCCAAATATTGTCGCTGGGAGAAGAAAGCCAAATATTTTGACAATTTTTAATACATTTTAGGAAGGTGAAATGTTCCCCAGAAAAGGAAGGTTAGGGAGTTATGGTATAGCTTTAGAGGAATGAAAGTTCTAAGGAAACATGCAAAAGGTGACGGATGCCAGGTACAGCTTACCCGCAGAGATGATGGCAACCGTAATTCAAGCATTTTGCAACAGATATAAAGAGACGTAACACTGGGAGGCTGCAATATTGCAGTCGTCCTACTCTCCACTCCTTTGAGACTAGAGACAAAGGGTGCATTGTGATAATAAAGAGGGCAGATATATGAAGCATGATGTGAGCCACACTAATTTTGTTAGCTATTTATTAACATTTTTTTTTTTTTCACAACTTTATAGATGAAGTATTAGTAAGTAAAAGAGAAATGTCAAGCAAAATACAAATAACTTTGATAATGTTACTTTTTTTTTGTTGCTATCTGTACAAGTCCACAACAATGGAATGGAGGCGCGCCCTGAAAAATACAAATGTTTTTTCCATATGCAGCACAATTGCTTAATTATCCTCATATAGCCCTAATTGGCCAGGCTCCAAGGTGATTGATTTTTTCTTTTTTAGTGCCATCAAGTCAATGCTGACTCCTGGCGACCCAGCTGCCTCTGGGTTTTCTTGGCAGTGTATTACGGGAAGTAGATTGCCAAGGTGAAAGTACTCTGCAGATATCATTCTGGCTCAGACTTTCTGTCAAACCCCCTTTTTAATAGAGATGCTTCAGTGAAAACGAATAACATACTTTCTAGGAAGTTTTAAAAAAAATATCCCTCAACACAAAGTTCTAGGGCACATCTTAAGAAACTCTAACAGATTGCGTTACAGAAGATAAATCAGGAAACACAATTGTGCAATAACCATGAAAGGCCAACACCCTGTAGTTAAAGAATGACATCAGCATTTGATTCTCTCAAATAAGGAAAGGGCCAAGGTCACCGTTGAAACCCTCATACCTGTCCTTAGCTCAGGTGTTCAGCAGAGCAGTCCGGTTTGAATTATTAGATATTTCAAATGCTCCATTTCCCCTTCATCTGGATTCCCACCAGATGCTCTCAAGGATTTAGGAATATAATAAGCCCAGTAGACAGAGAATCCAGGGAGAAATACTAACTAGTAATTGGAAATAATCCTTAGGCATTTCCAAAGCCTAGATTTTACCATTAAAGAGAAAATTAAGAAAATGTGAATTTCTATATGTGGCATTTTCAAAGTTTTCAGTTTTCTTTTGCAACAAAGCATTGCCTTTAATAAGCCCAAGATTAGCTGCTTCTAAGGTTATGGATCTTGGAGCTCAATATGGCCATCATAAGCTGCAATTTTTGTCATGCGTGCCTCAGAAAAAATTACAAGCTAGATTAAGCAGTTGGCCAGGGTTACCTCCATCCTAGGGATAAACCTTCATATCTGCATGTTGGAGACCTTTCTAGATGGTGTAAAAGAGAGGGAAAGCTTACTTAATGCACTCTAAGGGAAACAGACAGGGTAAATGCTGTCAGTCTATTCTTCATCCAAGGTAGGAGACTGAACACTACCCGTAATTGCCAAAGACTGGGTTGAGAACCCCTGGATTATTACAAAGCTTGGTGGCAAGACATGGGGTGGGGGAAGGGGTTATGCCAATATGGAAAAATGAAGACTTAACTTGTGTGCCCTTGGATACTGAAGGTTCAGCTGACAGCTTTGTCCTGTTTCAGAGGTTTGTCGGATGTTTTGTGCCTTAATCAGGGGGTTCAGTGTCTGCATTCCTCCCTCCAGTCTATGGTCCTTTGCTAGAATCTGTGTCTTGTGCTTGGGGCCCTGATGTCTGAGCCCTTGAGCCATTGAAGTGCGCTACTCTGAAAGATTTGGCACTCAAGATGGTCGTCTTGGTTGCGATTGTTCCACAAAGAGGATTCTGAGTTGCTGGCTCTCTCTTGCCAAGATCCTTGCCTATCTTTTTCTGAGAAGGATATTTTCATTCAGCCTCTGCAATCCTTCTTGCCTGAAGTGATTTCTTCCTTTCATGTGAACCAGGAGGTTTGCCTGCCCTCCTTCTCTAGGGAGCAGTGTTGGGGAAATTTTAAGGATCATTACCTTGTGGATGTCGAGAGGGTGCCTCTCCGGTCCTTGGAGGTTATGAATTCTTTTCGTAAGTCAGACCATCTTTTGTGCTGTTTGCTGCCTTGCAAAAGGCGATGCAGTGGCTAAGTCTGCATTGGGGTGCTGGGTTAAGGAGGCCATTGCCTCAGAGGATCGGTTGCAGAACTAGCCAGCTCTAGTGGATTTGCATGCCTGTTCTACTCAAGCGCTAGTATCCTCATGAGCGGAGCTCAGTAGCCCCTGCAGACATTTGTTTGGCGGCAACGTGGGCATCACTTTCTACTTTTGTCAAGTGTTTCCTCTTGGATGGGTGGACACTGCCTTTGACTCTAAGATTTTGCGAGCTGTTGTGTTTTTTCTTCCCATCCATTGGAGGCGTAGCTTTGGTATGTCCCACTTGTCTGGACTGGTCTAGCAGGACAATATGGAAGGTGATATTTTACTTACTATCAGGCCCCACCCCCTGGAACTGTGCTTGTTCTGTCCTTTCATGACGGCACCCTTGGGTCCGCTATGATTTATATACTTGGCTCCACAGGTCCATCTTCTATGGATAGCCTTCTTTTTATGCTTTCCTGTACATAGCTCACTACTGTTTGATTACTCATTGTTGTCCACATTGAGGTTGTGTGAGGCTTACCATGTTCTCCCACATACTTTGAGACGAATACCGAAGAGACCTCTGGTGGTTGATGCAGATAGAGGAATGATGTCATTGAAGTCTAGGCTTTTCATTGGTTCTTTGACTTCACTAATCTGTTGGTAGGGGAACACAATCCACTTGTCTGGACTGGTCTAGCATGACTCAAGGAAAGGACACCTTATGTGTTCAGAAAAAAATATTTATCTCTGGAGATAAGTAGCATGGAATCTGGCTACCTTTTGTATATGCCAGGTACTTGTGACCTGGATTGACTATTGTTGGAAACAGGATGCTAGGTTTGATAGAACGTTTTGGTCTGATTCAGTATGGCAGTTCTTATGTTCTTAAATGAGGCCTGGAAAGAAGATGGGAGTCTGCTGGTAGCCCTGGTTGGAGAATCTTCATTTTTGTCCATGATTGGATGGCAGTAGTGGGGATGCTTGGCAGTGGAGTAAGAGAGGTGAGATGTAGAGAGGAGAAGAATAGAGTGAGGGCCTGAGCCCAGAGGAGGGGGAGAGGTAGAGAGACAGACTGTACTGCACCATGATGGTGTGTCGGGGCAGGATTAAGGTATAGGCAAACTAGGCACATGCTAAGGAAATCTCAAAGATGTCTAATTCATTGGCTACCAAAGCAGATCTTTCCCCTAGAAAGGAAGAGGAGTGGGTTGGCCTAGAGCTATCATCACCTGCAGAGGTCTGGCTTTATGCCGCCCCCACTGCATTGTTCTGCAGTTGGAAGAAGGCTCATTGAGCAGTGCTTCTTATCTCTGCATGCTTACCTGCATAATCAGAATCACACGGGGCCCCATTTGTGGGAGTTTCCAACAGTGGCCATGCCAGGTCTCAAGTATAAATCGGGTTCCCACAGGGCAGCAGCAGTTTCTTTTTGTGCGCTGGCTCTAGAGTTGAGCTGCCACTAAAGCGGGGTTGTGGCCCATCTGTCAAGGTTCATAAGAACATAAGATATGCCATACTGGATCAGACCAAGGGTCCATCAAGCCCAGTATCCTGTTTCCAACAGTGGCCATGCCATGTCTCAAGTACTATAAATCGGGTTCCCACAGGGATATACATTCTATGCAGCTTGTCCTAGCGGTAAGCAGTGGATTTCCCCAGTCCTCTTTAATAATGTTTTATGGACTTTTCCTCCAGGAACTCATGCAAACCTGTTTTGAACCCAGCTACATTAACATCTTTTAATACATCCTTCGGTAACAAATTTTGATTATGCGCTGAATGAAAAAAATATTTTTTTCGATTAGTCTTAATTGTGCTACATTGTAGCTTCATTGCATGTCTCCCTTGTCTTTCTACTTTTTGAAGTAGTAAACAACCGATCTACATTTACCCGTTCCCTTCCATTTGTTATTTTATAGACCTCCGTCATATCTCCCCTCAGCCATCTATTTTTCCAAGTTGAAGAGTCCTAATACTTTAAGCCTTTCCTCTTAGCAATATCCTTCCATCCCCTTTACTATTTTGATCGCTTTTCTCTCTATCTTTTCCAATTCTGCTATATCCTCTTTAAGATATGGCAACCAGAATTGCACACAATATTGAAGGTTGCGATCACACCTTGGAGTAATACAAAGGCACTATAATGTCCTTGGTTTTTATTTTCTATTTCTTTCCTTATGATTCCTAGTTAAATAAAAGGGAAAATAAAAAGGAAAATAAGGTGATAATCCAAAGGTATCACCTTATCGCCTTATTTTCTATTTTTATTTCACCTACCATTATAGTGGACCAACCCGGCTTCCACACTTACTTATGGTACCTATCATTCTATGTGCTTTATTGTTCACGGCTGCACACTAGGCAAAGGATTTCAACATATTATCTACTATGACACCCAGATCCTTTTCATGAGTGGTGATTCCTAATGTGGAACCTTGCATCGTTGACTGTAGTTTGCCGTTGTTCTTTCCTAGGTTCATAACTTTGCACTTGTCCACATTAAATTTCATCTGCCATTTGGACTCCCAGTCTCCCAATTTTTGAGGTCCTTTTGCAATTTTTCACAATTCTCTTGTGTTTTAACAACTTTGAATAATTTTGTTTCATCTGCAAATTTGATAATTTCACTTGTCATTCCTATTCCAAGTCATTTATGAAAATGTTAAAAAGCAGCAGGCTCAGCACAGATCCCTGGGGTACTCCACTATTCATCTTTCTCTGTTGAGAAAATTGGCCATGTAGCCCTACTCTTTGTTTTTCTATATTTAACTAGTTCTTAATCCACAATAGTATACTACCTCCTATCCCATGACTTTTTATTTTCGCCAAGAGTCTCTCATGAGGAACCTTGTTAAAGGCTTTCTGAAAATTCTGATACACTATATCAACCGACTCACCTTTTATCTGCCTGTTTATTCACACTTTAGAAAAAATATAACAGATTAGTGAGACAAGACTTTCCTTGGCTAAATCCATGTGTACTTCCTGCTATTAAGCAATGACTATCCACATGTTCAGTACTTTTGTTCTTAATAGTGGTTTCTGCTATTTTGCCTGGTATGGAGTAGAGGAGTAGTCTAGTGGTTAGAGCAACTGCCTAGTACCCAGAAGATCAAGGGTTGATTCCCACTGGCACTCCTTGTGACCTTGGGCAAGTCACTTTGCTCTCCATTGCCTCAGAAGAAAAGGCCTGGCAATCTACCTCTGGTGAAACGTTGCCAAGAAAACCCAGAGTCAGCTGGGTCACCAGGAGTCCGCACTGACTTGATGGCACAAACTCCCCCCTCCCCAAAAAAACAAATGTTAAGCTCATTCGTCTATAGTTTTCTGTATCACCCCTGGAACCCTTTTTAAAAATTGGCATTACATTGGCCACTCTCCGATCCTCAGATAGTACAGATGATTTTATGGATAGTTCACATATTACTAAAAAGTAGATCTGTAATCTCATATTTCAGTTCTTTCAGCACCCTGCGATTTATGCCTTCTGGTCTAGGTGATTTGCTGCTCTTTAGTTTATCAAATAGCTGTATTAGATCTTCCTGATTTTGAGGTTTGTTTCCTTGTTCTGTTCAACGGCTGGTGCCAGGGAACCTCCAGGCCTTGCAGCTATAGAACCATCACTTTGAGGTTCAGCTTTGTGGAGGTACCAGTCTGTCTCGTGGCCCTACTGCGACGTCTCAGCTGGATTAGCTGTGACTGGTATTGGCTCATCTATGGCAAGAAAAGAACGTATCTGACTCTGGAGAGCTTTTGGGGAAATGTATGGGAGTGGTCCTTGCATTCTCTTTGCGCAAAGGGCAACAGCAGCATATGTCTCCTTTGCAAGTGAAGAGCCTGACAAGTGTGGGAAATGCTGCCACCTTGTCAGCCAGTCCCTGGTCCCCCCCCCCCCCCGACATCTTCTCCGGGCAGCCAGTCCTGCTGGCGGACAACTTTCTTTGGAAGAGAAGAAACACACAGGGCTGTTCCTTCAGGCAATGAGCAATTTCTTAAAGGATTGTGGTGTTTTATTTTTCATTTTCTGGTACTAGCCAATGCAATTCTGGGTCCCTCCAAATCTGTGCCTCACCTGACTGGTTCTCTGGCCGCAGGGAGCAATGAAGAAGGTAATGATGCTTGCAGGGGTCAGAGATTGACTCTAGTGCTCTTAAGGGGGACCCAATCTGCCTCCAATATAAGATATGCCATACTGGGTCAGACCAAGATCCAGCAAGCCCAGTATCCTGTTTCTAGGTCACAAGTACCTAGGAGTTTCCCCAAAAGACACAGCTTACACAATGCTTGTACTGGGGCAAGCAGTGGGTATCCCAGGTCCCCTAATGGTTATGGACCTTTCCTCCAGGAACTTGTCCAAACCCTTTTTAAACCCAGCTACACTAACAGCTTTTACTACATCCTCCAGTAATGAATTTGAGTTTGATTACACTTTGAGTGAAAAATATTTTCTCTTATTAGTCTTAAATAGGTTACCCTATAGCTTCATTGCATGTCCCCTAGTTTTTCTATATTTTGATGGCATAAACAATCGATCTACATTTACCCGTTCCACTCCATTCATTAATTTATAGACCTCTATCATATCTCCCCTCAGCTGTCTCTTTTCCAAGTTGAAGAGCCCTAACCTTTTTACCCTCTCTTCATAGGGGTATCCTTCCATCCCCTTTACCATTTTGGTGGCTCTTCTCTGTACCTTTTACTAATAAGGCTATATCCTTTTTAAGATATGGTGACCAGAATTGCACACAATATGAGGTGAGGTTGCATCATGGAACGATGCAGAGGCATTAATATCCTTTGTTTAACTTTCCATTCCTTTCCTTATGATACCTAGCATTCTATTTGCTCTCTTGGCTGCTGCTGCACACTGGGCGGAGGGTTTCAACATGTTATCCATGATGACGCCTAAATCTTTTTCCTGGGTGGTGGTTCCTAATGTGGAACCTTGCATCGTGTAACCATAGTTTGGGTTGTTCTTTCCTAGGTGTATAACTTTGCACTTGTCCACATTAAATTTCACCTGCCATTTGGACTCTGTCTCCCAATTTTCAAGGTCCTCTTGCAATTTTTCACAATCCTCATGGGTTTTAACAATTTTGAATAATTTTGTATCATCTGCAAATTTGATTACCTCGCTCATTTATTCCCATTCCCATTAAAAAGCAGTAGACATAGCACAGATTCCTGGGGTACTCCACTGTTCACCTTTCTCCATTGAGGAAAACTAGCCATTTAGCCTACCCTCTGCTTTCTGTCTGTTAGTCAGTTCCTGATCCATAATAGTGCACTGCTCCTATCCCATGACTTTTTAATTTCGCCAAGAGTCTCTCATGAGGGACCTTGTCAAAGGCTTTCTGAAAATCCAGATACACTATATCAACCGACTCACCTTTGTCTGCCTTTTTATTCACACTTTTAAAAAAGCATAACACATTAGTAAGCAAGACCTTCCTTGACTAAGCCATGTTTGCTGTTTCCCATTAAGCCATGACTATCTACATGTTCAGTAATTTTGTTCTTTATAATGTTTTCAGCCATTTTTCTTGGTACTGACATCAGGCTCACCGTTTTTTTGCTTTCTGGATCCCCCCCCTGGATTTTTTAAAAATTGGCGTTACATTGGCCGTCCTCCAATTTTCAGGTATTACAGATGATTTTAATGATAGTTCATAGATTACTAATAGCAGGTCTGCAATCTCATAGTTTATTTATTTATTTACATTCTCTTATATACCGCGCTATTCTGCATCAGTGTGGTTTACATTGAACAAACTGAAATTACATCGAACAGGGCATTATAACTTGGAGATAACTATTTTACAGGGAACATGGGCTATGGAGGGTTAAGTGGCTTGCCCAAGACCACAAGGAGCACCTGTGGGACTAGAAACCCCAGTCCTTCCGGCCCAAGGTTGCCATCCTCTAGTGGGATTTGAACCCCTGACCTTCCGGCCTGAAGTTCCTTGCCCCAACCACTAGGCCACTCCTCCACTCCTTCTGTTCAGTTCTTTCAACACCCTTGGATGTATACCATCCAGCCCAGGTGATTTGCTACTCTTCAGTTTATCAAATAATTGTAATACATCTTCTTGGTGTATCAATATTTCTTTCAATTCTTCTGCGGCATCACCTTTAAATACCATTTCAGTCATGGGTATCATCTCTATATCTTCCTCCATAAAGACCGAAGCAAAGAATTCATTCAGTCTCTCTGCTATGACCTTGTCCCCTCTTAGTGCCTCTTTTACCCTTCTGTCATCTAATGGTCCAACTGACTCACGGATTTTTTTTTGCTACGAATGTACTTGAAAAAATCTTTATTGCGTGTTTTTGCTTCCACAGCAAGCTTTTTCTCTCTTTGCCTGCCTTATCAATGCATTATGTCTAACTTGCTTGTGTTTATGTTTCCAGTTTGTCATTTGGCTCCTTTTTCTATTTCCTGAAGAAATGCTTTTTTGGCAACAGCCTCTCTGATCTCATCTTTAAAACATGCTAGCAGTTTTTTGGACTTCCTTCCAATTTTCTTAAAGCGTGGAATACAGCTGGTCTGGGCTTCCAAGATAGTATTTTTAAGTGACGCTCATGCTTGATGTAAAACTCTTTAACCTTTGTATCTGCTCCTTTTAGTTTTTTTTTTTAACTATATTGCCTCATTTTATCATAGTCTGCGTTTCAAAGTTAAAAGGTAGTACTGTGGATTTCCTTACCGCCCTTCCTTCATTTATTAAATCAAACACGATCATCTTATGATCACTATTGCCAATTAGCCCCCACACCCTTATCTCTTGCACCAGATCTGGTGTTCCACTAAGGACTAGGTCCAAAATGGCTTTCCCTCTGGCCGGTTCATGAACCAGTTGTTCCAAGAAGTCACTTATTTCATCTAGAAACTTTATCTCCCTAGCATGTCCTGCCATGACAGTGACCCAATTGTTAGCGGGGTAATTGATATCACCCATTATTATTACTGTGCTGTAACTTTTGTTAGCTTCCTGATTTCTTTGAGCATTTCATCATCCATTTGTTCCTTCTGGCCAGGCGGTCAATAGTACACCCCCACTGCCATCGCCTTACCCTTTCCCTTTTTACATAGAATGTCAATCCATAGAGATTCTGCAGGGAATTTTGTTTCCTGCAAAACTTTAATCCTTTGTGACTGTATCATAGAGTGCAACCCCTCCACCAATTTGATCTGCTCTGTCATTATGATATAGTTTGTACCCAGGTATCACAGTGTCCCACTGGTTGTTCTCTTTCCACCTTATCTCTCAGATACCAATTATATCTAACCTCTCATGTAGTGCTATATATTATAACTCTCTCATCTTATTTTTTAGACTTCTAGCATTTGCATACAAGCATTTTAAAGGCTGTATTTTATTCATATTCATCTGGCTATTAGTAGGCAGGGATAATTTGGAATCTTTAAGCTCTGTCTGCTCCATACTCAAGGGTATTTGGGCTACTTTTGTTTTTCATTGGAACCTCTCTGCTGATATGCCCTAACTTCAATCTTTTGCTAGTATCCTTCAAGGATACATTGTTCTGAACCATGCACTCTTGGGCGACTGTCAGCTGTCCCCAATTATCTAGTTTAAAAGCTGCTCTATATCCTTTTTAAAGGTTAATACCAACAGCCTGGTTCCATCCTGGTTAAGGTGGAGCCCATCCCTTTGGAAAAGCCTCTCCTTTCCCCAGAATGTTCCCCAGTTCCTAACAAATCTAAAATCCTCTTCCCTGCACCATTATCTCATCCACACATTGAGACTCCGGAGTTCTGCCTGCCTTTTGAGTCCTATGCGTGCAAACCTCAAGGAGGTTTTTGTATCTCCAGCAATCTTGGGGTCTGAGTGACGGTGAGAAAAACTCTGCTGTGGAGATCTCTGGGGGCTTTAGCAGCTTGGAAAAATGAGTTCCTTAGCGTCCCTCCAGTCTAGTCCCGAAAGATAGAAGTTGTGTTCATCCTCTGCAGCTTGGAGACTGAGCATGATCCAAATCTTGATGACCTCAGCCTATATAATCCAGGGACCGCCTCCATTCTTCAGTTCTCAGTCTCCAAGCAGTGTTAGGAGGTGTGAGCCCAGGGACTAGAGACTCACTTCAGGAATGATTAAGTAGTTTTTTGGTTAGTGCTAGGGATTTTGATAGGTTTTTTGTTTTTAAAAAAAAAAAGGGGATTACTGTCCCTTTAAAATCGGTGAGTGTTTCCCCGACTCGGTTTCTCTCTTGAGCTGGGCAGCCGTCTTACCCCCCTTCTCCCCTCTCTCTGGAACCATGGCAGTACGGAGTGAGTGTGGGAGTTGCAGCTGGGGGCCTCCGGCAGCAGATCCCCCCCGAGGCAGGTGAGCTGCCGTTGAGGGTTTGCCGTGCAGTTGGAGCGTGGGAACAATTCGCTGCAGGGTGCCTAGGCGGTGCGGCGTTGCGAAAGCAGAGAGTCTGCTCGATCCGGAGGACAGGTACCGGGGTGGGCGGCTCGGCGGGCTAGCAGGGCAGCGGAAAGCAGGAGAGAGTTCGGTGTTGCATTTCTGTGCAGGGGCAGGTTATTTCCGGCTCGGCGGTCCCGACGGCCATTTTGGGTGCCGCGTGGTAGTTTGCGCAGGAACGGGAGGCGCGTCAGGGATCGTTTTCTTGGGTGATTGCCTTGCTGGGGAGCCCCTCCGATGTGCGTTGACTAAAAAAAATAAAATAAAAAATAAAAAGACAGGCACACTTCTTGGCAGTGCTGGTACGCTTGAGCCCCGGCTGGATTTAGCTGGTTTGGTGTAAGCTCTTAGTGGAGAGGGGGGGCTTGGCCTGACTGGCTTGAATGCCGGCTCGGTCTCGCTGTCTTTTGTGTGGGATCCGCAGGTCGCCAGTTTCTGAGGCAGGAGTGTGCAAGGCTTGTGCACAAGAGGCTGCGCTGGCCAGTTTGGAAGAAAAGAGCATGACGGAGATGGCCAAGGAAGGCTTGGGGTCTGGTAGCCCTCCCAGCCCTCCGTTGTTGCCCCCGGAACCCCTACCGGGGCCTTCCTCGGCGCCGCAGGTCTCCTTGTCCCCGCCTTCGCTACAGGGAGGCTTGGGGGCCATTTTATCTCAGCAATGCTTGGTGTTGCTGCAGCAAACCCTGGGCGGAGCTGGGGGGAAGGAGTCGGGTGCCGGCGAGGAGCGTGCCTCGGGGGCTAAGAGGCAGGGGGCACCTCTGGATGCAGAGGGCAGGCCAGTTAAGCGGGCCAGACGGTTGGAGAGCATGGATTTGGATTTGGACCTGGATGTGGGGTCGGCAGTGGTAGACGACTCCGAGGAGCAGCCGGAGTTAGAGGAAGGAGAGTTGCAGGACCAAGACGACCAGGCCAGAATTGTTAGAGTGTTTCGGAGAGAGGAATTGGCGGTGCTCATAGGGGAGACTATGAGTGCTCTGAATATCCCTGCGTCGGAGCAGGCGGTTGATGCTTCCTTAGAGGACCCTTTGCTGCAGGCGGTCAGGAAGTCGCAGAGGGCGTTCCTGCTCCACAGAGTTTTTAAGGAGATGATCCAGGAGGAGTGGGATACGCCGGATGCGGGAATCAAGGGTGAACCGCTTGTACCCGTTGCAGGAAGTAGATAAGGATCTTTTCAAACCTCCCAAAGTTGATGCGGCCGTTTCCTCGGTTACGAAGAAGACCACCATCCCGGTGGAGGGTAGTGCGGCTCTTAAAGATATGCAAGATCAGCGGTTAGACACGTTGTTGCGGCAGGTGTTTGAGGTTAATGCTCTGTCCATGCAGGCCTCGATTTGTGGGGCTTGGGTGGCGAGAGCGTGCTTGCGCTGGGCCCAAAGGTTAAAAGGGTTGCAGATGGCAAAGGCCGTTGAGGAAGCGGGGGCCGCATATTTAGCGGATAGTCAGTATGATCTTATCAGAGGAGTGGCGAAGAGTATGGCGTTGGTGGTAGCGGCCCGGCGGTCCTTGTGGCTCCGAAACTGGGTGGCGGATGCTGCCTCTAAGACCAGACTGGGGAAGCTTCCCTTTCAAGGTAAACTGCTCTTTGGTGAGGACCTGGAGAAGTTGGTGAAAGATTTAGGTGACTCCAAGGGTGGTAGGTTGCCGGAGGACAAGCAGAAGCAGGGGCGTCAGGGGGCGCCTTCTCGGAGTCAGCAACAGGTGTTTCGTAGGTTTCGGCCAGCGCGCTTTGGTCAGGTGCAGAGAGGCCGTTTTCCATACAGGTCCTCGGGCTTTCGGGGCTTTCGAGGGGCAGGCAGAGGTTTCGGTGTCTCCGCCTCCGCCTCAGGTGTTAAAAAGGCCCAATGATGCGAGGGGGGTCCAGGCTGGCGTGATCCCGGTAGGAGGTCGTCTGCGGGAGTTTCTGCCAGCCTGGACCCGCATTACCTCAGATCAGTGGGTGTTGGATATCGTGCGCAGCGGTTATGCGCTCGAGCTTTGGCCAATGACGGAGGCGTTTGTGCGCTCTCCCTGTCAGACAAAGGCAAAGCTGTTGGGGGTCAGGGAGACATTGCAAAACCTATTAGCGTTGAAGGCGGTGGTACCTGTTCCAGCGGACCAATGCGGGTACGGTCGGTACTCCATATACTTCGTGGTGCCAAAGAAAGAGGGCACGCTACGACCCATTCTAGATCTAAAACGGGTAAACAGATGTCTCAAGGTGTCACACTTTCGCATGGAAACGTTGCGGTCCGTGATATTGGCGGTGCGTCAGGGAGAGTTCCTTACGGCTCTGGATCTCTCGGAGGCGTATTTGCATATTCCGATCAGGGCGGACCACCAGATGTTTCTCCGTTTTGCGGTGCCCATGGGGCATTTTCAGTTTCAGGCGATGCCGTTTGGCCTGGCGACCGCCCCGAGAACTTTCACCAAGGTCATGGTGGTCGTGGCGGCGGCGTTGCGGAAGGAGGGGGTGTTGGTACATCCCTATCTCGACGACTGGTTGATCAGAGCGAAATCGCAGGAAGAGAGTGTAAAGGCAACCGAGAGAGTGGTGCAGTTTTTGCAGTTGCTGGGCTGGGTAGTGAACTTAGCAAAGAGCAAATTGCAGGCATAGCAGCATCTGGAGTATCGGGGTACGGTTCGACACCAGGTTGGGCAGGGTGTTTCTGCCCCACGCCAGAATAGAGAAGTTAAGGCAGCTGTTCCGGACTTTTCTGGGCAGACCAGCGCCTTTGGCGTGGCAGTACCTGCAAGTCTTGGGTATGATGGCAGCTGCGCTGGAAGTAGTACAGTGGGCCAGGGCTCACATGCGGCCGTTACAGAGGGCATTGTTACGGAGGTGGTCGCATCAGTCCGATCCATTGTCCAAGAGATTGGTGTGTCCCCTGGAGGCGCGGCTGTCGCTGCAATGGTGGTTGGTTCCAGGCAAGCTCGAAAGAGGCATGCCTCTGGAGAGCCCGGTTTGGAGAGCGCTGACGACCGATGCCAGCCTCTTCGGCTGGGGAGCGCATTTTGAGGGACAGTATGCGCAGGGCCAGTGGACGGATCAAGAAAGGTCGTGGTCGATCAACAGGTTGGAGTTGCGGGCCGTTAGGCTGGCGTTGCGGGCCCTGCTACACTTGGTGGAAGGGTCGGCGGTCCGGGTCTTGTCGGACAATGCCACGGCGGTGGCTTGTATCAATCGCCAGGGCGGCACCGGCAGTGTGGCGCTCGAGGAGGAGGCGGAGGTGCTCCTCGAGTGGGCCGAGTCTCATCTGGACGCGTTATCGGCAGCGCACGTGGCAGGGGTGGACAATGTGACCGCCGATTTTCTCAGTCAGGTGAAGGTGGACCCGGGGGGAGTGGGTTCTTCATCCGGAGGTGTTCCAGTTGATAGTGCGACACTGGGGAGTGCCAGTGATGGACCTTATGGCGACCTGGGAGTCCGCAAAGGTAGACAGGTTTTTCAGCAGGCGGAGAGAACGAATGTCAGAAGGGCTCGATGCCTTGATTCAACGGTGGCCGGAGGGACATCTCCTTTATGTGTTTCCTCCATGGGTCTTGATAGGAAGAGTTCTGCAAAGGATAGAGAGATACAGAGGACGAGTAGTGCTGGTAGCGCCGGATTGGCCAAGGCGGCCGTGGTATGCGGATCTCATGCGGCTCTTGTTGGAGCCTCCGTGGCGACTTCCCTTGCAGGCGGATCTGCTGACTCAAGGCCCGCTGGTGATGCCGCAGGTGGATCGGTTCTCGCTTACGGCTTGGCTCTTGAAGGGGCAAGGTTAAGGGCCAAGGGTTTTTCGAAAGCGGTGATTGACACGTTGCTTTGGTCCCGCAGGCGCTCCATTTCGCTAGCGTACGTTCGGGTCTGGTGTGGTGAGAGACAGCTGAGGGCGCTGGAGGCTTCGGTACCGCAGGTGTTGGCATTTCTGCAGGATGGTTTGGAGAAGGGGTTGGCAGCAGCCTCTCTCAGGGTGCAGTTGGCAGCGCTTTCTTGTTTTCGAGGAAGGATACGGGGGAAGCCGCTGGGTGGTCACCCAGAGGTGAAGAGTTTTTTGTGAGCGGTGGCGCTCTTGAGGCCTCCGCGCAGGGATCCCATTCCGGCCTGGGATCTGAATTTGGTTTTGCAGGCACTAACCAGAGAACCGTTTGAGCCCTTAGCGAGGGCGATTGTCAAGGATCTCACGCTAAAGGTGGTGTTCTTGGTGGCGATCTCCTCGGCTCGCCGCATCTCCGAGCTGCAGGCGCTGTCCTGTAGGGAGCCCTTTTTGGTGTTTCAGGTCAACAAAGTGGTGTTGAGAACGGTTCCTTCCTTCTTACCGAAAGTAGTGTCTGCGTTTCATGTCAATCAGGTGGTCTCCTTGCCGGTGTTTGAGAGGGCAAGGTCTGGTGAGAAGGGGGGTCGTCTGCACAAGCTAGATGTGGGTAGAGCCTTGAGGATGTATGTGCAGAAGACGGCTTCGTTCCGAAGGACGGATAGATTGTTTGTGCTGTTTGGGGGATCGAAGCGCGGGGAGCAGGCGTCGAAACAGTCTATCGCTCACTGGATTAAGGAAACCATTGAGTCGGCTTATCTGTTGAAGGGCAGAATAGTGCCAAAGGGCTTGAAGGCGCATTCCACTCGGGCTCAGGCGGCGTCCTGGGCGGAGTCGTGTTTGGTTCCAGCGGTGGATATCTGTAGGGCGGCGACGTGGTCTACTTTGCATACGTTTGTCAAGGATTACAGGATTGATGTGATGGCGGAAGGAGATTCGCAGTTTGGGGCATCGGTGCTTCAGGCTGGTCTAGCAGGGCCCTCCCGTTGAGGTGTTACTGCTCTGTTACATCTTCTATCTTTCGGTACTAGACTGGAGGGACGCTAAGGAAGGTGAAATTAGACTTACCTGCTAATTGTTGTTTCTTTAGGACCTCCAGTCTAGTCCCGTATCCCGCCCAGTTTGATTCTGCTGACGGCGCCCTGAAGCTAAGAGTTCCTTTGGAGGGTTGCTACTCTCGTGCGGCAGCTACTGTTCCAGGTAGGTGGTGGAGAACGGGGGTGGTCTTGCCTCTGTTCTATGAAGCTGTTTGCCTGTGGCTTGTTCAGCAAACCACGCTGTTTACAGTGTACTACAGTTAAATGTTCTCAGTTTTAGATTAGCTGTTTATGCTATGTTGTCGTTACTTAATTCTTGCTCTGGTGAGTCTGCTTTGTCAATAGAGTACTGAAGAATGGAGGCGGTCCCTTGATTATGTAGGCTGAGATCATCAAGATTTGGATCATGCTCAGTCTCCAAGCTGCAGAGGATGAACACAACTTCTATCTTTCGGGACTAGACTGGAGGTCCTAAAGGAACAACAATTAGCAGGTAAGTCTAATTTCACCTTTTTCCCTCCTGAGGAAGAGGAGGATGATTATCTGATCATCTGTTTATTTAGGCTAGATGAGCTCTTTGCCCTAATTGTGCAGATTTTGTCCTCACTCCAGATTATGGAGACATTGATGGATAAGGAGAAGGTGGAAAGGTACCTGATTCTGGAAAGTCTTTGTAGGCTTCACAGAGCTTTTCTCTTCCCACAAGCTCTCCAGTGCATGGTTTATCTTAGATTGGTATGCTCCCAGTATACCCCTCGGAGGCTTAAATTCATAAGCAAGCTCTGTGCCCTGCTCCCGGGTGAGGTCTTACTTTGGCTCTGTTTTCCTGAGATGGATGTGCTAGCGTTGGCATTCACAAAGTGCACTACTATCCTTTGGGATTAGTAGGACCAGAAGGTCGAAGTTCTCTTGAAAGAGCTCTTTTTGTCATCTTCACTGGGTCTCCAGGCAACAATGTGTGGAGGTCTTATAGTGTGAGTGCTGCTGCGCTGGGTTCAGTGGCTGCCAGAAGACTCTTCGTTCACTCAGCTGGAGTTGATGGTGGAATATTTTGGCAAACAATTTGTAAGACCTTGTCTGTCAATGAAAAAAAGCAGCAGCAGCAATGCTTTGCTGGTGGTTCAGGAATGTGGCAGCAGATACTGCTTCGAAGGCTTGCTTATCTAAACTGTCCTTTAAAGGGAGACTGCTCTTTGAAGGACTTTGGGGGGAATGAAGACTTAAAGGCTGTCGGAACATAGGCCTAGGACTTCTTCATATCTTCCAGGCAGCTCTCCTCTAGGACAACTTGCTTATACATTTGGGATTATCGCTGCTACTATGCAGACAAGCAGTTAGCCCCATGGGCAAGCATCAGGGCATCTCGTAGCTCTTTTATGGTACCTGTAAAGCCGACTGCAACTCATCCTCCTTAAGTACCCATGCCTCTTGTTCTTCCAGGTGAAAGGGCAGGGGCCTATTCCGGCATTTCTTCGATAAGTGGCGGCTTCACCTTTTTTTTTTTTTTAAACAGAAATGGGCCTGAGTAACCTCCGATCATTGGATTCTAGACATCATTTGCCATAGTTATGTCCTTGATTGTGCCAAGCCTATTGCAGATGCATTCATCTGGTTCCGTGGCCAGCAGAATGTCTGTCTCAGACACCCTAGAAAGACTCCTCCTTTGAGCTATCGTTTCCATCCTTTCCTTCAAGAAAGCCTGGGAAGGTACACTGTCATCCCCAAGAAGGTGTCAACGAGAGTCTGTAAGTGCCTTTGTTTCAAATGAAGACTCTAAGATGTCATCCACGCCATCTGTCAGGGGATGACTTCTCTCTTGTGCTTTCACATTCTTATTTGGGAAGATCAGATGTGTGCTCAAGATGGCAAATCTCAAACTACATTTCTAATTCTGCGCCTTGCCGTTTGGCCTAGCAACAGCTTCCTATATCTTCTCCAAGGCCATGGTAGTGATGGCAGCAACTCGCCATCAAGAGGGTATTTGTGGCCACCTATACCTGGTTGACTGGCTGATCCAAGGGAAATCGCAATCCAAGGTGGCTCGGGTCATGGGCCGAGTTGTAGGGTTTCTGGAGTCCTTGGGCTGGGTGGTAATTCACAACAAGAGTCATCCTCATTTCTTCCTAGTCCCTGGAATATTTCTGGGCACACTCCAACACTCGCATAGACGAGGTCTTCCTCACCAAGGACAGGCAGTCCAAGCTTCTGGCACAGCTGGGTGGCCTTCCAGTGTCAGCTGGCATTGAGGACATGGGACTACTTGCAGCTTCTAGATTCGATGGTGGCCATGATGGAACTAGTTCCCTGGGCACAAGCTCACATGCATCCACTTCAATAAACTCTATTGTCATAGTGGTTCCCTCTGTTGCAGGGTTACGAAGCTTCATCTGTGTATCCCCTCATATTCTGCTCTGGTGGGCCAGGCCTCCAGTTTGCAGAAGGACATGCTTCTGGAGAAGCCACAGTGGTTGCTGCCCAACTGCATATGTTTTTCCTAACATCGGATTCTAGTCTTATCTGCTTGGGGAGCCCACTGCCTGGGCCAGACAACTCAGGAGCAATGGTTCAGGTGCAAAACATCCTGGCCCATCAGTTGGCTGGAGAAATAAGCAGTTGGCCTATCCTTGTTGTGATTGTACCATCTAGGTCAAGTTTAAGCAGTCCGAATCTTCTTAGACAATGCTACAGCTGTGGCATATGTCAACCGACAGAGGGCACCAGAAGTGAAGGGGTACCTGTCGAAATGAGTCTCTTGTTCCCTTGGGTGGCGTACCACCTGCTGAGACTGTCGGCACAACACCTTGACAGTATAGAGGCAGACTTCCTCATTCGGCATGCTGTTGATCCTGGAGAGTGGGAGCTCATGCTGGATGTGTTCTGGTGCTCTTTGGACTGTTGGGAGCATCCATCATAGGATTTGATGGCAACATGAGCCATTGAAAAGACATGGGTGTTCTTCAGCCATTGGAAGGAGACTGATTGCAAGGGTATCGATACTTTATTGCATCTATCCCTGGTTTTGAGAGCCCTTGCTCTGTGCCTTTCTGCTGTGGCCACTCATCACATAGTCACTTCTCTTCTTCCTTACGGCTTGCTATAGAAACTGATGAGGATAAAGCAGAATTGCTTAACAAATCTTTCTGTTCTATGTTCACAGATGAAGGGCCAGGAGCACGACTTCAGAAAACATGCACAAATAAGAACAGAAACGACGGGGATCTCAAACGATTTTCAGAAGACTATGTTCATGAGAAACTTGCTAAACTAAAAGTAGACAAAGCGATGGATCCGGATTGGATACATTCTAGAATACTGAGGGAACTTGGGGACATTCTAGCGGCGCCACTGTCTGACCTTTTCAAGGCTTCTTTGGAGTCAGGAGTAGTACCAGAGGACTGGAGAAAGGCACATGTGGTCCCTTTATACAAAGGTGGACGTAAGAATGACATTGAGAACTACAGGCTGGTTAGTTTAACCTCTGTGTTCAGTAAATTATTGGAAAGGATACTAAAAGGGAGAATAGTGAGGTTTCTGAAGTCTAGTGGATTGCAGGATCCGAGGCAGCATGGTTTCACCAGAGGCAGATCTTGTTGAACAAATCTGATTGAGTTTTTTGACTGGATCACCAGGGAGTTGGACCGAGGGAGAGACCTAGATGTGGTGTATTTAGATTTCAGTAAAGCTTTTGACACCGTTCTGCACAGGCGACTTATAAACAAACTGAGCATCCTAGGGATAGACTCTAAAGTTACTAATTGGGTTAGAAATTGGTTGACTGGAAAGCGACTCTGAGGAGAAGGAGGTTACCAGTGGTGTGCCGCAGGGATCTGTCCTTGATCCGATTATTTTTAACATCTTTGTTAGTGATATTGCAGAAGGGTTGTCTGTAAGGTTTGCTTATTTGCTGATGATACCAAAATCTGCAATAGAGTAGACACCCAGGAAGGAGTAGATAACATGAGAGGGCTCTAGCTAAGCTTGAAGAATGGTCTAGAATTTGGCAGCTGAGATTTAATGCTAAAAAATGAAGGGTCATGCATTTGGGCTGCAAAAATCAGTGTAGGGGTGAGGTACTTCTGTCCACAAAAGAAAAGTGGGACATGGACATAATTGTGTCTGATGATCTTAAAGCAGCTAAAAAAGTAGAAAAGACGACTGCGAAAGCCAGAAGTATGCTTGGGTGTATAGGGAGAGGAATCGCCAGCCGAAAAAAGGAGGTGATAATGCCTCTGTATAAGTCTCTGGTGCGACCTCATTTGGAGTATTGTGTGCAATTCTGGAGACTGCACCTTCAAAATGATATAAGCAGTTTGGAGTCGGTGAGGAGGGTGGCCACTAAAATGGTTAGTGAGCTTGGTTATGAAGCATATAAGGATAGACTTAAATATGTATACTTTAAAGGAAAGGTGGAATAGGGGAGATATGATAAGAGATGTTTAAATACCTGACTTTATTCATTATTTTTGTCACGATTTGGAACGTTTATTTTGAATCACTTGAACTGTAATACAAGGTTTCTATAAAATTGAAAAAATGGGTCATTGATGCAAAGAAGGAGCAGTTGCTGGCAAATGTCAATGCTGGAGCTCCCTAAGAGTCTGAGACCCGACACATAAAATCTACGAACTAATGCAAGTGATCATTTGAACGTATTCAAGCACACTAGACAGCGTTAAGTTGTGTTTGGAATTATAGTTCATGCTATTAGAGTAATTTAGTTATCTATTGGCTTAAATACCTCCATAAATGCACAGGAGGAGAGACTCTTCCGATTGAAAGCAAGCTTTGCTGCAAGGAATACTATGTGGAAATATTTCTTTATGGAAAGAGCAGTAGATGCATGGAATAAACATAAATATAGTAAATGATGGCAGATAAAGACCAGCATGGTCCATCTAGTCTGCCCAGCACGATGGCAAGAATAGGTGCACCTGCTGCTCTGTGCAGGCCACCCCTCCCCACGTCCCTGTTTAGGGGTGAACCCACTACTCCATGCAGGACACCCCTATTTGAATAGTTTTCCCAGTGGAGGTGGTAGAGATGAGGACAGTATCTGAATTCAAAAAAGCATGGGACAAACACAGAGAGATCCCTAAAGGAAAAAAGAGCACTATTGTAGTTGATGGAAGGACAGACTGGATGGTCCATCATAATGCTTGCCCCGGAGCAAGCAGTGGATTTCCCCAGTCCCCTTTAATAATGGTTTATGGATTTTTTTCTCCAGGAACTTTTTTAACCCAGCTACACTAACAGTTTTTACTACATCCTGCAGTAACGAATTCCAGAGTTTGATTACACATTGAGTAAAAATAATATTTTCTCGTTAGTCTTAAATGGGTTGCACTGTAGCTTAATTGTGTGTCCTCTAATCTTTCTACTTTTTTATGGCGTAAACCACCAATCTACATTTACCTGTTTCACTCCATTGATTAATTTATAGACCTCTATCATATCCTCCGTCAGTCATCTCTTTTCCAAGTTGAATAACCTCAACCTTTTAAGCCTCTCCTCAGGCAGGGCCAGCGCGATGCATGTGCAAGAATGTTGTTCGCACAGGGCCCTGCACCATCTTCATGTTGCACATGCTGTTTGGCTCCTGACCGTTTGCAGGGCTGGTTTCAGAGGGAGCTGGGGAGGCCCCAGGTCCCTTTTCACCTCTGCACAGCCACTGGAGTGAAGAGCGTGTTTTCCTTCTCTCACAGCTGTGTTCTCGTGCAGCCCGCTGATGTGCCGAAGGTTAAAGGGCATTTCCTATTTCCCAGAACTCAATGCGCTGGTGGACCGCATGAGAACACAGCCGCAGGAGTGAAGGAAAATGCCATTCTTCATTACGGCCGCTGTGCAGAGGTGAGCCGGGGTGTCAGGTCTCCCTAGATCCCTCTGAAGCCTGTCAGACTGGCCCGGAGTTCTTTGGGTGGGGGAGGCGCTAGGACTGGAAATGGCTGATAGGGAGGCTAGTACTGGAAATGGGCTGATTGGGGAGGAGGCTAGGATAGGGCTGGAAATGGGCTGATGGGAGGGCTATAATAGGACTGGAAATGGACTGATGGGGGGAGTAGGACTAGAAATGGGCTGATGCAGGGGGATGGGAGAATGGGACTAGAAGGGAGCAGATGCTGGGTGGGGTTGGAACTAGAAGGGAGCTAATGTTTGGGGAGGACTAGAAGGGGATGGGGCTGGGGTAGTGAGGATGGAGAGAGGAAAAGATATTTTGTGTGGGAGGGAAGAAAAATCTACGATTTGCCAGGTATTGGGAGAATAAGTGGGGATTGAGGATGGAAAGGTGAAATTTGAGTGGATGAAAAAGGAATAAAGATTGAAATGGAGGAAAGAGCAAAAGGGGAAGGATCAGTATTTTTAAAGCAGGAGTAGAGAGAGAATGGAAAAAAAACTAGAGAGAAGAAAGGACAAATGGACATTAGACAATGGAGAATTAGTAGAAGACGCAAAGAAACCAGAAGAAAGTAACTGGAGCAATTGCAGCTGAAAAAAAAATGCCCAAACAACAAATGGTTGAAATACTTTTTTATTTTGAATTTATTAACTGGAATATGTCAGCTCTGGGAAATGTGCATCACTAACGTCTTTGCGTTTTGTTTAGTACAAGAGGAAATTAATTTATAGTTTTATTTCTCCAGTGTTGTACATTCAAAGTTTGGCTTTTGGGGTTCCCAGTTTTAATTATTGTCTTCCTATTTCTAAATTGTGATCCTTTGTTCCATGTTTGGAGATGGACTATGTTTTGCATGTGTAACCGAGCTGAGGTATTCTGTTCATGTAGTTTCTATTTGACAGTGCCACTTTTTATCTTTCCCCAATAGGAGATGTATTGGTATTCTCCGAAATGCATTGGTTTAATATTTGCACTGTTGCCTTTTGATAGGTAGGGTTTGGTGCTTTGTGAGTCCTGGTATTGCTGTTATGATATGACGGGCTTGCTATCTGTTCTAAATTTACAGTGTTTATAATATTTCCTAATGTGTCTGGCGGTTGGCACTGGGAGTATATAATGTAGAGGTCTGGTAGCCTTTCCTTTTTCTCACTGCCCAAGTAACAGTTATTCAAACTCATTTAGAGCAGAGGTTCTCAACCCAGTCCCGGGGCCCACATAGCCAGTCAGGTTTTCAGGATAGCCACAATGAATATGCATGAGAGAGATCTGCATGCATTGCTTCCATTGTATGCAGATCTATCTCATGCATATTCATTGTGGCTATCCTGAAAACCTGACTGGCTAGGTGGCCCCCCAGGACTGGGTTGAGAACCCCTGATTTAGAGGCATGTTTAGTAAACACTGATGCGCATTCATAAATGCTAATGTGCGTTAAGTGCAGGAATACCCATTTATTTCTATTGGTGCAGTGGCACTTAACGCATATTAATATATAGTAAATATGCCCCTAAGCCATTGCCAGGAGAAAAAAAGAGGCTTATGAAGGGCTCCATTGAAAGCCGCCAAATAGTTTAGATGGGCAACATATATATTTTAAAAAGAGATAAATTACATTCCTTATCGTTCCGCCAGTTTAGTCCTCCACCTATGGGTAATGCACCTCCTCCTGCAGCTTGGAGACTGGACCAATCAAAATTCTGCCATCACTGGATGCAGCCTGCAGGCATTCCCCATAAGCCCCAGTGTGTCCAGTCTCCATGCAGCAGGAGGACCTAGTGAGCCCAGGTGCTGGACTCACTGACAGAATGGTTAAGACTAGATAGTTTTTTGTTTATTTCACTGTTTTGCTTTTGTTTTGTTTCTCGGGTTCAGAATAAAAGAATAAAAATAAAAGTATCATGGCGGTCTTTCCTTTTAGGCTCTCTGCTCCTAGACAGGACGGGGCAGAGCTCCTTTCCCGGCACAAGTCCCGTGGGCCGCGGTGCCAGAAGCAGCGGTTTCAGGGACAGCCTTAGCAGTCTGCCAAGGCTTGCTTGAGGATCTGCTTCAAGGCAGTGAATAGTTTTTTTGCTGTCAATTGCTTTTCAATTTCCTTTGAATTTCTTTTCAATTCCGCTCAGGTGCTGCCTGTTCATTGAGCCGGTGCGGCCCCGCATACAAAAAAAATAAAAATAAATAATAATAATATCAAAGAAAAGAAGCGGGAGAATTTGCTTGAATACTTAGCTACTTTGCTTGTGTGCCCGTACCTTCCTACCTTTGGTCGGTAGGAGGGCTGTCAGCTTCTCTTCCTGGTCTCTCTCCCTGGACGGGGCGAGAGAGAGCCTTGAGGCGCGAACACAGCGCCGCTTAGCTGTCCCTCCAGAGCGGGGTTTCGCTCCGGGGTGGGGACGCGAAGACCGGCAGTTCTCCGACGGTCACTGTTCTGTCTTAAACAGTGCCGCGGAATAGACTCCGTTGGAAAATCCCACAGATCAGTAAGTTTTCAGCTAGGGGCTCGGTTTTGTTTTTGGGGGCTTCAGTCTTTTTTGGTGCCTGGGCAGCGTTAGGGCAGTTGCTGGGCGCCTTTCCGGCATTGCATTTGGCGCCTTTTTTGGGTGCGCGCTGGTGGCGTCGGCCATTTTGCGGCTTAAGTGGGCATCGTTTACAGAGCCCCGGTACGCGTTTAAGGGCCGAAATTCATCAGGTCAGCAGCGTGTTGATTTAATTTACTTTACTTTACTTTTAATTTAATTTACTTTAGTCTTTTGACGTCCTTCGGGGCGTGCGCATGACCGTTTAGAGCTGCCTGAAGGAAAAAAAAAAGATAAGAAGAGCCATTGTCTCCCACGAGCTAGGCTGGGGGAGGCTCGTGGATAGCTGCTGTACCGGGGGCGCCGCTGCGGACAGCGGGGTCTGTAAACGCAGGACTTCCACTCCTATTGCCCGTGGCAGGCAGCTCCGCAGATTTGCGTCCTATAGAGATTTTTCCTTCATCAAGTTTCCCGTGTTTTGCTGGCTACAGCAGGTGGCGGGGACAGGGCCCTTGAGGTTCCAGTTTCAAGAGCGACAATCTGATTTCATAACAAAAAAAAAAAAAAAAAAGACATCCTTGGTTTCTCTGTAAGGCTCGACGGCCTGGCGTGGGGTGCCAGGGGTAGGTTTGGTCCTTGGTAGCGTTCAGGTGGCCTTTGAACGCTGGGAAGTCCTCAGTCTTCAGGGGGCTAAAACAATACCAGTGTTGAGAGGCGTTTCATAGCTAGCATGCTAGACTTCTTTTTGGGCTTTTAGGTCCAGGTGGTATCTGCATGCACATTTAGAGGAGGCAAGCTCGGTGGTCACCCTTCAGTGGTTTTCTGCAAGGCCCGCGTATGCTTGTAGGTAATGTTTGGAAGCTTTAATGTTTCTGTCTGGTGGTAGCAACCTTTCCACGGGGCTTGAACTTTACTAATGTTTGTATGAGTTTCATCGCTGGAATTCTAGGCATCTGTGTTGAGCCTTCTCTTCCAGGTGGTATCTGTATGGAACATGTAGATGGGTACAACGACGGTGGCCACTGATAGGACTGGCAGGTCCTGCGGGTGCCCTGTTCAGCAGTCCTCCGCGTCTTGCGTAGGACAAACTGCTTTGAAGTGTTACTGTTTCTGTATTTTGGTAGCAGCTTTTCAAGGGGCTGCTGCAACTGAAGGTGGTTTCCCCTCTCCCTGCAGTGCTCAGGGGCTGCTGGGTATAATCTTTACACCTCTCATTCTGTGAGCAGTGTTCTCCGTTCAATTTGATGAAGTTATTATTTTGGTCATTGTAATGGTTTGCCTCCATTTCGGAGGGTCTTCAATTGAAGTATAGCTTGCTATGGGAACAGGAGGACACGTTTTGAGTTACACGTCCGAGGGCCATCTGAGAGATGCTGCCAGGGCTGCATGCATAATAAGCAGGTACGCTCAACTTCCAGCCGGCTTCTTGAAGGTGGCCGTGGGCTGTGTCTTTCCTCTCACTCAGAATAGTCTTTGTTTTTTGCGAGGTCCGGCAACCTGATGGTTAGAGTGGGCGTTTGAGGCCAGGGGGGACCAGGATTCTTCTCCTTCTTCTTATTACTCATTTGAGCTGAAGTTCATCCAAGCCCCTTCCTGGGGTCCGTCTGGATCAGGAGCAGGCCTACGCGTGGGCAGGTTTGTATTCATACCCACCATGTGGAGATGAAGGCAAACACTCCTGGGCCTGGTCCGTTATCTTCAGGGACCCCTCTACTTCCGACACGTTCCTTACAGGTCACTTGAGGGAACATATACTGGGCAGTTAGTGTGACTAATTCTAATTTGAGTTTACCTTTCCTTTTAATCCAGTTACCTTTGGTTTATTGACAATCAGCATCTGTTAAGGCCCGGAATTTTAGGCAAGCTGTCAGGTTTTAGGGGCATGAGCAGAGCCCTAACTTGTAGTTGGTGGGAGGGACAGGCTGGAAGTGTCCTTGAGACAGTAAATCTTGTTGGGATTCTCAACGGCCTGTGCTTATCACATGGACGGGTTTAGGAAACCTTAGGATATTAAAAAAACAAAACAAACAAAACCCCAAAAAACATCTCTCTTATATATTGTGGCGGTCGCGCCCCTACCAGGCGGTTGCCTAGTAGGGACGGGAAGCCATCTCAATTCCTCTTTCCCAAGGATTGTAGTTGTGCCAAGGAGATTATGAACCGAGTGGTTGTTTTAAAGCACACAGGAATTTTATTAGCATCCGTGTCAAAAATGGTTGACAAAATCTTCAAAGCAAATGTACACATTCAGGTCAAAGCAAAATACAGGATTATTCTTCTCCTCTTAAGATAACACTTGTAACCAGTGTTGCAATAAAGATATTTACACAAGCTTCACTTCTTTCCTTTCTCAGGCTTCCATTACTCAGCCTTCATGCACACATTACAGTCCATCTCAGAACAAACTGAAGTTAGGTCACTTTCTGGGCCTGATACTTCCATGCTTTCAACTGAGCTGTAACTTGGCAATGCTTGTAAGCGTTCTGGCAGTTTATCCTTAATATTCTTTAGCAGATTAAATAGCCTGTGCCACTGAATGACCCTTTCTCCTTTTGGTAGGATTTCACTGGGCTCTCCCTGTTCAGTGTCCCTGGCAAAACCCTTACTCCTATTCCGGGTTTTCCTAGGCTTTAACCTCTCTTCTGAATCAGAGCGTATAACACAGGGTTTAGGCTTTATGGCTTTATCTCTCCTACCTTGGAGTCTGGCTGCAGCACCTTCCTTGCTGAGGCTTCTCCGGCTTGGCACTCCCTCTGTCTCTGAGCTAGACAGTGACTCAGGGTAAGCTCTCCACTTCCCTTCCTGGGGCTTCTGCTGCCTGCAGATAGACCCTTCCTCCGATGAGTCTAAGCACTCTTGCCTTAGCTTCCTTAAAGCCATCCTTTTCTCTTTCTCCCTGTAGCCAGTCTGTTTGGTCCTTTGCCTGGAACCTTCCCTGTAGCTTCCTGGACTGCAGTGCTGGCTGCTCTTGTCTCTGCTGCTACTCACTTTGTATCTGTTTCTTTCATGGTTGCTGGTTCTGCTGTGTTTGCTTTCTCCTGCATCTCTGCAGTTCCTGGCCTCTCTGGAGTTCCTGGCCTTTCTGCCTTCCCAGGCCCTTCTGGAGTTCCTTGCCTCTCTGGCCCTTCTGCTCACTTTGTTTGTTCTCTCAAACTTAAACGCTGAGCAGGGCAACTCCCTTCCTGACTCCACCCACTTGTACCTCCTACTCTTGCCTGAGGTTGTCCTGAGGTCTGGGAGTGGCTTAAGCCTAGCACTACCCTCTTGGCTTCTCTCAGGGATTCTGCTGTGATGTATGTATTCTAGTGAACCCATCCCCCGAGCAGAAGAAAAAGTTCTTCTTTCTCCTTTATTTTCATGCTGGACTGCCTCCTCCTCACCACAATATATATATATATATATATATATATATATATATATATGTCATCATATTTACTGTTAAACTGTCACCCAAAAGGTGCCTGCGCTACGGTCGAGGGCCTCCAGAGGGCGATCGGTACACTCAGTTGTGCATTTCTGTGACCAGGTGTATGCAGCCATCTTCAGACTGATCTCTGCAAGTCAGGGACATACTAACCGCAGGGACTCCTCATGGGCTCTCAGGGGTTTCTGTCTGAACAAGCCACTGTCATGTTCTGCAAATCAAGCTTTTATGTCCCAGGTTTAGCGCCCTAGTGTCCTAAAGACCGCTGGATGGCAGCACTGCTCATGGCTCACATATAGTATTCAGGGTCCCCATCCCTGGGGAAGTTTGGATCATGCGGCATCATCTTTTTTTTTTTGTCAGGTTCACGCAGGCAACAACCTCTACGACCTCCACTTGCAAGTTGGCCGGTGTTGCCCACTGCTATTTCTCTGACTGCATAAAGGCCAGAGGGGGTACTCCACTTCTCCTGTCCTTCCCAGGAACTTCTCATCTATTTCTAGGGTCTGCACTGGCAGATAGGGTTTTTAGCGCTTAGCAGGGGCGCTGTCCCATCGCCGCCATCTTGTTGCGGGGCCCGTGTTGGGAGTGAAGAAAAGGACGTCTGGGTAGCACAGTCTGGGACTTAGTGCTCCAGGGCACTGGCAGGTTTCTTGGAAGACGTCAATACTCTGTGTATGTTCCATGCTTTCGGCCTATGTCCCAGTGCGCTCGCGGCACGGTGTTTGGGAGCCAGGTCCTGAGTTTCCCGTATAAGCAGATGTGTTTTGTATGTGCTCTCAATGCTTTCGGCTTGATTGTTAGAAGCACTCTTTGCAGAGTGAGACTGCATTTCTTTGCTCTGACAGTATTGTCCGGCTACGGTAATTTCTCTAGTAATGGGGGTCTTCCGTTTGTAATGAGGGGCCGGAGGTCCTCATGTGGTTGCATGAGGTTTGCTGATGCAGTCGGGGGATCTGCTGTGGAGTGGGCCGGCCGGGCGAGTGCCAATGTCGGTCACCAGTTCCTTTTCCTCTTTGGGCTTTTCTCACGGATCCTTCCGGTATGGAAACGGTCAACTTCGCTGGTCTAGGTTCGTGTTTGGCGAATCTTTGAGGACTGGTGTTCCAGTCGTCAGGTCTGTGCTTCCACAGCATCGGTTTCGGTGCTACGGCATTTTGCAGGATGCATTTGATAAAGAGCTGGCTGCCCGTTCTTTGAGAGTGCAGTTCGCTTTCATAGCCTGTTACTGAAGTAAGGTACGAGGTGTACCTCTGGGGACGCACAGTAATGTAGTGCGTTTTCTTCTAGCGGTTACGCGATTGCATCCGACGAGTCAGTTTCCGTTCCGCCGTGGGATCTTGGCTTGTTGATCAGGGGCTAGGGGAAAGCTCCGTTTGAGCTCTTACGCCAAGTTTCGGTCAACAGCTTGTCTTTAACAGATGCGTTTTCGTGGCTGTTTGCTCGGCGCAGTGCATCTCGGAGTTGCAGGCGCTGTCGTGTAGGGAGTTTCTTTCTTTCCCTTTTCTGTCCAAAGTGGTGCTCCGGTCGGTACCGGCCTTTCTGCCTGAGGTGTCTTCGCCTTTTTCATGGGAATCAAGCGGTGTCTCTTCCGGGCAGGAGGAGACCGCGTTTCTGAACGGTGTCTGGGTCGCTGGGACGTATGGAGAGATCTGCGTCATTAGGTAGCAGTCACAGGCTCCTTTCGTACGTCGGAGTGTTTGTTTGGAACTGTTTGGGGGTCCCAGGGAGGCTGAACCTGCGGCGCAGGTCTCCCTTTCCGGTGGGATCACAGAGACGTTCGTCCTGTTTTTTTTTTTTTTTTTAATTGTTTATTTAGATTTTCTCAAATGCAGAAATAAATTACAAGAGAAGAATACCAGTCAATAAATAATACATTCAAGAGCAAAATACCATACCCATTATACAAGACACATCAAGGGAGAGAAAGAACCACTTTACTCCCCGAAAGGGAGACAAGAAATCTAATAGAAGAAAAAAGGAGTTAATAAACTCCAAATCAGGGAGCTAAACAAATAAGCCAACCCACCTAAACACCTGCCCACCAACACCCTCCTTATCCACAAGAAACTGACGTAAAGAAGCCACATCAATATAAGCATAATCATGACCTTCATAAGTTACTAAACAGCGACAAGGAAACTTCAAGAAAAAAGAAGCCCCCAAAGCCACCACTCTAGCTCTGAGCTCGAGGAACTGCTTCCGACGAGCCTGGGTGACCCTACCCACATCTGGGAAAACCTGTAATTTATATCCACAAAACAACATATCTTTGCACTTGAAATAAGCACAAATAATTTTCAATTTAAGTGATTCAGACCCAAAGGTCACCACCAAAGTACACCGCTTTGGGATGATATCGAGTGAATCCTGCAAAAGCTCTGTGAGATTAGGACCCACCGAGTCAACCAAAGGAGAATCATCCTTGGCCTGACCCGAGGTCCCAACCTTAGGAAAAAAAGAATACATTTGCACAATATCCACAGAGTCATCAAAATGCAAAATTTCAGACAAATACTTTTTCAACAGAATCTCAGGCGAAAGCAAGTGAGTAGATGGAAAATTTAGAAAACGAAGGTTCCTAGCACGCTGGTGATTTTCAAGCAACTCCAATCTATAAGAGACAGAGGAAATATCTTTAAGATAACCAAGATGAGAATCTTTATACAATTGGAGTTGAGAATCCACCAGGGTCAGGGAGCCCACAAAATCGGTCATTTGATCATCAATTACTTTAACCTTTGTGACAACATCATGTGAAAAATTACATAAAGAAGTAACAGTAGTAGTCAGACGTGTTTCAATTTTCTGAAGCATTGACCAAATATCTGAAAGAGTCACCTCACTTTTAAGTGGTAAAGAATCATTATCAGATGTAGCAGGGTCCACAGGGACTAATACCGGAGATATAACTAATGAAGGTGACTTCAATGGAGTGGACGAATGAGCAGGCTGAGGGAAAGGAAGTGGTATCCGGATGTCTGGGCTCAAAGAAGCCCCATCCAGAGACTGGCTGGCAAGTGGAAGGGCAGTAACATGTTTGTCCATGGGACCAGACACCTTACCTCCCTCTCCTAACGGTGCCTTGGCTGATGACTTTGCCTTCCGTTTCCCCATGGACAAACAGACAACTGCTGGGACTCCTAAACCACCAAAGGAGCACACAAGGAGCAAGACTTGCCCCTTGTAACACACCCCTTAGAACGCGACCCCGCAGGCCGCGGACACGCAACCGTGTGTAGGCCCGCTGTATTTTGTAGGGCTCGTGGGGGGTCCTCCACTCCAGGGGCGGCCACTCTCTGCCTGCAGCTGACTCGGCAGGCACCCAGCTCCAACCAACCACTTGCTCCGCGGCAGAGAAAAATACCGCGGCTGCTCCCACACCAGGCTGTTCTCTCACCGAGACGTTCGTCCTGGTTTGCATGTTGCAGGGGAGGCCACCTCCTGTTGGGTGGAGGGTACTCTCTGCTGGACCGCGAGCAGCTTCCTGAGCGGAGCATGGTCTATTTCCGCCGGTGGAATTTTGCAAAGCACAACTTGGTCGTTGCTACTTACTTTCAGCGAGCATTACCGGCTGGCTGGACTGGCGGCGGGGGATTTCTGTTTCAGATTGGCGGTTTTGCGTGCCGGCTGGCAGGGTCCCTCCCGTTAGTACTGCTCTGTTACATCCCATGGGTGGAGGACTAAACTGGCAGAACGATAAGGAAATCGAAATTACACTTACCTGGTAATTGTAGTTCCTTGAGTGACGACAGTTTAGTCCTCCTCCCCGCCCTCATTTTTCTAGTTTGACTCGGCACGCAGTCAGTCCTGAAGAGCGATTTTACAGGTGAGTGTCTTGTCGGGAGACCTAATCCTCTAGTTCGTTCTGACTTTCCTCCTCTTTCACTGCCTCGTTTAATTGGCTCGGCAGGGGAGAGGGTGTTTATTTCGGAGGATCTTTTCCTTTCCAGCTTTAGGGAAGGTTTATGTTTTCCTTACAGTTTCAATTGTTTAACCGGTTAGCTATTTATTTCTTGCTCTTTTGAGTCTGCTTTGTCAATAGGTCACTGGGGCTTATGGGGAATGCCTGCAGGCTGCATCCAGTGATGGCAGAATTCTGATTGGTCCAGTCTCCAAGCTGCAGGAGGAGGTGCATTACCCATAGGTGGAGGACTAAACTGTCGTCACTCAAGGAACTACAATTACCAGATAAGTGTAATTTTGATTTTATGCAAATGAGGCCCATTTGATATGCAAATGAGGTCCCGCAATGAGTCTCTGCACATGGCCTCACATCACCCTTGGGCCATCCCTGCTCATAAGGCATTGTTTCATTCCCTTTACCACTTTTGTTGCTCTTCTCTGTACCTTTTCTAATTCTGCTATATCCTTTTTAAGATGTGGTGACCAAAATTGCACACATTATTCAAGGTGTGGTCGCACCATGGAACGATACAGAGGCATTATAATATCCTTTGTTTTATTCTCCATTCCTTTCCTTATGATGCCTAGCATTCTATTTGCATTCTTGGCCGCTATTGCACATTGGGCAGAAGGTTTTAATGTATTATCCATGATGATGCCTAAATCTTTTTTTTTTTCCTGGGTGTTGATTTCTAAGGTGGTACCTTGCATCTTGTAACCATAGTTTGAGTTGTTCATTTCTAGGTGCATAACTTTGCATGTGTCCACATTAAATTTCATCTGCCATTTGGACTTCAGTCTTCCAATTTATTAGGGTCCTCTTGCAATTTTTCACAATCCTCTTGAGTTTTAACAACGTTGAATAATTTTTGTGTCATCTGCAAATTTGATTACCTCACTCGTTCCCATTTCCAGGTCATTTATGAATATATTAAGAAGCAGTGGACCCAGCACAGATCCCTGGGGTACTCCACTATTCATCTTTCTCCGTTGAGAAAGGGCTTGTCCTTGGTTCCCTCAGAATTCAGGTCGCAGTGTTAGCTTTTTTTCCTGAGGGTCAGTTGTGCGTCGTTGCTTAGCTTCTCAGCTTGATGTCTCCCATCTTCTCAGGGAAGTGCGTAATTTGTGACCTTTCATATGTCCCATAGTCCTACCGTGAGATCTGTCTCATTCTTTGGGCTCTGATCAAGGCCCCTTTTAAACTGCTGAAGTGAGCCACACTTAAAGATCTGTCCCTCAAAACAGCCTTTTTTGTGGCCATTTGTTTGGCTTGCCGCATTTCTGAGTTGCGGGCTCTTTCTTTTCAGGACCCTTATCTCAGCTTTTGGTGAAAGGGGTTTTGCTCTGCCCAGTGCCTTTCTTCTTGTCTAAGGTGGTTTCAATCTTCATGTTAACCAGATGATTTTTCTACCATCCTTTTCTTCTGAGCAGTGTGGTGGTAGAGATATGCACCAGGTCGATGCCCATAGGGTCCTTTTGTGGTACCTGAAAATGACCAATTCTTTCTGAAAACTGGGTAGGTGTTTTGTTCCCTTTGCCAGACACGGGAAGGGAGGTGCTGCCTCCACACTACTTTGGGGCACTGGATTTGGGAGATGATGGCTTTTGCCTATATCGTGGGAAACAAGACTCTGCAGGTGGGCCTGATAGCTCACTCCATTTGAGCACAGGCATAGTCTTGGTTAGAAGCAAACTTTGTAGTGCTTTGTGATATTTGTTGAACAGCAATGTAACTTTCATATCAATCCTTGTCAAGCATTACTGCTGCAATATGCAATCCAGGACAGAAGCAGTGTTTTGGAGCGCAAGTCCCTAGGGAAGCCGTGTCTTCCCACCCTGTTGAGTTGTAGCTTTGGCATGTCCCAGTAGTCTGGACTGATCTGTAAGGTGAAATTTTACTTAGCAATAATTTCCTTTCCTGGAGTCCTGCTCGACCATTCCAGGACCCACTCGGAGAGGTGTCTGCCGTGGTGCTTTCACTTGCTGTAAAGTACTTGTCTGTAGGGCAGGGTTTGACAAACCCCTTGTGCCAACTTTCCATGGCTGCCAAAAAAACTGACTTGGTGCCTGGGGCTCTGAGCACATGGGCAAAAGAGCAGGAGCCAGGGTCTGTCCGTGGGGATCCCAAGCCCTGCAGAAGAAGCCCTGAGGAGGGTCCAGTGTCTGCACAGCCTTTACAAAAGGTTAGTAAGTTTGCTGCACAGACAGCTGAATAAATTAAAGGGGCAGTAGTTTTAAAATCTGCTGCCCCTTTAATTTATTCAGCTGTCTGTGTGAATGGTGGGGGGATTGGAGGGCAGGAGGTGAGTTCAAAGGGGAGAGGTTGAAGGGGAGAATCGGGGGTGGGGGAGGGACAGCAGGTGAAGGGGTTGGAGTGGGGAAGGAAGGAATGAATGCATTGGAAGTAAAGGGCACAATGTGTATGTGCCAAAGGCGCACCCCTCTCCCGCCACACACACACAGGTACCCCAGCTCTGCACCACACACACACACGCTCACACACACACTCCAGCTCACACACACACACACACACACACACACACTCCAGCTCACACACACACACACACTCCAGCTCTCACACACTCCAGCTCACACACACACACACACACTCCAGCTCACACACACTCCAGCTCACACACACACACACACTCCAGCTCACACACACACACACACACACACTCCAGCTCACACACACACTCACACACACACTCCAGCTCACACACACACTCGCACACACTCACACACACTCCAGCTCACACAGATGTAGCTTAATGGGTCATGTGGATTTAGTCCCATCTTGTTTACACATACTGTACTGTGTTTGAGACAAAAGGCTTTGCTTTCAAAGAGCGCTCTACTATTTCAGCACGGTAGTGGGGGTGGTGGGAGAGGGAGGAGGAGGAGTGGGTCCACTGCCTTTTATTTGCACTGTGCAGTGGCCCATTAAGAGCCTGATTTATTAAGTTTTCTCCTAATGGAAAATAGGAAAACAGTCTTAGTAAATCAGGCCCTAAAAAGTTACCGCGATACACCTTTTTTGAGGGGAGGTGGGGCATTCACTTTGACATAGATTTCGGCAACTGGCTCCTAGATTCCAAGAAAATTTGTCAGGGCCTGCTGTAGGGACACGTTTTCAGTATACTTCAGCAGAAGACTTGTGAATGATTTGTAGATAATTTGGCCAGGGTTTTTTTCCTTTCCTCTGGCTTCTCTTCTTATCTTGTGGAGGTTGTGTTTGGTTCTTCTTGGGGGTCACCCTTGTTTTTTGGTTGAATTTTCCATATGCATGGTTATTGAAACATTGGAGGTTGCCCCTAGCTGCACCAGTCTTAATACCAGTGATGTCATTGAAAGCTTTTACCTTTTTCTCTGTCTTCAACATCTGCTGGCAGGAATTATACTATCTACTGGTCTGGACTGGACTCAAGGAAAGGAAATTTAGTGGAAAATAGGAGGAATAAACTGCACAAAAGTTTGAAAATGTTTCCACTAGAAAAGTATTGAAATAGTAGTAGAGTGTTCTTTGAAACCAATGCCTTTTGTCTCAAACACAGTACAGAATGTGTAAACAAGCTGGGACTAAATCCCCATAACGGCTGGAAAAGTGGTTCCTGTTTATTCTTTCTCAGCAGTGCTGTCATATGATTATGCTTAATGGGAAAATACTGTACTTCATTTAATTTGGTGGTGCTGCCCTGCTACATATAATTTCTTTAAATGTACAGGTATTCATATGCACGAGTGTCCTTTCGTATGTGCTGTACTGTAGCACTAGTTCATTCAGCTCTGCGCTTACTGAGGCAAGAGCGGGGCTAGCAAAATATTTCAAACACAAGTCTGTCAAAAGTTTCAAGGGCTAGGGAAGACAAGCATAGCAGCATAGGTGCAGATTTTGCTGGGTTCCTGTCCCGTCTTTTTGTCCACCGTCTTTTTTAAATTTTGTTTTGTTTTTGGGTGGGGGGTAGGAGCATGAAGACAGACACACACACCCCAAACCCTGCCGCTCAGGCCTGCCATCACTACCACAACCGTTCCACCTGTTCCGTTGTATCCGCAGCAGGACAACACAAGCAAAGATTGCCAGACGTCTGTATTGCTGGTTCCATTATCTTCCTTTGTTTCTTGATTTGTAATTTGTTTTTAAGTAAGATTTATTTTCATTTCTTGTGCCTTCCTGTATTGGGACATTTTCATCTTTTGTCTTTCCCCTCTGATTTCTAGGTGTTTGTCTTCGGTTGCCCATTTTATTCTCTCAGCATTCCTTTGACATTCATCCTATTGTCATCTGTTTTTTTGCTGATGTGATAAGTTCCATTTCTTTTTTTTCCCCCTTTTCTCCTTGTGTTTTTATGTCTTTATGCTGCCTATACTAGGGCCTGATGTTGGTGCCCATAAAAAAGACCAGCTGTGGATGGGGAGGGGAACCCTGTACCTGCAGCACTCCTGTTTGGCATTCTCCCCCAAATTTAGATGGACTCCCTGACTCTTCTTTGCTCATAGACTCATCAGCAGACATCTTCTGGCTACAGGTCTTCTTTCTCTGCTCTCCTCTAGCTGGTTGTAGGACTTCAGCAGTGCCTTTCTTCTCCCCCAGCTGGTCATACTTAATATCTTTCTCTACTTTCCTTACAGATGAAAATGGATAATCCTTTTAGTAGATCACTTTGGGGTGACTTGCTCTTGGATCACACTTATTTTCCCCATTTACCCAAGAGAGGTTTAATGTTTTGCATCCACCCTCCACAAGGCCTGAGGCTCCTGGCAACTGGGCTCTGACAGTTTCTGGGAGGCAGCAAAAGAGGGAAAGAAAAAGACCACTTTCTCCGAGAACAAGCAGGAAGTCAGTCCTCATGTAAGGGTGACGTCTGCACCGACGGAGCCCTACCGGAAGCATCCCCCCAGCTTTCAAAGAAAGCCTTTGTGAGATGCCACCATGCATGCTCAGTCTCCCCTTGTTGGGGTTCTGTTTTCCCCCATGGTACCAGTGGCTTTAAGAAGTGTGATCGATGTACAAAAATCATGTCTCTCATTGACACACATGACTGCTGCCTGTGCTGTCTAGGGTCTGACCACAACTCCGCAGCCTGTGGTCTCTGTAAAAAGATGTCTTACAAGGCCCTTAAGAGCTACCAACAACAGCACAAGTTTTTCCTGGAGTCCCCAGTGCCTCCGAAGGCCAAGGCCCCATCTGAAGCCTTGTACTACCGCAGACCCCGGTCAATGCCATGGGCCTTCAGAGAGGGGGTCTCTCTTGAGGGAACACAAGAAGAAGAAACCCTCAAAGCCCACCAAGGTCTCCTGGAAGGAATCGCACAAAGATCGACCTTGGATGCCTGAGCCCATCCTTGTTGAGAACTCCCCCTCGGGGAACTGGCACTGGGCCCGAAATCCTCTGTGCCTGCGCCAACTGTTGTGGAGCCTTCTGGAGTTGAAACCAGAATGGCCACCCCTGGAGCGCAACCTGTCTGCCTTCATGGACCAGCAGTAGGCGTTGTTGTCCGGTACAACCGCTTCCTCCACCCAGACCACCAAGCCCTTGACGTTGAGGATGTCCCCAGAGACCAAGCCGATCCTCGAGACCATATAGCCTCAAATCGATCCTCGGCCAAGGTCTAGATCAGAGTCCCATTTCACGCAACCGAGGTCTTCCCTGGCTAGCACACTTGGCACCAGCCGTGGGGCCTCTGAGGGACACAGGCAGGGCTCGGGTCCGAAACCCACGAGCTGCCCTTCCCTTGAGTCTTCTACCGACTACTCTGAATGGGAGACCGAGGACGATGAGTACCCAGACACCCATTGCCACTACAATGTCCCCTCAGATTCACCAACCACCAAGCCCCGGCATTGGTCCCTGCCTGAGGACATAGAAACATAAAAATATGACGACAGAAAAAGACCACATGGCCTATCTAGTCTGTCCTTCCATATCAACAACTACAACAGTCCCCTTTTTTCCTTTAGAGATCCTCTGTGTTTGTCCCATGCTTTTTTGAATTCAGATATTGTCCTCATCTCTACCACCTCCACTGGGAGACTATTCCACGGATCCACCACTCTTTCCGTAAAGAAATATTTCCGCATATCACTCCTGAAACTATCTCCCTTCACCCTCATCCCATGTCCCCTTGTAGCAGAACTTTCAATTGAAAGAGGGTCTCCCCCTGTACATTTATGTCACGGAGATATTTAAACATCTCAATCATATCACCTCTATCCCGCCTTTCCTCTAAGGTGTACATATTAAGATCCTTAAGTCTGTCCTCATATGCTTTATAATGAAGACCACTAACCATTTTAGTAGCCACCCTCTGTACTGACTCCATCCTGTTTATATCCTTTTGAAGGTGCGGTCTCCAGAATTGCACACTATACTCCAAATGAGGCCGCACCAAAGACTTATACAGAGGCACTATCGCCTCCTTTTTTCTGCTAGCCATTCCTCTCCGTATGCACCCAAGCATCCTTCTAGCTTTTGCTGTCGCCTTTTCTACCTGTTTAGCTACTTTAAGATCATCAGACACAACCACACCCAGGTCCTGCTCTTCTTTAGTGGACAAAAGACATGGCGTTCCTTGACTTCGTGCAGGACATGTCAAAGACTCTAGCATTCTCAGTGGAATCGGAGGAGAACCCTGGGGTGGAGGAACTAGAAATCCTGCAATATAAGGCCCCACCGAGGGAATCGCTCACGGTACCCATTCCACCCCCCATCCTGGAACGGCTAATGCTCCATATGTGGGAAACACTGGCATCTGTGCCTGTCGTGAGCAAGCGGCTCGACTCGTATCGGATCCACTGAAACCCTGGCTTCCAGAAGGCACAGCTGCCGCATAACTCCATGGAGGTGGAGTCAGCCATGCATCGGCTGAAGAGCCAGAAGATGCTCTCCTCGGTGCCCCTGGGTAGGGAGGCCTGCACCGTGGATGCTCTCTGCAGAAAGTGCTACCAAGGCTCAATGCTCCTCTGCCGCATCAGGCCTGTCAGCTGTACGTGGGCATGTACCTGAGAGTCCTGGCAAAGTAGCTCATCGGGTTCTCGGCTGGTCACTCCAAGAAACTCCTGCAGCAGTTCAAGAACCTGTCCAAAGCTGTCCGTGAGTGTTCCAAATTCATGACTTGAGCATCTTATGATGGCTTCAAGTCAGCAGTAGAGTAGCTGCGGCGGGCTTCAGTGCCGACAATAGACTTGGCTATAGACTTCTGACCTTGAGCAATGGGTTCAGGACAAACTGGTCAATGTCCTATGCCAAGGGGAGAACCTCTTTGGCAAACCCATGATGGAAAAGGCTGCCGACTTAAGAGACCGAGTTTATGATGAGGACCAGGCTCTCCAAAAAGACCGCTGAGCCTCCCCAATGGAAAGGCTCGGACAAAATGTCCTTTTATCCGTGGAAGGGGGCTGCTTACAAAAACTACCCACAATTATTTCAGGTCTCCTTGGCTCCCCAGCAGAGTCAGTGGGCAAGGCCCTCATAAGCAGAAGGCTCCCATGCCCCAGGTGGTGGCTCTGTCCCAACCTTGGGGGAGTTTGACTCCTTGGGCATAGCCTCTTTACCCAAAGGAGGACCGCACGTCTGATCCACTGTGCCTACAGGAGGCCAACTCTCACCACTGATGCCTGGGCATGTCAGGTGGTCAAGGAGGTAACATCTGCACTTGGTACAGATACCTCCCCCTTTCTTTCTGGGAGAGCCCTCAAGGTCTCCCCTTCACTGGGACCTCCTACTTGCACAAACTTGCAGGCCTTCTCGAGGACAAAGCAGTAGAACCAGTACCCCAACATCTCAGGGGCAAGGGGTTCTACTCCAGGTATTTCCTTGTGCTAAAAAGAACAGGGGGCCTAAGGCCCATCCTCAACCTGTGCAACCTGAACAAATTCCTGGTAAGAGAGAAGTTCAAGATGCTCTCCCTTGGAACATAGCTAATCTTCCTGTGGAGGTAAGGTAGCAATGTTTCTTGGATCTAAAGGATGCTTATATCCACATCCTCATTCATCCCAACCATGGTGGGGAGAGACCACTTCCAGTACAGAATACTAACCTTCAGCCTGGCATCCAGCCCCAGGGTCTTTGCCAAATGTCTGGCAGTAGTGGCCGCCTACCTCCATCTCCAAGGAGTATTTGCCTTCCCCTATCTGGATGACTGGCTTATAAAAGGAGGCATTGGCACAGAGGTGCAGCAAGCTACAGTATGCACCATCCATATCCTGCAACACTGGAGTTCGTGATAAACTATCCCAAGTCCCACCTCCTCCTGACACAATGTCTGAAGTTCATAGGGGCAAAGCTGGACATGGTTCAGACAAAAAGCCCCTCCCCCCTGGATCGGGCCCACCATCTCAGGGAATTGTCCGCAGATGTGCAACACTGTCCCTCGGTGTCTGCTCGGCTTCTGTTGCGCCTACTTGACCTCCACGGTCCATGTCACCCCAGATGCCTGTCTGCACATGAGGGTTGCCCAGGGGTGCTTTAGAGACAAGTGGGCACAAACCATCAGTCATCTCCAGGACAGAGTCTCAGTGACCCACCAATTGGCGGAATTTGACTTGGTGGCAAAACCTGTTACATCTTCGAACAGGGATGCCCTTCCAAACTCCAAGTCCCTGAACGGTCTTCACAACGGATTCCTCCCTGCTGGGATGGGAGCCCACTGCGAGGAACTTCGCACCCAGGGTAGCTGGTTATAAGCTGAGGGCAACCAGCAGATCAACCTCTTGGAGCTTTGGGCAATATATCTATCCCTCTGAGCATTTTGCCACCGCTTGAGGCACCAGTCGGTGCTGATCCAAACAGACAATCAAGTGGGGAATGTTCTACGTGAACAAGCAGGGGGGGGGGGGGCGCAGGGTCTCATACTCTCTGCCGTGAAGTGGTGACACTTTGCTCCAATGCAATTCATCAGGGAATACTCCTACGGGCTGTATACCTACCAGACCAGGACAACACCATGGCGGACACACGGAGCAGGGTCCTCCAACCGCTCAAATGGCAGCTGGACCCGAGTGGCCGCCTGGCTCTTTCTGGGGGACCCCACGGGTAGACCTGTCGCCAGTCTGGACAATTACCAGTTGCCTCATGTCTGTTCCCGTCAGCCCCATCATACTGGGTAACGGCAGATGCATTCCTCATTCCGTTGTTGGAATGCCTCATAAACACCTTCCCACCCACGCCGTTGATTGCCAAGACCCTTTTCAAGGCTCTTTGCGACAAAGTGCCGCTGATCCAGGTGGCTCCACAGTGGCCCAGGCAGCCATGGTTCCCACTGCTCCTCCAATTGTCTGATTCTCCTGGGGAATTCCACGGGGCTCTTGTCTCAGGAGGAGGACTCTTTGATTCACCCCAACCAGAGCTCCCTATCACTGACAGCGTGGCTGCTGAAAGGGTAACCATGGCCTTTTCCACCTCTCGGGAGAAGTGGAAGAGATCCTGCTGGCCTCCGGTAAGACCAGGAGAGCTTATGCCTTCAAATGGCACAGATTCTTGGAGTAGTGCATGGAGCAATGGCTAAACCTGTTCTCTTGCCTCGTGCAGATAGTACTGCAGTACCTTTTTCATCGTTCACAATCTGGGGTCAAGTCTAACAACGTCAGGGTACTGCGACGCTCCTGTCTGGGCCCTAGAGCTTACAGGCAGGAGTGGCCTTATATAATGTCCCTTATGAATAAAGCTGGTACTGATCCCTCTGAATGCTGGGATTTGTAGTACACTTGTTTTTTTCTTTAGGGATGAAAGTTGTAGTTGTGACTCGAGTGATAAGGCTTGCAAGAAATTTATTTGTTGTGGGGATATTTTCAACGCATTACAATTCAAAGGTGCATAACGTAAAGGTGCAACTTTCAACATAAAGGTGAAATCAGGAGGTCAGGAAAACAACTGAAATCAAATAGCTTTAACTCAGCTTTACACAGTCATGGTAGCTTCTACTCAGCTTTGCCTCGTGTGGTTGCTTGGGATTATTGCAGCCTCACAGTAACAGCTGTTCTCCTCACAGCGTGGCTTTACAGAAACAGGTGAAAACAATTTGTGAACTTTCACGGCTAGGCAACAGGTATAGCAAACGTTTTGTATTCTTCTCATACAAACTCCAGATGCTTCTTTACACTGTTACTCTCTAAAACATAAAGAGCAATCCATTGCACAAGGATCATAACTCAAGGTAGGCACATCATTATCTATCTGCATACATTCATCTGGGCTAAGGCAATTGTTCTCTTCATCAGGTTTCTTATGTTTCCCTGACTTTAGCTCCAGAAATTGCTGAAACTCTTTTAGAAGCAATTCAGCCTGTAGCTGCTCTTTAGCTGCTTGATAGTCTCCGGTAAGGGTCACACCCTTCCCCCACTCACTATCTGCTCCTGTTGCAGAGTTTGGCTTAGGGAGGTCAGCACAATAAAAGGGTTTCTCCAGCAAGGCATTAATTAGGAAATTCAGCTTTATCTTTATCAGAGACGTTGGCATAAGAACAGGCATCTTTCTTCCAGGCCTCTCTAGAAACTCAGGAGCCTTATGGCTAGTTCTTCTGCTAGGGGAATTTCTCTCAGAAAAACTTCTTTCCTGTTTTGGTTCCTGGCTTTTATAGCACTGCTCGCCACCAGACAAAATACCTTTTTTCCAAGAGCTGGGTTTGCTAGCCTTCCCACGTTTAGGCTCTACAGTGTAGTAAGGATCTCCTTGAGAGTATATTGGGCTCCCAGGCTTACTGTTCCAGGGTTCTGCTTTCTCCCAGGGTTCTAGCGTTTTTCCCCTTTGATTCCAAGTTCCTCCTGAAGACCAACGTGCACTGGAAGCTGCTTCTCGTCTGCTTCGTTTCTTGCTGCTCTCCTTGCCAGCCTTGCTGCCACCTCTGTCAATCCTGTCTGAGGATTTAAAAAGGGCTTCATTTCCCGGCACTCCCTGTCGTTCCCCTGGGCGTGCCCAATCAGTGCTGAAGCCTAACTCCTCCCCTGGGCTGGGGCTTGTCTTCAGCTCAGCCGATAACTGTGTTTTTTCTAAGTCAGTTTTGGAAATCCTGTGTGTGTCATCCCTTCTATCAGGATTTTCCCCTATCTCCATTTCCTCTGGAGGGGAGTCTTCACCACAGTACGCACCACCACCCTATCCGAGGGCAAGTCCCTCTCAGTCCAGCCTCTGGCGAACTGCTTCCTGAGGGGACTCCTACTGTCTAAAACCACCGTCTGCCCTCCGGCGATACAGTGAAAGCACAATGTAGTGTTGGCGCAGCTCACCCACTCGCCATTTGAGCCTCATTATCTGCCACCTGAGGTACCTCTCATGGAAGGTCGTGTTACTGGTGGCACTCATCTCTGCTGGCAGAGTCGGTGAGCTCCAAGCTCTAGTGGCAGAAGCGCCATATACCAGATTCTACAAGAACAGGGGCGTGCTACACGCGCATCCTAAATTCCTTCCGAAGTCGGTATCTTCTTTTCACCTCAAACAGGAGGTAGTGCTACCCACCTTCTTCCCAAGGCCTCACTCCAGCAGGGCGGAGACCGTCCTTCACACCTTGGACTGTAAGAGGTCCCTGTCCTTCTACATTCAACATACGCAGGGCCACCGCAAAGCTTCTCAGCTTTTTGTTTCCTACGACTCCAGTCGGCTGGGGGAAGCAGTGACCAAGCGAACACTGTCCACCTGGGTGACGGACTGCATCCACTTTGCCTATGAGCGGGCTGGGCTCATGCTAGATGGCCGTGTCACGGCACACAGTGTTAGGGCCATGACGGCCTTTGTGGCAAACTTGCGCTCTGTCCCGATGCTGGACATCTGTTGGGCAGCCACCTGATCTTCAGTCCATACCTTCACAGCTCATTATTGCCTCGAGGGGGAGTCCCAATGGGACAGCGCCTTTGGCTAGACTGTGCTCTGTAATCTTTCCGGGGTCTAGGCAACTCCTCCTTCCCTCCAACCCTTCTGTGTTCTGGCTACTGAAGCGTTGGTTCCATCGGACACTTGGGTCCTACCGCGGTCTTTTTCTGCGGACTCGATTGCTGCTACTTACGGCTCCCCTTGGGGCGACCGTGTTTTTTCTTTACAGGCTTTAGGTAGCTGGTAGCTAGGGAGTCCCATATGTGAGGAATGACTTTATGCTTGTTCCCGGAAAAAGTGTAGTTACTCACCTGTAACAGATGTTCTCTGGGGACAGCAGGAATCAGTCCTCACAACCCTCCCTCTTCCCTTTGGAGTTGCTTCTTTATGATCTTTGATTTTTAGCTGTCTTTTAGCTATGTCATCTGACTGATCAAGATGGCACCCTTGGGTGGGAAGAGCACCACACATGTGTGCTGGCATCTCCCAAAGGCTTTCTTTGAAAGCTCGTTGAGGGCTCTGTCAGCACCACCGTCACCCGTATGTGAGGACTGTTACCTGCTGTTCCTGGAGAACACCTGTTATAGGCGAGGAACTATGCTTTCCCTGCCATTTAAAACAAGACTCTTGGAAATAATACAGGCCCCAAAGTAGTGGTGTTGTGGGATTTTTTTTCCCCCTTTGCTTTTTAAGATTTTCTTCTGTGTTTAGGTTGGGTTGTTTATATTGTTTTATATATATTGTTTATAATATATATAACAAAATAGGAATGGTCACTTTTGCCAGAGTGAAAATACTATCATTAATGTTACTCTGTACTATAACTTTAAAGCATATGTTGTATCGTGCTCGAACTCATGGCTAAAGAGGTCTCAGAAACTGTAGGCTGCCATTGTTCAAGGTTTTATCAATGGACTAATGCCTAAATGTACATCAACGACCTCATTCTTAAACATCTAGCCAATAGTTGTTTTTGTGAAAAATTTTTTTTAATCAACTTCAATACGTTATCTTCTTTAGCAAGCTTATATATGAATAGAATAAACCAGTGAACCAGTGTTTATCTGTGTAGTAGAATCCCGACGCTTATTCAAGCGCTGTGTCACGCGTTTCACCACTTCGGTTTCATCAGGGGAGTGTTATAAATCGGCACTGTGAGGAAAGAAAGTTCTTTTAAGATACGTGCTTCATTATATTTCAAATTTTAGAATGAAATCCGGAGCCCTCCTACCTCTGGTATCACTGCAATGGTTCTCAAAAGCGCTATCTGGTGCTTGCTGCTGAACTAACTAAAACGCCGCGCATGCGAGGTATATAAACAGTATGGCGGGAACTGTCACACCTGCAATGCTGATTAACAATCAGGTGAGCGGAAGAAAAAATTTTCATGTATATCTTATAAACACGCTTCCCACTCTATACGGGAATTCAATCCTTGTGGTATAATGGAATCCAGAATATAAATCCATCGTTGCTCCCTATATATCAGAGTGTGATCCAACGTTCTGCCCCTAGATGGAATTGAGACTTGTTCAATAGCAAAGCACCGTAAAGTGGTAAAGAACAGAGGCTCCGATAGTTGACCACTGTCTACAGTTTCAACACGACTTTACCACTTTACGGTGCTTTGCTATTGAACAAGTCTCAATTCCATCTAGGGGCAGAACGTTGGATCACACTCTGATATATAGGGAGCAACGGTGGATTTATATTCTGGATTCCATTATACCACAAGGATTGAATTCCCGTATAGAGTGGGAAGCGTGTTTATAAGATATACATGAAAATTTTTTCTTACGCTCACCTGATTGTTAATCAGCATTGCAGGTGTGACAGTTCCCGCCATACTGTTTATATACCTCGCATGCGCGGCGTTTTAGTTAGTTCAGCAGCAAGCACCAGATAGCGCTTTTGAGAACCATTGCAGTGATACCAGAGGTAGGAGGGCTCCGGATTTCATTCTAAAATTTGAAATATAATGAAGCACGTATCTTAAAAGAACTTTCTTTCCTCACAGTGCCGATTTATAACACTCCCCTGATGAAACCGAAGTGGTGAAACGCGTGACACAGCGCTTGAATAAGCGTCGGGATTCTACTACACAGATAAGCACTGGTTCACTGGTTTATTCTATTCATATATAAGCTTGCTAAAGAAGATAACGTATTGAAGTTGATTAAAAATTTTTTTTCACAAAAACAACTATTGGCTAGATGTTTAAGAATGAGGTCGTTGATGTACATTTAGGCATTAGTCCATTGATAAACCCTTGAACAATGGCAGCCTACAGTTTCTGAGACCTCTTTAGCCATGAGTTCGAGCACGATACAACATATGCTTTAAAGTTATAGTACAGAGTAACATTAATGATATAATATATATAAAACAATGGCATTGAATATCCAGGTTGGGCAGATAGTGCTGCTGCCAACATGGTATTGGCGATATTCAGCCGCTGCCTGGTTAGCTAAGGCAGGAAAGTCAGGTGAGCCTTTCAGGTGCCTGCTGTTCACCGCTGTTGGATAACCGGCTAGCAGCTGAATATTGCCACTAGTGGGTTATCCTTGGTGTCACCTCCACTTCGTCCCTGGGCTAGCATCAGGGCATTTGGTGGCAGCACCTGTAGATTTTCAGTGGCAACAACCTTGTTACTGCTACTGAATATCTGGCTCGATGCAATGAATGCGATTAGTAGGTCTGCTAACCCAGTTAATCACTTTGAAAAGCCACCCCACTGTATTTTGTTTTTGTTCCATAGCATTTTTGCACTTTTTAACGACACAGAAGAAATGAAGGGGCCATGGAAGAGAGAGGGTGAGAAAAGCGAAGGGCGAGGCAAAATGAAGAGAAAAGAAAGCACTAGAACTGGGTGGGGGGGGGGAGAAAGGAAGGAAGAGGGTGAAAGATGGAAACATGGATGGGGTTAGAAAGATAATAAGCAAGACTTGGCACAGATTGTAGATTTGTCTCTTTAGGCCCTACAATCTGTGCCAAGTCTTGCTTGTTATCTTTCTAACCCCATCCATGTTTTCATCTTTCACCCTCTTCCTTCCTTTCTTTTTTTCCCCACTTCTTGTGCTTTCTTTTCTCTTCATTTTGCCTTGCTCTTCGCTTTTCTCACCCCATCTCTTCCATGGCCCCTTCATTTCTTCTGCCTCGTATCTTCCCTGTGTATCCTCCCTCCCTTGAAATTTCTTTCGCCTTTTCTTCCCTGTTGCACCTGCATTTCCGTTTGTAGGCCATTGCAGAGACCATGTTAGACGCATAGTAGTATGAGGGAAGCAATGCATCATTCCTTAGCGTTCCTCCAGTTCAGTCCTCTACCTCTGGGTTGTCAATCTCTTCCTGCAGCTAGGAGACTGGTTTGTCAGAATGATGACATCACGGGATATAGCCTGCTGCACTTCCATCTGCATCCCAGTGTAACCAGTCTCCTTGCAGCAGGAGGAGTTTGACGAGCCTTAAGGAGAGGCTCTTTGAGGAGTAGTGGATAAGGAGCAGGAATTATTTGAGTGTAGTTAAGGGGTTGATTAGTTAGTAGGTACCACTTTAAAAATAAAAAAAAAAAAAAAAAAAAAAAAAGAAAACATTTCTCGGTGGGACAGCTTTGGGCTACAGTCTTCTTGCTTCCTGCCTGTGGCACTACTGCAATTTTCTTTCTGGGGGGGGGGGGTGTCTTTGACTCAGATCGCCGTGTACCTCCTTCCTCTGCTTGGCACAGGGGTCTCACCCCCCAGACGCTACGGGGGTGAGCCTTTCTTGTCTGCCGGTCTCCCGGTGCTGCAATCGGGCAGTCTCTGCTTATTAGCTGCTTCCGCTATTGTAGCGCCCGGGGCGGATCACCGCGTTCCAAGTAGTGCTGAGCAGACCTGACCGGTAAGTGTTTCGCCGGTATCAGGCTGCTTTTTTCCGGTCTCGCCAAGCTTTTGCGACAGGACATATTCGTCGCAGTGCTTTGGCGCCCTTTTCTTCGCGGCTGTCATTCGCGGCGGCCATTTTGTGGGCCGCGCGGCAGCCGCGTGGCAGAGCATCCCCTCCCGTTTTGCGCAACGGGGGGCTGCTGCCCTGTTTTAATTTGGTTATTTTAGTTAATTTCTTGTTTTAATTTCTTTGTTTTAATTTCTTTGTTTTCTTTTAGCCCTCTGCAGGCGGGCCTCTGGGTTCCCGGGGGGCGGGGGGGGCTGCAGGGGTTTTCCCTTCCTCCTGAGCAGTTAGATCTCCAGCCTCTTTAAAGTTTACAAAAAAAAAAAAAAAAAGGAAACAGGGGGTAACCTCCGATAAAGAGAGCTGCCTACCCCAGTTCTTGGGGATACTAGGAGGTCTCGTATGGCTACCCGGCCTCTGTGCCTGGTGTGTGGGGCCCGCAGGGGCCCGGTCACTGACACCGGAGTGTGCCGGGGCTGCGTAGCTCTTTCCTCAGAGGTGGAACTTCAGATGGCGACTCCTGAGTCTCAGGAGGCGCAAGGGGCGACAACGGGGGCGGCGGCCGAGCCCCTGCAGAATTTGGAGCAGGAGCCCGATTCAGAGCCGCTGCTGGGGCCCTCCGGGGTTTCCGCAGCTCCGCCGTCCTCCGACGTCTCGGGTTTCAGTCCCGAGTTTGTACTTCTTCTCCATCAAGCCTTTTGTCTGCGCCAGCGGGGCAAGCGGACGCGCTCAGTTTCCCCTGTGTCTCAGCCTCCGCAGTTGTTAGCGGAAGGGGCGACGGCCGCGGAGCCGTCGGTTCCGAAGCGTGCACGACTCACGGAACCGATGGACAGTACCTGGCTGGACTCCGCGGATCCGGACTGGGATCCTGAGGAGGGTTCTCAGGACCTGGAAGAAGGCGAGATTCTGGAGCCCGAAGAGCAAGCCAAGGTTGTCCGGGTATTTCGCAGAGAGGAATTGCCTGCCTTGATTTCGGAGGCTTTACAGATGTTGCATTTGGCTCCCCCTCCAGCTGTGGAGGACGAATTAGAGGATCCGGTCATCCAGGCGGTCCGACAGACTCAGGTGGTGTTTCCCCTACACCGGGTAGTCGAGCGGATGATTCAGGACGAGTGGGACAAGCCGGAGGCGGGTCTCCGGGGCGTCCGTGCCATGAGCAGGTTATACCCTCTGGCGGACTCGGCTAAGGATCGTTTTCGGGCGCCGCGCCTAGACGCCCTGGTAGCGGCTGTCACTAAACGGACCACCATCCCGGTGGAGGGGAGTGCAGCCTTGAAAGATCCCCAAGACCGTAAAGTTGACGGTCTGCTCAAGCAGGTGTTTGAAGCGGATTCTCTTTCGCTCCAAGCCTCTATTTGCGGGGCCTGGGTGGCCAGGGCGTGTTTGCGCTGGGCCCAACGGCTGCGCCAATCCCCGCATGTTGACCTCGAGGAAGTGAAAGAGCTGGATCGTATGGAGTCAGGTGCGGCCTACCTGGCTGATGTACATTATGACTTGATTCGGGCGCTGGCCAACAGCACGGGTTCCGTAGTGGCTGCCCGTCGCTCGTTGTGGCTACGTAATTGGGCAGCGGACGGCCCTTCTAAATCCCGGCTCAGTAAGCTTCCCTTTTAAGGGGGGTTTACTTTTTGGGGAAGATTTGGAAAAGTTGGTGAAGGACCTCGGTGAGTCTAAAGGGGACCGTCTTCCCGAGGACAAGCCCAAGCAACCTAAGTCTGCTGCGAGCGGTCGGGGCTCCTTTCGGGACTTCAGGAGGTTCCGTTCCCCGCGACCAGTTGGTTCCCAGAGGGGAAGGTTTCCCTCGAGGGACCAGGGGTTTCGAGGCTTCCGGGGAGCGAGTCGCGGATTCTCCTCTCTCCCGGCGCCCGCGGCCCGAAAGCCCCAATGAAGTGAGGCGGGTCCCGGCGGTGGAGACTCCCATTGGAGGTCGGCTGCGGGAGTTTCTGCCTGCCTGGACCCTCATCACCTCAGATCAGTGGGTATTGGAAATCATCCAGCACGGTTATGCCTTGGAGTTGGCCCGGCCCGTGCGGGACGCCTTTGTCATGTCGCCTTGCCGGGGTCCCACGAAGGTGGCAGCAGTTCGCGAGACCCTGGACAGGCTCCTTCGCCTGGGAGCCGTCGTGGAGGTTCCCAAGGCCGATTACGGATTGGGTCGCTATTCCATCTATTTCGTGGTGCCCAAAAAGGGCGGCCAATTGCGACCTATCCTCGACCTGAAAGGGGTCAACCGGTGCTTGAGGGTGCCGCACTTTCGGATGGAAACTTTGCGGTCCGTCATCGTGGCTGTACGCTGAGGGGAGTTTCTGATGTCGCTAGACCTCTCGGAAGCGTACTTGCACATTCCCATCCGAGAGGCTCACCAGCGCTTTCTGCGGTTTGCCCTGCCCTGGGGCCACTACCAGTTTCGAGCCCTGCCGTTCGGCTTGGCGACGGCGCCTCGGACTTTCACCAAAATAATGGTTGTGGTCGCGGCGGCATTGCGCAAGGAAGGCATTCTGGTCCACCCATATCTGGACGATTGGCTGATTCGCGCCAAGTCAGCGGAGGAAAGTCTCCGGGTGACGGACAGGGTGGTGCGTTTCTTACAGGATCTGGGTTGGGTGGTCAACCCGGCCAAGAGTCGGTTAGTGCCCACTCAGGTTCTCGAATATCTGGGGGTCCGCTTCGATACGTTCAAGGGTCAAGTGTTTCTGCCGGACCACCGAGCCGAGGGGTTGCGGTCCCTGGTACTGCAGTTCCTCTCGGGGTCGGCTCCCTCGGCATGGGATTATCTCCGAGTGCTGGGCACAATGGCGGCGACGCTGGAGGCGGTACCTTGGGCCCGGTTTCATATGCGGCCTCTGCAACGAGCGCTTCTTCGTCGTTGGTCGCATCAAAAGCATTCACTGAGTACCCTTGTCCGGAACTGGTTCGGAGGTCCCTTCAGTGGTGGCTTTGTCCCTCGTCGCTAGCGAGGGGCTTGTCGCTGGACCAGCCGGAGTGGCTGCCATTGCTGACGGACGCCAGCCTTGCGGGCTGGGGGGCTCACTGCGAGGGCCACTTTGCGCAGGGGGTTTGGTCCCCTCTGGAGGCCTCGTGGACGATCAATCGTTTGGAACTTCGCGCAGTGTTTCGGGCCCTCCAGGCGTTCGAGGATTTGGTGCGCGACCATGCCGTACGGGTGCTCTCCGACAACTCGGCGACGGTGGCATATATAAATCGGCAGGGCGGCACCGGAAGTGCAGCGATGGAGGCGGAGGCCGACCGGCTCTTCGCGTGGGTCGAGCTCCGCTTGACTGCGCTTTCAGCGGCGCACATTGCCGGCAAGGACAATGTCACCGCGGACTTCCTCAGCAGAGTCCACGTGGATGCCGGGGAGTGGGAGCTGCATCCCGCGGTCTTTCGGCAGATAGTCAGGCGCTGGGGAATGCCGGTTATGGATCTCATGGCGACCTTTCAGTCGGCAAAGGTCGGTTGTTTTTTCAGCAGAAGATGCGAACGGATGTCGGAGGGCATCGACGCCCTCCTTCGCCGGTGGCCGGAGGAGGGTCTCCTCTATGTCTTCCCGCCCTGGGCCCTGATCGGCCGGGTGGTTCAGAAGATCGGGGCACATGCGGGACGGGTGCTGCTGGTGGCTCCCGATTTGGCCCAGGCATCCCTGGTACGCGGACATGCTCCGCCTGCTGGACGGGGTGCCGTGGCGGCTGCCAGCCAGGTCGGACCTGTTGCTTCAAGGGCCCCTGTTCATGCCGCAGGTGGATCGGTTCTCGCTTACGGTTTGGCCATTGAAAGGGCTAAGCTCCTGAAGAAGGGCTATTCGTCGGCGGTGGTCTCCACCCTGCTGCGGGCGCGTAAGCAATCCACGTCCTTGGCGTATGTTAGGGTATGGCGTGTGTTTGAGGATTGGTGTTCCCAGCGTCGGGTTCGGCCGAACTCGGCCTCCATTCCTTCCATCTTGCAGTTTCTCCAGGACGGTTTTGACAAGGGTCTTGCTGCCAGTTCCTTGCGGGTTCAGTTGGCAGCTTTGTCCTGTTATCGGGGCAAGGTCAATGGCCGTCCGTTAGGTTCTCATCCAGACATGCGTCGTTTTCTTACGGCGGTGGTCCGACTGCGACCGGTGCGCGGGGTGGCTGTTCCCCCGTGGGATCTGAATCTGGTGCTCACGGCACTGGCCGAGGCGCCCTTTGAGCCCTTGCGTCGGGCGTCTCTGAAAGATCTCACGCTCAAGACGGTGTTTCTGGTGGCTATTTGTTCCGCGCGGCGGATTTCGGAACTGCAGGCGCTGTCTTGCCGTGAACCTTTCCTTTCCTTTTCCAGGGAACGGGTGATTTTGCGTCCGGTTCCGTCCTTTCTGCCTAAGGTTGTGTCCCCTTTTCATCTGAATCAGGTGGTTTACTTGCCTGTTCTAGGGGATTTAGGGGGCGGTTCCGCGGATCGGGGTCTTCGGCGGCTCGATGTGAAGAGGACTCTACGTCAGTATTTGAAGGCTACAGAGTCGTTCCGCAAGTCGGAGCGCCTGTTTGTTCTTTTCGGAGGTATTCGTCGGGGCGAGGCGGCGGCTAAGGCGTCTATCGCCCGCTGGCTTAAGGAAGTCATTGCTTCCGCGTATTTGCTCAGGGGGCGCGTGGTTCCGGTGGGTTTGCGAGCGCATTCCACTCGAGCGCAAGCGTCCTCTTGGGCGGAGCACTGTTTGGTCCCTCCGGGGGACATTTGTAGGGCGGCGACTTGGTCGTCTCTGCATACGTTCAGTAAGCACTACCAGTTGGATGTAGCTGCGGCTTCGGATGCTCGTTTCGGATCGGCCGTGTTGTCGGCCGGCTGGAAGGGTCCCTCCCATTGATTACTGCTCTGGTACTTCCCAGAGGTAGAGGACTGAACTGGAGGAACGCTAAGGAAATGATAATTACACTTACCTGGTAATTGTAGTTCCTTTAGTGACGACAGTTCAGTCCTCCTTCCCGCCCGGATATTTTTCGCAGGTTTCGGGCCTCGTGCCGAGCAGAAGAGAGTTTCAGGTGAGTCTGTCTTCATTACTAGCTCTTATTCGGGTGCTCTCCCTGTGACAGAGCAGGAGGTAAGAAGGCCTGCCCGTGGGGGGGGAACTCCATGCTAGTACAATTGTGTTTCTGTTTGGCTACTTATTGATTGCTCCTTTAAGTCTGCTTTGTTATAGTTCACACTGGGATGCAGATGGAAGTGCAGCAGGCTATATCCCGTGATGTCATCATTCTGACAAAGCAGTCTCCTAGCTGCAGGAAGAGATTGACAACCCAGAGGTAGAGGACTGAACTGTCGTCACTAAAGGAACTACAATTACCAGGTAAGTGTAATTATCATTTTGTCTTGGTCCCTGTGGATCTTTCCCATCCATGGGGAACAGAATCATGTGCTTGCCCTGCTCCACACAGCCTGTGTGCTAGTTTTGTTACATAGAAATGGCTTGATGGGGCACGGAATGAGCAGCTTTTGTTATGCCTCTTTTGGGCTTCAGTTGCTTCTCTCTTTTGTGGATTGGCACATGGTCTCTGCTGGCCTGAAGCCTCTCCTTTCACGAGGCTCCAGGATTCAGATGTTGGGTTCTTGAGATTTTACATAATGCTTTATCAGAAAAACAAACAGAAGCAGCAGTCAACCAGCAATTCAGTTCTTCTTTACAAACTGCATATACAGTAGATACACATAGGGCTGGGGAAAAAAATCTAGGTACCACATCTTCTGGGCATGTAAGACTTAGGGTCTGGTGCCTACCACTAGCCCTGGGCTGTGGCAGAGTGGAGGAAATATTGCAGGGATTCAGTTCAGGACCAAGCAGAGGAAATACTACTGAAATCAGGCCTAGAGCGGTAGAAGGAAGGAGAGGTTTTAAGGAGAGGGGAAAACTAGTGAGAAAAATATTAGATTAAAAAATAAATTAAAAATGCATAAATCTTATAAAGGATTCATTCCCCCCAACAACGGTGCCTAAAAATTTGGACCGATTTCTTTTCTTTAAAAAAACAAATAATCCACCGCCTGGGTACAGGTTCCTTCCCAAAGAGCTCAAGGGGCTATTTTTCAAAGAGGTTAATGTGGTTAGCAGACTTGCTAACCACATTACTCCCACTGAGCAGGATACTCAGCAACATGTAGGCAGTTTGTGCCTCTGAATATGCCCTCTGTGTCGCCGCATGCTCCAATGCAAACTGCTTAGCGTTGGAGCGTTTTGTGGGTAGCTTCCGAGTTAATCGTGTAGAGACGATATTCAGCCACTTGCCGGTTAATGTAAACCAGCTAAAGTAGGCCAAAAAGAGCTGGCCTGACTTTAGCCAGTTTAGTTATCTGGCCAGCGGCTGAATATCACTGCTGACCAGGTAGCTAAGACACTATCCGTGCACCCTGGCTATTCAATGCTCATGGCTGGATATGGCGCAGCATTGAATATCTGGCTTTGATTGAAAGTGGCGACAGCGACGCTGCTGTTTACATGGAGGGGCATTTTAGAAGGGCCATCCAGTGCAATCTGGGACATCTAAGCCTAAACCTCGTGGGGGGGGGGGGGGTGGGAAACAAGCATGTCCAGTGCAGACACAATTTCACAAATGTGGATGTGCCTGATATGTGTAAGAAGGAGAATGAATTCCCCTTTACCAGGGAGAATGGCAGATGGTGGAGAGGAGGGGCTCGATACTCGGTGGTGGCGGCTAGCGCGACTACAGAGCCTAACCATGACTGCTGAACACTGAACCCAGATATTCACTGCTGGGGCCATATCCGGCCACAGGCATTGACTATCCGGGTCAGCTGCGGAAGCAGAAAGCTAATCGGGCGGTGGTGATATCAGGTGCTGCCTAGTTAGCCCCGATGGCAAACGTTAGACCAGCGTTTGCTGTGCCTTTCTTTTGCCGCCGACTGGTTATCCCCGGGTACTGCCCCAGAATGCCCCAATGCTAACCGGTTAGCATCGGGGCATAAAGCGGCAGTCCTTGTGGATATTCAGTGGCACTAACCATGTTAGTGCAGCTGACTGTCCCGTTTAGGGGCATTTACACAGTTTGCAGGTCTGTAAACCGTGTAAATGCCTTTGAATGTCGGTCCTGAGGAGTTCAGCCCATGGGTTTTGTGCAAGGTAAACTGACTGGGGTCCCTCCCGTTTGTAAGTACTACATTGATACATACCATGTGTATCTGGACTGGCCTGGAGGGACGATTAGGAAGGAGAAATTAGTCTTACCTGCTAATTCTTTCCTTGAGTTCGTAGAAAAAAATGCAGGGCTCTTTCATTAATACATGATGACCATGGGTCAGTTTTAGCAGGCAGTGAAACAAATGTTGGTACTTTGTACCACCGCATATGCCTTGAAAAAAAAAAAAAAAAAAGCAACCCATGGTCTTAACCCTATCTAGCAAGAATGGTAGGCCTAAGCAGGACGGTACTGCTTCCTTTGAAGTATATACCCTGAATCTTCCCACCGAAATTCATGCCCAATAAGGGACCAAATATAATGGGGGCGCTATACCCCTATACTGAATTTTAGCACAGCGGGGAGACAATGTGTACTTTAACCCAGGTTCTTGCCTAAAATGTTTTTAAAGTTCCACCTTAACCAATTAATCATTCTAACAACCTTTTTTCCCAAGTCCATGTGTTCATAGAGTTGAGTAAGCTCTGCAGAGCTTGAATTGTGAGAGAGCTGCAGCCTTATATCAGCAGAAGATCAAAGCTTTTAAGTTTTTCCAGTTGTTTTCTTAAAACTTAACAAGCCTGGGAATGCAGTAACAAAGCGCATGCATGGTTTCTAATGTATCTGTTACACCCAGGTAGATTTTATTCTAGAAGTGCATGTCAGAGGCTATAATGTTAGAACCATGACAGTATCAGTAGCCCATCTGATGCCAGAATCCCATTTGAGATTTGCATGGAGTTTTGTCTACAGTTTATCTCCCATTACTGTCCTTCCTCCATGGGCTCTTAGAGGAATGGAGCCCAGTTCTGTGCCTTGCAGGGCCTGTTTAATGATTTCAGTGTGTTATTTTGGTTTGTTCTTTTGTTGAACCACTCTCCTTTTACTGCTTTTTCTTCAGCAGCACAGACCTCCTATGTCTACAAACTGGGCCAGCGCAAAGAGATGAGGCACCCTAGGTGAACCTTATCCCTTACACCCCATCCCCGCCGCTTCCCCTGTCCGGGACCGACAGTGGCAGCAGTAGCCACAAACCGTCCCTAGTCCCACGGCACTTACCTTCAACTTTCAGCGCCGCAAGGTTGTTTGCTTCTGCCCCTTTCCGACTCTTGATGCCACAGATCCCCTCCCTCTTGCAAGGAGTTTGGAAGTTCAAGACTGCCTTTTATTTTCCTGGAAGTTATCAAGAACATGACACATTCAGAGTGGGACTTGCTCAACTTCCCAGTGGAGGAGCTGAAGGTTTGTGGGAAGCTTTATGTCCTACAAAAGGTCTGCACCAAGTGGTTAAGCATGTCACAAGTGGATGCACACGTCACAACAATTATGAAGTGGACCACCATCCCGGTGGCAGTTGGCATGGTCCTGAAGGATCCTCTAGATCATAAGGTGGACTTCAGTTTTTGGTGTGTGTGTGGGTCTGACCACTCAAGCTCTGCTCTAGTCGATTCAGTCTCTTATACCAGAGGGTATTATGCCCCTCTTGAAGTCAGCAATAGCCTTTTTGTTGTACACTATGTATAATCTCGTCTTATTGGTGGCTACGGAAATCGCTCTGTCGACAGTGGCGTGGCATTGGATATGGCTCTACCATTAGGCAATGGATTGGTCCTCCAAGTCGCAGTTGACTCAGCTCACCTTTAAAGGAAAGCTCTTGTTTGGGGTGGACTTGGAAAAGCTGGTTGAGGAAAGTCTAAAACTCATTGCCTCTTGGAGGACAGGCCAAAAAGGCCTGGGAGGCATAAGGGCACATCTTCTCTTCGACTTACACCTGTGTTCCTCACACCTGTTACTTGGACTCCCATGGCTCCTGGGACTTCCATAGATACCGCCCTGAAAAGCCGTCCTTCTCCCCCCTTCTGGGTTCTGGTTTCTGACTCTGCCCTTTCATGGACCTCATGGGTTCCTGGACTCTAGCACCTCCAGAGGTGCTTCCGCTCATCCACCTCAATGATGGATTTTGGGGCCCATTATGAGACTCCTCCATGGGTGGCAGGCACCACCTTTTCATCCAGGAGTGGGCCCGGGTCATCGAGGATCACTTGATGCTAGACACCATTCAATATAGCTGTGTTCTGGAATGCAGAGAGCCTATTCTGGTTGTCTTTGTTGCCTCTCCTTGTAGCTCCATGGTGAAGAGCACCACCATTAAGTGTACACTGGACAGGCTACTCCATCTGCGGGCAGCGGCCACTGTTCGTCTGGTCGTGTGGGGCCAGGGCCGATACTCCATCTACTTTGTAGTGCCAAAGGAAAATGGTTCCTTTTGATCCGTTATCAATCTCCAGGGGCTCGATGCTCACCTACACACCCTTCACTTCCATATGGAGAGAAACCCTGCAGTCAGTGATCCAAGTGGCATATTGCGGAGCGCTCCTCTCTTCTTTGGATTTAGCTGAAGCTTACTTCCATATCCTTTTCTGGGAGGATGAACAGTGTTTTCTTCGTTTCACCATTCTTTGCTCTCATATTCAGTTTGCTTTTCTCCCATTGGTTTCTCCACCGCCCTGAGAATGTTCTCAAAAGTCATGGTGGTGGTGACCACTGCAGTGCCTTTTTAATGTATTGCTGCTGCTGCATGTCCCAGAGGGGGGCAGCATAGCAGCAATGAGTGCAGGACAGGAGCAGCACCGTGGTACTAGTGGACTGCAGGGCAGCTGGACCACTGTTGTGCAGACCCTGCTTAGCGCATAAGAGCTATTTTCCCACCATGGTTTCCACTCTTCTGAAGGCTAGGAGAGGATCTACCAGTTCGGCTTATGTGCATATCTGGTGTCTTTTTGAGCAGTGGTGCCATGAGTATCGGGCTAAATCTGATACAGCAGACTTGCTGTTCTTGTTTGCCTTTGTTCAGGAAGGTTTCAATTCCATGATGGTTCAGGTGGCGCCCTTTCCTTCTTCATGGGACCAGTGGTGGGGTGGTCCATTGCTTTGCATGCCAGTGTTTCCAGTTTTCCTTCGGGGGGGGGGGGGGGTATGACATCTGCATCCTGTCTTGTTCCCCCTCCCCCCCAACACAGCTTTTCAGTTGTTCCTTCATGGGATCTGTGCCTGGTGGTCTGGACCTTGATGTCGGAGCCCTTCAAGCCTTTGAAGCGGGCTGCACTTAAAGATTGGATCCTCCAAACTATCTGTCTTTCTGGTTGCAATTTTTTTGGTGAGCTGTATCTCTAAGCTGCAAGCCTTGTCATGCAGGGATCCTTACTTATTCTCTGAGGAGACAGTGTGCAGTTGGCCTGTCCCTTCTTGCTCAAGGTGGTATCTGCCTTCCATATAAATCAGATAGTTTGTCTGTCCTCCTTTTCTAAGGACCAGTGTCTAGGGGAGGACAAGGACCTTTTGCTTGGTGGTTGTTCGGAGTGTGCTTCTCTGGTACTTGAAGGTTCCTAAGTCCTTCCGTAAGTCAGACTATCTACTTATGCTGCTTGATGGACTGCATAAAGATGCGATGGTCACCAATTCTATTTTGGAGAACTGGATCAAGGAGGCAATTACATAACTGTTGCGAAACCGGCAGATGCTGGAGGGTTTGCATGCTCATTCCACTCAGGCGCAAGCATCGTGGTCAGTGGAGTGTAACTTTGTCATCCCTCAGATATTTGTTGGGCTGCAGCGTGGGTATAAATTTCCACTTTTGTTGAGCATTACCGCTTGGATGTCCACGCTCAGGTAGACACTGACTTTGGCTCAGAAGTCTTGAAAGCTGCCATGTCTTCTTTCCGCCCAGTGGAGTTATAGCTTTGATACATCCCACTTGTCTGGACTGGTCTAGCAGGACGATATAGAAGGTGACATTTTACTTACTGGATAAAGCACAGTTACTTACCTGTAACAGGTGATCTCTGGGAACAGCAGGAATAAGTCTTCACATATGGGTACGTCGGTATCGACGGAGCTTGCGCGGGAACGCTCTGCAGCGTCTCAAAAGAAAGCTTTGGAGAGCATCCCACACACATGCACGCTGCCTTCCCGCCCAAATACTTCCCTCACATCAGTTGGGTTTGTAGCTGAGACCAAAGGAGGGAAGTAAACAAATTATAAAGAGAGAGAGAGAGAGAGAGCAACTCTTAGGGGAGGTGGGTGAGTTGTGAAGACTTATTCCTGCTGTTCCCAGAGATCACCTGTTACAGGTAAGTAACTGTGCTATCTCCTGGAACAAGCAGGAATGAGTCTTCACATATGGGGACTCCCAAGCTGAGATGCCTGGGAGAGGCCCAGCATATAGCAAAAACTAATGGATGGGACATGCTTCCTCCTAAGGACCTCCGGCATCCAAGGGACGGAGGGTAGGAGTTTAGCTAACAGTGTAAAAATGATGTGCTGTGGACAGCTGAACTAAACAAGGAATGCAGAAAAAAATGTCCTTGTGTAGAGATAACTGTTAGTAAGAATAGGAAGTCCCAACTCTTGAAAAGGGATGTCATCCAAGTATCACAAACAAAATACACATATGGGGAAGTAGACATGGGTCTGTTGTAAAGAACCATCACATTGTCCTCATATGGAATTCCCTTACCGTGAGGAGTAGAGGGAATTGAAATTTGCCATATAGACAAAGATAGGAAAATATCATTGTCTAGGAGTAACCCCAGGAAACTGGGGAGTTTATAAGAAGTTGGGACCCATGAGAGAAGATAAACTTCTCTATAGTCTACAGTTGAAGATATTTCTGTCCCTAGAGCAGGATGGTACCTTGGGAAAGAAAAGAAAAGAGAAATCTGACTAGTCTGGATGAAAAGGTAAAAAAAAAAACCTTTACAGAAAAGGACATGGGTTCCTAATACCCCTTTATCCAGACAAGAATACCGTATTGGGCGATTAGCCCCCAATTTCTGAAGATCAGTAATGTGTGTTGCGTAAGTGATAGCACGTAGGCTAACAACTTAGCTAGAAAGCTTCAGATGTAAGGTAACCTGATTTTGATAGAAAAAAAGGTTACGGTAAAGAAAGAATTTCCTATCTTTACCAGATAAATTGGATGTCCATTTAAGACTTTATGGTATGCTGAGAGTACTGACATGAACAGTTAGAATATTTCAGGGTCAGATTCTATAAGGAGACTCGTCTAACAAGAAGAAGGGTTAAGACCTTCTTAGGAATAGTTAGTGGAAATCACTTATTAGTCAAGGTATAAGAATCTTATGCAAGGTTTGGTGGAAACCAGTAAGGTGCTTCTTACCCTTGACAAGAGGTCTAGGTCTTAAAAGACTAGTCCTCAGAGAACTAGGCCTTGAAACGTACCCGAAGGAGTGCAAAGGAGATCTTTAATCCTAAGATAAAAGATCTGGATCCTTTTATCCCTTCAGGATAGAAGCTGGACGAAATAACACAATATAAGGGGAATCCCTTGTCTGACTCTCTATGAGAGCAGTATGAGTATCATGCGTTCTTTGTTTCTGGTAGACTTCAAAGAGATAGTGAGAAATTTTTTTTTCAGTAGATGAGGATCAACTGAAATAATTAGGAATGCATCCCTGCGGTGGAAGTTCCTTTAAGGATATGGAACCTAGGGAGTGGTGCTATTCCTTAACTTGAAGTCGTCTAGGCCCTGGCTCCCTTTCCTTAAAGGAAATATTTTTAAGGAAGATGGTAAAATAGGAACAAACAGCCATGTGGGAGCATGAATGAGCAGGACCTACCAGTCAGGGTCGTCTGACCACCTGGAAGTTCCCTACCAGGGGTGGACTACTGTGCTCTCTGACAAAGGCCCATAGTTGCAGAGCTTCATTGCAGAGTTGCAGAGAGCATGTTATAGGTTGCTTAGGTGAGATCTGATTGTTGAGTAGCCAGTCTGCAACTCAATCAGTTCTGTTAGAACAGAAGTGAAGATGGTAAAAATAGTGATAGGCTTTTTTTTTTTACCTTGCAATGATCAATTAAACAGAGGGATTCAAAAACTGTTGTGGAACCATCTGTCATAAAGACAGCAGAAAAGAGGTCCCATGAAGATTAAGAAAAGGACTAACAGACATTATTAGGAATGATGAAACTAAATTCCTGTCTGATGAGCTGTCATAAAGGAGTATTTGAGAGGTCAGCTCTAAAAACACAAGCAGTGTAGAAAAAGGCCGAAACCCATGTGAGCTATCTGTTCAAGAAGCTCATCTAACCCACCTGGTGGGTTCTTCATATTTGCATTATGGAGGGTTTAGATGCCTTTTGAGCTGACTCTGCTCAAATGTATAGAGGATAATCTGGTAGGGGCTTTCAGAATGCTAGATTGCATCCTGTAAAAACCCCCAGTGCAGAAATACCCCAACAGGAAAAAAAACTCTGTATTGACAAGATTTACTGGAGTAGGAATTTTATATAGCTTCAGAAGAAGCTCTCCAGTTGAATAACATTCAGGTTGGAGACTGGATGTCCCAACTAAAAGTAAAAAATAATACAGAGTTGAAAAACTTACAGTTTAGTAAGTTCTTATAGAGTCCTCTGTAGTCAAGGTGTTACAGGTAACTGTCAAAAAAGGTGAAAGTTATCACTCACCTTGTTAAGTTTCGTGATTGTTCTTCCCTTCTTTTTTTTTTTTAAATAGGGAAGTGAAACTTATTACCTGTAGGCCTGAAATATCTCAAGAGCTCTTGGAGCTGTCAGAGTAAAGTTCTCTTAAATAAGAGAGTCATACCTAGAGGCAACTCAGTGTGGTCTCAGCATAGATGATAAAAAGGCATATCTACAGGTTCTAAAACCTCATAATGGCACAAAAAAATCAGAAACCCTGTAATTACTGGGTTTGCTGAATCTGCTGAGGTTTCTGTTGTCTTAGCCTGGTTGGATGTTGCCCCTGTTGGGAAACATCTGTCTGAGGGGAAGAAGATGAGTAAAACTTTTTCCCCTTAGAGGAATAAAGTTTTTTAGAAGATCCATTATCAGCTGGAACAGAAGGAAGTTTTGACAAGTCCCTTAAGGTAGCAGTATCAGTGTCTGACTAGCTTGAAATAGGCAATCCTTGTTGAAAAGATGTTCTCCAGTACAAGGACTATTTCCCAGCTTTTCTTGTACCCATTTGTCCAAACCTGAAGCTTGGAGCCAGGCTAAATGTTGTGCCCCTGTGGCTATAGCAGAAGATCTGCTAACAGATTCAAAAGAATCCAGGGAAGCACGATGAAGAAATGTAGAAATATCATGAGCATGATTGACTAGTGATAAATAGTCAGCTCTTTTATGTTCCTGAAGGAAAGGGTACAAAAGTTTCAAACTTTTGGCAACCTGTTCCAGAGAGAATCCCATATAGAAAATATATGAAATGATTCTTGCTGAAAGCATAGATGCTTGGAAGCATCGACGCCCAAAAGCATCTAAGGTTCTAGACTCACGACCTGGCGGATAGGAGGAGTGCTTTTTTGCACTCCTAACACGCCTCACTGCTGATTCCACTACTATAGAATGATGAGGGAGTTGAGTCATTTGAAACCCTGGAGAAGGTGGCACTTTATAGTGTCAATCCTTTTGGAATGTGGAGATACCGTTAAGGGAGTTTTCCACATTCTAAATAACAAATCCTGTAGGATGTGGTGTAGGGGGAAGCATGATTGCCTCCTCTGGAAACCAGGGGGAATGCAGAATTTCTGAATCCCTTGGTTTAGACTCCTTCCCAGGTATAGAGATGGCGAGTATTCTTGCCATATCAAGTAGAAAAGCTTGAAAAGAGTTCTCCTCTAAGAGAAATTCTCTGCAATGAGGAGTAACAACTGGACCTGTTGAAAATTCAGGTACGGTACCGATAGATGCATCTGCAACGTCGAGCTTAGGAAACCGGGGAGGATGACGCACCGGATCCTCTGGAACGAGGTGCGTTCGGTACTCCTCGATGTCGATACCGAGAGGAGTGGGTACCGAATCTTCCAGGCTAGATAGCGATTCCAGGCTCGGCATCGAAGGAAGCGAGCCTGTTGGAAGAGGCATCGAAGTCATCGACGTCGGTACCGATGTCTGTCCCGGCATCTGCATCGATGACCAATCCGGTACCGGGGGTGATGCCGATGTCGGTATGCGTACTGACACCGGAACTGGTGCTGGCACCGAAGACGATACCTGCACCGGCATCGACACCGATACCGGTGGTCGAAGAACGGTCTGTGGTGACTCTTAACGGTACCGAAGTAACTGAGAGATACGCCCGACTACGTTCCATGGTGAGGAGTTTTTCATCCAACACCATAGTCCATGCCGAGGTATCGGTACCGCTCGAAGCGGTCCGGACCACCGAGCATGGCCCAGGTGCATCTACGGAGGTAAAAACCTCGAGAGCAACCTGGGATCCCGTTAATGCTTTGGAGCCCGAAGACTCCCACCGGGATTGAGCCATAGTGTCCTCGAGGACAAGCCTAGGGGCATCTCGATGCTTAGCAAGAGATCTACCTCTCGAGGACTGGCTAGTCTTAACAGACTGTTGTTTGGTTACCTGACCGTGGAAAGGAGAAGAGATTCTGCCCGTTGATCTCATGGTAGATGTAGATCCAGTACCAAGTTGTACTCGGTTCTGAAGATCTCTTCTGGTTACATTCCTACAAGAAAAACAGACTTTAGGACAATGGTCAGGACCTAAACAAGGCAGACACCAAAATTGAGTGTGAAACTTAAGTGTACCGCCATAGTTTGAACATTTCTTAAAGGTAGTGGCTGGTCTTTCCATAATGGAAAAATGGAGGCCTAGTGGCCAGAAGTCAGGCACTAAATGATAAAAAATTCTTCAGGAAAAAAGAAATTTTCAAAGAAAAAAGAAAAACACCGGCGGTACCGGTGGGCGTCAGGCGGAGGCAGGCGCAACCACAAAAATTAAAAATAAAAAAGATAACTTTTCTGTGGTGACAGGGACACGTCCTGATGGCTCCGCGGAAAACGAAAGACTGATGTGAGGGAAGTATTTGGGTGGGAAGGCAGCGCGCATGCGTGTGGGATGCTCTCAAAAGCTTTCTTTTGAGATGCTGGAGAGCGTTGCCGCGCAGGCTCCGTCGGTACCGACGTACCCATATGTGAAGACTCATTCCTGCTTGTTCCTGGAGATTGCTTTTTTCCTTGAGTCTTGCTAGACCAGTCCAGGACCCACCCTGGAAAACTGCTTGGTCTGCTATTCTCTGTGGTTGGCCCTGTGGGCTCATATCCTTCTGACAAGCCTTCTGTTGAAGCTGATCCTCTACATAGCTATGGTTATTGTTCTTTTGAACCTTGTTACCTTCACTGAGATTGTGTGAGGTCAGATTCCTTACCATATGCTTTGGTACAAATACTGAAGGCTCCCTCCAGGGGTACTGGTTGATATGGTACAATGTCATAAGAAGTCTCTGGTAGCTTTCTCTGTCTCCACATCTGTCGGTAGGGGGTCACAACCCATTTGTCTGGACTGGTCAAGCAGGACTGAAGGAAAGTACAGTTATCTGGTAAATAACATGTTGCCATATCTCAGCCACAAATCTTTTGATAATATTAGGCGTTTGGAGTAGTCTCTTGATGATGATGTTCCAGTACTGGCTACCTTATAAGTAAACCTGATGTTGGGTTCTGATGGAGACTTTTGTTTTGGTGAAAATACGTTCTAAGTTGTTAAATTTTATTTTGTAATATGAAAGTAAAAATTGTTTCCTGGTATGTTGAATGCCATGCAATCTAGAAGAAAAAGGGGTTGGGTTTTTTTGTTACTTAAACCAGTAAGTGCTACTTTTGGCTTAAAGTTTCCTTGCAAATGTATAATCAAACTAAAGAATACTGACTAGATTTTTGGCTGATAAAATAGCTCAATTTGTAATGGTGATTTTGGGCCCCTTTTGCTAAAGCCCTGTTAGCTTTTTAATGTGCATTTTTTTAAAATTTTCTGTATGAAATTGAAACATATCTCACAAGTATCCACTTGTTCATAGTAACAAGAGTGTGAAATAGAATTACCATCTCATCAGTAACAAAAGCCAAAAAGTAAATAAAAATAAACAGTACCCTCTCATTAGACTATAAAGCTGGTGGGTCTGTGTATTTTAGAATTCAGTGTTTATATTGGGTCGGTCGGGACTTGGTGCCACCGGGGAGCTTTTCATTTGAATCAAGTCAGAGTATAGTTTAGCATAGAAGGTAGAATAAGGTAAATATTTTTTGAGTAGCAATCTCAGGCTGGAGGGACTGGGGTTTCTAGTCCTTTAGGCACTCCTTGTGGCCTTGGGCAAGCCACTTAACCCTCCATTGCCTCAGGTACACATAGATTGTGAGCCCTTTGGGGTGAAGGATTGTACCCAGTACCTGCTTGTAGTGATTGTAAACCGCTCTGATGCCTTTCAGCCTGGGCGGTATATCAAGAAATTGCATAAACATAAAAGAAATTATAGAGGGCGGAGAATAAAAGAAAAAGATGGGGATCCCAAGAGAAAAACGAGTAACTAATGGACTTAGGCACTAATGCTCTGGACAATATAACTATCTATGCATCTAATACCCCCAAACACCACCCACGAATAAATCCCAAAATCTCTACAATGACACATTGAGATCTAGAAAAAAACAGAGTTGCTCTGGAGAGAAAAAAAACATACTTAACATTCAAATAGGAAACTAAACATTTGCAAGGATATCGCAAGTGAGAAGTCTTTCTCAAAGAGAGTGTCTCATGGACAGGAAGCATCTTCTCTCCTGGGTGTAACGGCTAACATCCATATAGCCGTTACATCTTCTTAAAATAGAGAGTATTCTGGACAAATCTGACTTAAAGACAGAGTTCCTTTTCGGCCCTCCGGTCCAGTCCTGGAATCTCTGGGTTAAGTACCTCCTCCAGCAGCTTTGGAGACTGAAACACGTCATTGCTTTGACACTGGTATAAGTAGGCAAGGACCACCTTTCCACTCCAGTAGTTTCAGTCTCCAAGCAGCTGGAGAAGGTGGTGAGCCTAGGGCAGCGATGGCGAACCTGTGGCACGCGAAGGCCTTGCAGCTGGCACGCGGGTAGGTCCGCAAAAAAGAAAAAGCTGGCTCTGGCTGCTGCCGCGGACGCGGCAGCGGCAGAGTGCAGTGTCCCGCGGGGCCCCCTCCGCCCGCTAAGCCCCTCTGCAAGGGCTTTCAGATTCGCGAGGGAGAGCGTCTCCCTCGCGTCTCTGTTAAGCCCGCAGGGGCTAATGGGAAATTTCCCATCAGCCCCTTTAGACGCGAGGGACTGATAGGAAATTTCCCATTAGCCCCTGCGGGCTTAACAGAGACGCGAGGGAGAAGCTCTCCCTCGCGAATCTGAAAGCCCTTGCAGAGGGGCTTAGCGGGCGGAGGGGGCCCCGCGGGACATTGCATTCTGCCGCTGCCGCGGTAGCGGCAGCAGCCAAAGCCAGCTTTTTTTTTTTTTAATATGCCATGGGATGGGGGGGGGGGTTAGGACTGCTAATGGGCGAGGGGGGGTGTAGGAATGATAATGGGGTGGGGGGGGTGTAGGAATGATAATGGGCTGGGGGGGTAGCGGGTAGGACTGATAATGGGCTGGGGGGGGGTAGGACTGCTAATGGGCTAGGGGGGGTAGGACTGCTAATGGGCTGTGGGCTGATGGGGGCTGTCTGGAAATGGGGTGATGGGGGGTTAGGACTGGTAATGGGCTATGGGGGGGGGGTTAAGACTGCTAATGGGCTTTGGGCTGATGGGGGCTGTCTGGAAATGGGGTGATGGGGGTTAGGACTGATAATGGGCTATGGGGGGGGCTAGGACAGGAAATGGGCTGATGGGGAGGGGTTAGGACTGGATGGGCAGTGTTCTGTTGGGGGGGTTAGGACTAGTAATGGGCTATGGGGGGGTTAAGACTGGTAATGGGCTGTGGGCTGATGGGGGCTGTCTGGAAATGAGGTGATGGGGGGTTAGAACTGCTAATGGGCTATGGGGGGGTTAGGACTGATAATGGGCTAAGGGGGGGGGGGGCTAGGACAGGAAATGGACTGATGGGGAGGGGTTAGGACTTGAGGTGGGCTGATGTGGTTAGGACTGGTAATGGGCTGTGGGCTGATGGGGGGGTTAGGACTGGCAATGGGCTGTGGGGGGCTGACTGGAAATGGGCTGATGGGGTTAAGACTGGAAGTGGGCTGATGGGGGGTTAGGACTGGTAATGGGCTATGGGGGGGTTAGGACTGATAATGGGCTATGGGGGGGTTTAAGACTGGTAATGGGCTATGGGCTGATGGGGGATTACTGGAAATGGGGTGATGGGTAAGGACTGGTAATGGGTTATAGGGGGGGCTTAAACTGAAAATGGGGTGATGGGGGTTTAGGACTGGAAGTGGGTTGATGGGGGGCTAGGACTGGTAATGGGTTGGGGGGTTGCTATGACTGGAAATGGGCTGAGTGGAAGGGGAGGCTTGAACTGCAAATAGCTGATGGGGAGGGAGCTTGGAATGGAAATGGGCTGTGAGGGAAGGGAGCTAGGACTGAAAATGGGCTGATGGAGCAGCTAGGATAGGACTGGAAATGGGCTGTTGGGGGGAGCTAAGATTGGAAATGGGCTGTGGTGGGGGCTTGAATTGAAATGGACTCATGGAGGGGCTAGAACTGGAAGTAGGCTCATGGGGGGGGGCTTGGACTGGAATTGGACTGAGTGGAGGGGAGCTATGATTTGACATGGGCTGATGATGGGGCTAGGAAATGACTAGAAATGGGCTGATGGGGGGCTAGGATTGGAAATGAGCTGATGAAGGGACTCAGACTGAAAATGGATGGAGGAGCTAGGACTGGAAATGGGTTGATGGGGGGCTAGGACTGGAAATGGGCTGATGCAGGGACTAGAAAGGAATGGATGCTGGGTGAGACTGGAACTAGAAGGGAGCTGATGTTGGGGGAGGATTAGAATGGGATGGGGCTGGGAGAGTAAAATGGAGAGGGGAAAAATATTTTGTGTGGGAGGAATGAAAAATCTACAATTGGCCGGGTATTGGGAGAGTAAGTGGGGATTGAGGATGGAGCGGTAAAATTTGTGTGGATGAAATAGGAATGAGGAAAGAGCAAAAGGAGAAAGATTAGTATGTTAAAGCAGATGTAGAGAGAGAGAATGGAAAAAAAGACTAGAAGAGAGAAGAAAGAACAAATGGACAGCAGACGATGGAGAGTTAGCAGAAAACATGAAGAAACCAGAAGAAAGTGGCTGGAGCAATTGCAACTGAAAAAAAAATGCACAAAAGGTAGAAAGATCTCTTTATTTTGAATTTATTAACTGGAATATGAAACCTCTGGGAAATGTGCATCATTAACGTCTGTGCTTTGTTTGGTACAAGAGGAAATTAATTTATAGTTTTATTTCTACAATGTTGTACATTCCAAGTTTGGCTTTTGGGGTTCCCAGTTTAATTATTGCCTTCCTGTTTCTAAATTGTGATTCCTTGTTTGGTGATGGTCTATGTTCTGCATGTGTAACTGAGCTGAGGTTTAATTGACGTGCTGGCACTTTGAGGAAATTCTTTGGTTTTGTGCGGCAGTTTGGGCACTCGGGCTCAAAAAGGTTAGCCATCACTGGCCTAGGGTCCTGGGCTCACACAACAGCAACTAAGAAGATTTTGTTTTAAATTTGTCTTAGGGTTTGATTTTTGCTGTTAGGCGCTTTTGCAGGGGGTTGGAGTGGGGAGAGTAAGTGCTGCAGAGGACTGTTTTCATTTCCTCTCTTCCTCCAACTCTTCCCCCCCCCCTTCAGCGAAGGGCGATCATAGGGGGTGAGATCCGGCAGGAATAGCCTCCCTGCTCCCGATCCCACGTTAACGAGTGAGGAGCAGGTGGCAGGCACAGCCGGCAACTTGTCTGCAGGGGGGGACTGCCCGCTGCACTTGTTGGCGCTGTGAGTCTCTCCATTCTGGAGCCAAAGCTGCTGATTCGGCTGAGCTCCGGAGGTGGATTGAGTTCCCCGGAGCTTCGTAGGACCACAGTAAGTCCCTGTTTTGCCTTTTTGGGGTCGGGGCTACGAGCAGGGAGGCCGGGGAGCCAGGATCGTGTAGTTTCTCCGCGTTCGGGTGCAGCAGGCCGGACTGCATGGTTTTCGCGCGAGAAGCGTGAACGGCGACATTTTGTATTTTCCCTCGCTGCGGTCTGACAGAGGCCTGTTGCGAAGGTACAGTGGTTGGCCCGTGGTTTATTTGAGCCCCGTTTTCAGCGGGGGGCTTGTGCTGAGGCGAACAGCTGAGTTTAAAAACAAAACAAAACAAAAAAAACCCGCGGTGCTGAAGTTGGGTCTGAAGACTAATAATTCTTGGTTATTCCTGAGTTGAGTTTATTTCTGGCTGCTTTCGTTTGGGAAGGCTTTGGTCTCTGGGATAGCATGCCAGCTAGGCCCCAGTGCTTAGTTTGTGGCACTAGGAGAGGCTCTGTTTTGGATACCAGGGTGTGCAGAGGCTGCACTCCAGGAGGCAGCCTTGATGAAGCAGGCACTGGAAGTGGGGACAGGAGGGCAATCGGTGGTTCCTCCGGGTCAGGAGGAAGCCCTGTCCCCAACTCTTCCCCCCCCCCCCTCGGAGCCGATAGCTGGACTGTCCACGGCGGTGGGGCCGCTTCCACCGCAAGGACACGGTCCAACAGTAGGGCCACCCATGGTCCCTCTGGATTTCTTTGTTACTGCATCAGGCTTTTTCTCTACTGCAGCCCAGAATGGCTACCCCTCCTACCGGTGTACGAGGAGAGAAGCGCATGGGGATCCTGATGATGCCAGAGACGGGCGGTACCCCTGTCAAGAGGGTAAAGTTAGCGGGAGTAGGTTTGGAGAGCTCGACGCCGTTAGAGGATCTAGAGGAGGCGGACGGTGATCTGGAGGACGATTCGGTAGATGAGTTAGAGGAAGGTGAGCTGCCTGATCCGGAACAGCAAGCTAGAGTAGTCAGGGTATTTAGGCGAGAAGAATTGCCAGCGCTGATTGCTGAAACGCTAAAGGCTCTGAACATGCCGTCTGCTGTTCCAACAGCGGATGAGACGTTAGAGGCTCCGTTGTTACAGGCCATATGCGCGTGTTTCCCATTCACAGAGTGGTTAGAAATATGATTCAGGAGGAGTGGGATTTGCCCGAGTTGGCCCTTAAAAGATCTAGGCGATAGCTCGACTCTATCTGCTGTCAGACCAGGATAGGGATCTCTTTCGCTCTCCAAAGATCGATGCAGCGGTGTCGGCAGTTACCAAGAAGACCACGATTCCGGGAGAGGGTAGTGCGGCTCTTGAGGATGGTCAGGATAGGAAACGCGATACGTTGTTGAAGCAAGTGTTTGATATAAGCGCCCTTTCCATGCAGGCCTCTAACGCGGGGGCGTGGGTGGCTAGGGCCTGTCTTCGTTGGTCTCAGCATCTACAGGTTGATCAGATGGCAGAGCAGGTAGATGAAGTGGCACGTCTGGAGTCAGGGACCGCCTATTTGGCAGATATTCATTTTGATCTTATCCGAGGGCTTTCGAAGAGTATGGCTTCAGTGGTAGCAGCCCGGCGATATTTGTGGTTGCGCAAGTGGTCAGCAGACAGTTCTTCGAAGGCTCGTCTCAGTAAACTTCTTTTTAGGGGGAAGCTTTTGTTCGGAGAGAATTTGGACAAGTTGGTCAAGGATTTGGGAGAGTCTAAAGGGGGTCAGTTGCCTGAAGATAAGCCAAAACAAGGCCGACCTAGTCCGGCTCCCAGAAGGACACAGAGAACTTTTTAGGTTTTTTGCTCATCCCTCTTTGGGCAGTTTTAGCGGGGCAAGTTCCCATTGCGAAGCCAGGGGTTTCAAGGTTTTTGGGGGGCAGGCAGATGTTTTGCTTCCAACTCGTCCTCGAACCTTAGAAAGCCACAATGAGATGAGGGGGACTCAGGTGGGGTGCGAGCCGGTAGGCGGGTGACTATGGGATTTTTACCCTTCCTGGGTCCAGATAACGTCGGACCAGTGGGTGTTGGAGGTCATTCGAGAGGGATACGCTATGGAGCTCCAACGGCCAGTGGTAGATTTGTTTGTCCAGTGTCCTTGCAAGACACGGCTCAAGAGCCGGGTGGTTCGGGAGACACTACAAAGGCTTCTGCAACTCGGGGCAGTGGTGCCGGTCCCGTCAGAGCAGTACGGGTGCGGTCGATACTCCATTTATTTTGTAGTCCCAAAGAAAAACGGCGCGCTCCGGCCCATTCTAGATTTAAAAAGAGTAAATCGGTGTCTCTGGGTATCTCATTTCCATATGGAGACGCTGTGCTCGGTAATAGTGGCGGTCAGGAGAGGAGAGTTCCTTACGTCATTGGATCTCATGGAAGCTTATTTGAATATTCCAATATGGCAGGAGCATCAACAATTTCTTCGGTTTGCAGTGCCCATGGGACATTTTCAATTCTGGGCCTTGCCGTTTGGCCTGGCTAAGGCGCCAAGAACTTTCACCAAGGTAATGGTGGTGGCGGCGGCTCTCTGCAAAGAAGGAGTGTTGGTGCACCCATATTTGGATGATTGGTTGATTCAAGCAAAGTCAAAGAACGAGAGCGAAGCGGCCACAGCCCGGGTAGTGCAGCTGCTGCAGAGCCTGGGTTGGGTGGTCAACTTCTCCAAGAGCAAGCTGGTCCCCTCGCAGACCTTGGACTATCTGGGGGCACTTTTTCAATACAGCGCAAGGGAAAGTATTTATTTCTTCCAGTTCTACGAGCGCAGGGCTTGAGGACGCTCGTACGGGGTTCTTGTACCAATGGGCCCCACAGCCTGGCAGTATCTGTAGTTACTCGGAACGATGGCGGCCACGCTCAAAGTGGTGCCTTGGGCCAGAGCTCACATGAGACCCTTGCAGAGAGCTCTGCTACGGCGTTGGTCGCACCAGTCAGACTCGCTGTCTCAGTGGCTTGTCTACTCACTGGAGGTGAGTCAGAAGCTTCACTGGTGGTTGTGGCTGGAGAACCTGGAGAAGGGAATGCCCTTGGAGGCCTCAGCCTGGAGATCCTTGATGACGGATGCCAGTCTAACGGGCTGGGGGGCGCATTTCAAAGGACGGATTGCGCAGGGGCAATGGTCGACGCTAGAGAAGGAGTGGTCCATCAACTAGTTGGAAATGAGGGTGGTGTATTTAACCCTTACTAGAGTTCCAGTCGTGGCTGAGTCAGTCAGCAGTTTAGGTACTTTCCGACAATGCGACAACAGTAGCCTACATCAATCGGCAGGGTGGCACGGGAAGTGCGGCATTGGAGTCAGAGGCAGGTCAGCTGTTGGACTGGGCTGAACAAAATCTGCTTGCCCTTTCGGCTCACGCAACAATACAAAAAGAGAACCCAGTACAATGAGGACCACTTTGGAAAAGTCACACTTTTTTTTTGTCGGAGAAGCCGTCACAGTGCAGAGGACTTCACCTCTCACCACCGCAGCCCATCCATTTTATTTTAAATAAGAGCCCTATAGTGAAGGATAGCATAATAAATCGTAGACGGATTAGCACTTAACTGAAAAGGCTGAAAAGAGTCTTCCACCAAGCAAAATTGACGACGTGTCACGTTTCGGGGATCCAATTTCTCCCCTGCTTCAGGTCAAGTCGCTGTGGAACAAATTGCCGTGGATCAAAAATGCCCGCCACAAAAAGGAACGCCAAAAGGCAGTTCTTATAATGACGTAAACCACTACCATATGGAACAAAATCTCCAATCACAGGAGAAAAATGAGGAAGCCAATCAAAGCTCTAATGGGAGGAGCCACATAGCCAGGCCAACCCATCCAATGATTGATTAACGAATGGTGTGCCAGTCCAATTGGGAATTGAGACCAAAGGGGTGGACTGAATTAAGAGTGAAAATCCACCTTTGTTCCGTATTTTGTAAACGTTGAATCCTGTCACCGCCCCGGGGATTAAACGGTACATGATTTAATACCCGCCAGTGAAGATCCTCAAAGGCATCAACATGTAGCAGGCTCAACATGTAGCAGGTGTGGACAATGTCGAGGCAGATTATTTGAGTCATCGCAAGGTGGATCCAGGAGAGTGGATGCTTCACCCGGATGTGTTTGCCCTAATTGTAAGGTGCGGGGGGACGCCGATTATGGATCTGATGGCAACGTTCGAGTCGGCAAAGGCAGCTTGATTTTCCAGCAGAAGGCGAGAAAGGATGTTGGAGGGTCTCGATGCTCTGATGCAAAGGTGGCCAGTCGAGGGCCTCATATACGTGTTTCCACCGTGGGCGCTAATAGGGTGTGTGGTGCAGTGCATAGAGCTGCACCGGGGCCTGGTGGTTCTGGTTACACTGGACTGGCCAAGAAGGCCTTGGTATGCGGATATGGTTCGCCTACTGGTAGACGGTCCATGGCGGCTCCCGCCACGGGGGGATCTGTTGGTTCAGGGACCGCTAGGCATGCCACAGGTAAGTTGGTTCTCGCTTACGGCTTGGCTTTTGAAAGGGCAAGGATGAAAACCAGAGGTTATTCGGCAGCAGTCATTTCTACGTTGTTGAAGGCTAGGCTGAGATCTACTTCGTTAGTGTATGTGCGGGTCTGGCGCATTTTTGAGGCATGGTGTGCGGACAGGCTGGTGCGGCCTTAAGGGGCATCTATTTCGCAGATCCTTTCATTCCTGCAGGATGGGTTTGAAAAGGGTCTGCGGCCAGTTCATTGAGAGTTCAACTAGCAGCACTTTCTTGTTACCGAGGTAAGATTCAAGGAGAAGCGTTGGGGGCTCATGCAGATGTTAAGAGATTTCTAAGGGCCGAGTTGCTGATGCGGCCTCCATGCAGGTGCACGGTTCCCGCTTGGGATCTGAATTTGGTACTAGACGTGTTGGTTAAGGAACCTTTTGAACCATTAGGAAGGGCTTCATTGAAGGATTTAACGTTAAAGGCGATTTTTCTGGTGACCATTTACTCAGCTCGCAGGATTTCGGAGTTGCAGGCTTTGTCTTGTAAGGAACCTTTTCTTTCTTTCTCTGATCAGAAGGTGGTGTTGGGTCCGGTTCCCGCCTTTTTGTCCAAGGTGATTTCAGTTTTTCACGTCAATCAGGTAGTGTCATTGCAGGTATTCTCTGGAGAAGCAAAAGAGTCTGCTGGGGGAAAATTACGTCTTCTAGATGTTCGTCAGACACTCAAACGGTACCTCCGCAGTACAGCGTCCTTCCGTAAGTCGGACAGGTTGTTTGTATTGTTCGGAGGTCCGCGAAGGAAGCTGCGGCTAAGTCTTCCATTTCCAGATGGTTAAAGGAAACCATTGCAGCGGCGTATACCTTGAAAGGTAAGGAGGTACTGGATGGTCTTAGAGCACAGGCGGCCTCCGGGGCGGAATACAGTTTGGTGTCGGCTGAGGATATTTGCTAGGCGGCGACTTGGTTATCTTTGAATTCCTTTGTCAAGCATTATTGTGTAGATGTGCAGGCGGCAAGAGATGTGCGTTTTGGATCGGTGGTACTTCAGGCTGGTCTAGCAGGGCCCTCCCGTTGATATTTACTGCTCTGTTACATCCCAAGAGGTTCCGGGACTGGACTGGAGGGCCGAAAAGGAAGGTGAAATTAGACTTACCTGCTAATTGCACAGGTACACTACCAAAAAACTGCCTCCAGTTTTGCAACTGATTCCTATAGATTTTGGGGTGCTGAATCCAGGAAAAATAGCCAAAATGTTCCATCACGTCACGTTTTCTTGCAAAATTAGATTTCTTACCCATATAAGGAATGTTCACATAATTTCTTTTTAGCCGACTGCAGTTTATTTTCTTGGCCCAAAATAGAGGTTGTAATGGTTAACTAACTAGAAACACTCCCTCATGATATTTTAGAGTGTTTTGTATTCATTTTATACATTAACAGGACAATTGGGAGGCGGGGGGCTAAATCCAGTACTCGCGCTGGCGCATGTTCTTTCCTGTTCGCCTCGCCTCGTTCGCTCGCTCGCTCAAACACGGTGGTTGCGACATGAACGTTCCTGTCAAATTTCAGTTTCTTGCAAGTTCATTATTACCTTTTGTTTGCTCAGTCGTAATCCAGCTTTATTCCGAAGTGGTTCACTACAGTTGTAGTTTGCAGTGCTGTGTATTTGTGATGGCTCACAGAGCCAGAGGTTGCGTCAACTCTCCGGACAGTTTTTGTTTTATTTGTGGGGAATATACCGTGAAAAAGCGGCAGAGGAACATTTCTGCATTTATTAAAAAAGTATATTTCGCCTATTTCGGTTTGAAGTTAGGCGATCAAGACAAACCGTGGGCTCCTCACAAAGTGTGCAAGACATGTGAGGAAGATCTACGCTTATGGATGAAAGGTAAAAAACAAGCATTTCGTTTCGGAATACCTATGATGTGGCGTGAACAAAGACCACAGCAGTGACTGCTATTTTTGCTCTTGCATTGTGAAGGGATACAACTTAAAAAATAAGAACGTAATAAGTTACCCCAACCTTCCCTCAGCAATTAGGCCTATGCCTCATAGCAACGAAGTACCTGTGCCTGAACCACCAAAATCTTTGGATCATATTTGTGTGGACGGTTCTGATCATGATGAGACTCATCAGATGGCTTTTCCCGATGAGTCCAGTACTTCCGAGTTTGAAACTGAACCAGATCCGAAACCTGAACTTTTCTCTCAAGCTGAATTGAATGATTTATTCCGGGATTTAGGACTCCCAAAAGATGCTGCCCAACTGCTAGGTTCTCGGCTTAAACAGAAAAATCTATTGTCACCAGGAACAACTTTTTATTGGTACCGCAACCGCGAGACACAATTTTTGAAGTATTTCAGCAAAGAGGAAGATTTGGTATTTTGCAACGATATATACGGAGTGATGGAAAAGTTTAAACTCAAGTATGATCCTGCTGAATGGCGGCTGTTCATTGATTCGTCAAAAGACAGCATAAAAGGTGTTCTTCATAATGGCAACACATTCGCTTCAGTTCCTATTGCTCACTCTGTTATTCTCCAAGAAAAATACGAGAATTTGGCCCTGATTCTTCAGAAGATTCGTTATGATGAGCATAAGTGGATGATTTGTGGAGACTTTAAAATTCTATCCATGCTATTAGGGCAGCAATCCGGTTTCACCAAATATCCCTGCTTCCTTTGCTTGTGGGATAGCCGGGCCCGCGACCTACACTGAGGGAAAAAAGACTGGCCAATTCGGGAGTATTTGAGACCCGGTGAGAAAAATGTTCTTCATGAGAGCTTGGTACCTCGTGATAAAATTCTATTACCACCTCTCCACATTAAGTTGGGTCTCATTAAGCAATTCATCAAGTCCCTTCCAAAAGATGGTGAGTGCTTTCGGTACCTTTGCTCAAAGTTCCCCTGACTTTCTGAAGCAAAGCTAAAGGAAGGAGTGTTTGTTGGCCCTGATATAAGGAAACTCATTTCAGATGGAGCATTCGCTGAAACGATGTCTGAGAAGGAAAAAGAAGCCTGGGATTCCTTCAAGGATGATGTTCTCAAATTCTTGGGGAACAGGCGGGATGAGAACTATAAGGATATTGTTGCCAGGATGCTCAATGCCTTCAAAGAACAAGGCTGTAACATGAGCCTGAAAGTCCATTTCTTGCACTCCCATGTGAACTACTTTCCCGAAAACTTGGGGGCGTACAGTGAAGAACAAGGTGAAAGGTTTCACCAGGACATCAAGGACGCAGAGAGAAGGTACCAAGGAAGATGGAACACCACTATGATGGCTGATTTCTGCTGGTTGCTGCTGCGGGAAACCCCAGATGAAAAATACGCCAAGCAGCGCACCAAGAGAAGCATTCGGGGGAAGAAGAAACGGGCCCACCAGGAGATTGATTGACCCAAGAATGACTTTAAAATCTAAACTGTGTTGACAAATATCGTGTTTTTACTAAACTTTGAAATAAAAATTTGCTAGTTATTACCACAGTGTCGGATCTCATTTATTAGAATTTTATTTTCACACCATCGGGTGTTTGTCTTCATGTATTGCAATGGTGCGGTTTGCGTTTTCTATTCTTACATACATACCTGTACAACATTTTTTGCACATTTCTTTGCTTTGCTTTGTGTCTAACCTCGCTCTTATATGCTCAATGTTTGTGCACATGTATGTGGCTGTTTTAAGTGCAGACAATTTTTCTACCATCACAGTGTGTTTTGTTGACATTACTCTATTCTTATGTGCTGCCTTGTTACAATTTTCTTTATTCTTATTTGAATAACTACTAAACAATTAGTATAAAGAATTCATCCAAGAAACTTTTATCTCGATCGCACTCAATCTGAAACGTTCACCTCAAACTGCTAACCCAATGTAGCAAAAAATCTGTATGTGATGGAGCAAATTGGTTACCAGATTTGGATTCAGCGCACCAAAAAACGTAAAAATCAATCGAAACATTAGAGGCAGTTTAAAAAAATTTTTTTTTAGTGTACCTGTGTTGTTGTTCCTTGAGGAACTCCAGTCCAGTCCAGGATCCCACCCGTGGTTTCCATGTTTTTTTGACAATCTGAAGTATTTGGAACTCAGAGGGAGCTAAGGAAGTCTTTTTCAGGATTATGCGGTCCTTTGGCTCACAAGGGGGGTTTCTGAAGGGATTCTCTAGCCTCTAAAGGGGAGATGGGAACCTTCCTTTGCAGTGAATGGCTCTTATATAGGTTTCCTTCCAGGAAAAAAAGAAAAGAAAAGGAGTAGGAGTAGGAGTGATTTGGTTGCAATTTAACTACTTATTTGTTGCTCTGCTGAGTCTGCTTTGTCAATAGGTACTAGAGTGGAGAGGCGGTACTTGCCTACTTATACCAGTGTCATCAAAGCAATGATGTGTTTGTCTCCAAAGCTGCTGGAGGAGGTACTTAACCCAGAGGTTCCGGGACTGGACTGGAGTTCCTCAAAAGAACAACAATTAGCAGGTAAGTCTGATTTCACCTTTATCAACAGTGTTGTTCTCTCCTTAATTTCAACTGCCCATCTTTCCAAAAAATTACTTAAATCCTGAAGATCAATGGATTCCTTAGGTGTAGTTTGTTGCGGTTTCCCAATGGCAAGAAATATCTTATTCACTGGCAGAAAGGCATTTTCTGGTATCTAGAACTTCCTGCAAATATTTTTTAAATGTTTCTGATGGTGTCATATTTACAACTTTGTGAAAGTTTAAAAGGCTCAAATTTAAACAATGCAACATGTTTTCAAGTTGTTCCTGCTGGTCAATAGCATCCTTAGAATCTTTAACTTCTTTCCCCATCAAGAGTAATTTCTACTAAGTCTCTTTAGCCAGTATATCCTGCTGGGAGGAAACCTACTCTGCAGTTTGAGCCAAGCACTTAGCTACAGTCCCATCCAGTTTTACCAATGTTGCCCAAATTGAATGCAGAGATGCTTCAGATGTAACTTCCTTCATGGCAAGAGCAGGGAGGACTTCTAGCTTGCCTTTTCGCTCCATAATCTGGCTAGATCGTAGAGGCACGCTTTGCTGCGGGGACTTTACAGATTCCAAGATATTACTTGCAGCTCCTTCAAGACCAGAAGGCAGCGGTGTAGAACATGAGGTGGGGTTCCCTGCAATCGCATGTGTTCCATCTCTGGTGAAACTGGACATAGAGCTGGCAGAGGTGTGGCTTGGGTCAGACCGAACCAAGCCCAACGTGGAACCACTCAGATGTGGTTGTGACAACAAAGATGGCACTTACCCAAACAGGAGCGTCTCCCCATCAGAAGCCCATGGAGCTGAGCTCTCCTCAGCTTTCACATTTCCAGAAGCCATCAAATGGTGAGCCTCTATTTTCTGCTGTCCCACGGCATGGGTAGCAACCTTGGCTGATTTGGCCTGGCCCTTCCTCTGGTGCTTAGGAACCATAGGAAAACGGTAAATCAATCGGAACAGCTCAGCTGAGAACCTCCTGAGATGCCACCATCTTAACGCACAGCAGCTGGCAGTTGGGAACACTGATGCGCAAGAGTGTCTGCCACTGCACGCTAAAACGCACATTTAATTGGTGATGATGGGATGGGGCAAGGAATGGGCAGAGTGTGGGCGCAGAGAATGCATTGCTGCTAGCGCCAGTGTTATTGCTGCGTGCTTAGCGGTGATATGCCTCTTAATGTGAGCTTTGCAATAACTCCTCTGTGGGAGTTGTTAAATGAACCTGCCTTGGTGGTGTGCACGTTAAATTGGTCCATCACACATTAGCTGCCAGGATCATACTGGTCACGCTCCCCACAGCTATTGCGGAGGCTTTGCAATTAACATGCATATATTTGATGTGTTAATTGCAAATTCTTAACGGGCTTTAGTAAAAGGGGACTTTTGTCTCCTAAGTAGGTTTACTGGGATTAAAGCACATACAGTAGAGGGATCCATTTTTTTTCTTTAGTGTTTTGTTTTTAATATGTGATGAGGAAAAATGTTTAATTTTGTGTCTAGTTCCTCCTTTCACTTGGGGACTGAATGATCATACATGTTTGCAACTATGTGTAGTGTTCTCCAGGAATTTTTTTTTTTTTTTTGCCTTTTGACCCAGGAGCTGCTAGGTCACAAAGAGTCAGCATTGACTCGACGGCACACATTACATTTGCATTGTTTTGCATAGGTATGTTGTGCATAGGCGGTTTAATTGCATTTTTCCCTTTTTTTCTTTTTATCCATGTAAGATCATTTTCCACTGTTTCATGAATGTAGTTTGTTGATAAAGTCAATAAAATGTCAAATACTAAATAATTCTCTATTAAACTAGCCAATTGAAATAAATTATCAATGTATAACAGCATGGTAAGTGCAAGATAGGTTCATAATAATGCAGGCTTAGAATCATTTCTCCATAAATTAAAATAAAGAAGGAAGACTGATTAGAGGAAGCAAAGTGCATTGAAGGTGTGATAGATTTTAGGTTGTAATATTTAGTACTTGGAGCAGTATCCATTAAAATGAGAGAAGGAAAACTGCACATAACAAAGGAGGAGACAACAGAAGTTAAAGAAGGGAGTATTTCAATAAAGGGCATCAGTTGTTGGTGTGTAGAATAACATTTATACTTTCAAGCAAGCTCTTGTAAGATTGCCAGGGGATAGGTGCATAAAAATATGTGCGTCAATATTCAGACTCAGCAGTCAGAAGAAGTATATTGCGGTAGCATTAAGCAATCATGTTATCTGCTGTGGTAATAATTAGCTTGTGGTAAGTTACTATGTATTAAATGCAAGGCACAGTCCTTTCCCTTTCCATGCTATGCACATAACTCATGAATTAGTGCATCTTATGAAGGTAATTTTGTGATGATCTGTGTACATTTGCGTGCTATCGATGCACATCAGTCACCTATTTTAAATGACTTCTGCACAGTTGCTATTCTGTAAGTATGCACATCAGGGCAATGGGGTGTAGTTTTGGAGTGGGCGAGCATATGGGTGGAGCGCAAGGTTTTTATGTATGTAAGTTATAGAATACTATAACTTACATATGTTTCCTTCAAATCTAGTCGCTGGCATATACACTGCAAGTCTCTACACCCCTTAGCAGCTGTTAAGTTGTTGGTAGAAGCTGGGCCAAGAGAACATGTCACTTCTATTTGACACATTTTGCATTGGCTGCTGATAATGCAACCGATTAAACTTCAGTTATACTGGTGGCAGTTAATGTTTTCTGCTATCTAAGTCCTTATTTACTGCTTATTTACCAGATTATGCAGCCTCAGGAGTGACGTTCTCAAGATACCAGGCTTTTACAGCTTCCATGGGCTGCTGTGTTCCTTTTGGGGCAGCTAAGGGATAAGGCAGTATCTCATTCCCTTCCGTTTTTATGACATGGTTTACTTAGAAATCTAAATTATATGGATAATCTCTAGAATTTTAGAAAGGCACTTAAAGCTTACTTGTTCCCAAGTGAGGGTATCAAAATCCATTATTTTAGCTGGATTTTAGTATTGAAAGTTGGAGGGCTGGGTTGTGTTTGTCATACTTATATTTGTCATTATTTGTGTATTATATGTAAGAATGATTATATTTTATTGTATCCTGCCTTGGCCTGCTTGAAAAGACAGGTGAAATATCTAGGCAGTGAAATGAAATGTATGTGCCATAGAGCCTAATGCACACATTTCAACAGCAAATAACAGACTGAATGGGTAAAGCTCCAGCTTTTCTTGATGTGGATCTCTTGCTTGGATTTCAGGTCTTTGGTGATAATCAGCACATTGGATGGGCGGATAGCAGCGCTGGATCCAGAGAACCTTGGCACAAAGCAGTGGGACCTGGATGTGGGATCTGGATCGCTGGTGTCTTCCAGCCTTAGCAAACCGGAGGTCAGACTACTTTCATCCATGTAGACTTAGAAGTGATGTATAGAAATATGTTTGGTTTTTTTTTCCAACGTGTCTTTTCATTTTGTGTAGTGAATATGCTTGCAACTTTCTATATGTTGGAATGTTGAAAAGACATTTATATATAAGGGATCAAAAAAGTTTGTTCATCTGTCTGGGGGTAAAATAGCTCTCTGAAATCTTAATATCAGGGGGCCTTAGAGTTTGTAAAATAGGTTAGATCAGACTGAGGATTTCAGAGAAATAGTCCCTAAACGTGGCTCAATGCATTTCTATGTGAGAGGGAGTTCTAGCAGCTATGATGCTGAATTTAGGAAATTGGTCCTTTCAAACTGCTTCTCCCTTATCCTGTACTCTCTGTCACAGGCTCACCATCCTCATCCCTAACCAACCACGCACAAATACAAACAATTATATATATGTGTATATATATAAATATATGTATATAATAATATATGCAAAGGAGTTGCAAATTATTCCATGAAGCATGATCTGTGTTTTTTGCCACCATGCAGCTCCTGCTGCCACACACCTATCCTCGCTGGGTGAATCTGAGGTGTGTTTCAGTTTCTCTGTCGCAAATTCTACTGTGAAACTTTAGGGCTTCCTCTTCATCCCTCCAGTCAAGTCCAGACCAGCGGGTTGGCACTCCCCACCAGCAGCTGGAAACTGAGCATTCCCAAAACTTAATGATGTCAGCCCATGTATACCACTTACACTGCCCACTCGAGACAGTAATTCAGTTTCCAGCAGCTGGTGAGCAGTGTCAGCCCAGGTCTGGTCTAGATTGACTTATCTAAACAGGTTCCCCTTTGATTAGCATGCTCAGGATTCAGACTGGCCCAGCAAACAGCAAAAAACCCCCAAACAAACGAAGATTAAAGAAGTGTCATTCTGCCTTTAGAGGCTTTGCCTCCTGCTGAATCCTTAAGTGGGTGGTTTGCGGGTAGGAGTGCTGAGAGCCAGCCAGGTTGGCCAAGGGCAGGCATCCTGAGGGGCTGGTGCCATTGAATCGATCTGGCCCGGCTTAAAGAAAATTTCCACAGGGATATCCATTTGTCTTCTGGAGGTGTGTTTGGTCTGCCAGCACTCACCTGTTGGGTCCTGAGTAGCAGGAGCTGGTGGGAGATTCGGAGGCGCGATGGCACAGGGATCCTAGGGCATGAGCTCTGGCACGGGGTTCAGCATCTCCAGTGAGGAGGGTGGGACCACATTGCATTGGGTCCTTTCGCATGTTTGGATGGTGGTGAGTTGCATCGGGTGTGGCGCTGCTCATTCTGCTGTAGGCCTGGTTACACTGATCGCATGGTTGCCATGCTGATGGCAAGTTCACATGTGTGGTGTGTGGTGTGCGCCGCTCGAGTGTTTTGGCAGCCAGTGTCTGCTGACACTGTGAGCAGGAGATGTGATCAGCGGAGGATGCTTTGTCTGGGAGCAGCCTTGTGCCGGGATCCGTGGGAGGAGAGTCCCAAGTCCAGGCACAGGCCATAGGGCCTGACCCGAATCGCTCGAATTTGGCGGGAAGGGAGGCCATGTTGTTGGCTTCTCAGGGACAGGCTGGGGGCCGGGCAGAGAAGAATTGGGGGGGGGGGGGGGGGGGGTGGTTCAAGCACCCAGCGAGATGCTCACAGGCTTAAGCAACTTTGGGGGAATTTTCCCCAAAATTGTACTGCTCCTGCATCGGGCTTTTTGCCTGAGGCAGGGAGCAATAAAGCAGGCGGCGGGGACAGGTGGCCCGTCATCACGGGGGACAAAGGTACAAGGGACACCTTTCACTCCGGATAGGAGGGGGGACTCAGGGGAGCCTGTGGCAGTCCCCCATGTTAGAGTTGGAGTTTTGGGAGGAACCTCAATCTGCTCTCTCGAAGGCTTTGGAGGACCCTCTTGAGTGTACCTCGGAGCTGTTGGGGAAAGGGGCCCAAGAGGAAAGACCCACTCTGGGAGAGGAGTCGTGTAGTCCACATATTCTGTAAGGAGGAGCTGCCTGCCCTCATAGCTCACACATTGGCAGCCTTGAACAACACCCTGGTGGGAGTGTCAAAGGAAGAGTCTCTGGAGGGCCTCTTGCATCAGGACGTTAGGAAGTCCCAGACTGCCTTTCCAGTGCACTGGGTCTTCTGCCGGATGATGGAAGTGGAATTGGAGATGCCAGAGGCAGACCAGGATCGGGCGCAGCTTCCACCTGCTAGAGTGGACGTGGCTGTGTCCGCAGTTTATTTATTTTATTTATTTAACTAGGCTTATATACCGCGTTTCTACCAGTCAAAGTGGAGTACATTCAGGTACTGTATAAATATTTTTCCCTTGTCCCCAAAGGGCTCACAATCTATGTTTTTGTACCTGAGGCAACGGAGGGTTAAGTGGCTTGCTCAAGGCCACAAGGAGCACCTGTGGTTCTAGAAACCTCAGTGCTTCCGGCCCAAGGTTGCCATCCTCTAGCGGGATTTGAACCCCTGGCTCTCCGGCCCAAGGTAACTTGCCCCAACCACTAGGCCATTCCTCCCCTATGGGAGATGACAATCCTGGGGAGTGCGGCCTTGAGGGACCCCTAGGGCAAGAAGCTGGAGGCACTGTTGAAACAGGCCTTTTATTGCCCTGATGCTCAAACTTCCATTTGTGGAGCCTGTGTCTCACGCACTTACTTGAAGTGGGCCCAAGTGTTGCCCAAGCAGGCCGGATGCTCGCAGCAGGCGAGTTTGGAAGCATTCCTAGATGAAGTTGGGGGATGGTATTTCTGGCAGATTTTATTTATTTAACATTTCTTATATACCGCCTTTCATGATATCAAGGCGGTTTACATTGAACAAACTGAAATTACATTGAACGGGGCATTATAACTTGGAGATAACTATTTTACAGGGAACATGGGCTATGGAGGGTTAAGTGGCTTGCCCAAGACCACAAGGAGCACCTGTGGGACTAGATACCCCAGTCCTTCCGGCCCAAGGTTGCTGTCCTCTAGTGGGATTTGAACCCCCGACCTTCCGGCCTGAAGTACCTTGCCCCAACCACTAGGCCACTCCTCCACTCCAGTGGGCAGATGCCTTTTATGACCTCATTAGAATAGCCTCAAAGGCCATGGCCTCGACTGTGGCAGCACAGCGCCTCCTGTGGCTGAGGAATTAGATGGTGGGTCTTTCATCTAAGTCCCGGCTGATGCAGCTTCCCTTTAATAGCAAGCTCCTCTTTGGGGAGCATTGGTGAAGTTGGTGAAGGACCTAGGAGAGTCTAAGGGCTCTAAGCTGCAGGAGGATAAGCCCTAGCCAAGTTGGGGGCAAGTTACTTCTCGGGAGCTGGCAAGAGAGTTTTGGTGCTTTCGTGCTGCTCATGCCCCTTTCCAAAGTCGAGGTCCGTCCTTTCGGGGGAGCAGGGGGATTGGCAGGGGATACTTTGCCGCTGCCCCTAAAAAGCCCCAGTGGAGGATGCCTACAGTGCTTTCTATCTGCCTGGGCCCAGATCACCTCAGACCAGTGGGTGTTGGCGGTATTAAGAGATGGATATGCATTGGAGATCATACACCTGCTGCCAGATTCCTTTGTACGGTCTCTGTGCAAAGCTCCAGGGAAGGCCCAGGTGGTTCAGGAGACAGAGGCGCTTGGTACAGCTAGAAGCCGTGGTACCAGTGCCACGCGACCAGTGTGGCACAGGTCGATACTCAATCTATTTTGTGGTTCCCAAGAAGGAAGACTCTTTCAGGCCGATCCCGGACTTGAAGCAGGTGAACAGGTCTCTACTTCACTCTCTGTTTACAGATGAAAAACCAGGAGCAGGACCTCAGAAAACACCCACAAACAGGAACAGAAGCGAGGGACATCTTGAACAATTTTCAGAAGACTGTGTTCGTGAGAAACTAGCTCAACTTAAAGTAGACAAAGCGATGGGACTGGATGGGATACACCCTAGAATACTGAGGGAACTTGGGGACGTTCTAGCAGCTCTACTGACTGACCATTTCAATGCCTCGTTGGAGTCGGGAGTGGTGCCAAAGGACTGGAGAGAGGCTCATGTGTTGCCTTTACACCAAAGCGGAAGTAAGGATGTGGTTGAAAACTACAGGCCGGTTAGTTTAACTTCGGTGGTGAGTAAATTTATTGGAAATGCTGCTGAAAGAGAAAATAGTGAGGTTTCTGGAGTCCAGCGGATTACAGGATCCGAGGCAGCATGGATTCACCAGAGGCAGGTCTTGTCAGACAAATCTGATTGATTTCTTTGACTGGGTAATCAGGGAGTTGGACCGAGGGAGAGCCCTAGATGTGGTGTATTTAGATTTCAGTAAAGCCTTTGACACTGTTCCTCACAGGTGACTTATAAACAAACTGAGCACCCTAGGGATGGACCCTAAAGTTACTGCTTGGGTTAGAAATTGGTTGGGTGGGAGGCGACAAAGAGAACAGGTAAATGGAGCTCACTCTGAGGAGAAGGATATTACCAGTGGTGTGCCCCAGGAATCTGTCCTTGGTCCGATTTCTTTTTAACATCTTTGTTAGTGATATAGCAGAAGGGCTGTCGGGTAAGGTTTTCCTCTTTGCAGATGATACCAAAATCTGCAATAGAGTAGACACCCAGGAAGGTGTAGATAGCATGAGGAGGAATCTAGCTAAGCTTGAAGAATGGTGTAGAATTTGGCAGCTGGGATTTAATGTTAAAAAATGTAAGGTCATGCATTTGGGCTGCAGCAATCCAAGGGAGCAATATAGTATAGGGGGTGAAGTACTTTTGTCCACTAAAGAAGAGCGGGACCTAGGCATGCTTGTGTGTGATGATCTTAAAGTAGCTAAACAGGTAGAAAAGGCAACGGCAAAAGCTAGAAGGATGCTTGGGTGCATACGGAGAGGAATGGCTAGTAGAAAAACGGAGGTGATAATGCCTCTGTATAAGTCTTTGGTGCGACCTCATTTGGAGTATATTGTGCAATTCTGGAGACCGCACTTTCAAAAGGATGTGAACAGGATGGAGTCGGTGCAGAGGGTGGCTACTAAAATGGTTAGTGGTCTTCATTATAAAGCATATGAGGACAGACTTAAGGATCTTAATATGTACACCTTAGAGGAAAGGCGGGATAGAGGTGATATAATTGAGATGTTTAAATACCTCAGTGGCATAAATGTTCAGGGAGAGAGCCTCTTTCAGTTGAAAGCAAGTTCTGCTATGAGGGGACATGGAATGAGGGTGAAGGGAGATAGATTCAGGAGTGATATGCGGAAATATTTCTTTACGGAAAGAGTAGAGGATCTGTGGAATAGTCTCCCAGTGGAGGTGGTAGAGATGAGGACGGTAACTGAATTCAAAAAAGCATGGGACAAACACAGAGGATCTCTGTCCTTCCACATCAAGAACTACAGCAGTCCCCCTTTTACCCTCAGACTAGATAGGCTATGTGGGTTTTTTCTGTCGTCATATTTCTATGTTTCTACGGTTACCGCATTTCCAGATGGGAGACCCTGCGATCCGTCATAGAAGTGGTGCGCGCGGGGGAATTTTTTATGTCCTTGGACCCTACCGAGATATACTTGCATATTCACATCTGACCTGATCATTAGTGTTTCCTCCGGTTTGCAGTATCCTCAGGATATTTCCAGTTTTGAGCTCTCCCATTTGGCCTGGCCACAGCTCCTTGGATGTTCACCAAGGTAATGGTGATTGTGGCGGCAGCGCTGTGCCGGGAAGGGGTACAGGTGCATCCGTATCTTGACAATTGGCTGATATGGGCGAAGTCGGTCAAGAAGAGCCAGGAGGCTCCCAGAGGATGGTAGACTTCTCCAGAGACTTGGTTGGATCATCAACCTGGCCAAGAGTCATCTTCAGCCGTTGCAGAACCTGGTTTATCTGGGGGCTCGTTTCCAAACAGTGTGTGACCGTGTCTCATTAACAGAGCAGAGGGCAGAGAAGCTTGGGCTCCAGGTCTGCAAGTTTCTATGTATGCCAGCCCCCATGGCGTGGCATTAACCTCCAGCTGTTGGGCTCCATGGCAGCGATACTGGAGTTAGTCCCATGAGTGCAGGTTCACATGAGGTTGCTGCAGAGAACGTTATTGGCATGTTGGTCGCCCCAGAGTGAGGAAAGGTCAACGGTACTCAAGTGCACCAGGTCATCGCTCCATTGGTGGCTCGACCCATGGAATCTTCTGGCGGGAATGCCATTGGAGCGGCCCATCTGGATCCTTCTGACCATGGATGCATGCCTGTCAGGGTTAGGTGGCGCAGGGACAGTGGTCCTGGGAAGAGAGTGTTTGGTCCATCAATCGTCTAGAAATGAGAGCGGTCTTCCTGGCCATGAGTATTTTTTGCCAGTCATTCAAGGAGCAGCAATGTGAGTTTTCTTGGACAACGCCACGCCAGTGGTGTACCCAAGGCTGGCCCAGGGGTTTCTGCAACCCTAGGCCCTGTTGATGCCTATGCTGGGAATTCTCGCATTTCTTCAGGCGGGTCTGGATAAGGGCTTGGCCCTTGGTCCGCTGCGGGTGCAAGTGGTCGCTCTGACATGTTATCAGGGGTGCGTCCAAGGAGTCTTGATGGCATCACACCCAGATGTGGTCTGTTTTCTGCGGGCGGTGAAGCAGGTGCATCCACCTCTGAGACCTACTGTGCCCGCGTGGGACTTGAATCTGGTTTTGTCTGCCCTAACTGTCGAGCCCTTCGAGCCCCTGAATGGGGCTACATTGAAGGATCTCACCTTGAAGACTGTGTTTTTGGTAGCAATTTGTTTGGCGCGGTGGATTTCGGAGCTGCAGGCTCTCTCCTGTAGAGAGCTATTTTTGTCATTCTCAAAGGAGAAGATGGTGCTGTGCACTGTTCCCTCATTCTTACCTAAGATGGTCTCCGCCTTTCACCTGAAGCAACCAGTCATTTTATCAGTCTTTTTGGGAGCGTGAACTTCTCCTGAGGACCGTCAGTTGCACCTCTTGGATTTAAAGAGTGTTGCATCATTACTTGAAGCATACAGAGTGTTTCTGTAAGTTGGATTGGCTGTTCGTGGTGTTTGTAGGGCTGCACAAGGGGGAGGCGGCCTTCAAAACTTTGTTGGCGCGATGGATAAAGGAGGCGATTGCTTTTGCGTACATCCTTAAAGGTTGAGCGGTACCGCAAGGATTGAGGGCTGCAGTCTACCAGGTTGCAGGCTACATCTTGAGCAGAGTGTTCCCTGGTGCCTTCTACTGACAGTTGCAAGGTCGCTACGTGGGCTTTGTTGCATACCTTTTGTACGGCATTATCACTGGGACGTGCAGGCAGTGCAAAACGCAGGCTTTGGGGCATCAGTTTTGCAGCCTGACTCGCTGGACCCTCCCGCGTTTAGTACTGCTTTCATACATCCCATTGGTCTGGACTGGACTGGAGGGTTGAAAAGGAAGGGGAAATTAGTTCTTACCTGCTAAGTTGCTTTCCTTGAATCTCTCCAGTCCAGTCCAGGACCCTCCTAGTGTGTCATCTGTGTTGCTTGATGTGGCAAGCCCATGCTGTGTGATAGTTGTGGGAGGAGTGGCTCAGTGGTTGGGACAGGTTACCTCGGGCCGGATGGCTGGGGGTTCAATTCCCGCATGGGGACAAGCAACTTCAGGCCGGAGGGACTGGGGTCTCTAGTCCCATGGCCACTCCTTGTGGCCTTGGGCAAGCCACTTAACCCTCCATTGCCTCAGGTACACTTAGATTGTGAGCCCTTCGGGGACAAGGGAATAAAAAAAGTACCTGTTAATATACTTGTAAACCGCACTGATTCTAAAGAGCGCGGTATAAAAATAAATAAATAAATAAGTTAGTTCCTAGGTGATTTCATAGAGGCTGTCAGACTGTGTTCAGCCGCTTGGAATGTTGGGCGGGCTGTTGGCTGACCCATAGCGGCATTCGCAGAAGATGAATTAAAGCGGATGCTTGCAAAATTGTAAAAAAAAAAAAAGCACAAGAGAAAATGAAGTGATGAGAGTAGACGTTTGTCAGCTTGGTCGGATGATAGGCCTTGGAGGGGTTCTCTTCCTTGTTTTTGCTGCTTGGTGCTGGTTAGTCAGGTTCTGGAGGTACTGCTTGTCAGGTGGTTACTGGCTCTAGAGGGCAGGGTAAGTGGTATAGATGGGCTGACATCATTACGTTTTGGGCCTGCTCAATTTCCAGCTGCTGATGGGGAGTGTCAGCCTGCTGGTCTGGACTGGACTAGACTGGAAGGATTCAAGGAAAGCAAATTAGCAGGTAAGACCTAATTTCCCCATGTTTACTAAGGTTAGCATGCATTAAAGAACGTTAACACATTAAATGCTGCCACGGCCCAGAGAATTAAAAGGACTTGATATGCATTGACTTCATTATTACAGGTTAACCTTTAGTAAACTGCATACTTCTACACATGTATACCCTACACAATCTTTTAAGAACTCGTTTTCTTGTGTATATGTGCTTTAAACTTGTAAAAAGCTTTTATAAATTTTCTCCATCAGGCTTGTTTTATAACAGAGCATCTATGTAGAATGTCAAACAAATTGCCAATTTTATAAAGTCAGTATACTTAGAAAATAAATTCTGAAAACTAGCCCCTGAGAATGATTTCATGCAGTATGTGTATAAGTAGGTGTGGTTTTGTTGTGCGTATCTGTTCTATAACAAACGTTACACAGCCACAAATACAGTTCATCCATCACACAAGAGCTTTCTCAAACTCTAAACATCTTTTAAACGCTGCCACGGATTCCTTTGTTTTCAGAGAAATCCCCTTCAGGTACTTGACTCCAGATGGTGAATTCTCCTCTTCTGAATCCACAGGGCAGATTTCCCTGCATTAGCCTAAGAACGCCTCATTCCCTTGGTTTCTTCCCGCACCTCCTTTTAGAAGCATTCTTCCACTCTCCTTAGAGCAGAAACCCTTCAATTCCAGAACACCCTTTTTGGAGCTCTTCCTGAGTTAAATTCCACTTTTGCACAAATTTTTAACAAAGCTGAATGATCCCCACAAGAACAAGAAACCTGGAAATATTTTTCCCTTCTTAAAGAATATTTCTTTCCTCAAATTTTATGCTTGAGGCCTCATGACTGCTTCAAGCCTCCAGTCCTTCTTTGTGGGTTCTATGTGCTGATATCCTAAGCTCTGGACTGCAGAAAAGAGAGCTGAGAGGATGTTTTATTTAGACTCTAAAACCTTAAAACACCCTCCCTCTGGAGAGTATCTGAAAACTAACGGCTCCTTTTTTCCGATATCACTTGTTCTGTGTTGCTGTGGAGATGCAGCTATAACTATTAAGGGACAGAGACTAATGCAAATGCAATGTGTGCCTTTGAGTCAGTGCTGAATCTTGGTGACCCAGCAGCTCCTGGGTTTTCTTGGCAGTGTGATCAGAAGTAGATTGCTAGGCCTTTCTTCCGAGGCAGTAGAGTATTAAGTGACTTGTCCAAGGTCACACAATTGGGACTTGAACCTTGGTTTCTTAGTTGCCAAGCCAGTGCTCTAACCACTATGCTACTCCTCCACTCCAGGGATTAATAGTGCTCTCATATATGTTTGAGATTCGGTTATAGTTGCCTGAAGGAATAAGACGGTGTTTTACACAACTTTTGACATCTTCATAGAGATCAAGGGGTTGCATTGAAAATCTATGAACAGTGAATCATTATATCTTCTAAGACAGTCGTTCCTAACCTGTGGTCCATGGACCCCAGGCGGTCCACGAGACCATTATAGGAGGTCCACAGGACATGGTAAAAAAAGAGAGAGAAAAGACTGATGGGGGAGAAGACAGAGAGAGAGAGAGAGACTGGTGGGAACTGGTTGGGGAGGAGGGGGAAGAGAGGATGCTAGTAGGGACAAGCTTGGTGCAGAAGGGCATTGATGTAGTTTGCTTTCTTACTTTGGAGGGGGGGGGGGCAAAGGGTAAGGAAGTCCATATTGGCAGTGGTGGCAGGGAAGCAGTTCACCATTAGTGCCTGCAACATTAGGGGAGACACCCCCCAAACTATGCCTATGCTGAAGGGAGAGGGTCTGGGAAGAATGCTGAGGATGGACTGGGGGGGGGGGGTCCCTAAATATCTGGAGATTAATACAGGGTCCACACAACCAAAAAGGTTGGGAATCTCTGCTCTAAGATAAACATTTGCTCATCCTGCTAGACTAGACCAGATGAGTGGGTCGTGCTCCCAAGCTGGAAGATCAGAGCAACTTTCATTGATGTCGTTACTTGTATATGCGCTGTTGTGATACTGAGAGGAGCCAGTATTGTCTGTCTCCAGCAGGCTGCAAGGTATGCAGACTGGTGTAGCAGTGCAGATAGGTCTGTCTCCTGTGGCCCGGATCGTGTCTTGTGGCCTGTTTGTTTGAGGCCCAATGCTTACTCGGAGCTTGGATGCACCCATTGAGGAGGACTGGTAAATGTAGACCCAGGCCCCCCCCCCCCCCCTTTCCTTTCACTGTCTTATTTACATAGAAACATAGAAACATGATGACAGAAAAAGACCACAAGGCCCATCTAGTCTGTCCTTCCATAACAACTACAACAGTCCACTTTTTACCTTTAGAGATCCTCTGTGTTGGTCCCATGCTTTTTTGAATTCAGTTACTGTCCTCATCTCTACCACCTCCACTGGGAGACTATTCCACGGATCCACTACTCTTTCCGTAAAGAAATATTTCCGCATATCACTCCTGAATCTATCTCCCTTCACCCTCATCCCATGTCCCCTCGTCACAGAACTTGCTTTCAATTGAAAGAGGCTCTCTCCCTGAACATTTATGCCACGGAGGTATTTAAACATCTCAATCATATCACCTCTATCCCGCCTTTCCTCTAAGGTGTACATATTAAGATCCTTAAGTCTGTCCTCATATGCTTTATAATGAAGACTACTAATCATCTTAGTAGCAACCCTCTGCACCGACTCCATCCTGTTCACATCCTTTTGAAGGTGCGGTCTCCAGAATTGCACACCATACTCCAAATGAGGTCGCACCAAAGACTTATACAGAGGCATTATCACCTCCTTTTTTCTGCTAGCCATTCCTCTCTGTATGCACCCAAGCATCCTTCTAGCTTTTGCCGTCGCCTTTTCTACCTGTTTAGCTACTTTAAGATCATCGGACACAACTACGCCTAGGTCCCGCTCTTCTTTAGTGGACAAAAGTACTTCACCTCCTATGCTGTATTGCTCCCTTGGATTGCTGCAGCCCAAATGCATGACCTTACATTTTTTAACATTAAATCCCAGCTGCCAAATTCTAGACCATTCTTCAAGCTTAGCTAGATCCCTCCTCATGTTATCTACACCTTCCTGGGTGTCTACTTTATTGCAGATTTTGGTATCATCCGCAAAGAGGCAAACCTTACCCGACAGCCCTTCCGCTATATCACTAACAAAGATGTTAAAAAGAATCGGACCAAGGACAGATCCCTGGGGCACACCACTGGTAACATCCTTCTCCTCAGAGTGAGCTCCATTTACTTGTACTCTTTGTCGCCTCCCACCCAACCAATTTCTAACCCAAGCAGTAACTTTAGGGTCCATCCCTAGGGTGCTCAGTTTGTTTATAAGTCGCCTGTGAGGAACAGTGTCAAAGGCTTTACTGAAATCTAAATACACCACATCTAGAGCTCTCCCTTGGTCCAACTCCCTGGTCACCCAGTCAAAGAAATCAATCAGATTTGTCTGACAAGACCTGCCTCTGGTGAATCCATGCTGCCTCGGATCCTGTAATCCGCTGGACTCCAGAAACCTCACTATTTTCTCTTTCAACAGCGTTTCCATTAATTTACTCACCACTGAAGTTAAACTAACCGGCCTGTAGTTTTCAACCACATCCTTACTTCCGCTTTTGTGTAAAGGCACCACATGAGCCTCTCTCCAGTCCTTTGGCACCACTCCCGACTCCAACGAGGCATTGAAAAGGTCAGTCAGTGGAGTTGCTAGAACGTCCCCAAGTTCCCTCAGTATTCTAGGGTGTATCCTATCCGGTCCCATCGCTTTGTCTACTTTAAGTTGAGCTAGTTTCTCACGAACACAGTCTTCTGAAAATTGTTCAAGATGTCCCTCGCTTCTGTTCTTATTTGTGGGTGTTTTCTGAGGTCCTGCTCCTGGTTCTTCATCTGTGAACACAGAACAAAAATATTTGTTAAGCAATTCCGCTTTATCCTTATCAGCTTCTACATATTCCCCCCCTGTACCCTTGAGTCTGACAATACCACTTTTGCCCTTCCTCTTCTCACTAATACATCTGAAAAATGTCTTATCTCCCCATTTTATTGCATTGGCTATTTCCTCCTCCTTTTGAATCTTTGCCTTCTTGACTACTTTGCTAGCTTCTCTAAGTTTTTCCAAATACAGATGCCTGTCTTCCTTTCTCTGTGATCTCTTGTATTTCATGAAGGCCTCCCTCTTTTTCTTCACTTTTTCAGCTACTTCCTTCGAAAACCATAGCGGTCTCCTGTTCCTTTTGCCTTTATTTACCATTTTAACAAAAAGGTTGGTTGCCTTTAAAATACCCCCTTTCAGTTTTGCCCACTGTTGTTCTACATCCCCCAGCTGTTCCCATCCCACTAATGACTCCCTGAGGTATTGGCCCATCTTCGCAAAGTTAGTCTTCCTAAAGTCTAAGATCTTCACCTTGGAATGGATTCTAACAGCCCTAGTCCTAATACTGAACCACACCATCTGGTGATCACTGGATGCAAAATGATCTCCCACTACAACATCAGAAACACTTTCACCATTGGTAAGCACCAAGTCCAGTATGGCCCCTTCACGTGTGGGGTCTGTTACCAATTGCCTGAATAGTTCTCCCTGTAGAGAATCCAGGATCTCCTTACTCCTAGATGATACTGCAGCAGGAATGTGCCAATCAACATCTGGCATATTGAAATCTCCTAGCAGTAGCACTTCCCCTTTCCTAGCAATGCTGCGTATGTCTTCAATTAACTCTCTGTCCACCTCTTCCTCTTGTGAGGGAGGTCTGTATATCACACTAATGCAAATAGATTTCTCTTTCCCTCTTTCTAGTTTAACCCACAATGCCTCCTCTCTCCCTTTTAAGCTCTGTAATTCCAAAGCTTTAATAGTAGTTTTTACATATAGTGCTACTCCTCCTCCCCTTCTTCCTACCCTGTCCTTTCTGAATAAAGTATAGCCAGGTATAGTTACATCCCAGTCATGGTTTTCTGTGAACCATGTTTCTGTAACTGCCACTAAATCTAAGTCAGCCACTCCCACCAAAGCTTCAACTTCAGAGATCTTATTTCCCATGCTACGGGCATTAATACACACTGCTTTCCATATGTTACCCCTGTTACATTAAATACCTTTATGGAAATGGGTATCACTTACCTGGGGGCTTTCTTCACCCATCCCCAATGAATCTAGTTTAAAGCCCTCTTCAGTAGATTAGCCAGTCTACTACCAAAGATGTGTTGACCTTTCTTGGACAGATGGATGCCATCTCTGCTCTGCAACCCTTGGAACAGCATCCCATGGTCTAGGAAACCAAAACGCTCTCGAAGACACCATCCACGCAGCCATACATTAATCTCCAGGATGCGAGCCTCTCTGCCTTGGCCTTTACCCTCAACAGGGAGGATTGAAGAGAACACCACCTGTGCACCTACCTGCTTCACCCTCTGTCCCAGAGCCATGAAGTCACTTTTGATACGTTCCGAGGTATACCTGGCAGTATCATTTGTTCCAACATGGATTAGCAACATTGGGTAATAGTCAGTGGGCTTGATGAGTCTCGGCAAATTCTCCGTAACATTTTGGATCTTGGCACCAGGCAGACAGCATACCTCTCTGGACATCAAGTCTGGTCGGCAGATGGACGCCTCAGTACCCCTCAGAAGAGAGTCTCCAACCACCACTACCCTTCGTTTCCTTCTGGTCACTGATTCTGCAACTATGGGGTACTTGAACTCTGGTTCTTCCCTTTCCAGGGATGCTTTCACCTCCTCCACTTCCAGGGCTGCATAATGGTTCTTCAATTCAAGGGCTGGAGAAGTTGGATTGGTGATTTTGCAGGCTCTGGTGACTTTTGTCCAACCATCGACATTCTGTTGACACCCATCTTCTCCTGTGCTGGAGAGCCTGGTTGCTGCAAGCAGCATCTCATCAATGTACTTCTCACTGTCTTGAATGCTCCTCAGCCTCGCCACCTCCTCTCTGAGTTCCTCCACTTGTTTCCTCAGAGCTTCAGCATGCAGGCACCCTGCACATGGAACTGGTTCTTCAACTGGCAATAGGGCCTCTGTCTGGACCGAGGCAGAAGCTGTAACGGGGGCAACAGCTTTAGCAATACGATTTTTCCCAGCCATTGTTCTGTTTGTGGAGCTTAGGTATCTGTTAAAGCAAAAGAGAGAGATCTACGAAGTACCAGCTGGTTTCGCAGCTGTCCTTTCAGAGAAAAAGCAGTTAAATCTCTTTAATTATATTCAAAATGTGCTAGTCCAATTCACTGTGATTTGATAAAGGGGGAGGTGCCCTATAAAGCAAGACTGCTCACTAGGGGTGGGTGGGAGTCGGGGTGGGTAGGGAGGGAACTAACACCTGATTAGGTGTTAGCAGTTCCTGAACCTGAGGGGGTTACAGAGTTCAGCAATACTACTGTGCTCAAGTACAGATTCCCCTAAAACAGCAAAAATGAATTTAACCTTGCTTTAAAAAAAATATACACAAAACCCTTTTAAGAGCTCCCAGTCAGAGAGCTAGCAATGTAACAAAAAACACCAAACAAAGAAACCCTCAAAACCTCACTTACTGTTTGATGTGTGGAGCCCTTGTTAAGAAAGCCTCAAAAGGGCAGGGCAAAGCAGCCTTTTTATGCAGGCTTCAATTGCACTCAGGAAACAGGCCCACTAACCCCTGATTAGGTGTTAGCAGTTCCTGAGCCTGAGGGGGTTACAGAGTTCAGCAATACTACTGTGCTCAAGTAGATTCCCCTAAAACAGCAAAAATGAATTTAATCTTGCTTTAAAAAAATATACACAAAACCCTTTTAAGAGCTCCCAGTCAGAGAGCTAGCAATGTAACAAAAAACACCAAACAAAGAAACCCTCAAAACCTCACTTACTGTTTGATGTGTGGAGCCCTTGTTAAGAAAGCCTCAAAAGGGCAGGGCAAAGCAGCCTTTTTATGCAGGCTTCAATTGCACTCAGGAAACAGGCCCACTAACCCCTGATTAGGTGTTAGCAGTTCCTGAGCCTGAGGGGGTTACAGAGTTCAGCAATACTACTGTGCTCAAGTAGATTCCCCTAAAACAGCAAAAATGAATTTAACCTTGCTTTAAAAAAATATACACAAAACCCTTTTAAGAGCTCCCAGTCAGAGAGCTAGCAATGTAACAAAAAACACCAAACAAAGAAACCCTCAAAACCTCACTTACTGTTTGATGTGTGGAGCCCTTGTTAAGAAAGCCTCAAAAGGGCAGGGCAAAGCAGCCTTTTTATGCAGGCTTCAATTGCACTCAGGAAACAGGACCACTAACCCCTGATTAGGTGTTAGCAGTTCCTGAACCTGAGGGGGTTACAGAGTTCAGCAATACTACTGTGCTCAAGTACAGATTCCCCTAAAACAGCAAAAATGAATTTAACCTTGCTTTAAAAAAATATACACAAAACCCTTTTAAGAGCTCCCAGTCAGAGAGCTAGCAATGTAACAAAAAACACCAAACAAAGAAACCCTCAAAACCTCACTTACTGTTTGATGTGTGGAGCCCTTGTTAAGAAAGCCTCAAAAGGGCAGGGCAAAGCAGCCTTTTTATGCAGGCTTCAATTGCACTCAGGAAACAGGCCCACTAACCCCTGCATGTTCTGCTTATTTTTGTCTTGTTTCTTTAATTGGCTCTCTCTTTGCTGCTTAAATAAAGTAGTTTAAAAAAAAAAAAACTTTTTCAGGCAGCTGGGTCTTCCCAGGACTTTGTGGGCGGCTGGAGAGACCCAACTCGGATTTCTTTGGCCAGCCTGATTCCTTTACTTATCCGGAGTTTCTTTCCTTCTTAGTTTAATTTCCATCTGGAGCTTTTTCTTTCCCATTGAGTGAGCTCTTTGACTGTCTCTTTTTGCCCAAAGTGTGATGGAGAAACCTCTGGGCACATTTTGGCAATGTCAGAACACTGAATGGAGAGTCCAGGGCCTGAAACCAATTTTGCTGCCCTTACTGTGTCGCCCATGATTTTGCTGCCAGTGGGAATGGTGACCATAATGGAGCATGAGGGCAGTTTAGAGCCAGAAAGAGTTCTTGCATGATCTGTTCTTCTTATGGATCTGAATGCAAGAAGGGTCAATCTTTTGGGGATCCCATCAATCTCTGGATTCAGCTGGTACCTCCTTAGGAGCCGGTAATGAGATCTAGCAGGTACCCAGGAGGTCAGGGGGTGTCTCCAGCTGTTTTACTTGGAATGAATCTGTGTTTTGTCAGACCAATGGGTCCTCAAACTCCTCTAAAAAGAGATGTGCTGGAGTTAGTGCAGCCTCTTTTGGACCCTTCTGTGGAGTCTCCTTGCGGCTCCTTAACCAAGAGAACAGCACTGAACCTAGCCCTGTGCGAACGGTGCAGCTGCACAGGGCACAAAAGTATTAGGAGCGCAGGTTGGGCTGCTGGCCCCCACCCGCCCCCCTGAGTTGCCCTGCCCTTGCCGCCACTTTTTTGTTGTTTCGGAGGCGGCGGCAGCAACAGTAAGGCAGACCCATGTTTACAGGCAGGTCGGGTCCATCCTTCCCTTCTTTGATGTAGGTTGCATCAGAGGAGGGAGGGACCAGGCTAGCCATTCAAATTCCCGCTTAGGGACAAGTAACCTCAGGCCAGAGGGACTGGGATCTTTAGTCCCATGCCCACTCCTTGTGGCCTTGGGCAAACCACTTAACCCTCCATTGCCTCAGGTATGCTTAGATTGTGAGCCCTTCGGTGACAAGGGAATAAAATGTACCTGTTCGTATATATCTGTAAACTGCTCTGATGTGCATAGTAAAGGCTTTATATCAAGTGTCTAAACCATAAATGTGGGTCTTTGCAACTCGGCGTTTGCATGGCTGGCCTGGTCCCTCCCTCCTTTGATGTGACCTACATCAGAGAAGGGAAGGAGGGACCTGACTTGCTTACAAACGTGGATCTGCCTCACTGCTGCTGTTGCTGCCGCCTCCGAGAAAGCAAAAAAAGTGGCTGTGGCGGCAGGGAAACAGGGGGGGGGGATGGGGGAGCACCAGATGTGAAAATAGCACAGGGCGCGATTATGGCTTGGAATAGCCTTGCAAGAGGGTGTCAGTTTAGCAAACTCTTCCATGCCTCCTACAATTGGAGGCTATTGCATCCATGCCCTCCACAGAAGAAGGTCAGGGACGGTATTCCATGTACTTCATGATGCCCAGAAAATACAGGTCCTTCCGACTCATTCTGGATTTGAAGGCTGTCATTGCCAAGCTAAGAGTGCCGCGCTTCTGCATGGAAACCCTCAGGTCAATTATTGCGTTGGTCTAGCAAGGGGAGTATCTAACCTCCTTGACGTTTTCTAAAGTGCACTATCTCCAGGAACAAGCAGGAATGAATCTTCACATATGGGTACGTCGGTACCGACGGAGCCTGCACGGGAATGCTCCCCAGCATCCAATCAGAAAGCTTTTGGGAGCATCCCTCGCGCCTGCGCGGTGACTTCCCGCCTTTCCCACTGCCTCTCTTCAGTTTTCGTTTTTCCGCGGAGCCAACAGGACGTCCTTCTGTCACCGCAGAAACATTTTTCTTTAAAAATCCTTATTTTTCTTATTTTCTTGTGGTCGCGACTGTTTTTCCCGCCGATACCAGTACCGCCGGTGCTTTATTATTTTCTTTTTCAAACTTAGAGAAATATTTCTCCTCAGTTTTTTGTTTAACTTTTTTGGGCCTACCAGGCTTTTTCCAACATGGAGCCTTCTTCTCCTAAGAAGTGCCTTCACTGTGGACAATTAGTTTTCTTTTTAGACTCCAATGCTTGGTGTCTATCCTGTTTGGGTCCTGACCCTTTTTCCCCTGATACCTCAGGCTATTTTATTGGGAGAAGACCTTCCCTTTTTCGAGTTTCCCTCAATGCCGTTTTTCCTCCTGAGGTGAGGACACCGGTTTATTCTTCTCTCCAGGATCAGGTAACCCACAAACAGTCTGTTAAGACTAGCCAATTCTTGAAGGGTAAGTCTCATGTCTAGCATGATGACGGCTCCGGCCTTACCCTCAAGACCTCATTGGCAATAAAACCTTGGCGGGAGTCTTCGGGCTCCAAAGCATTTACGGGGTTTCAGGTTGTTCCTGGGGCTCACCCCTCACAGAACATACCTGAGCCGTGCCAGGGGGTGGCATCCGCTTCGAGCGGTACCGATAACCCGGCATCGGTGTCGAGTGCTGCACTCTTCACCAGGGATCGTCATCGAGCATCCTCGCTACCTTCGGGTCCGAGCGATACGACTCAAATTGACTTTCCTGCATGTGAGCCGTGCTTGGAGGTGGTATCCGCTTCGAGCGGTACCAATCCCCCAGCATCGGCACCGGTGTCGAGTGTTCCACTCTTCACCTGGGATCGTCATCTGGTATCCTCGGTACCTTCGAGGCCGATCGATACGACCCAGATTGGCTTTCCTATATCCCAGCCATGCTCGGGGTTGGTACCGGCTTCGAGCGGTACCGATACCCTGACATCAGCGCCGGGATCGAGAGTTCCTCCCTTCACCGGGCATCATTTTCGGACGTCCTCGCTACCTTCGGTACCGATCGATGCGACTCCGATTAACCTTCCTGTATCGGCATCGCCGATACCACAAACAACGTTGGTACTTTCTAGACATGTATCGATGGCTCGCTCGCTTCGATGCCGAGTCTGGAATCGATATCCAGTCTAGATGATTTGATACCGACGCGCTTTGGAATTGATCCATATCGTTTCCGGCTTCGCAGTACCGAGGATATTCATCAAGGCTCTTGGCTTACCTCGGTACCGCTTCAGCAGCCCCCGAATACTGCTTCGATGACATTATTGTCCCCGATACCGATACCAGTGTCGGGGTCGATTACTGCAGTTCCATCGGTGCCATCGATCCTTTCTATGCCTAGTTTGGAATCGATACCAGGCACTCACGATGCAGTACTAACTGCTTCAAATCAGAACTCTCAGGATCACTGTCCATCGAGCAGGATTCTTTTTCTGCACCAGTCCAGTATCTCTTCTGGTGCTCAAGCTGCTCCTTCAACCTCAGCTTGCCCAGGATTAGTTCCTATTGGAAATCCTTCTTTTCAGGAGTTTCTCCTTGACATGGCAACCTTTCTTGCCATTCCTATTCCTGGTTTTTCTCTTGACCAAGATCCTGTAGAAAAGGAAAATATAATGCTTCCTTTACATCATTCTTTACAGGATCTTCTTCTGAGGATATGGGAATCACCTTTGAGGGTTCCCTTGCTTTCTACAGCCATGGTCATTCTGTATAAGGTACCTCCCTCTCCAGGGTTTCAGAAAAGCCAACTTCCACATCATTCCATGGTAGTGGAATCAGCATTGAGAAAGGTAAGAAGTAAGAAGAAGCATTCTTCTTATCCGCCAGGTCGTGCATCTAAAGCACTTGATGCCTTTGGACGTCAAACCTTCCAAACTTCTATGCTAGCTTCAAGAATTATTTCATATATTTTCTATATGAGTCTGACACTTCAGGAGGTCACAGAGAAATTATCTCTCTTGTCTCCTTTTCTGTCAGATCCTAAGGCCTCTGACTATTCCTTGCTTCTTAATCATAGCAGGAATATCTCTTGGTTCCTTTTTCGTGCTTCTCTAGACTCTTTTGAATCTGTCAGCAGATCCTCTGCTATTGCCATTGGAGCACGTCGTACAGCCTGGCTGCAAGCTTCTGACGAGCAGATGGGCACAACATACACTGGGTAATTCTCCTTGTACTGGAGAAAATCTCTTCAATAAAGAGGCTTTACGTCAGGTTGCTCATTGCTCCACTGACTCTCCTAGTTCTGGAAACCGTCCTAAGCCTTCTTTTTCCCCAGGACGTAGGAAATGTCCTACCAAACCTTCTTTCCCTAAGAAAAGAAAGTTTCACCCTTCTGCCCATCCTCTTGATATACCCAAGCAAGGGACATCTCATCCTAGTCTGAAGTCTCCAGACTCTAACCAGGCTAATCATAGCCAGCAACCATAGGTTCCTGTATGTTGCAATTCTACAGTTAACTTCTTACCAGAAGTTATTCTTCAAACTCTACACTGGTTTTTCTTTTCAGTATGCTAAGCTGTTAGGATATTTTTGTCCATGGGTTACAGAATTCTCCCTTTCTTTTTATCATAAAGGGAGATTACAATTTTCCCATGATAGTTTCTTTCCCCACATGGACATTTTTTCCTTCAGCTGACTTACCATATGGTACGTCACCTACCAACCCCCACTCTTCCAGGGTTTCCCCTGCTCGAGTTGGTACCATACTGAAACACTTCTTTCCAGTGTAGATTTTCTACTATCCTTCAATGCATGCTCTGAACAACTCATCAGACAGGGACGGAAATATTCCCGCTCCCTCTGTCTGTTTTTCTCCCTGTTTTTATACAGGGGGATCCCCTTTTTTCTTTGTTCAGTTGCTGCACATACAGAAGTTCCAGTGCTTACTTTAAAGTTTCTTGCAAGCTACTTTCATTATCTTGCATAATACTACTCATTGCAGGTTATCTTCTTCTAGCCATATCCTTACCTAGGATGTGGCAGCACTTCTGACTCCTGTCAGTTATCTCATAATTTTCCTGCACAATGCTCTCTGCAATCTTCAGAGAAGCTTTCTACTATGGGCCCTTGCTGTAGAGCATTCATCTTTGTCTCTGAGGGTTTTTTCCATATAATAGAAAAAGCTTATATAGTCATTCCATGGCTATGTAGGTTCTTTCTACCCTCTGTCTCCTGTTGTGATACAGAAGACAAGCTTTTTCTGCGTGAATGTCCATGGAGTTCCCAATCTGGCAGGAATTTATCCCTTTTTTCCTTGCAGCTTGGTATTTTTTCTACTCCACTTGGACAACGCATACTCTTTTACTATACATGATACCTCTGAGTCCCTTAACTGGGTCATCCAGGTATCTTAGTCCATGCGTTTCCTTGTCCTTTGGACATGTCAGAGTCCTCCAGTACTCCTGACATGCTCTTACCAGACTGCCATTATCCTCTGTTTTTCACGCAACCATACGGGTTATCCACTAAAATGCATTCCTGCACCACGGAAATAGATTCTCTATATATCTTCAGGTTGATTTTACCCCCTTATTATCAGATGAATCTTTTCCCTTCACATTTCCCATGTGAATGTTTTTGTGGGGCTCCGTTGCAGGCATATATCCTCAGACTTATAACCATACATATTTTTATAATCTGTGTGGGCATAAGCCATGCCCATCTATATCTATATATATATATATATAAATATATCTTTACTTTATATATATATATATTATCACATATTGGACATATCCACACATATATATATATATAGATATGTATGTATCTTCATGTTTATAGATATTTTTATATATATATATCTACGTACTATTGAGAGATGTCCATAGGACGCTAAGTATTACCTTCTACCTCCCTAACTGTCTGTGCTATAAAGCTTTTACCTTCTTAAGGGAGATGTCCATAGGACGCTAAGTATTACCTTCTACCTCCCTAACTGTCTGTGCTATAAAGCTTTTACCTTCTTAAGGGTCTAGACAGTCAACTTGCCTTTTTTCATATGGCTCAGTAACTGGGAGCTGTTATACACACAATTGCTGCTGTGACGTTAACAGCTTCTATTTTTGTTATAGATCTCCCTATCTATGAAGTATCAAACTTCTATGTCTTCCTAGCTCTTACCAGCTAGGAAAGACAGTGTACATCTTCAGTATTTATGAGTACACTTCTGTTTTCCTTGGGAATAGGGTTTTTTTCCATACCCTCTCTTCCTTTCCGGAATGGGCTAATTCTCCAGATCGGTCAGTCTTCTTCTTTTAGTCCTCAATGATAATAACTCTGTACCTAAAAGAGTTCTCAGCTTTTTCCCATAAAGCTTTCCATTGAAGACCTGCCGTTCTTCTCCTGCCCCAGTTGACACCTGGGTCACCTGCCCATTCCAGATTTGGAACTTCATCCTCTCTGCTGTGAAGTTACCTTGAAGATTCCGCTACTGCATCTACAGTACACTCCATCACAGTTCTACTTCCTACAATCCAGTAGGTAAGTCCTATGTCGTACTGGTTCATTAAATATTTTAATGATACTTGACATACATTCTAAAGACTCATCTCCCCTGTAGTCTTTAGATTTGCTGTTCCTTGCAGCTCTTCTCTATTCAACTCCTACCCCCCATCCCTCAGGGGATGCAGGGGATCCAGGTTTGGAAAATGCCGTCCTGTCCAGGGATACGCATTTTAGGGATTCTCCCCTGGCACCCACAGCTAGGGAGTCCCCATATGTGAAGACTCATTCCTGCTTGTTCCTGGAGATAGCACAGTTACTTACCTGTAACAGGTGATCTCTGGGAACAGCAGGAATTAGTCTTCACAACCCACCCACCTCCCCTAGGAGTTGTATCTATCTATTTCCTTTCCTCTGTCTCTCCTTTCTGTCTCAGCTATGAAACTCAACTGAAGAGAGGCAGTGGGAAAGGCGGGAAGTCACCGCGCAGGCGCGAGGGATGCTCCCAAAAGCTTTCTGATTGGATGCTGGGGAGCATTCCCGTGCAGGCTCTGTCGGTACCGACGTACCCATATGTGAAGACTAATTCCTGCTGTTCCCAGAGATCACCTGTTACAGGTAAGTAACTGTGCTTTCCTGAGTGAGTCTGCCTATGCTTCTGGAAAACATCTATAAAGCAGTTACTTGGTCATCTCTGGGCACCTTTTGTAAAGCACTACGGGTTGCGTTTGGGAGCTGGAGTGGATGATGCCTTTTGGCAAAGCAGTCCTGTGCAGAACATAGTCCTCCTCCTATTCTGGGTCCTGATTGCTTGGCTACATCCCATTTTTCTAGACTGACCTAGCAAGATAAGGAAGGTGAAATTTTCCATACCTGCTAATTTCCCTTCTTTCAGTCCTGCTAAACCTGTCCAGGACCCACCCTGGAAGACAGTTTTGGAAGTCCTGCCTTTTAACTGTTTTCAATATCGGTGTCTGATGCAGAGTCAAGTGTGATAAGAGTCAAAAAGTGTTTGTACAAAGTTACTGGTGCATCACTACTGTGGTGTGCCTCCCCATATTGGCGAGAGAGCATAACCCGCTCGTCTGGATTGGTGTAGCGGTATTCAAGAAAGGGAAATGAGCAAGTATAGAAAATTTCTCCTTTCAGCTAATTCTTCTACTAATTTTCCTTCCTTTTTCCTAACTGGTAATTAGATAAAAGGAGAAACAAGGGAAAATAAGACAATACCTGTTTAATGGATTGTTTGAATGTTTTTCCTATGTGGGCAACTGTGGGGTCCTGTGATATATGTTGGCATACTTTTGTAGCTTCCCAATAGAAGCCCAGAAAGAAGAATGGCACAAATCACTGCAATCTACCAAGCTACAAAGTATGCCAACACATATCACAGGACCCCACAGTTGCCCAAATGGGAAAAACATTCAACATAAAGGGGATATTACACATGCTATCCTTCTAAAATGGTATATGTTGTTCAAAGCAGCACGTGGTTTTAACATTTGACCTGCCTCTCCAACGTGGCATCCTTTTTCACAAGAATCAATTCCAGCAGACCAAGGTGCCACTTCTGTTACCTCGGTGGTTGGAGAGAGCACCTTGCAGGACAAGAACACAGCATCAATAATTTTATGGCAAGCGTGCTAAAAGGGAGATTCAGAAATGTTATGTTCTTGGGCCAATTTGAACTTAAGATAAGACACTTTCAATTAAAGCAGATAGGACTTAATAAAGATACAGATTTTCTGTCACGTTATAAACTATGGGGGTTATTTTGGAAGCCCTGTTCATGCTTTGGACATCTGAAAACAGGCACAGAGACGTCCAAAGCGCAGACATTTCCAGAGCCATTTTAGAAGCCAGGTCTGTGGACGTCCCCAGTGTAAGGACGTCCAAGTCTGAACGGGGGCATGGTGGAGGTATTCCCAGGAACCTGGATGTCTCTGCCTAATTTCAGAAATGCTATGGCAAATCTGCCATTGCTTCTAAGTTTGGGCCTGCTCCAGGCACGAATCATGCTAGTTTGGGCTGAAAAACAAGCAGACGGTGTAGAGGAGACAGCACTCCATCATCTCCAGCACTCGGCACCATCACAATGAGAGCAGCAGTGGGATTTGAATCCTGGCTTCCCTGGTCCTAGACTACTGCTCTAACCATTAGCTTATTCCTAGTTGTCCAGCTTCTGAAATATTATTCTGGGGACGTCTATGTAGACGCTCCCGCAGATGTCCATATTGGGCATGTTTACGTTTGTGAAATCATATCTTCACCTGGACTGCCCGCTTTTTTTTTAAGTCTCGGACGTCGTGACTTAGATGTCCCAGATTTCACTTGAATGTCCTTTTTAAATGCCTCTCCACATAAATATTTACAGCCTGGTCACCTTCTGATCACCCGTCCATCACTCCCATTCCCCCCTCCCCCTGAGACTGTCAGTACAATGCTTTTGTAATTCACTTATATATTACGGTATTGTCTTCTGTTCCTCATACTGTCCTGACTTGAAGAAGGTGGTTTGAAGGTTTTTGAAAGCTAGCCCAAAAATATATTAAGTTAGTATGCTGTAGCAAAGTGCAATCAATGAATAAATCCAGGAGTCAATTGACAGGGTCCAAGCCAGTTTATTGTGCACAGGCCCAGTCAGTCAAAGCTTCAAAAGGAACTGAGCAAATGTTTTTACAGAGACATAACCATTTATACCTCTTTTTCAGTTTGATACATGAGAACTTTCTATTGGTTCCAACTCGATACATACAAACTTCTCATTGGTTTTACATTCCCTGCACCTGTCCAATTAGAAATCCCTCCGGAGCCTAGCAACCAGCCCCCTCCCTTAGGATTGCTCTAAGAATGGTGCAGTTCTTGATTTTGTTACTTCTCTACTGCAAGGTTATCCCTAGCTCCAGGAATGCATGTATTGAAACATTTCTTTTCTTTCACACACAAGAGAATAATGAAAGACTTATGAATTCATAAAAACTTCTTATAGCATTTTAAAACAATTTTCTCATTTCTCACAGATTTTTGGTTCTTTTCTAGCTATAATGGGAGTTAGGATCCAGGCCTAACTTACAGGCCTTTCATAGTAGCAGGCCATGCTAGGCCATAGCCTACCACAAGTACAGTAAAAAGGTATCCATCTTTTTTTTCCCTTTTTGTTTCTCCTTTTTATCTAACTGCCATTAGAGTGGACAAACACGGCAATCAAACTACGTTTTCCTAAACGGAAATGGAAATTGACAGGAAGTTTTTCTAGAAAGGATTAAGGAAGTGGGTTAGTTTGATACTCAAATCTGCACCAGCTCTCTGGATCAATTAGGGCAGGGAGAGCTTCAGTAAATCCTTCTGAGAATTTATCCACCGGCATGTTCTCCACCTGCACTTGGGCTTAACTCCCTCATGGTCAGAGTGGGAATTTAGGGGGCTGACTTGGTAACTCGGTGGTAGTGCTGGTTACTGCAAGGTTCCAGTGGGTTCTCCATTCTCTGGGTTGACTGGGGCTGGGCTTTGAGAGATGCAAACAAGGTGATTGCTGTGGGCCCTTTTGCTACAGGGGGCACCAATCTTGTCTGAATTAAAGAACACATAGCCTGCTGGTGGGCTTTGTGCCCCCCTCTCAGATTTCTGGGCCCCCCCCCCCCCCCCCCGCATGTTTAACTGGCTCAGCCTAAGGAGTAGGGGAGTAAGAATAATTGTCACTCCAGGGCAGGGCCTGCCCAGTATTAGTTAAGACTAGGCATGGGCCTTGGACAGCAACTTCTGAGATGCAAAAAAAGCAGCAGCAGTCAAAGCAAAACAATAAATCCTGACAGCCCCACAAACTCAAAGAACCAACAGCGCATACATTTACCTGCAGAGAGAGTAGGCGCACACCTATGTGCAAAGCAGAGTTTTATTATTTAAAAGCAAGTCTAATTATGCATTTTTTTAGGATTGTTGTGGGAGAACCAGTGTTGGGATGATCATGATTGAGTTTAATAATTAGAATCTTGGGGAGAGGGGCAGAAGTCAGAAGGTTTGCTTAGGGCACCCAATATCCTTGCACAGGCCCTGCTCAAGGGTGACACTTAATGGCTGAATTCAGGGCCTATGATCACAGCATTTGGTACATGGGCTCTTAGCCAAGGATAGGCACAGTGGGGGTATAAAATATGAGCAAAAAAATTCTGGGTAGCTGTGAAGTAAGGCTTTATGGCACAGAGAATCCCGGTTCTGGTTCCAGCTGAGCTGGAGGCCCAAAAGAGCAGGAGGAGAGAACTGCCAGGTTAAACAAAAAAAAGAAAAAAGAGAGGGGGAATATATAGAGAAACGGGGATCTGTAATGCTATTGTTATGGCTGCTCAGAGAGTTGTGGCCTTGTGAGTGATCCTGAATGAGCATGAAAGAGAACAAGCACTAGGCCTTTATTATAGACTATTTTCCTTACATTTCCACTGGGAATTTCTTTACATTTCACCTTTTGGTAAGTGGTACCTGAGGAAGAGCGCATACTTTGATAGATATTTTATTGATACTATGGAAAATTGCCCCATTATGCAGTGAAGTGACTCTACCTCAGTTGTACGGGATCAGCAATAGGAAGGGCACTAAGATTTTTAAGCCACTAGTTTTAAAGCTGCATAAAGCCATTCTCTTTTCAAGAAAATGGGTGCTCATAAAAGGAAAAGACATTGTTTGAAAATTACAGATCAGGCCAGAACCATAGTTAAATGAGCTCATGGCATCAAATAGTGTGGTAGGCGAAGGCCTATGATCCACGCTGATTGAACTAAACAGGCAGGCCCAAGTAGCTTGACCTGTAAATGAAGCTTATGGTTAGGCCCAGAAGAATGAAACCACCCCCCCCCCCCCAATATTGCCTCCATAGAATTGAAACCTAACTAAGCTTAACTGAGCATAGCTAAGCAGAAACAAAACTTAGAAAGGACAGAAAAACAGCTTTAATTGATACTGATAAGACTGTGTGAAGTTTCTATGAAATTAATTAACTTGCTGTAAGGAAGGTTACAGTGCCCTGCTTTCCCACATATTCCAGCTGGTTAGCGACCTTGGAGGAGAAAAGTATCAAAGTCGATGAACTGACCATTGTAATTGGGACTGTAAGGGGGGGAAACAGGTGCTGAGCCCAGTCAAGGGCCCTTATTGGATAGCTACGTAACGGTACTGGGACCAATAAATGGTGTAAGAAGGGTTACCGGGACCAATGAAAAGTTTGCCTATGTCTAGAATGGGAAAGAAAGGTATAAAAGTTGTTGTTTTACTAACAACCGGGGCTCAGCCATTTTGAATGTGATTCTGCTTGAGTCTTGTGCACAAATAAATGATTTGGACCTTCTGAACAGACTCCTGGTATTATTGGATTGTTTGCGCTCTGCTGCTACATATTCTTGGTGCGTTGGCCGGGAATGCGTGGTTAGTAGAGGGTATACGGGACAATATACCACGACTTTCCGCCTCTACAGGTTTGGTCCTGCCGGGATCGTGCCCTCCCGACGTGGGCTCGGCTCCCAGGCGCCACCAGTCCAGTTGCATCGGAGGGAGTTGGGCCAGGCCTCGGCGGGTGCTGGACCCGGACGGAACCAACACCTCGAACCCGTGAGGGGAGTCCGAGGTCCAACTCATGCGCTTGCTTGGGAACGGGAACCGGATCCGGTGAGTATAGTTTTTGATATATCTAGACAGATGAGTCAGAGCAGAACTGCTGTTTGAAACTTGTAACTTGTAACTTGGTAAGAGAGCTTGATCACCTCTCAAGACGGTCCGATTAACCTTGCATAGTGTATTCGCGGGGTGAAACTATCGTCTTCTTGATTTTGACTTTGATTTTGAACTTGTTATAGCCTAGTCAGAAGAGACAGGATTGGGCTATTTTGGGATACGTTGCTAGCATGATTGTGTGAATGAAGTGTGAGTGAGAGGTCTGGCAGCACGGACCAAGCGAAGGCGGACTCCTGAGTAACGCATTTCCTGACCGGGCGACCGCGTTCAGGTCGTAAAAAGGAGGAAGCGACCGTCGTCTTGTCTTGTTATTTGTTTCCCTTGAATGTTTCTAGGGCCATGAGGACCCCTCACCCACGGTCCGCCCTCCTTTTCCCTTCTGTTTGTTGTTGCGCGCACACATCGATATGGGAGGGGCGGGGTCTACCAGGCACACTCCGTTAGAATGTATGATCAAGTATTTTAATAAAGGATATTCAGGAGATTATGGAATAAAAATGACTGCGACACGATTGCAAGTTTTGTGTACTAGGGAGTGGCCTGCATTAGATCCTATGTGGCCCCGAGAGGAAACCTTCACTATAGGAATTATTCAGTCAGTTCACCAGAAGGTGCAAGTAGCGCACCCCGACCAGTATCCTTATATAGATTCCTGGTTAAGTATTTGTGAGAACCCACCCCCTTGGCCACTAAGTCTTTTCTTCAAAACCGCATATGTAATTTAGGAGAACAGCAAATAACGCACCAATTCCTTTACATGCCTGAGTGCCCGGTGCCACTACTGGGACGAGATATGCTAGCCAAACTACAGGCCCAAATATCCTTTACTGAGAAAGGAGAAATGCAAATGACCGTGAATCCACAACCTGCAGGACTAATGGTGCTTACTGTTCCCCGAGAAGAAGAATGGAGATATTATATCAGCGAGCCAACTCATGACACTGAACTTAATGTGATAGAAAACATTGTAGCCCTTCCTGGAGTATGGGCAGAGGGCAATCCACCAGGCCTAGCCAAACATATAGCTCCAGTAATTGTGAACCTCAAGCCTAGTGCAGAACCAGTACATGTCAAACAATACCCACTCCCAAGAGCAGCGATTGAAGGCATTCACCGCCACTTGTTAAGACTACTGGAGTATGGCCTACTTAAAGTATGTCAGTCACCATGGAACACTCCTCTCTTGCCAGTGAAGAAGCCTGGGACAGGTGATTACCGCCCAGTGCAAGACCTAAGGAGAGTGAATGAAGCAGTTGAAACTATACATCCAGTTGTGCCAAATCCCTGTACACTCCTAGGACTGATTCCTGCTGAAGCTACCCACTTCACTGTTTTGGATTTGAAGGATGCATTCTTTTGCTAAGATTAGCCCCAATTAGCCAGTTGCTGTTTGCTTTTGAATGGCAGGACCCTGTCTCAGGAAGACAGGGCCAACTCACTTGGACACGATTACCTCAAGGATTCAAGAACTCGCCCACCATTTTTAGTGCTGTACTAAACCAAGATCTTTCAAGCTACCCTGTAGCTCCTGGGAAAAGAGTACTTCAGTATGTGGATGACCTACTGGTAGCTGCCACATCAGAAAGTGAATGTGTGCAAGCCACTAATGACCTCCTACAACTACTGGATGAAACTGGATACAAAGTCTCCAGAGCCAAAGCACAGCTATGCCAAGAAGTGAAATATTTGGGCTTTCGCTTGACCAAAGGAAGCCGACAATTAGGACGAGAGAGAAAAGAGGCCGTGTGTAGTATCCAAACCCCAACTACCAGAAAGCAAGTCAGATCCTTTCTGGGAGCAACAGGATACTGCCGAATATGGATACCCAACTTTGCCCAGATTGCTAAACCACTATATGAAGCCACCAAAGGAGAAGAAAAGTCGCCCCTAGAGTGGGGACCTGAGCAAGATGCCGCTTTCAGAACTTTGAAGGAAGCATTGATGTCATCACCAGCACTTGGATTACCAGATGTCCAAAAGCCTTTCCATCTCTTTGTACATGAAATGCAAGGGAACGCTCTAGGCATGTTGACTCAGAAATTAGGACATTGGGAGCGACCTGTAGCATACCTATCGAAACAATTGGACACTGTAGCCAAAGGATGGCCACCATGTTTGAGAGCTGTTGCAGCCACAGCGTTATTAGTGAGTGAAGCAGACAAACTCACCTTAGGACAGAATCTACGCGTCACAGTACCACATGCAGTACTTGCCCTCATGGAACAAAAAGCAAATCATAGGCTCACCAATTCTCGGATGCTGAAATACCAAAGTATGCTATGTGAAAATCCGCAAATACAACTGGAAGTGAGCCATGCCTTGAACCCAGCCACATTGATACCAGTCAGCAGAGATCCTCCAGAGCATGACTGTATAGAAGTCATGGATACTGTATTTTCAAGTCGACCTGATCTGACTGATGTGCCCCTAGAGAATCCTGACCAGACCTATTTCGTGGATGGAAGCAGCCTCATCATTAACGGTCGACGCTGTGCTGGGTATGCAGTAGTCACCTGGGAGAAAGTCATTGAATCATCAGCTCTTGCATCAGGCACATCGGCTCAGAAAGCAGAATTGATAGCACTCACCAGGGCACTAGTATTGGGTGCTGGACTTCAGTTGAATGTATATACGGACTCAAAATATGCCTTCACCACTTTGCATGCACATGGAGCTCTCTACAAAGAACGAGGGCTCATCACCTCGGGAGGCAAATCAATTAAATACGGCCCAGAAATATTGATGTTACTAGATGCAGTATGGGCCCCTACACGTGTTGCTGTCATGCACTGTCAAGGACACCAAGCAGGAAAAGGAGAAGTTGCCCAAGGAAACAGATTTGCTGATGCTTCAGCACGAAAAGCAGCCATGACAGGCCAAATTTCATCGCAAGCCATACCAGTACAAGCAGTATTGTTTCCTGTACCCCTTAATTTATGGACACCATGATATACCACCAAAGAATTGGACTATTACTGTGATAAGGAAAAGGGAGTACTGAAAGATGGGTGGATTGAGCTGCCACTACCAGAGGGCAGTCAACCCCCAGGATGGATAGTGGTCCCTGAATCCTTGGGACCAGCCTTCGTCAAGGCCTTTCATCAAGCCACACATTACGGGAAAAGTGCTATGGAGAAAGCACTCAAACCATATTTTTGCATTGCCCTGTTGGGAGCCTTGTCAGCCTCAGTAGCCCGCCAGTGTCTGATTTGTGCCAAGAACAATGCTAAACAGGGTCCCATGCCACCACCCCGAGTTCAGTCAGGAGGTGTAACCCCCATGCACCACCTACAAGTAGACTTTACTGAAATGCCAAAAGCCAATGGATATCGTTACTTGTTAGTTTTAGTTTGTACCTTCTCTGGGTGGGTGGAGGCCTTCCCCACCAGGACTGAAAAAGCCCGAGAAGTTACCAAGGTTTTGTTAAGAGAAATTATCCCCAGATTCGGAATTCCAGCAGTAATTGGGTCAGACAATGGACCCTCATTTGTATCTCAGATTACCCAACAGTTAGCAGGTGCCCTACAGATACAATGGAAGTTACACACTGCATACAGACCCCAAGGTTCAGGGAAAGTTGAGCGAATGAATAGAGCTTTGAAATCTCAGATGTCCAAGCTATGTCAGGAGACCCACCTAAAGTGGCCCCAAGTTCTCCCAATAGCCTTACTCAGAATACGCTCAGCGCCTGTGAAGTCATCAGGATTTTCTCCCTTTGAAGTTTTGTATGGCAAACCCCCACTGATAGTGCAGGGCGTGAAAGGTAGTTTGCCACAGATTGGTTCAGAAATAACCAGACAAGAACTTCTAGCTCTTAGTTCTGTTCTGCAGACTCTTCATGCGTGGGTACAGGACCAGTTGCCTATCAACTTGACGGAACCCCTGCATCCCTACAAGCCTGGTACCTCGGTGTGGATCAAAGATTGGAAGAAGACACCTCTGGAACCTCATTGGAAGGGACCATACACCGTCATCCTGTCTACCCCAACTGCAGTAAAGGTAGCAGAAATCGATTCTTGGATTCATCATAGCAGAGTCCAGCCGGCAGCAATCCCAGATCCAGACCAGTGGACAGCAGTGCAGCATCCTGACATTCCTTTGCGTCTCACCCTGCGGCGGCAACCAGCAACCTAGAACTCCTTTGGGACACTCATGAACTACGGTGTTCCACTAGTTACAGTCTTTCGAAGAGGATTACTGTGTCCAACACAGTGAAACTTGCTCTCTTGTGATTTCAGGCATAGTTTTGCCTTTACAGACTCTATGCAGGCCAGCTACGATTGGTAGGTTGGCTACAACGGACAACTTGAGGATCTTCAATCAACATTGACACCCGTTGAATTGCTTCATTAGCAAACGGGTCAGCTTTTGTGTGGACGTCGAGGTCAAGATTTTCCAGCGGAGATACAGAAGGACTACAATCAACATGCATCTTTATTTTTATTTTGTTCTGGTTGCCTACATGGGGAACTTTGAACTTATCTTTGCTTTACCCCCATGCACTGCTTGCATTACCTCTACCCGGACTGGGATGAAAGTGACTCAGACTTTGCTTTATCATTCTTACTATACCTGTACTGGTACAGTAAGCCGGTGTATTTATAACACCACTGAACTGAATGTTTGTACCAAGGGTAATACTAAAGTTTGTTTTAACCCACATCAGAACCCATCTTACTATACCTTAGAAATAAGATGGAATGATGCAGATGGAGCTTTACTTAATGCTACATCCCCACTTACTGATCCTGCAAAGCTTGCTGTTTTATATTTTGATGCTTGTGATGCCATAAATAGAGATAGTCGTTCTAAGTGTGCCAATTGGGAGAAAGCATATTCTCATGATGACAAGTATATGTGTCCAGAAGGAACCACCGGGTGGGGGGCATGTACAGGTAAACGAGTTTTAGCCAACGAATATAGTACCACCCCAATTGAAGATTACTATTGCCCAAAGTGGGAATGTGTTTTCTATGCAACATGGAAAACTGGTATGGTAGAAAATACCAGAGACAATCGAATGGCTGCCTTAATGAAACCATATGTGAAGAATTTAGAAAATTGTAAGAAAGGTGCCTGTAATCCGTTAGAATTATACATAATCAATCCCAGCGCATGGAAACAAGGGTATAAGTTTGGCCTACGTATCGCAGGCTCTGGATCAAATCCAGGGACCATTGTATATATAAGATTAAATACCCAAGCCCATTGATCATCAAGGTACCATATACATAATACTTTTTATGAGACTATGCATGTAAATAAGTTTGATATCCCTCACCCTTCTCAGAATTTGTTCCTAGAGTTAGCTGGAGCAGTGGTCTCCAGTCTTCACATTTCAGATTGCTACTTTTGTGGTGGAACTAGAATGGGTGATCAGTGGCCTTGGGAGGCCCAAGAATTGAATTACTCAGTAGCCTATAATCACACTGAATTGCATAAAACCACAAGTGAATGGGTATTGGCACACCCGATAGTTGGACGTTTGTGATATGCTAGAACTGGACCTCAGTTCAATTTGCAGGTGGGACAGCTGGTCTGTCTCAGCCAGAAGTTTTATAACGATACTACAAAACAGACGTCCTGGTGGTCAGGAGTTAATGAATCTGAGCCCACCAATCCATTGGTGAAATTCCCCGAGCTTGCCCCTTTATGGACTGAGCTTGCCCAACCTCATGTTTGGCAAGCCCCACCTGGCCTATATTGGATTTGTGGAACCCGAGCATATGCTCGACTCCCTATCCATTGGGGAGGGGCGTGTGTCTTAGGGACTATCCGACCCTCTTTCTTTCTGTTGCCCACAGAACACGGAGAACAATTAGGCTAACCAGTATACTCAAAGAGGCAAAAGAGAGCAGCCTTGCAGATAGGCAAATGGGAGAAATGGGATGGTGACGATTGGGCACCCGAGCGAATCATTGCCTATTATGGACCTGCCACTTGGGAGCAAGATGGCATGTGGGGATATCGTACCCCAATTTATATGTTGAATAGAATTATACGCTTGCAAGCAGTAGTTGAACTCATCACTAATGAAACTAGTCAAGCCCTTACACTTTTAGCTAGACAAAGCACACAAATGCGTACTGCAATATATCAGAATCGTTTGGCACTAGATTACTTGTTGGCAGCTGAAGGAGGAGTATGTGGTAAGCTAAATCTCACGAATTGTTGCTTGAAGATAGATGATAAGGGTCAGGTGGTTGAAGAGATTGCTGAAAACATGCGAAAGCAAGCTTATGTGCCAGTACAGACCTGGCATGGTCTTAAGATACCCAATTGGTTTGCATCCATCTTCTCTGGTCTAGGAGGACTTACCACTTTCGCTATGTTGATATTGCTATTTCTAGCTTTGTTTTTGCTTTTACCATGTATCATCCCATGTTGTATGCGCTCTATTAATAGTGTTATTGAAAATACCGTAGAACGTAAAACTGCTACTAAGATTTTAGCCTTATGGCACCCTACTCCTGGTACCATTGGTAAAAACCCAACTCCAGTGTAATTGAGTGATTTAGATCTCACACCTTATTAGCATTAGGGTGAGATTAATCAAAGGGGGGAATGTGGTAGGCGAAGGCCTATGATCCATGCTGATTGAACTAAACAGGAAGGCCCAAGTAGCTTGACCTGTAAATGAAGCTTATGGTTAGGCCCAGAAGAATGAAACCCCCCCCCCCCAATATTGCCTCCATAGAATTGAAACCTAACTAAGCTTAACTGAGCATAGCTAAGCAGAAACAAAACTTAGAAAGGACAGAAAAACAGCTTTAATTGATACTGATAAGACTGTGTGAAGCTTCTATGAAATTAATTAACTTGCTGTAAGGAAGGTTACAGTGCCCTGCTTTCCCACATATTCCAGCTGGTTAGCGACCTTGGAGGAGAAAAGTATCAAAGTCGATGAACTGACCATTGTAATTGGGACTGTAAGGGGGGGAAACAGGTGCTGAGCCCAGTCAAGGGCCCTTATTGGATAGCTACGTAATGGTACCGGGACCAATAGATGGTGTAAGAAGGGTTACCGGGACCAATGAAAAGTTTGCCTATGTCTAGAATGGGAAAGAAAGGTATAAAAGTTGTTGTTTTACTAACAGCCGGGGCTCAGCCATTTTGAATGTGATTCTGCTTGAGTCTTGTGCACAAATAAATGATTTGGACCTTCTGAACAGACTCCTGGTATTATTGGATTGTTTGCGCTCTGCTGCTACAATAGCATGAAAAATATAATTTAGTACTTTTTCTATACCATCATATTTGAATGCACGATCAATTGCTGCTGGAAGGAGTGGTGGATTTATTAATTTGACTTGAATAATGACCAGTAGAGGATAGATGTTTCATTATTTCATATTACTGCAGAGGATTCGAGACTCAAAAAACGTTTATGAACTTCAAAGTTTTTTATCATGACTCAAAATATTTAAGTAAAAAGCTAGCCACGGAGTGTGGTTTTTTTGTAAACATCTGTTTTTTTATTATACATGTAAGTCAACGCTCAAGGTGCCATGGGTAAACTTTCCTTTCACGACCGTCATCAAATACATAACTGTATGGGGAGAAGGGAAGGGTAAACTAGATGGGGGATAGAACAGGGGAAGGGAGGTCAAAAAATATACAAAATGTTTATACAGCCACTGAGTGTTTAACTTGAATGTCAGACATGATTCAGATGTAGCTATTGCTGTAGGCCTCAAGCACTACTTCTGCCATCCTTGAACTTCCCCCTTCTCTTTCCTCTTCTATCCGTTCTTACTTGCTCTCTCTTGTCTCCTTGGTGTTGTCCCCAGCTGTCCAATTCCCAGTTGTGTTTGCATTGTGAGCTGTTGCTTCAATTTGGTGTTTAGCATTTTTGGTTAAAGTGCTTTAAGAAAAACAGCACCCAGGATGAAAATATAAGATGCCGTCTCTCCAAAGTGTGGCAGGTGTAGGCCTGTGACCCACGGTGTCTGACATAGGCAGGCCAGCATGGCTAGCTTGACCTGTAAATGAGGCCTGTGGAGAGGCATAAAGGATTGCACATCCCCCAATATGCTGCTATTGTAAGAAAGAACTCAGTAGAAATATTGAATTAGCTTAGATAAGCAGAATTGCAGAATTAAGAAATGGAAAAATACAGAAAAGATGTGTTTTAAAGTTACTGATAAGAAAAAGTACATTTGCAGAGAAATATTGAGGAGTGCTGACAGATGAGTTACAGAACCTTGCTCTTCTGCACGCACAAATGGTCCCATAGCCTTGAAAGTGTGAAAGTAACAAGTTGATGAACTGACCATTGTAATTGGGACTAGAAGGGGGGCAGGCAGGTGTCATGCCTACAGAAGCCCACAGAAGGAACATAATTGGAGAAACTTATCAGTACCGGGACCAATAGAAGGGCTACGGGAGGTACGGGAGCGTACCGGGACCAATGAAGTGTTTTTCTATACCTAGAATGGAACAGAAGCCTATAAAAGTTGTTGTAATGCTTGAAAACTTTGCTCAGCCATTTTGAAATTGCCTTGCTTGAGACTTGTGCACAAATAAATGATTTGGACCTTCTGAACAGACTCCTGGTATCATTGGTTTGTCTGCGCTTTGCTGCTACATATTCCTTGGTGCATTGGCCGGGAAGTTGTGGAATCAAAGTGTATATAGGGCAATATACCACGACTTTCCGCCTCTATAGGCTTGGTCCTGCCGGGATCGCGCCCTTCCGACGAGGGCCGCTCCCTGGCGCCACCGGTCCCTTGTATCGGAGGGAGCTGGTCGGACCTCGGCGGGCGACGAGCCCGGCTGGAGTCAACGCCTCGAACCCGAGTGAGGGGAGTCCGAGGTCCAACTCATGCGCCTGCTTGGGAAGTTTGAGGACCGGATCCGGTGAGTATAGTTTTGATTTTGGGTCTAGACAGAAATAGAAAGAGCAGTACTGCCATTGAAACTTGGAACTTGGAATTTGTAATCTCGAGATATTGGGAATTGGTAAGAGAGCTTGATCAACTCTCAAGGAAGAGCCGAGTAGCCTGGCATGGGAATGCGCTAGGTGAAACCCTCATCCTTTTTGTAATTGTACTTGGAAAAAGACTAGTCAGAACAGATAGAAACGAATGCATTCTGGGAATACGTTGCTAGCATGATTGTGTGAACGAAGTGTGATTGAGAGGTCTGGCAGCACGGACCAAGTGAGAGCTGACCCCTGATTAGCGCATTTCCTGACCGGGGCGACCGCGTTCAGGTCGCGAAAAGGGGGAAGCGATTGTCGTCTTGTCTTGTTATTTGTATTCCCTGTACGTTTCCAGGGCCGTGAGGACCCCTTACCCACGGTCCGCCCACCTTTTCCCTTCTGTCTGTTGTTGCGCGCACACATCGAAATGGGAGGGGCGGAGTCTACTAGGAACACTCCATTAGAATGTATGATCGCACATTTTAAAGAGGGATATTCAGGAGATTATGGTATTAAAATGACAGCAGCCCGTTTGCAGATTTTGTGTACTAGGGAGTGGCCCGATCTAGACCCCATCTGGCCCCGAGAGGGAACGTTCACCGTAGAGATTATCCAGTCAATACATCGTAGAGTGCGGGTAGCGCACCCAGATCAGTACCCCTATATAGATTCCTGGTTAAGTATTTGTGAAGATCCGCCCTCCTGGGCGCAGCGCTGTTATGAGGAACAGTGCAGAATAATGTTAGCTAAAACAGATTCTAGACAGAAAAAGGAACAGCCTAGAATGAAAGAGCAGGATAAGAAAGCCAAGAAGAAACCCATCTTGGCAGATCCCGATTCCCCAGAAGTAGTCCTCAGGCAGCCCCGAACCCCAGGTCCAGTAAGAATAGCCCGGCGGCGTCCTGCCCCAGCACCCCAGAGACCGCCGGAGCCGAGGCCAGACCCAATCCCTGACCTCCCTCCTCCTGGAGAAGAGGAAGAGAGAGAATTAGCGGAGAGAAGAGAGGAGGATGTAAAAAGTGAGCCAGAAGCGGAGCTAGAAGAAGAGGAAAGTGAGGATCCCCCAGAAGAAGAAGAAGAGGAAAGTGTACAAATAATTGAGAAAGCCAGCGCTAGCACTAGCAAGCCAGTGAAAGAAAAACCCAAAGCAAAACCAGTTGAGAAAAAGACAGCAACTCCTGCAAAGACAACGACAATAGCCCTTAGATCCCAGACTCAAATGACGCCGAGGACAGCCAAACTGTTTCCCTTAAGGCAAGTCCCGGGGGTGCCCGTAAAGAATGATAATGATGAAGTGGTAGCGGGACCCCTAACTTATGTGTATATTCCGTTCTCTACAACGGATTTATTAAATTGGAGGTCGCATTATGCCTCCTATACTAGCAAGCCCCAGGAGCTGACAGAATTAGTAACTAGTATTATGGAAACTCACCAGCCCACTTGGCCAGATTGCCGTCAGCTCCTGACCACCCTATTCACTACAGAAGAACGAGCGAGAATTAGAAAAGCAGCTATCGAATGGATGGCAGAAAACCCTGCAGCTCCAGCGCAGGGGCAGAATATAATAGATCGTAGAGAAGCAGCTCAGAGAGAATTCCCGAATGAAGACCCCCAATGGGATCCAAATACAGATGAAGGATCCACCGCCCTAGCCCGTTTTCGCCAAGGCTTTTTACAAGGCCTGCGAAGAGGAGGCCAAAAAGCTATGAACCTTTCCAAAGTAGCAGGAATTATCCAAGGAATAGATGAGAGCCCAGCAGATTATTATGAAAGATTAACTGAAGCTTATAGAATGTATACTCCCTATGATCCCGAGGCACCAGGAAGTTTATGCATGGTGAATTCTGCTTTTGTAAACCAGTCTCAACCAGACATCAGACGTAAATTACAGAAATTAGAAGGGTTTGCGGGCATGAATGCAACACAGTTATTGGAAGTCGCTCATAAAGTGTATGTGAATCGTGATACGGAAAGACAGAGAGAATGTGATAGAAAGATGAAGAAGAAAGCTGATTTTTTGGCTGCGGCCATAGTTGAAAAGAAAAGGGGAGGTGTCCCTAATCGAAGGAGCAGAGGAAGAGGGCGGGGTCAAGGCGGAGGCCGGACCCAGAGACTAGGCGTGAACCAATGCGCCTACTGCAAAGAGGAAGGACATTGGAGAGATACTTGCCCGCAACTCGAAGACGCCCAGCAAGATGACGACAACGATCATCAGTGGCGAGAAGAAAGACGAGGCCGTCCCCGAGGCCGAGGAGGAGCCAATCGAGAACAATTCCAGCGAGAGAGGGGAGGAGGAGCCATCCAAGCATTGGCCACACAGGCCCATGAAGAGGATGACGTGGATTAGGACAGACCGGGCTCCAAGTTTGCTTTAGGTCTCCAGGAGCCTATGGTCGAAATACAAATAGGAGACCAATTTATGAACTTTATGGTTGATACTGGAGCAGAACATTCAGTAATAGACAAAAAGATAGCCCCATTCACCAAGAAAGCAGTCACCATTATAGGAGCAACTGGTGCCAAAGCCACAAAGTCTTTTCTACAAAACCGAATATGCAGTCTAGGAGGACAGCAAGTAACGCATCAATTTCTTTACATGCCCGAATGTCCAGTACCATTACTGGGACGAGACATGCTAGCCAAGCTTCAAGCCCAAATATCTTTCTCTGAGCAAGGAGAAATGCAAATGACAGTGAATTCCCAAGCCAAACCAGCAGGAGTAATGCTGCTGACAGTACCCCGAGAAGAAGAGTGGAGATACTACATTGATGATTCGATTCAAGATACCTATTTTGAACAAACTTTAAAGAACATTCATGCACCACTTGAAGTGTGGGCAGAAGGCAGTCCCCCAGGCCTAGCCAAGCATATAGCACCAGTGATTGTAACCCTCAAGCCTAGCGCTACACCAGTGCACGTCAAACAGTACCCTCTCCCAAGAGCCGCAATTGAAGGCATTCATCGCCACCTACAGAGATTGCTTGAGTATGGCCTACTAAAAGTATGTCAATCCCCATGGAACACCCCACTTTTGCCAGTGAAGAAACCTGAGACAGATGATTATCGCCCAGTGCAAGATTTGAGAAGAGTAAATGATGCAGTTGAAACTATACATCCAGTTGTGCCCAATCCTTACACTCTACTAGGATTGATACCCGCTGAAGCTACCCATTTCACTGTACTAGATTTGAAAGATGCATTCTTTTGCATAAGATTAGCCCCTGTAAGCCAAATATTGTTTGCATTTGAATGGCAAGACCCCATCTCTGGAAGAGGGGGCCAACTTACCTGGACAAGATTACCCCAAGGATTCAAGAATTCACCTACCATCTTTAGTGCTGCACTAAATCAAGACCTTTCAAGCTATCCAGTAGCCCCGGGGAGGAGAGTACTTCTCCAGTACGTGGATGATCTGTTGATAGCTGCCATATCAGAAAAAGAATGTATACGAGCCACCCAAGATCTCTTGCAGTTACTAAATGAAGCTGGATATAAAGTTTCCAGAGCCAAAGCACAACTATGCCAAACAGAAGTGAAATACTTGGGTTTTCGTATTACCCAAGGAAGCAGAAGATTAGGCAGAGAAAGAAAAGAAGCAGTATGTAGAATTCCAACTCCAACAACCAGGAAGCAAGTCAGAGCCTTTCTGGGAGCAGCAGGATATTGCCGAATCTGGATACCCAACTTTGCCCAAATTGCCAAACCACTGTATGAAGCCACAAAAGGAGAAGAGAAGTCACCACTGGAGTGGGGACTTGAGCAGGATACAGCCTTCCAGAAGTTAAAAGAAGAACTGATGTCATCACCAGCACTTGGACTACCAGATGTCCACAAACCTTTCCACTTGTTTGTACATGAAGCACAGGGAAATGCCTTAGGCATGTTGACTCAGAAATTAGGAAATTGGGAACGACCTGTAGCCTACTTATCAAAACAATTGGACCCTGTGGCCAAAGGATGGCCACCCTGCTTGAGAGCAGTTGCAGCTACAGCACTATTAGTGAGTGAAGCAGACAAACTCACATTAGGACAGAACATACGAGTCACTGTGCCACATGCAGTCCTTGCCCTTATGGAACAGAAAGCAAATTATTGGCTCACCAATTCCCGAATGCTAAAGTACCAGAGCATGTTATGTGAAAACCCACAGATACAACTCGAAGTGAGCCATGCTTTGAATCCAGCTACCTTGATACCCATCAGTGAAGAACTCCCAGAACATGACTGTATCGAAGTCATGGAAACTGTGTTTTCTAGCCGACCTGACCTAACAGATGTGCCCATAGACAATCCGGACCAGATCTATTATGTTGATGGGAGCAGTCTCATCCTTGACGGACGACGCTGTGCCGGATATGCAGTCGTCACTCAACACGAAGTAGTTGAATCATCAGCCCTAGCCTCAGGCACATCAGCCCAGAAAGCCGAATTGATAGCACTCACCAGAGCATTGTTATTAGGAGAAAAACTTGTGCTAAATGTATATACAGATTCCAAATATGCTTTCACTACCTTGCATGCCCATGGAGCTCTCTACAAAGAAAGAGGACTCATCACATCCGGAGGAAAATCAGTCAAGTATGGTCCCGAGATATTGATGTTACTTGATGCAGTCTGGGCCCCAACACGTGTAGCTGTCATGCATTGTAGAGGACATCAAGCAGGAAAAGGAGAAGTTGCTCGAGGGAATAGATTCGCAGATGCCTCAGCACGACAAGCAGCTATGACAGGACAGATTGCCCCACAAGCTATGCCAATGCAAGCAGCATTGTTTCCAGTACCCTTGAATTTATGGACCCCACGATATACCACCAAAGAATTGGATTACTATTGTGACAAAGAAGGGGGAGTATTGAAAGATGGATGGATTGAGCTGCCACCAGAAGAAGGCAGTCAACCTCCGGGAAGAATAGTAATTCCAGAATTGTTAGGACCAGCCTTTGTTAAAGCTTTCCATGAAGCCACCCACTATGGAAAGAGTGCTATGGAGAAAGCACTCAGACCACATTTCTACATTCCTCTGATGACAACCATATCAGCCTCAGTAGCCCGACAATGTCAAATCTGTGCCAAGAATAATGCCAAGCAAGGCCTTATTACAGCACCCCGAGTTCAGTCAAGAGGTGTGACCCCCATGCACAACCTCCAAGTTGATTTCACCGAAATGCCAAAAGCTAATGGATACCATTATCTACTAGTATTAGTTTGTACTTTCTCTGGGTGGGTAGAAGCATTCCCAACCAGAACTGAGAAAGCCCGAGAAGTTACCAAAGCCTTAATGAGAGAGATTGTCCCCAGATTTGGAATCCCAGCAGTAATAGGGTCGGACAATGGACCCTCATTTGTCTCCCAAGTTACTCAGCAGTTAGCAAAAGCTTTGCAGATACAGTGGAAGCTCCACACTGCATACAGACCCCAGAGTTCAGGGAAAGTTGAGCGAATGAATCGTACATTGAAAGCTCAAATGTCTAAGCTTTGTCAGGAGACACACTTGAAATGGCCCCAAGTGCTCCCCATAGCTTTACTCAGAATACGCTCAGCCCCTGTAAAGTCAACAGGATTTTCCCCTTTTGAAGTTTTGTATGGTAAACCCCCACCAATAGTGCAGGGAGTCAAAGGAAATCTAGCCCAGATTGGTTCAGAAGTAACCAGACAAGAACTCCTAGCTCTTAGTTTTGTTCTGCAGACTCTCCATACGTGGATCCAAGACCAGTTGCCTATCAACTTGACGGAACCCTTGCATCCCTACCAGCCTGGAACTTCGGTGTGGATCAAAGATTGGAAGAAGATACCGTTGGAACCCCATTGGAAGGGACCGTACACCGTCATCCTGTCTACCCCAACTGCAGTAAAGGTAGCCGAGATCGACGCCTGGATCCACCACAGCCGAGTCAAGCCCGCCGCCGATCCTGAACCAGAGCGGTGGACAGCAGAGCAGCACCCTGATGTACCCTTGCGAGTTACTCTGAGACGGCAACCAGCAGTATAGACACTTCATCACAAGTGCTTTGCAGTAGCCAAGTCTTTCGAAGAGGATTGCTGTTTTCCATGCAGCACCAGCTTTGTTTCAACGAACCCAATTTGTGTGTGTGATTTGACACACTACTTTGAGACTACATTGACTAAGCCAGACTTCACAAGCCAACTGAATTGCTAAGTTGGTCAATGTGTGCTGGACACCTTGAGGATCTTCAATCAACACTCAGCACCCGTTAAATTGCTTCATTAGCAAACGGGACGAAGAATAATAGACCGTCGTGATCAAGATCAGCAAGCTGAGGATTCAGAAGAACTCCAATCAACATCAACATGTATCTTTGCTTCTGCTTTGCCTTGGTTGCCTTCTTTGGAGGTTTTGAACAGACTTATGCTCTACCTCCATGCACCGCTTGTATTACCTCTACTAGAACTGGACTGAAAGTAACTCAGACTTTGCTTTACCATTCTTACTATACCTGCAAGGGAACAATAACTCGGTGTATCTATAACACCACTGAACTAAATGTTTGCACTCATGGCAAAATAAAAGCATGCTATAATCCGCATCAGAATCCATCCTATTACACGTTGGAAATAAGATGGAAGGATGCAGATGGACCTATATTAGCTGCTACACCACCACTTAAGGACATTACTAAACCTGCTGTTTTGAATTTTGATGCATGTAATGCTATTAATAGAGATAGTCAGTCCACCTGTGGTACATGGGAGAAAGCGTATCGAAATGACCATAAGTATATGTGTCCAGAAGGTGCCACGAATTGGTGGAAGTGTACAGGTAAAACAGGATCAGGGTATAGTACTGCTACAGCGGCAGACTACTATTGCCCGTATTGGGAATGTGTTTTCTATGCTACCTGGAACACTGGTATAACTAATGAGAAAATAGATAAACGGATGGCTACTCTAACCAAGCCAACCACGAATGATAAATGTCAGAAAGATGCTTGTAACCCCTTACATTTGCGTGTACATAACCCCCATGCATGGAAACAAGGATATAAGTTTGGTTTACGTATTGCAGGAGGAGGAACAGATCCAGGGACCATTGTGTATATTAGATTGAATACCCAAGCGCACAAGTCATCTAAATATCATATTCATAATACCTTTTATGAAGCTATGCATGTAAATAAGTTTGAGATCCCTCACCCTTCACAGAATTTGTTTCTAGAATTAGCTGGAGCAGTAGTATCTAGTCTTAAGATCACAGATTGTTATTTCTGTGGCGGAACCCAAATGGGAGATCAATGGCCCTGGGAAGCCCAAGAATTGAATTATTCCATGATTTACAATCAGACTGAATTACACAAGACAACCAGTGAATGGGTGTTAGCGCACTCAATCGTTGGACGTCTCTGCTTTGCCAGAACTGGACCCCAGTTCACTCAAAAGGTAGGACAGCTGGTCTGTCTTAGCCAGAAATACTATAATGCCACGACCAAGAAGGTAGCATGGTGGTCAGGAATCAGACATCCTGAACCTCCTAACCCATTAGCCAGATTTCCTGAACTTGCAGGTCTATGGACTAACCTTGCCAAAGTCCAAGCCTGGCAAGCCCCACCTGGCCTGTATTGGATCTGTGGAAACCGAGCATATGCGCAACTCCCACCACAATGGGGAGGAGCATGTGTCTTAGGAACCATCAGACCTTCTTTCTTCCTGTTAAACACTGAACATGGAGAACAATTAGGATACCCTGTATATACAACCCACAAACACAAAGGAGCATCTAGACAGAAAAGAGAGGCCTTACAGATAGGCAAGTGGGAGAAATGGCAAGGTGATGATTGGCCACCAGAAAGAATTATTGAGTATTATGGACCTGCCACTTGGAATGATGATGGTATGTATGGTTATCGTACCCCAATTTATATGATCAATCGTATTATTCGCTTACAAGCAGTAGTTGAAATAATAACCAATGAAACTAGTCATGCTCTCACGCTCTTAGCTAGACAAAGTACTCAGATGCGCACTGCCATATACCAGAATCGCTTAGCCCTTGATTACTTGCTAGCAGCTGAAGGAGGAGTATGTGGTAAGCTGAATTTAACCAATTGCTGTTTAAAAATAGATGATAAAGGTCAAGTAGTTGAAGAAATTGCTAAAGATATGCAAAGACATGCTTATGTGCCAGTACAGACTTGGCACGCCTTGAAATTTCCTAATTGGTTTGCTAACCTTTTCTCTTGGCTGGGAGGATTTAAGACTTTCGTTATCTTAGTACTAATCCTTGTTGCTGTTGTGCTCTGCTTACCATGTTTAATCCCATGTTGTATGCGCTCCCTTCATAGTGCTATTGATAGTACAGTAGAGCGGAAGACCGCAACTAGAATAATGGCTTTATACAAAGCTAGCCCTAGTGGAACTAGTAAGAATCCTTTAATCAGGATTTGAATCCTCTGGAAAGTGATTTAATTCCCACACCTTATTAAGTAATAGGGTGAGATTAATCAAAGGGGGGAATGTGGCAGGTGTAGGCCTGTGACCCACGGTGTCTGACATAGGCAGGCCAGCATGGCTAGCTTGACCTGTAAATGAGGCCTGTGGAGAGGCATAAAGGATTGCACATCCCCCAATATGCTGCTATTGTAAGAAAGAACTCAGTAGAAATATTGAATTAGCTTAGATAAGCAGAATTGCAGAATTAAGAAATGGAAAAATACAGAAAAGATGTGTTTTAAAGTTACTGATAAGAAAAAGTACATTTGCAGAGAAATATTGAGGAGTGCTGACAGATGAGTTACAGAACCTTGCTCTTCTGCACGCACAAATGGTCCCATAGCCTTGAAAGTGTGAAAGTAACAAGTTGATGAACTGACCATTGTAATTGGGACTAGAAGGGGGGCAGGCAGGTGTCATGCCTACAGAAGCCCACAGAAGGAACATAATTGGAGAAACTTATCAGTACCGGGACCAATAGAAGGGCTACGGGAGGTACGGGAGCGTACCGGGACCAATGAAGTGTTTTTCTATACCTAGAATGGAACAGAAGCCTATAAAAGTTGTTGTAATGCTTGAAAACTTTGCTCAGCCATTTTGAAATTGCCTTGCTTGAGACTTGTGCACAAATAAATGATTTGGACCTTCTGAACAGACTCCTGGTATCATTGGTTTGTCTGCGCTTTGCTGCTACAAAAGGATTACTTAATGTGCAAAATGTTGTTGATATTTAGAGATTATATATAAAATATACATATTAAGATGGAAGGATTGCTCCTAATTTCTGCATCAACATAACAGGCCAGCCTTTGATAAAATGATTGGATAGGTTTTTATGCTCATAGTGTGTGTGTCTCTGAATAAGCTAGACTGTTGCTATTAAGCGATTCATCCCCTCTCTTTAAGATCGTTGTTTACCCAGTGGCACATTCTTTAGCATCATTGTGTAAGGACCCTTGCTTCCTATTGGCGGAGTCTTTCCTAACCATTGTCATCATAAGCTAAATTGGGATTTTGTAGCTGGGACAACAGCTGCCCAGGTTACCGCTTCCACTGGACTTTTGGCTGCCTGGTTGCCAGGTCATGCCCTTCATAGTGCCACATCTTCCTGCGCCTCTCGGGCCTACTCTAATCCTGTACCAACCCTTACTAATTTCTGTGGTCTGCTTTTCATCTGCTTAAGTCAGGTCTTCACAAATTTTGTTTGGAATTAGGAGTAAGGCTAAAAGCGTAGGAGCCAGTGACTGTGGCCCCCTTCACGCCACGCCTCCCCTCCCTCCTTATTGCCTCCATTCTCCACTGATGTCCCTTCATTTGCAAACTCCTACATGTCTGGAGAGGGTGGAAGAGTTTGAAGAGAGATGATAAAATGTGTCTTGTTTATGGTAGCGGGGGATGAATGATTGCAAGTGTCATCTGTTTGTGTTGTGTGTGCTTCAGAGCTGGGGAACTTGTGTTTGTGGTGCAGAGCTGAGGTGCCTTTGTGAATGCAAATGTGTATGGTGCCTTAAGTGTCGGTCATGCAGAGGTGTGGGGTGTGTGTGTTTCTGTGCGCGCATATAGTGTGTGTGTTGGGGGGGGGGTGCTTGTAAGTGATCTCCAGGAACAAGCAGGAATCTAGTCATCACATATGGGTATCGTCGGTACCGACAGAGCCTGCGTGGGAACGCTCCCCAGCGTCCAATCAGAAAGCTTTAGGGAGCATCCCACAGCGCCTGCGTGCTGCCTTCCTGCCTTTCCCAACTGCCTCTCTCCAGTTCTTCTTTTTCTGCGGAGCCAGCAGGTTGTGTTCCTGTCACCGCAGAAGAATTTCCTTATTTCTTTTTGTGGTCACGTCTGCCTTCCCCGACGCTCTACCAGTACCGCCGGTATTTCTCTTCTTTAAAAAAAAATAATTTTTCCATTCTTTTACTTTCTTCAGGTGCACCTGTCTTTTGGGCCTTAAGGCCCAGAAATTTCCTTAATATGGAAAAACCTGCTTCAGGTTTTAAAAAGTGCACAAAATGTGGTGGTACCATTTCCGTCACCGACACCCATGAATGGTGTTTAAAATGTTTAGGTCCTGACCACTCCATCACAGATTGTGTGTCCTGTGCTATGATGTCTAAAAGGGGTCGACAGAACCGAGCTGCTAAGCTCAGTACCCTGTTTCCCTCTGATGCGGCTTCGGTGGCATCGACGTCCTCCAGGGCTGCTTCTTCTTCCCGTGGATCTCAGGTAACTAAACATAAGTCTAGCCGGTCCTCAAAGGGTAGATCTCCTTCTAAGCATTGAGATGCCTCTGGCGTTGCCCTCGAGGATTCTGCACTGGCAAAATTACCCCGGCAGGAGGCTTCGGCTTCCAAAGCACCATCATCGGGGTTCCAGGATGTTCTCGATGGCTCGGCCTCGACAGATCTCCTGGTGCCATGCTCTGGGGTACCGGCAGTTTCCACCGGTACTGATTTCCAGGCATTGGCAGCGTCTATGGACCATAGAACGCAGTCTAGCGGCTTTCCTTGTGGCATCGACACCCTTGGTACCGCGACAGACAACTCCACCGGTACTGGTACCGGCATCGGTATCGGTATCGCAACCGGTACCGATAGCATCGACATCGGCATCGATGCCTGCTATGCCAGTACCCTGTCCTTCGATGCCCGCCGGTACCGATTCCCCGGTACCGGTTATTCCCGGTACCGATTTTGTTCGGTACGGGTATCGGGCTCTGCAAGAGCATCCAGACAGGCGATACTTCGATTCCTCAGAAGAATCTGAGGATTCTGAAAGTTCTGTCGATGCAGCGATGATGCTTCCACAGGAGTCCTCCTCCCCTAAACGCAGGATGTCTCCTCCAGAGGACATGTCTTTCCAAGACTTCATCCGAGAGGTGGCTCGGGGCCTGTCCATCACTGTGACCCCTGAAACAGAGCCAAGGGCCAAGGAGTTGGATATTTTACAATATCCCAAAACTCCTAAGGAGGCAGCTACCCTACCCATTCATGAGATTCTTTATGATCTCATGTTGAGGATGTGGGAAACACCGCTTACCACCTCTCCTCATTCTCGTAGGTTAGATACTATGTATCGTGTCTCTCCTTGTCCTGGTTTCCATAAAACTCAGCTTCCCCGCCACTCCATTGTGGTGGAATCTGCTATGAGAAGGATTAGAAGTGCTAAAAGACATGCCTCTAATCCTCCAGGACGTGAATGCAGAACTCTGGATGCTTTTGGACGTAGAGTCTTTCAAGCTTCCATGCTTGCTGCAAGAATCAGTTCCTATAGTCTCTACATGGGAATGTTCCTAAAGGAAGTTACTGATCATCTACAGACTTTAAGTCCTTTCATCTCTGAGGATAAAAGGCAGGAGTTTCTCACTTGGCTCAAACATGCCCAAGATGTCTCTAAATTCTCCAACCGTGCAGCCTTCGACTGCTTTGAATGTATAAGCAGGGCCTCGGCTATTGCCATAGGTGCACGTAGAATTGCTTGGCTCCAAGCATCTGATTTAGAGCTCTGGGTACAAGATAAATTGGGAAATATCCCTTGTACTGGTGAGAACCTGTTTGGTAAAGATTGGCAAGAGAAAGCCAATGAGATGGATGCTGAAAATTCCACTTTGGATAGACTATCCAAGTCTACTGCTGAACCTGTTAGGAAAAAGTTGTTCAAGAAAACACCTTTTTCTAAGAAGAAGAGATTTTATCCTGCTTATGGTCAGCAGGCATCATCTGCAGGTCAGTTTTCAACCAAACGTCAGCAACCACCCAAACAGAAGAAAGCAAAGGCTGCTAGGCCTCAACCGGCTCAGCAGCCTCAGCCTCCTCAGGGCCTTTGACTTTCAGCTAGAGAACTTAGCCTTTCTGGCTCTGGAAGGACCAGAACCGTCCACCATTCCAGGAAGGTTATGCCATTTTGCTCCCAGATGGGAGCAAATAACAGCAGAGCGTTGGACACTCTCCATCATAAGAGAGGGGTACAAACTTCATTTTTCAAGCATGCCCCCTCCCACAATAGTGAAGCAGTTCAATTCTCCGACCTCTCTCATCGACCTATTAGGTCAGGAGGTTACCATCCTTCTTGCCCAAGAGGCCATAGAAGAAGTGCCTCTTCATCAACAGGGCACAGGAGTTCTATTCCCCTTATTTTCTTATTCCAAAGAAAACAGGGGGATACAGACCTATCTTAGATCTCAGAGAATTGAACAAATTCCTGGTCAAGGAGAAATTCAAAATGATTTCTCTCTGAGCTCTGCTTCCATACCTTCAGAGTCAGGATTGGCTTTGTTCTCTAGATCTCAAGGATGCATACACCCATGTTCTCATCCATCCAACCCACAGAAGGTTCCTTTGGTTCCTGTTTCAAGGAAAGCACTACCAATACAGGGTGCTTCCTTTTGGTCTGGCCTCTGCACCAAGGGTGTTCACGAAATGCATGGCTGTGGTAGCAGCATTTCTACGCACTCTGGTAATATTCGTCTTCCCTTACTTGGACGACTGGCTCATTTGAGCTCCAACACAGTCAGAGGCCAGGACTTCTCTATCCTGCACAATGCATATCCTTCAGTACTTAGGGCTGGTCATAAACATCCCAAAATCCAGTCTAACTCCTACTCAGTCTCTAGAGTTCATAGGAGCCCTGCTGGATACCACAAAGGCAAAGGCCTACCTTCCCCAAGCCCGTTGCCTTCGCTTGGTGCAGTTAGCTTCTCAAGCAGCCCTAAAGCCCTTTTTGAACTGCTCGAGAAATGTTGCAGTTGCTAGGCCACATGGCATCCACCGTGCATGTGGTACCATATGCTCGCCTTCACATGAGGGCAGCTCAGTGGACTTTATCCACCCAATCGACCCAGGCATCAGGTTGCCTGTCAGACAGAATAGCAAACACAAGTCGTCTCATTCTGTCTCTCCAATGGTGGAAGTCCACTCAAAACCTGTTGCTGGGGTCCCCCTTTCAGCCACCTCTGCCCCAAGCAACTCTTACAACAGATGCTTCTCCAATGGGTTGGGGAGCTCATCTGCAAGATCTCTCCACCCAGGGCACTTGGACTCCACAAGAGAGTTGTCTGCATATCAATCTCTTGGAGCTCAGAGCAATCTTCCTTGCTCTGCAAGTGTTCCACACTCTGCTCAGCTACAAAACAGTCCTTATTCATACGGACAATCAAGTAGCCATGTTCTATGTGAACAAGCAGGGGGGAACAGGCTCTCTGTCGCTTTGCAACGAAGCTCTGCGACTGTGGGCCCTTGCCAGAGAGCATCACATCCATCTTCTGGCAGTGTATCTTCCAGGCATTCAAAACTCTTGGGCAGACAGACTCAGTTGAGTTCTCCTTCCACACGCGTGGTCTCTGCATGCAGACCAGGTGGCCAAGATTTTTCAACTTTGGGGAACCCCCGGACATAGACCTCTTTGCAAGTCCGTGGAATGCCAAATGGAGTGGAATGAGTAAACGTAGATCAATTGTTTACGCTATCAGAATATAGAAAGACTAGGGGACATGCAGTGAAGCTACTGGGTAAACTATTTAAGACAAATAAGAGAAAATATTTTTTCACTCGACGTGTAATCAAACTCTGGAATTTGTTACCAGAGGATGTAGTAAGAGCAGTTAGTGTAGCTTGGTTTAAAAAAGGTTTGGACAAGTTCCTGGAGGAAAGGTCCATAAACCATTATTAAAAAGGGACCCAGGATATCGATGCTTGACCCAATACAAGCATTGTGGAGCCTGTGTCTTTTGGGGATAATGCTAGGTACGTATGACCTAGATTGGCCACTGTTGGAAACAGGATACTGGGCTTGATGGACCTTGGTCTGACCCAGTATGGCATATATGTTCTTATGTTCTCGATGCGGAAGATGTGGAGTTGGAGCCTGAGTCTGGAATGGAAGAGCTTGAAGGAGGGAAGATTCCTAAGCCTGAAGGCCAGGCGAGAATCATTTGGGTATTCTGAAGGGATGAGCTTACAGCACTCATTATGGAATCACCCCAGGCGCTCAATCTCGCCCCCATCCAGCCATCGGAGGAAGAGGGTCTGGAAAATCCTCTCATTCAGGCAGTGTGGCAAACTCAGGTGGTGTTTCCGGTCCACCGGGTGGTTGATCGGATGATCCAAGATGAATGGGATTTGCCAGAAGCTGGACTTCAAGGCGTTTGAGCTATGAATAGACTCTACCCCTTAGCTGACAAAGAAAAGGAGAGGTTTAGCTCTCCGTGGGTAGATGCAGCGGTGTCAGCAGTTACAAAAATGATGACTATTCCGGTAGAAGGTAGCGTAGCTTTTAAGGACGCGCAAGACAGAAAAGTGGACGGATTGTTGAAGCAGGCCTTTGAGGTTAATGCCCTTTTCTTTCAGGTTTCCATTTGTGGGGCTTGGGTGGTGAGAGCTTGCCTCCATTGGTCCCAACGTTTGCAGCAGTCCGCTCCGCAGGCACAGGAGCGCTTAATAGAGGTGACACAACTGGAATCCGGTTTGGCATATTTAGCGGATGTCCACTATGATTTGATTAGGACGTTGGCGAATAGTATGGCTTCCTTGGTAGCCGCACGCCGTTATCTGTGGTTAAGGAATTGGGCGGCGGATGATTCTTCTAAATCGCGTCTCAGTAAGCTTCCTTTTAAAGGAAAGTTGTTGTTTGGTGAAGATCTCGACAAGTTGGTTAAGGATTTGGGTAAGTCCAAAGGCAGAAGGCAGCCGGAAGATAAGCCTAAGCAGGGAAGATCTATCCCAGCCTCACAAGGTCAGTTTAGAGACTTCAGAAGGTTTCGTACCTCTCGGTTGGGAGGTTTTCAAAGAGGAAGAATTCCTTCAAGGGCCCAGGCGTTTCGTGGGTTCCGAGGAGCAGGCAGAGGTTTCGCAGCTTCCTCAACCGCGTCGGTGCGAAAGCCATAATGAAGCGAGGTGGGCCCGGGTAGGGATTCGATCGATTGGGGGACAACTTCAGGAATTTCTTCAATGCCTGGGTCCAAATAACTTCCGATCAATGGGTACTGGAGATAATATGCGAAGGTTATGCTCTTGAATTTGCTCGTCCAGTACTAGATTCGTTCGTGCTTTCGCTTTGCAAGGGACGACAAAACACGTTGGCAGTGAGACAAACAGTAGATAATCTCTTACAGTTAGGAGCTGTAGTGCCGGTGCTGTAGGAGGATTATGGCGTTGGTCGTTGCTCTATTTATTTCGTAGTACCCAAGAAGGACAGAGCTCTCCGGCCTATTCTGGATCTGAAGGGAGTGAATCGCTGCCTTCGAGTGCCACACTTTCAAATGGAAACATTGCATTCGGTAATGGTGGTGGTGCGACAAGGGAAGTTCTTGACTTCAATAGATCTCACCGAGGCGTATTTGCACATCCCTATGAGACCAACTCATCAGAAATTCCTGAGGTTTGCTCTCCCTTGGGGGCATTTCCAGTTTCAAGCATTGCCCTTCAGGTTGGGGGCGGCTCCGCGCATCTTCACCAAGGTTTTGGTGGTGGTAGGGGCGGCATTGCGAAAGGAAGGTATTTTGGTGCATCCTTACCTCGACGATTGAATTCAGGCGAAATTCAAGGCCGAGAGCGTTCATGTTACAGACAAAGTAGTGAAGTTCCTTCAGGGTCTTGGTTGGGTAGTCAAGTCCGCCAAGAGCCGTTTGGTCCCGTCTCAGGTTCTAGAGTACTAGGGAGTGCGCTTCGACATGCGCTTGGGAGCAGTGTTTCTACCGGTTTGAAGCTCTCAGGCCCTGCGAAAATTAGTGCGCAAGTTCCTTTCGACTCCAGCTCCGTTGGCGTGGAGCTATCTTCGCGTACTAGGAACAATGGTAGCAACCCTGGAGGTAGTTCAATGGGCCAGAGCTCACATGCGACCATTGCAGAGGTCATTGCTCCAGTGGTGGTCGCACCAGAATGAATCCCTGAACAAACATCTCCCCTGCCCCCTGCGAGTCAGGCAATCCCTTCAGTGGTGGCTCTGCCCAGGAAATCCTGGCGGCAGGCTTGCCACTAGAACAACCACGATGGCTTCCAGTGTTGATAGATGCGAGTCTCGCAGGTTGGCCGAGACGCCCATGGTATGCCGATCTAGTCCGACTCCTCGACGGGGATCCTTGGAGATTGCCGACAACGGAGAATCTTTTGCTTCAGGGTCCGCTTCGAATGCCTCAAGTGGATTGGTTCTTGCTTACGGCTTGGCCATTGAAATGGCGAGGTTAAGGAAAAAAGGTTATTCTGGAGCGGTTATTGTGACCTTACTCAGGGCCAGGAAAAGGTCCACTTCCCTAGCATATATGCATATATGGCGCATATTTGAAGACTGGTGTTCTCAGCGGCAAGTTCGTTCTTCCACGGTTTCCATGCCAATGGTGTTAAGTTTCTTACAGGACGGTTTTGATAAAGGTTTGGCGGCCAGCTCCTTAAGAGTTCAGCTGGTGGCTCTTTCTTGCTATAGAGGTAAAGTCCAGGGGAGTGGCCTTGGGCTTTCACGTCGACGTGGTTCGTTTCCTAAATGCGGTCTCTAGGTTGCGCCCTGCTCGTAGAGTGGTGGTGCCTCCTTGGGATCTCATCTTTGTTCTGGGGGCGTTGACACGGGAGCAGTTCGAGCCCCTGCACCAAGCTTCAATCAAGGATTTAACCTTAAAGACAGTATTTTTAGTGCCATTTGTTCGGCAAAACGAGTTTCAGAGCTGCAGGCCTTGTTCTGTCGAGAGCCGTTTTTGTCTTTTTTTGAGCAAAGGTGGTGTTGCTTCAGGTACCGTCCCTTTTTGCCCAAGGTAGTTTCCCCTTTTCACATGAACCAATCGGTTTCGCTGCCAGTATTAGACCCTATGGAGGGAAACTCCTTGGATCGTAGTCTGCGTTGTTTGAACTTAAAGAGAGTTCTGCGTCAATACTTAAAGGTCTCAGAAACTTTTCGTAAGTCGGAACGCTTATTCGTTTTGTTTGGGGGTCCTCGGAGAGGGGAAGCGGCAGCAAAAGCTTCAATCTCCAGATGGGTCCAGGAAGCGATAGCGTCCACATACATTTTGCAAGGTTGTCAGTTGCCCGTGGGGTTACAGACTCACTCTTCAAGAGCGCAAGCGACTTCTTGGGCTGAACACAGTTTGGTTCCGCCAGTGGAGATTTGCAGAGCCTTCAGTAAACACTATCGCCTGGATGTTCAGGCGGCGAGCGATGCCGTTTTCGGGTTGGCGGCCTGCGTTCTGGGTTGATAGGTCCCTCCCAATGATTACTGCTCTGTTACATCCCAGAGGTGGAGGACTGAACTGGAGGAATGATAAGGAAAGAGAAATTAGACTTACCTGCTAATTGTAGTTCCTTGAGGAACTCCAGTTCAGTCCTCATAACTGCCCGGGGATGGTTTTCTCGCAGGTCAGTTCGGTTTGGGAGGAGTGTCAGGCACATGGGGTGTAAGAACCTTTAGAACTCTCGGGATCGCTGGGGTTCTTCTACTCTAATCTTTCTTCCTTTTGTTCTTTCTTTCTGATGTGGTTCAGGAAGAAAGAGGCAGTTAAGAGAAATAGTTTCTCAGGGAGGAGTAGCCTAGTGGTTGGGGCAAGGTACTTCAGGCCGGAAGGTCGGAGGTTCAAATCCCACCAGAGGACAGCAACCTTGGGCCGGAAGGACTGGGGTTTCTAGTCCCACAGATGCTCCTTGTGGTCTTGGGCAAGCCACTTAACCCTCCATAGCCCATGTTCCCTGTAAGTATTAGTGTATGTGTCTCATCCCTGCGTGTTAAATGTATCCCCCAATTGTGTTGTGACCGCTTTGATTGAAGGATAAGGCGGTATACAAAACTGTCTAAATAAATAAATAAAAATAAAAAATAGTTTCCTTCTTAATAGAGGGAAATTTGTTGCTCCTTTGAGTCTGCTTTGTCAATAGTTCACTGGGGCTGATGGGAGAGACCAGCAGGATACATCTAGTGATGTCAGTTTTGACATGCCCAGTCTCCATGGTGCAGGAGGAGGTACACTACCCAGAGGTGGAGGACTGAACTGGAGTTCCTTAAGGAACTACAATTAGCAGGTAAGTCTAATTTCTCTTTATGTTAAAACAGGGCTTGTTTGAGGGATCTTTGGTCCCCACTAAGCCTCCCATGATGAGGGGACAAGGTTTCCTCATGGCAGCTAAGCACCCGTAGTGGAAGCATGTGGAGGCTGAGGTAGAGATAGGCTCAGAGGGGTCAGTGAATTCCCTCGATTTTCTGGAAGGGCCCACAGACCACCTGGAAGACTAGCCTCAGGAGGAGCTGGAAGAGGGGACAGTTCCTGGTGAGGGAGGATGCAATGGCGGTCAGGATTTTTCACCGAGATGAGGTCCCTCCTATCTCAGAGTCCTTCGTGGTCTTAGGTATTGCGGAAGAGCCTTAGTGGAGCCCTTGAATTCTGCAGAGGATCCGCATCTGGAGAGCATCTACAAGCCCCTGCATTTCTTTCTGGTTCACCAGGTCTTGAAGGCAATGATTGCAGAGGAATGGAGCACTCTGGATGCAGGGTTATGCGTGAAGCAGAGTATGGCACAGCTGTATCTGATTCCCAGAGGAGCAAGAGAAGCTCCACCTGCCTAGAGTCTATGTGTTAGTGATGGCCATCACTTGTAAGACTACTATTCCAGTGGAGGGGGGTTAAGAACTGAAGGATCTGTAAGATAGGAGAATGGAAGCTCTGCTCAAGTAAGCCTTTGTGGTGTCAGATCTGACCCTGCAAGGGGCCATCTGTGGGGCTTATGTGGCCCGAGCCTGTCTCTAGTGGTCTCAGCGGATCCCCATGGAGCTGTTGTCAGACTCCACAGGCAAGGCAGAAGCGGTGAGACTAGAGTCCGGTTCAGCTTTGCTGGCGGACTTACTCTGCGATCTGCTTTCGAGTCTTGGCTAAGAGCATGGTCACAGTATTTTTGCCACTGCAGCTATTGTGGTTGCGCAACTGGTCATCTGATGTGACTTCCAAGACTCGCCTGTGCAAGTTGCCCTTTGCAGGGAAGCTGTTGTTTGGCGGTGACCTAGAAAACTTGGTCAGGGATTTGGGGGAGTCCAAGATATCCAAGCTGCCGGAGGATAAGTGCAAAGGAGCTGGCAGAGGGGCTCCCTTGAGAGGCCAGGGCAGGGGCTTAACCTGCTGAGATCCCGGTTTCTTAAGCGGAGCTCTTCCTTTTGAGGCAGCACTCGTTGGGGTCCCTCAGGGTCCCCCAGGGCCCCAAGTCCTCCCAATGAGGTTTGATGGCCTTAGAGGGAATTCAACCAGTGGACGGCCACCTGTGGAATGTTTTCCCTCTTGGGCCCAGATCACGTTGGATACCTATGTGTTGGAGGTGATCTGGGAGGGTTGCGCCCTTGAGCTGGTCAGACCACTCTCCGATACCTTTATGGTTTCTTCCTGCCATGTACCAGGCAAGGCGTGGGCAGTGGAGGAGATCCTCAAACAGCTGTTGCGGTTAGAGACAATTGTTTCGGTGCCTCGAACCAACTAGGGCTCTGGCCAGTATTCGATTTATTTTGTGGTACCCAAGAAAGAGGGGTCCTGGCATCCAATTCTAGATTTGAAAGAGATCAGCAATGCCCTAAAGGTTCCCCGCTTCTGTATGGAGCCCTTACGGTCCATGATAGTGGTTTTCTGTCAAGGAGAGTTCCTCATCTCTCTGGACTTCACCGAGGCTTACCTCCACATCCTGTTTCATCTCAACTAAGGGGCCCCTTTTAGTTTCAAGCCTTGTCATTCGGTTTAGCAACTGCCCCTCAAATGTTCACCAAGATCATGGTAGTAGTGGTGGCGGACCTGCAGAGGCAGGGTGTTCTAGTACACCCATATCTGGATGATTGGCTGAGTCGGGTGAAATTGTTCTGGGAGAGTCAGGAGGTTATAACCCTGGTTGTCCAGAAACTCCAGGAGTTAGGCTGAGTGGTCAATTTTGTGAAGAGCTGTTTGGAGCCTTCCCAGTCCCTGGAATGGCTGGGTGCTCAGTTCAACACCCACGAGTCATGGTGTTTCTTCCGGAGGGCCGGATCATAATGTTGCAAGCCCAGGTGCAGGGCTTGTTAAAGGCTGTATGGCCTTGTATATGAGACTTCCTGATAGCACCGGATTGGCCGAGGCATCCCTGGTATGCAGATCTGGTTTGTCTCCTGTTGGAGGAGCTGTTTCACCTGCTGGCAATGGCAGTCCTCTTTTCTCGGGGGCCGGTGCAGATGTTGGACATGGGTCAGTTCTCGCTTACGACTTGGCTCTTGAGGGGGCTACTCACTTTAGGCTATTGACACTTTGCTACAGACCCGCTGGTGTTTGACTTCGTTGGCCTATGTGTGAGTCTGGCAAATTTTTGAGACCGTGAAGAGCATGCAGTTCAGCCTCTTGGAGCTTCAGTTCCTGATATCCTGGCATTCTTGCATAAGGGACTGGAGAAGGGCTTGGCTTTAGGGCACAGGCTATTTATAGAAGCTTTAGGTTGGTGTTTCTCAGTCTCCCCCTGCTGGTGGATGAGCATAACCTGCTCATCTGGACTGGACTGGACTGGACTGGAGGAACTCCATGAAAGAAAATTAGCAGGTAAGGTCTAATTTCACCTTGTTAATACTCAGATGTGGTTTTATTTTTAGAAGGTTAAGTAGGTGGACACATTATAAATCAGTTATTATGAAAATTTTCAGGCAAATTTTCATCAAAACTGGAATGATTTGGGTATGTTATTTAGTACCAAAGCAGATACATAGTTATGAAGTCATTGGGAAGTGAACCAGCTCCAGTTCAGTTAATCATTGATGATTATTGGGAGGATATTTTTGCCAAGATGTACAAGAAGAACAGTCATCACCTAACATGCTGTCTGGGGTGGCGAGTTTGAAAAGATTAGGAGGAGAAGAGGGGGTAAGGCTGTATTGCAACATGACATGCTTCTGAGATGCCACTGCCTTCCTGTTCACTTGACGTCTGTAAAAGAGAATAACTGAGAGTGTTTGCCTCACAAAAATAATAGACCTATTCCATAGGGGTCCTGTGGAAAACTGCCTTACAGAGGTGCACAGCTAAGAGGCATGCGTACCAAATCATTAAGTGCATTAATATGCACGCCTATTTATTTTTGATTTGTTACCTGTGTTAGTTCAGAGTGAATTTGATTTAGATCAAACCAGTTTAACTTTTATCTTGCTGAACTACAGATTTAAAAAGTGTGCACTTGCAGTGTCACACAATGGTGCGTGTCCCCCATGTGCAGAATCAGGCATTTGGGGGGTTGATATGCGTGTCTCATAGAAGTGTGAGGGGACGCGCCGGTGTGGGTGTGTATGTGTTGGGGGCTGTATGCATGTATGTGTGCGTCAAGGGCAGTGTCTGGCTGTGAGTGTGTGTTGGGGGTGCATATATCTGTCCTGGGCAGTGTTGTGCATGTGTGTCATGGGGACTGTAGGGAGCTGCATGTATGCATATGTGTGTTTTATAGGAAGCGGCGGTTGTGTGCATACATGTGTGTGTTATGGGGGGAGTGTCTGAGACTATGTGCATGTCATGGGGAATGTCAGGGGCTGTATGTGTCATTCTCATGACCCTTGGCTTCCCTCAGTCTCTTTCTAATGCCCCCCTGACTTCAGCAAGTGTCCCTCTCTTATGATCTCCCCCCCCCACCAGACCACCCAATCTCTCTCTCTCTGATACTCCTCTTCAAGCACTCATTCATTCACTCACTTGCCGGCAGCTCCTAAAACACAGCGTTTACAGTAGTACTCCCACCACTGTGATTGGTTTAGCCTCATAGTGGATGAAGTTTGGAGTGATTGTGGTTTCAAGTCTCACAAACAAATATGCATTTGGACAGACATTTTCAGCAGCCGCTTGAACCCTCAATAATAGAATGTGCCTAAAGAGTAAAATACTAAAAGGAATATCTTCTCGTTTTATTTTAACTGTATCACAAATCATAGTGAGATAAAGGAACAGCTTAGGAGGGTCAATATTCAAAAGCATCTTTGCCGTTGGCAGCAGCAGTGATCATAAGTGCTTTTTAAGAAAAAAAATAGCTGGACGACTTTTTGGCTGTTTAAATCACTTTATTGCCAAAATTAGCCATTTGCAAAGGAGTCTTAATTCAGAACATTCCAGGGCTGGCCAAACATTTATCCACTTAAGTGATGATCTACAGCCACTGAATGGGCAACTTATCATATGAGTGGTGACAGGTAAACAGCAGGTCAAGCTTTTTTAAACAGATATGTATCCATTTAAAGTTCTGGGTCAATTTTCAGTGGTGACCCATGGAACCAGCTGCATGGTGTTGATGAGCTTCTTTGCATGCATTTATATGTGACACAACTCATTAATGTTTTCGTTGGTTTTGTCTGTGTTAGCTTGGACAAATACACAGTGACCCATATGACTTAAATTCTCTTACTGTCATGTGAAAATTCTGAGTTAAAATTTTCAGTATTAGCATATCTGATCCATACTAGCACAATCTAATTCTGTTGCAGTGCCAATGAGGCTAGCATTTATCTAGGATGAGCAGGGAAGGGCCATGCTTGGTAGATTGTTTATTGTTTATTTATTCTTGATATTCCACCATTTATTACATCAGGGCGGTTTACAAACAAGTAATAACATTTAAAGGTTGGCACATAGCCCGGGAATGGAAAAAGAACTACAAAAAATAACAGGAAAGAGGAAGGTGTAGAAGACAGAGACTGGACATAGAGAGTAGGGTGGACAAACACGCATAAACTAGGTCAGTGGTGGCTGTCAGAGAGATTAAATGCAATGGAAAATAAATGCATCTTCAGAAGGGATTTGAACAAAGAGTAAATCTGTTCCTGACGGAGTGAAGTGGGTAGAGAGTTCCAAAGGGCAGGGCCGTGAAAGAAAAAAGCAGAGTGACGGGTAGACTTAAGTGAGCACGTCAGGGGGAGGGAAGGTGAAGACTATTTATATGAAGAGAACGGAGACTGCGAGAGGGAGTATGGAAATGGAGCAGATCTACTAGGTACTGTGGTGTGTGAGTTTGAGTAACTTGGTGCACAAGGGTGAGAATCTTATATTGGATACAGTATTCTACAGGAAACCAATGTATTTGGAAAAGCAGGGAAGTAATGTGATCTCTACGTGAGGAGTTGGGTTATGATCCGAGCTGCAGTATTTTGTATAAGTTGAAGACGGTGTAATTGTGTACGAGTGATTCCTGCGAAGATAGAATTACAAAAATCTACACGAGTTATGACTGTAGATAGAGTAATGGTAGTCAGAGCAGAGGAGGAAAGAAAAAGGACGAATTGAACGTATTTGGTGGAGGAAGAAGTATGACGTCTTGGCAGTGTGAGAGATGTAATCCTGAAAGGTGAGATTAGTGTCAAGAAGAACCCCCAAATACTGAAAAGAAGAAATCATGGGAATTGCAGAGTTTCCGAGAGAAGGGGCAAGTGAAGGACAGGGATTCCCAAAGGTGAACCAAGTGGAAGAAGTTTTTTCTAAATTGAAGTGGAGACAGTTTGAAGATAACCAGTCAGCTACAACAGCGAGGCAAGAGTTCAAAGGACCGAGATCAGGGTGAAGTGAATTAGTGTGATGCAGTATGACGTCGGCATAGAAGTAAGCTGACAAACCGGATTGTTGGATGCAAAGAGTAAGGGGTGCAAGGAAGAGATTGAACAAAAGTGGGGCAAGGACTGACCCCTGGGGGACACCGCAGGGGAGGGGGGTAGGGTCAGAGGAGTGCTGTGAGTCGGGAGAGACAACAGAGAAAGAACGGAGAGAGAAAAAAGAATGAAACCAACGATAGGTGTTAACATGGAGACCAGCATCCCGGAGGCGAGCTAGTAGGAGTGAATGATCAACTAGATAGAAAGCTGCGGAGAGATCCAAACAAACCACCACTGAAATGTCACCCCGATCGTGTGAAGAGTGAAGTTCGTTAAGTGCTACTAAAACAGTCTCTACACTGTAGCCCTGACGAAAACTTGAATGCCGTGGATGGAGAAAGTTTACAGTTTGGAGATGTTGTGCAAGCTGGGTGAAAACAGTCTTTTCTACGATCTTAGCTAAGCAAGAAAGGTTGGAAACTGGGCGATAGTGTGCTGGGATCAGAGGGTCAAGGGAGGGTTTCTTGAGGATGGGACGAACTAGGGCGTGTTTCCAGGGTGAAGGAAAAGTGCCAGAGGTGAGACTAGAGTTAACTATAGATAGGATGAAGGGTATGAGAGCAAGAGAGGGTTCAAGAAGCCAGCTAGAGGGGATAGGATCGAGAGGACATGTAGTCTTGCGAGATGCAGAAATGAAGGATATGAGCTCGGAGGTAGTAATAGGATAAAAAGAGGACCAACAGTGTGAGAGAGAAGACAGAGGAGGAGGAGGAGAGGGGGAGGGGGCGAGGACAGTGTGTGTGGGGGGGGGGAAACAAAGAGGGAGGATAGCACGCAGGTCCAGAACCTTAGTCGCAAAATGTGAAGCCAACTGAGCAGGAGAGGGAGTAGGATGAGAAGGCACAATGGAGGGGCCAGAATGAAGAGAAGTGAGAGACCTAAGCACTGAATAGAGTTGCCTAGATGGATTGGGAGCATTGGTAACACAGTCGGTGAAATATGATAGTTTGGCCTGATGAATAGATGAACAATAATGTCGGTGCTGTTCTTGAAAATGTGCCAGGGTGGAGGAGGTACGACACTTATGCCAACGGCGTTCCGCTCGACGAAGGTGTGTACGAAGGAGACGTAAGCCAGCATGGTACTATGGCTGACGAGTAGAGGGATGCCTGGGCTGACAAGACTGAAGGGGGACGAGATGATCCAAGGTGGAGGACAAAGTAGAGTTCCAAGTTAAAACCTGAGTGTTTGGAGAAAGATCGGTGAAATTCTCTGGCAAAAGCTGATGTACAGGTGGAAAGAGCTGGAGAGTGAGAGGAGTAATACGGCGATTTAGTTGAACAGAGGAAGGAGGAACAGTTGCGGGTGTGGAGGCTGAACAGTTGGAGTGTTTGCAATTGGGGAGATCCAAAAAGAAAGACAAGTAAAAATGATGAGTCCATGGCAGAGGTTTCCCAGTAAGATGTGAAATCTGGAAAGAAGGGGATAGTAGTGTGATTACTGGGTCAAGGATGTGGCCAGCTGTGTGAGTAGGGAAAGGTACCAGCTTTTGGAGAGAAAGGTCATGGAGAAGAGTGGTAAAAGAAAGATCTCTGGTAGAGGTGGGGGAGTCGAAGTGAACATTAAGGTTGCCCACAGCAATGAGGTGAGGAAATTGCAGAGAAATATCAGCCAGAGTGTGAGTAAGTGAGTCCCACAGATGAGTCTGAAGAGAAGGAGGGGAATAAGAACATAAGATATGCCATACTTGGTCAGACCAAGATCCATCAAGTCCAGTATCCTGTTGCCAACAGTGGCCAATCTAGGTCATACGTACCTAGCAGTTTCCCCAAAAGACACTGGGTACTGGGTCAAGCATTGATATCCTGGGTCCCTTCTTAATAATTGTTTATGGACCTTTCCTCCAGGAACTTGTCCAAACCTTTTTTAAGCTACACTAACAGCCTTTACTACATCCTCCGGTAACAAATTCCAGAGTTTGATTACACATTGAGTGAAAAAATATTTTCTTTTATTAGTCTTAAATATTTTACCCTGTAGCTTCATTGCATGTCCCCTAGTCTTTCTATATTCTGATAATGTAAGCAATCGATCTACGTTTACCCATTCCACTCCATTCATTAATTTATAGACTTCTATCATATCTCCCCTCAGCGGTCTCTTTTCCAGGTTAAAGAGCCCTAACCTTTTTAGCCTTTCTTCATAGGAGTATCCTTCCATCCCCTTTACCATTTGGTGGCTCTTCTCTGAACCTTTTCTAATAACGCTATATCCTTTTTAAGATACGGCGATCAGAATTGCACACAATATTCAAGGTGCAGTCTCACCATGGAACGATATAGAGGCATTATGATATCTTTTGTTTTATTTTCCATTCCTTTCCTTATGATACCTAGCGTTCTATTTGCTCTCTTGGCTGCCGCTGCACACTGGGCCGAGGGTTTTAACATGTTATCCACAATCTTCTTCCTGGGTGGTGGTTCCTAATGTGTAACCTTGCATCGTGTAACCATAGTTTGGGTTGTTCTTCCCTAGGTGCATAACTTTGCACTTGTCCACATTAAATTTCATCTGCCATTTTGATGCCCAGTCTTCCAATTTATCAAGATCCTCTTGCAATTTTCCACAATCCTCTTGGGTTTTAACAACTTTAAATAGTTTTGTGTTATCTGCAAATTTGATAACCTTACTCGTTATTCCCTTTTCCAGGTCATTTATGAATATGTCAAAAAGCAGCGGACCCAGCACAGATCCCTGGGGTGCACCACTATTCACCTTTCTTCATTGGGAAAATTGGCCATTTAGCCCTACCCTCTGCTTTCTATCTTTTAACCAGTTCCTGATCCACAATAGTACACTGCCTCCTATTCCATGACTCTTTAGTTTTGCCAAAAGTCTCTGATGAGGGACCTTGTCAAAGGCTTTCTGAAAGTCCAGATACACTATATCAACCGACTCACCTTTGTCCACCTGTTTATTCACACCTTCAAAAAACATAACAGATTAGTAAGACAAGATCTTCCTTGTCTAAAGCCATGTTGGCTGTCTCCCATTAGGCCATGACTATCTACATGCTGAGTAATTTTGTTCTTTATGATGGTTTCTACCATTTTTCCCGGTACTGACTTCCCGGATCACCCCTGGAACCCTTTTTAAAAATTGGCGTTACATTGGCGATCCTGTAGTCTTCAGGTATTACAGATGATTTTAATGAAAGTTCACAGATTACTAATAGCAGGTCTGCAATCTCATATTTCAGTTCTTTCAACACCCTTGGATGTATACCATCCGGCCCAGGTGATTTGCTACTCTTCAGTTTATCTAATAGTTGTAATACATTTTCCCGATGTATCGATATTTTCTTCAATTCTTCCGCACCTTTAAATACCACTTCAGTCGTGGGTAACATCTCTACATCTTCCTCAGTAAAGACCGAAGCAAAGAATTTATTCAGTCTCTCCACTATCGCCTTGTCGCCTCTTTGTGCCCCTTTAACCCCTCTAACATCTAATGGACCAACTGACTCTCTCACGGGTTTTTTGCTATGAATGTACTTGAAAAAGTCTTTATTTATTTATTTACATTCTCTTATATACCACACTATTCTGCATCAGTGCGGTTTACATTGAACAAACTGAAATTACATTGAACAGGGCATTATAACTTGGAGATAACTATTTTACAGGGAACATGGGCTATGGAGGGTTAAGTGGCTTGCCCAAGACTACAAGGAGCACCTGTGGGACTAGAAACCCCAGTCCTTTTGGCCCAAGGTTGCTGTCCTCTAGTGGGATTTGAACCCCCGACCTTCTGGCCTGTAGTACCTTGCACCAACCACTAGGCCACTCCTCCACAGGAAAGTCTTTATTATGCGTTTTTGCTTCCGCAGCAAGCTTCTTCTCAAATTCTCCCTTTGCCTGCCATATCAATGCCTTGCATTTGACTTGCCAGTGCTTGTGCTTTTTCCAGGTTTCGTTGTTTGGCTCTTTTTTCCATTTCCTGAAAGATGCTTTTTTGGCAACAACAGCCTCTCTGACCTCACCTTTAAACCATGCTGGCAGTTTTTTGGGCTTCCTTCCACTTTTCTTAAAGCGTAGAATACAGCTGGTCTGGACTTCCAAGATAGTGTTTTTCAACAACACCCAAGCTTGATGTAAGTCTTTAACCTTTGCAACTGCTCCTTTTAGTTTTTTTTCTTAACTGTTTTCCTCATAGTCTCCCCTTCGAAGGTTAAAAGGTAGTACTGTGGATTTCCTTACTATCCCTCCTCCACTAATTAAATCAAATGCAGTCATGCTATGATCACTATTGCCAAGTGGCCCCAACACCCTTATCTCTTGCATCAGATCTGGTGTTCCACTAAGGACTAGGTCCAATATGGCTTCCCCTCTGGTCGGTTCATGAACCAGCTGCTCCAAGAAACAGTCATTTATTTCATCTAGGAACTTTATCGCCCTAGCTTGTCCTGCTGTGACACTGACCCAGTCGATACCGGGGTAATTGAAATCACCCATTATTATTACTACGCTGTAACGTTTGTTAGCTTCCTTGATTTCTTTGAGCATTTCATCATCCATTTGTTCATTCTGGCCAGGCGGTCGATAGTACACCCCCACTGCCATTGCCGTCCTCTTTTTACATGGAATTTCAATTCATAGAGATTCTACAGCAAATTTTATTTCCTGCAAAACTTTAATCCTTTCTGACTCAATGCCCTCTCTAACATAGAGCGCAGCACCTCCACCAATTTGATCAGTTCTATCATTACGATATAGTTTGTACCCAGGTATCATAGTGTCCCACTGATTGTCCTCCTTCCACCATGTCTCTGATATTCCAATCATATCTAACCTCTCATTTAGTACTATATTTTCTAACTCTCCCATCTAATTTTTTAGACTTCTAGCATTTGCATACAAGCATTTTAGAGACCTGTATTTTATTCATATTAATCTGGCTATTGGTAGGCATGGGTAGTTTGGGATTTTTAAGCTCTGTCTGCTCCATACGCGAGGGCATTTGGGCTACTTTACTCTTTTCTGGAAACTCTCTGCTTTTGGTAGTATCCTTCAAGGATACATTCTTCCGAACCATGCACTCTTGGGCGACTGTCGGCTTTCCCCTATTATCTAGTTTAAAAGTTGCTCTATTTCCTTTTTAAAGATTAATGCCAGCAGCCTGGTTCCATCCCAGTTAAGGTGAAGCCCATCCCTTCGGAAGAGCCCCTCCTTTCCCCAGAATGTTCCCCAGTTCCTAACAAATCCAAAACCCTCATCTCTGCACCATTGTCTCATCCACGCATTGAGACTCTGGAGCTCTGCCTGCCTTTTGGGTCCTGCGCGTGGAACAGGAAGCATTTCGGAGAATGCTACCCTGGAAGTTCTGGATTTCAACTTCCTACTTAAAAACCTAAATTTAGCCTCCAGAACCTCCCTACCACATTTTCCTATGTCATTGGTACCGACATGTACCAAGACTGCAGACTCCTCAACAGCACTATCTAAGATCTTATCTAGCTGGCGCGTGAGGTCTGCTACCTTCGCACCAGGCAGGCATGTTACCAGGCAATCCTCACATCCACCAGCCACCCAGCTATCTGCATGCCTAATGATCAAATCACCAACTATAACGGCTGTCCTAACCCTTCCCTCATGGGCACATGGCCCTGGAGAAACTTCCTCTGTGCGAGAGGGTTTTACATCACCTGGAGGACAGGTCCTAGTTACAGGATCACTTCCTGCCACACCAGGGTGATGCTCTCCTGTCACGTGACCTCGCTCCTCCATGGCAACAGGGATGCTGCCAGACTGGAGGTGGGACTGCAGGACAATATCCCTGTAGGTCTAGTCTATGTACCTCTCTGTCTTATGTCTTCCAAGTCTGCTACTCTAGCCTCTAGAGAATGGACTCGTTCCCTGAGAGCAAAGAGCTCCTTGCACCTAGTGCACATGTAAGACCTCTCACCAACTGGGAGAAAATCATACATGTGACACTCAATGCAAAAGACTGGAAAGCCCCCATCTTGCTGCTGGACTGCTGTTTGCATCTTAGTTTTAAGCTTGTTTTAGATCTTTATTAAAAGAGGGTTGCCACACAGTACCCTGTCCTGTGCTGCTGAGGTAAGCTGTGACCAACTTCCTGGGTGATTAACGGTCCTTGCTTGGATAGAAGTAGTCTTTCAAAATGGCCTTTTGACCTGCCACCTGGTGTTAACACCTATTGAAAAGGTTTTACAGGTCTCTTTCCCCCTAGGTAGAAGGCGTCTTTGTAAAGGTTTCTATTAGACTTTATTTGTTGCTCAAAGAGTACTGACCCTGTTTTGCCTTTTATGCTAAGTTATATTCTGATTTGATTTAAATTACAGCTCTTTGCTGCTGCTAGGCTCTGACTTATTATGAAATTTAAACTACAAGCTCTCTGCTGGATATGAAATGTAACCAGAAAGTTCTCTTCTGTGTTTCAAATTTAAACTTAAACTGCTGCTACTAGGCCCTGACTGATTTAACAAAAAACACTTTGTTCACAGATTAAATAGCTTTAATACAAAGAAGTCCTTTCAGAAAATTCCCAGAAGTATATGCTCGCAATTGCAGATCTCTCTCCAGAAGTAGCAGTCCCTTTTTCTAGTCCTTCAAGCAGGAGAATGTGGGTTGGAGGTGAAGTTAGAAAGCACACAAGAAGGGACTTAGGGTAATGTAAGAGAGAAGAGGAAACCTGAGACAGAGAAAGGGTGGAACGATAGAGCATGGCAACACCACCTCTATTTCGACCAACCCGAGGGATAGAGAAGGCTGAGAAGCCAGGGGGTAAGCAGCAGGTGGTAAGGGGATGTTCACCGTCTTTAACCCAGGTTTCAGTCAGGCAAAGCAAATCCAGTGAGTCCTGATGGATGATGTCCTGGATTAGGACTGATTTTGTCCATAGAGAGTGGCAGTTAACAATACCACATTTAAGGGAGGGGGAACGAGAGAGCGATGATGAAAGGGGTAGAAGGGCAGAGCAGGAGGTAGGAGTGGTTGATGAGCAGACGCGCAGATTAGACAAGATGCCAGATGGGGCCCCACGAATCGTTGAGTGATGATGGGGGGGGGGGGTGAGGGCCGATTCCCTCACACAACAGGAATAGGGGACATAAGAGCAGGGGTTAAGGTGGAGGCCACCAGAACTGATAGAGGATTAGCAAACTCTAGCACTGGGAGATGTTGTCCTACCTGATAGTGGACACTTGGAACAGCCAAGGATGTAGATGTGGTGCAGCAGAGAAATACAAGGCACTTCAGGGCAACTAGGAAGAACGAAAGGTGAGCGCCAGCACCCCCAGAGCCTGGATTAGGAGAGGTACACTTTTAGATCCTAGATTAGGAGAGGCACACTTTTTTTTTTCTAACACAGATTGTGCAACGACGAGCTGGCCTTCTGGAAGAGCTATGGCCATTATGGTATGTGGCAATATAAATGCAGTTGCACTAATAATTTTGTTAATAATTAATCGGATGCATCTAGCCTTCCCCTTTTTGGTTTCCTGAAGTACTATTAATGTTAAAGATTTAAGAAAGCTTCTACTTTGGTAATACTGCAGCTGTGCTGACCCTCTTCAGAATCCCAATTGGGCATCACATTTAGAAAGTAGATGAGAAAAGCAGAAGAGTAGACTCAGCAAAGCGGGCTTTTAAAGAACTCGTGACCATAAGGACATGCACATCTTTTATTTTGAAAGTACAAGAATAAGAACAACAAAATATTAAGGCAAAAGAAGGAGACCTAGGAATTCGATCTGAAGGGGAATCCATAGAGCCGAGGAACATGCAAGTTGGTAATCTGAGAATAGCTTCTAATGCTGCTATTTTAAAAGGGTAATGCCACTGTATCCTGGGAATCTGAAACTCAACAAGAGTTAACCACACCTATTCTTAAAGGAGAATTGAATCATAGAATTTAAACCTGATCACAAACACAAATCAGTATTTCTGTGGTTGAAGAGTGCAGTTCAGTGTACAAAATCAATAGATAACAAGTCAGTAATGGAAATAGCAGTAGTATATGAGAGAGAGAGAGAGACCGCAGCATTTGCCTAGCTGCTGGTTGGTGACTGAAGAGAACTGCTTATCCCAGTTTTCCCCCATTGGAAGGGGTCTGTCAAACTACGCAGAAGTGATATGGTTGTAAAATAGTGCCCGAGACTGCCCTAGAGGTGCCACTGCTGAACCCAGTAGGTGAAAATAGGAAGAGCCGGTATTTCTGGTCTCCTCCTCTCTCCACTAGTCCTGCTTTGAATAGTGTTCTTCTCTCAAGCGATTTTAACCACTGGCACTTTTTACTAGGTTACGAGGATTGGTCTGTATTGAAGGGGCAAATTTGTCTCATACAAGCAAGTCCATTCTGTTTCAGTGAAAATCTCGAAGGGAGATTAAAATCCTTTTGTTTGCATATTTCTCTATGTCCTGGTAGGCAAAGACATCTCAGCCCGCCTGCTCTGTTTATAAAAGGGGAGGCACTCCTCTCTCAATCAGCATTTCTTAAGCAGTCAACACACAAACAAAACATGACCAGCACCTGCAAGTTACTTACCTTTTCCCAGCTTTCATACTTATAAGCAAGCTACCATGCAATAAATGCTATAGCATGTAAAGTAATCCAAACAATTTTCTTAGAATATTTCTCTCTCTGTCATGGAAGAGGGAGACCACAGAAATTTTCAAGGTTATTTCCATAGCGTCCCTCCAGTCCAGTCTAGACTACTAGATGTTCACCGCATTCCAGCAGGTGGAGACTGAGAATTCCAGGCTTTTAGAGATGTCATCCTATATAGGAGAGGAACTTCTCCCAGCAATCTAGTATCCTCAGTTTCCAAACAGATGGGGTGAGCTCCGTGTAGCCTGTTCTACACTGTGGGTCTTTTCTTTCTTTCACTTTTTTTGCTTAAAAAAAAAAAAGAGGATAATCAGCAGCATTGCAGGATAAAGAGTTTGCACAGACTGTTCCGTTTACTTGTAGCCTGCAGTTTGGGAGGCTGCCTCAAGGCCACAAGGAGAGTGCAGCCACATGTAGCCCAAACCCATTCGGTCCGGGGAGGGTGATAATCTGAGCGCATACCTGGGTTCCTGCTCTTCCTTCTGTGCTGAAATGCGTGGTTCCCTGCACTTTTCGCCCTTTTCTGGATCTGAAGCATGTCAATCAGGTGCTGCGGGTCCCTTGTTTTCACATGGAAACCCTGCATTCTGTCATCGTGGCAGTCCGCAGGGGCGAATTTCTTACGGCTCTGGGCCTCACCGAGGCGTACCTGCACGTTCTCATTCGGCCGGAACATCAGTATTTCCTGCGATTTGAGGTACCCATGGGGAACTTCGTTTCAGGCCTTGCCCTTCAGGCTGGTGATGGTGCCGCGCACGTTCATGAAGATTATGCTTGTAGCAGCAGCGCTTCAGAGGGAGGAGGTCTTGATGCCACCCCTACCTGGATGATTGGCTCATTCGGGCCAAGTAACTGTAGGAAAGCTGAAGAGTCACCACTTGCGTTCTCGAGCTCCTATGCGAACTCTGTTGGGTAGTCAACAGTGCGAAGAGTCAACTCGACCTGGTCCAGGAGATCGTCTACCTGATGGCCTGGTTTGATACACGTGCAGTCATGGTGTTTCTGCTGGAGGGTCGTATCTGCAAGTTGTAGTGTATGATAACCTGCTTCCCGCGGTGCAGGGCACCATCAGAGTGGTCTTACCTCCAGGTCCTGGGGACCATGGCAGCAACGCTCGATGTGGCGCCGTGGGCTCGGGCGCATATGCAGCCACTTCAAAGGGTGCTGCTGTCGATGTCGCTGCTGTGGCATTCCCTCGCTCGCAAGTTGATCTGCCTTCCGGAGGTGCGAAACAGCCTGCAGTGGGCGAGACCCTCCATGCTGGGGAGCACATTGTCTGGGGTGGTTTGCTCAGGGGACATGGTCAGCAGAGCAGCAGACTTGGTCCATCAACCATCTGGAAATGAGGATGGTCTTCTTGGGGCTGCAGGCCTTTCAGGTTCTTCTGAGGCGCAAGGCGGTTCGGGTCCTGTTGGACAATGTGATGACTGTGGCATACATAAATTGCCAGGGTGGCATGGGGAGTCCTGCCCTAGCGGACAAGATTGCCCTGCTTTTTCAATGGTTTGAGGGGCATCTCTTGGCCATCTTGGCCGTGCATGTGCTCAGAAAACAGAACATTGAAGCCGGTTTCCTCAGCCGGTATAGGATCGATCCAGGGGGGTGGACCTTGGCGGATTCCGTCTTCAAAGGTCTCGTGCAATGGTGGGGTTAGCTGGTAATGGACCTCATGGTGACCTGTCTCAATGCAAAGGCACTTTGCTTCTTCTATCTCTGAAGGGAGCCCATGTCCAAGGGCACAGCCATGGCTGGGGACGGGATTCCTGTATGCCTTTCCACCGTGGTCCCCGATTGGGTGCCTAGTGTGGCGAATGGAGTCCCACTGGGGATTCGTGGTGATGGTGGCTCCAGACTGGCCATGGAGGCCACGGTATGTGGATTTCGTTCGACAATCAGTGGACATGCTGTGGAAGCTGCCGGCTAAGACCAGCCTTCTCTCGCAGGGGCCTCTCCACATGCCTTGATCGATTCTTGCTTACAGCTTGGCTCTTGAAAGGACTCAGCTGGGGGGCTCGGCTATGCCCTGGCAGTGATTGCTACCCTTTTGAAGGCTCGGAAGCGCACCACATCCTTGGCATACATTCGTGTCTGGTGCCTCTTCGAACACTGGGAAGAAGAGCGGGGCACTTGGGCCTTGCGGGCCTCAGTGGCGGAGATCTTGTCATTCTTACAGGCTGGTGTGGATAAGGGTCTTGCCTTGAATTCCCTTAAGATGCAGGTGGCAGCCTTAGCGTACTACAGGTCATATCCATGGTTGCTCCTTGATGGCTCTGCTGGATATTGTTCGTTTCCTCAGGGCTGTTTGTCAGATCCGTCCCCCTCTCTGGTCTCCCATGCCTATTGTGATAAGGAAGCTTATCATAGCTCAGGAAGGGGCTATAGAAAAGGTGAAGTGTCTCTGAACAAGCAACCTGTCAGTGCTGGTAGAAATGAGAAAACAGAATTTTGCCATAAAAGACTACCAGTCCCAGAATGCACCAGGTTTCCAACAGCCATGAGAGGAGCTGAAGTGAGAAAACGTGTGTTCAATCAAAAGGGCTATGAGGTAATCCCCAAGCACTCATTGCAAAGGGCAGGGCTTGATTCAGCACAGCTGCGCTGTGCTAGGATGGAACACTCATCTCAAAGGGCAAGGCCTGATTCAGCACAGCTGCGCTGTGTTAGGGAAGAGCACTCATCTAAGCAGAATAAGAGTAGAGTTTATTCTACAGATGACCATCTTCATGATCACCTTGGATATCCAGAGAAGGATCATCAGTTTCATCTGAAGGATCATCAGAAGCAGAAGCCAAACCGGACGGACAGAGAGGGAAAGAGACCCTCTGGAAGAAAGAGGAGAAAAGCCTTTGAGAGGTCTAGAAGAGTCCAAAGCAGTACGTATACTGGGAGGTATTCCAAGGGCCAGCATACGAAGGTGGAGCGGTTCTTCAGCAGACGGCGAGAGAGAATGTCCGAGGGCTTAGATGCACTTTTGCAGAGGTGGCCGACGGAGCAGCTCCTCTACGTGTTCCCTCCTTGGGCTTTGATAAGTCGCTTAGCTCAGAGGATAGAGAAGCACAAAGGGCTTGTGATTCTCATAGTGCTGGATTGGCCGAGAAGACCATGGTACGCCGACCTGGTGCGGCTTCTAGTGGAGGCACCGTGGCGACTGCCGTGCAGGGAGGATCTGTTGGGACAAGGTCCCTTATTAATGCCTCGGGTGGATCGGTTCTCTCTTACGGCTTGGCTATTGAAAGGGCACGGTTGACGGCCAGGGGTTATTCGGCGGCGGTGATAGCCACTTTGCTGAGGTCCGGGCGTCGCTCTACTTCATTGGCTTATATTCGGGTATGGCGACTTTTTGAGTCTTGGTGCGACCTGCGGCGGGTGAGGGCGCTGCGGGCCTCTATTCCGCAGATTCTTGATTTTTTGCAGGACGGTTTTGACAAGGGGTTAGCGGCCGCATCCTTGAAGGTTCAGTTGGCAGCCCTTTCTTGTTATCGGGGAAAGGTGCAAGGTGTAGCGCTCGCAGCTAACCTAAACGTAAAGCGTTTTTTGAGGGCGACTTCCCTGTTGCGTCCGCCCTTCCGGGCTCAAGTGCCTACTTGAGATCTCAACTTGGTGTTGGAAGCGTTGGTGCGTGGGCCGTTTGAGCCTTTGTCTAAGTCGACTTTAAAAGATCTCACGTTGAAGACATTGTTCTTAGTGGCCATTTCTTCAGCGTGCAGGATTTCGGAGTTGCAAGCGTTGTCGTGTAGAGAGCCGTTTTTTTGATCTTCCATGACAAAAAGGTGGTTTTGCGCACAGTGCCCTCCTTTTTGCCAAAGGTGGTGTCGGTTTTTCATGTGAATCAGACCATTTCTTTGCCGACCTTTGAGAGAGAAGTGGCAGACCGTGATCAATGTTCCCTCTAATTTTCTTTAGGCTGTGTGCGCATAAAATATCAGCTGTGTGCAGCTTTTGAAGGAAGGTTAAATTTTTGTGTGCCACATAACGACACTCGGAGTTAAATACTTTAAAATTTGACTACACATCAGAATGCAGTATGTAACACCACATTGACTGCACTAGAAAACATTGTAGAACTTGTGAAAACCGTAAATACATAACTTTTAAATTTTAAGACGTCTGTGTTGTTTTCTATCAGAATCAGAACCGTAATTTTTGTGCGCTCTGTTGTAAAGTATGTGCGCTCGCTCGGCGAGGTGAGTGCGCGCGCACAGCTTAGAGGGAACAGTGACCGTGATGGAAAGAGGTTGCGTCGGTTGGATGTAAGTCGAGCTTTAAGGATATATTTGCGGAGAACGGCGGTTTTCCGTAAAACGGATAGATTGTTTGTTCTATTTGGAGGTCCAAGGCAGGGAGAGCCTGCATCCAAGGCATCGATTGCTAGATGGATTAAGGAGGCCATTTCATCGGCGTATATTCTCAAAGGCAGGGCCGTGCTGGCTGGGTTGCAAGCCCATTCGACTAGGGCGCAATTGGCTTCCTGGGCGGAGTACAATTTGGTGCCTGCGGCAGAAATTTGTAGGGCGGCAACTTGGTCGTCGTCACATTCCTTTGTCAAGCATTACAGGATTGATTTACACTCACACAGGGATGCTCGTTTTGGATCAGCGGTTCTTCAGGCTGGTCTAGCGGGTCCCTCCCATTGAAATGTTACTGCTCTGTTACATCCCCAGATGTCCGGGACTAGACTAGAGGGACGACAAGAAAGGTGAAATTAGACTTACCTGCTAATTGTTGTTCCTTGCGGAACTCTAGTCTAGTCCCGTGTCCCTCCCTTCTGTTAACGTGGATCCGTGGCCTGAAGAATTTTAACGGTAGGTAGCTCTGGGATGCAGTAGCGCCTATATGGCCGGCGATCCTGAAGGGGGGGATAAGTATGTAAGGGGCAGTGGGTACGGTACCTCTCGGGAGGTCCTGGACGGGGGGCCACACAAGGCTACGCGCATGCTGACATGAGCCTTGGGTGGTGCCTGACCGAAATTGATTATTATGTAAATGTGTTTGCTGTTAACTTTTCAAAATGTTGTATCCGTTTACTTATTCCTCTGGTGAGTCTGCTTTGTCAATAGGTTACTGGAGCAAGGAGGCGGTCCCACATCTACTTATACTGGTGTCATCAAAGACAGTGACGGGCTCAGTCTCCAAGGCTGCAGAAGGAGGTGCTTATACCCCAGATGTCCGGGACTAGACTAGAGTTCCGCAAGGAACAACAGTTAGCAGGCAAGTCTAATTTCACCATCTCTTGAAGAAGTCACAAAGAAATTACTACTTTTGACCCCTTTTCTTCAAGAGCCTAAAAGAGCAGACTATTCCTTATTGGTTAGTCATGCTCAAAATATCTCTAGGTTCCTTACTCGTGCTTCCCTAGACTCCTTTGAGTCTGTTAGCAGAACCTCTGCTATAGCTATAGGGGCACGACGTAAAGCCTGGCTCCAAGTTTCAGACTTAGACAAATGGGCACAAGAAAGACTGGGAAATACTCCTTGCACTGGAGAAAATCTCTTTAACAAGGAGTCTTTACTCCAAGTTGCTCAGTTAACCACTGACATCGCTGTTTCCAGAGGCTGTTCTACGCCTTCCTCTTTCCCATTTGGTAGGAAATTTCCTAACAAACTTTGTTCCCCTAAGGGGAAAAAATTTTATCCATCTTCTACCCATCATACAGATGTTCCCAGACAGGGGAAACATCGCACCGATCTAAAGAAACCACAACCTCAACAGGTTCAGCAAACCCAGCAGTCGCAGGGTTTCAGATAGATTATCATTACATCTCCTGTTTGGTGGTTAGAGTTTGCAGTCTGCTTCTTTTCACTTGAAGCATCTACACTAATTTCATCCTAAATTCTCATGGATCTCTTTTCACGAGACATCCTTTATTTTTGCTCTAAGAGTTTTTATGATGATCATGCCTATAGTTAACAGGTTTCTCTTCCTCCTACTGGGAAAAAGAGATGTGACAACTATCAATAAGACAATTTTCCCTGTACTAGCATGCATCATCTTACCTTTCAGAGACTTACTACATAGTCAGTCTCCTTCAACTCTGTCTTACCTCCCTCTTACTACAGCATTCGGTTTGTAAGAGTGGTTCTATTACACTGGTAAGCCCCTATGGTTCTCTACCTATTCCAGAAAGGGGCTTCCTTTCCAGAGTTGTCTCCCCCTTTTTCACATTCTTACTTTAGGGCAGCTTATCAGACAATAAGGAAGTCTTACCACTCCTGCTTATGTCTGTTGTTTCTTTTTCCAATCTAAAAAAAAAAAAAAGAAAAAGAGATTTTTTTCCGCTGCCCTGGTAATTGCTGCAACTGCAGCAATTCCTAGTGGTTAAGCCACTGGTTCTGTTCACCACACAACCAGGGTTTGTCCTCCACTAGCAATCCTTGCGGCCTGAGTGCTAAACCCAAAACAGGTTATCAACCTTTTTTGGAAACCCTATTATCACAGACTTGTTGGTTTGACTTCTATTCTTCGCCATCTCCAATTCCCTTGTTTTTGGCAGAATAGTTTAAGTTACCTACTGGCTTTAAGCAGCCAGTTTTTTCTTCTAACCAACCTGTAACATGCTCTCTGCAACTCTACAGAGTAGCTTTGCACTATGGGCCCTTGCTAGAGAGCATTAGTATCTTGTCTAGCAGATAATCCCAGATGGTTAGGAGGGGTTCACCCAGTCATGCTCCCATGACTGGTAGGTGTTCCCTACGCTTACCATCTCATCTAAAATCTCTTTTCGAAACAAAAGACACAGGCCTTACATCACGTGAAAACCTAAAGAATGGCCAATTCCCTGGCTTGGTCCACATCTTCTTTGGACTTCTCGCCAGGGATAGTTTTCTTTTAGTTGCAGCTCGTCCTTATATGCTTCCTTCCCAATACTTCAGGGGACGCCCATGTTCAACTGAAGGACGCCTGATACCCATCTTACCCTCATAGGCGGGTCAATATGGTATCTTATTCCATTGGCGTCCTCTATCCATTTACCATACTGCAGTTCTAGAGAGATCTGGACTTGCTGCCTGCAGACTGAAGTTATCCTCTGCATTTTTCACGTAGGCCATCCTGGTTATTCAAGAGCTCGAATTCTTAAAGGAATCTAGACTCTCCTTGTCAGGGAGACCATTCCTCTGACTCTGTCAATTATAACCAGGGAAAGAAGATTCTCTATACATCTATATTCAAGCAGGTATCACCCTTCTTGCTATTAGATGAATCTTCTCTCTATCCCCATATTCCTATGGGGATCTAGTTATATAGCCATGTCTCCATCTACTTACATGGAGACATGTGTCTCTATATATATATCTATATATCTATCTATCTATATATCTATATATCTATCTATCTATATATCTATCTATATATCTATATCTATATATATATATATATATATCTATATATATATATATATATATATATATATATATATATCTATATATATATCTATATATATCTATATCTATATATCTATATCTATATATATAGTATATATATGTGTGTGTATCTTCTGCCCATCTATATCTCTGTGTATATATATATTTCTAAATATATATATATATATGTGTGTATCTTCTGCCCATCTATATCTCTGTGTATATATATATTTCTAAATATATATATATATGTGTATATATATATGTGTGTATATGTATATATATATGTGTGTATATATATGTATATATATATATACCTGTCGAGATATATCTTTTAGGTAGATAGGTGTCTACGTACTTATCTGTCTGTCTGTCTAGGTTCATATATCCATATATTCCTATGTGACTCTGACAGATGTGCACTACCCCTATCAATGCTGTGCCAGCATGCTTAGGGTTCTACACATACAACCACTCCCTGTGGTAATTAACACATTTTTTGTTTCTTCTTACCATAACCTTTCAGGTTTAAGTACCTCTGAAGCTTTCCATGTACCTTTTTCTTTCCTAATTGACTTCATTTAGGAAAGACATCACAGATTTTCAGTTAATCTAAAGCTGTTGTTGTTGTTGTTAAGTGCCGTTGTTAAGTGCCGTCGAGTCGGAGTCGACTCATGGCGACCCTCTGGATAGCTATCCTAAATTGTGTTCGGTCTTCAGTCAGGCGGCTCATTGTTGACAGACTGGTACCCGTAGCTGCTGTTATTGTATCGATCCATCTCATTGCTGGCCTTCCTCTTTTGCGTTGACCTTCTATCTTGCCAAGCATGATGTCTTTCTCTAATGATCTCTCTCTTCGCATGATGTGTCCAAAGTATGAAAGTCGAAGTCTTGTCATCTGAGCTTCTAAAGAAAGCTTAGGTTTGATCTCCTCTAGTACCGACTGGTTTGTTCTTCGGGCAGTCCATGGTATACACAGTATTCGCCGCCAGCACCATAATTCAAAGGCATCAATTTTCTTCCAGTCTGTCTTTTTCACTGTCCAGCTTTCACATCCATATGATGTTATTGAAAATACCATGGCTTGAACAAGTCGAATCTTTGTATGGAGAGAGACATCTCTGCTCTTGAGAATCTTATCTAGGTCTTTCATAGCCATTCTGCCAAGAGCAATGCGTCGTCTGATTTCTTTACTGCTTGTTGCTTCTTTATTGATAGTTGATCCAAGTAGGTTAAAGTTGTTCACAATTTCAATTTCTTCTCCTTCAACGATGAACCTGTTGATTATGCCAGTTGTCATGATCTTTGTCTTCTTTACATTAAGGTGCAGGCCCATTTTGAGACTATGTTCTTTGACTGTGAGAAGCAAATGTTTCAGATCATCTTCACTTTCAGCCAGTAATGTAGTATCAGCATAGCGAAGGTTGTTGATGAGTCTTCCACCAATCTTCACACCTCTGTTATCTTCATACAATCCTGCTTCTCTGATGATTTGTTCTGCATATAAATTAAACAGGTAGGGGGAAAGTATGCAGCCTTGTCTTACACCTTTGCTTATTTTAAACCATTCTGTTTCTCCTTGTTCCGTTCGAACTGTTGCTTCTTGATCAATGTACAGATTGCGCAAGAGAACGATCAGGTGTTCTGGTATACCCATGCTTCTTAATGTGGCCCAGAGTTTCTCATGGTTTACACAGTCAAAAGCCTTGCTATAGTCGATAAAGCACAAATAGATATCCTTTTGGTATCCTTTAGTCTTTTCAAGGATCCATCTCACATCCGCAATGATGTCTCTCGTTCCTCGCCCTTTCCTGAACCCTGCTTGCACTTCAGGTAGTTCTTGTTCCAGGTATGGTTGTAGTCTCTTTTGAATAATCTTCAGTAGAATCTTGCTGGCATGTGGGATCAGAGCGATTGTGCGATAATTTCCACAGTCAGTTGGATCACCTTTCTTTAGTATTGGTATAAACACAGATCTTTTCCAGTCAGTTGGCCATGATGTTGTCTTCCATATTTCTTGGCAGAGCCTTGCAAGTATGGTAACAGCTGCATCAGATTGCTGCAATACTTCTATAGGAATGCCATCAATGCCTGGTGCTTTGTTCTTTGATAAGGCTTTCAATGCTGCTTCAACTTCTTTCATCACCAATGGTTCCCGATCATTAGGTACAGGTTGAAACGGCTGTTGGTCTACTTGATCTTTATCATATAAAAACTCTGTATATTCCTTCCACCTTTTCTTGATCTTCTCAGCATCATTCAACATAGAACCTTGAGCATCTTGTAACATTCCAATTCGAGGCTGCAACTTTTTCTTTAACTCTCGTAGTTTTAGGAAAGCCGATCTTGTTCTTCCTCTAATAGTTTCTGCTTCTATTTCCTTGCATGCGTCGTTGTAGTACTTTTCCTTGTCCTGTCTTGCTGCACGTTGGAAGTCTCTGTTGAGTTCTGTTATTGTCTTTCTTTCTCCTCTGGCTTTAGCTTCTCTGCGTTTCTGGGCAATTTTCAGAGTTTCTTCTGTCATCCATTTTGGCCGTTTTTGCTTTTTCACCTTTTGTAGAGACTTCTCGCTTTCTTCCAACACAACCTTCTTGATGTCATTCCATAACTCTTCTGGAGCTCTGTCATTTGTATCTAAAGCAGCAAATCGATTTTGCAGGCAGTCTTTAAATTCCAGTGGTATATTCTCAAGGTCATATTTTGCTGCATTCATGAGTGGTTTGCTCTTTTTCAACTTTAGCTTGAGTTTGCATACTAGTAGTTGATGATCTGTACCACAGTCAGCTCCAGGTTTTGTCTTTGTTGATGTTACAGAGCTTTTCCATCGTTGACTTCCACAGATGTAGTCAATTTGATTTTTATACAGTCTATTGGGTGAAGTCCATGTGTACAGTCGCCGCTTGTGTTGCCGGAAGAAGCTGTTTGAGATGAATAGATCATTGGTCTTGCAGAATTCTATCAGTCTTTCTCCAGCTTCATTTCTGTTGCCAAGTCCATATTTTCCAACTACTTTGCCTTCTTCTTTGTTGCCAACTTTTGCATTCCAGTCACCCATGACTATCAGGATATCCTGTTTGCATGTTCTGTCAATTTCAGCTTGTACTTGTTCATGCAATGCAATGTGTGCCTTCGAGTCAGTCTTGACTCCTGGCGACCCAGAAGCTCCTGGGTTTTCTTGGCAGTGTCACCGGAAGTAGATTGCCAGGCCTTTCTTCCGAGGCAATGGAGGGTTAAGTGACTTGCCCAAGGCCACAAGGAGTGCTAGTGGGAATTGAACCCTGGTTGCTTGCTTACCAAGCCAGTGTTCTAACCACTAGGCTACTCACTTGTTCATAGAACTCTTCAATTTCATTCTCTTCTGCAGCTGTTGGGGCATATACTTGAATTATAGTTGTGTTGATAGGCAATCCTCCATAGACGAATAGAGATTAAGCGTTCGCTGACTGCATTGTATTTCATTACAGTTCTTGCAAGTTTCTTCTTTATTATAAATGCAACACCATTTCTTCTTTGTCTTTCATTTCCAGCATAGTAGACCATGTTATCATCTGATGCAAAGTGCCTGATGCCAGTCCATTTCAATTCGCTGACACCCAACAGATCAAGTTGTACACGTTCCATTTCATTCTTGACCACCTCCAACTTCCCTTGGTTCATGCTTCGTACGTTCCATGTTCCAATGTGTAAGACATCTTTATAGCTTCTGACTCTCATTTCTTGCGCAGCGTTACAGCTAAAGCTGTAACACTTCATAAGTCTGTCCTTACTTTGTTATCGGATATAGGGGTCTCCATACCCCTTCTCTCCTACAGGGACTATTTCTATTGTCAGTCCAAATCGGTCAGACTTATTTTCCTTTTGGTCCTAGGATTGTACTGTTCTTTGGCCAAAAGAGCTTAAGCTTTGTCTAATAGTACCTTCTGCGTTTCCCGTTGAAGCCCTACCTCATTGTACTACCCCAGTTTCCCCTGGGGCTATTTCTCACCCTGATGGGTTCTGACCTCCACTTGTTTTTCCTACAGTTTATTACCTCTACTTCACAGTGAGGTACTCCTTGAGGATCTTCTACTGGCTCTTCTAACAGATCCATATGAACCTCAATAGACTTTTTACAATACCACCAAGGGAGGTCCATATTAGATATTGCACTCAATATTTTTACTACTAAATGTCATCTATACAGGATCTTCCTCCATAGAGGTCCTGTTCTAGTCCAGCTGTTCCACAGCACCTTTCTGTAATTCAACTCCTACCCTCCATCCCCAAGATGCCTGAGGTTCTGAGGAGTAGCATGGCTCTTTCTAGATTTGCTACATGCTAGGACTCCCTCTGGGCATCTTAGCTTGGGGAGTCCCCCATATGTGAAGACTCATTCCTGCTTGTTCCTGGAGATAGCACAGTTACTTACCTGTAACAGGTGATCTCTGGGAACAGCAGGAATAAGTCTTCACAACCCACCCACCTCTCCTAGGAGTTGCATTTCTCTATCTCTATCTTTCCCTTTCTTGCTCTCTCTCTCTCTCTCTCTCTCTTTGCCTCAGCTTTAAAACTTAACTGAGGAGAGGCAGTTGGGAAAGGCGGGAAGGCAGCACGCAGGCGTGTTGGGATGCTTCCAAAAGCGTTCTGAGTGGACGCTGGGGAGCGTTCCCTTGCAGACTCCGTCGGTACCGACGTACCCATATGTGAAGACTTATTCCTGCTGTTCCCAGAGATCACCTGTTACAGGTAAGTAACTGTGCTTTTTCTGTCATCATATTTCTATGTTTCTATGGTGGAGAGCCTCTTTCATTTGAAAGCAAGTTCTGTTACAAGGGAACATGGGATGAGGGTGAAGGGAGATAGATTCAGGAGTGATATGCAGAAATATTTCTTTACGGAAAGAGTAGTGGATCCGTGGAATAGTCTCCCAGTGGAGGTGGTAGAGATGAGGACAGTAACTGAATTCGAAAAAGCATGGGACAAACACAGAGGATCTCTAAAGGTAAAAAGTGGACTGTTGTAGTTGTTGATATGGAAGGACAGACTAGATAGGCCATGTGGTCTTTTTCTGTCGTCATATTTCTATGTTTCTATGTTTCTCCTCTGAGTGAGCTCCATTTACCTGTACCCTTTGTTGCCTCCCACTAAATCAATTTCTAACCCAAGCAGTAACTTTAGGGCCCATCCCTAGGGTGCTCAGTTTGTTTATTTCGCCTATGCGGAATGGTATCAAATGCTTTAAAAATGTAATGTGTGCCTTTGAGTCAGTCCTGACTCCTGGCGACCCAGAAGCTCATGGGTTTTCTTGGCAGTGTCACCGGAAGTAGATTGCCAGGCCTTTCTTCCGAGGCAATGGAGGGTGAAGTGACTTGCCCAAGGCCACAAAGAGTGCTAGTGGGAATTGCTTTACTGCAATCTAAATACACCACATTTAGGGCTCTCCCTCGGTCCAACTCCCTGGTCACTCAGTCAAAGAAATCAATCAGCATGGATTCATCAGCCTCTGGTGAATCCATGCTGCCTCGGATCTGGTAATCCGTTGGACTCCAGAAAACTGGAAACCTCCTAGAAAAAGATGTAGCAACAACCAGCGAGTAGCATGTTAATGCCTAGGAAAAATAGGGAAATAAAATGAATATGTTGCTGAGCTGAATGAAGAGCAAGGTAAACAAACATACTTCCTCGTGCATTAAACAGAACATAGCCCTGCAGGACAAATAGGGCATTCATATAAAATAATGTGATCCAGCACAGAAACTAAATACAGTTTGTATTGCAATATTCTGTGATTCCTGGGCTGCTCAGTGGTGAATCTGTAATGCTAAAGCACTCTGTGGAGGTTTTCTGATGCTCCCAAGGCATGCTGTCTGCGATGGGGAGCTTAATAAGAAGAGGGGTGGGGGCAAAGAGTATTCGAAAATGTAATGCAGTCTTAGATAGCCATGCCTTCCTGTTCACTTGTCATCTGTAGAAGAGTAACTGACAGTGTCTGTCTGCCTCACAAAAAATTATCTGCTTCATCGACAGGGATCCTACAGAAAGCTACTAGACAGTGTTGCACAGCTGAGGCATGTGTACCAAATCTCCAAAGAAATGGAAATAATACTCCAAAAAAATGAGTAACTGTACGGACGAGCACCATTCGAAGAATTAACAATATATAATTCTTCTCCTCCTGTGAGGACATGTATACTTTTGGCCTGCTATTTCAGTTAGGCAGTTGTCATATGTAACAGCCAGTGCAACATTCATCCCTTCTCACCTGGGTTTGCAAGTCCAAGAACAGGACGCAAGCTACACTGTAGGAATCAAATTCTTCTCAACTCCCACGTTACCATGGAAGAGTACAGATTTCTCAGCACTCGAGAAAAAAAAATAAAGCTCATTATTTTTGAAATAATAAGAAAGTATTTATTTTAGATGCCAATTTGATAATTTCTCTTCTGAAATAATGAATATCTAAATTTGGTTACTTTAGTAATCAAGGTCAAAATACTATTTGGTCTCATTATTTGGGGGTGAAAGGGAGTTTCAGCCTGAATAGCTGCTGCCCCCTCTTCTATTACTTTTAAATGAATAGCCTGGCCCTATGCAGAAGATGTCAAAGAATTTTCCTGGTTACAAAGAACACTGCAGCTGTCCAGACAAAATCAGCCTCCCGTAATCTTAACACATGGCCAAGCTATATTCTTTCGCATGCTCCCGCAACCCTGACATCCCCTTAGACCCTGAGTAAGGTTACAAAATAGGGCCATTAACATTTAGGAAGAGATGCATTTGTAAAGCAGCAGGGAGGAATGATGACATTGTGGACAATTATGGGTCAAACCAGGTAGCGTTTACAAATTTAGCTCTGTTTTAAAAAAAAAAAAATTCTCAACGGATAGTGGCTAGTGCTCCCTAGGTGGGCATGACATGCACAAAGATGTGTTTTTAAGATAGCTATGGTACGCAAACATTTTATATTTTAAATTGGGACCGATACTGTTTCTGTACTACAGAAATACCAGAAGAGTGTGCAAGTGTATCATGCAGTATCAGAACTGTGATTTTTTTTTTTACTTTATCTAAAACTGACCTTCAAATCAGCCCAGTGACTCAATGACAAGCTATGCCGTTCATCTGGGAGGCTTGAGTTCTCTTGCTGAACCTGGCCTTTGTTGCTGGGGCCGGCTGAGGATTATGTGGAAGCAGCTTTTCTGACACTTGAATAGGGTGGAGGATAAAGAGAATTTCAGCCATTGCACAATGGCAGTATGAAGTCTAGTGCTGATCTCTGGCGAGAGGCATGGTCTATGAATTGTTAATGAAAGTGGTTTTTGGTGGATGAAGTAGATCTGGGCAAGAAGCAGTAGTCTGCTAATAAGTGCAGATAATGGAGAGAGGGATAGAAAATGAGCAGCAGAACATATTCCTGCAGTCCTGAAGAATGTTTCTGATTCTGAATGGACTTTCTATTGATTTTTGTGATCTGAGGAAATTGTAGAAGGAAAACAAAAACATGATAGGAGGTCATTGAACAGGACCCTATTTGTGACTATTCTAACCTTTCTAAGACCAGCATGTATTAAACAGTGCAGCACAGAAATGCCAGGCCTGATTTCCCAAGTAAAACCGCATCAAGAAAAATGCTTCTGCTTTGCAGATACCTAAGGGAACACATTTGAACATGCATGGTTTTCAGATGATTAAATATTCTATGCCATATTGTTTTTCCTTTTAAGGTCTGTCTGGTCTGTCTGTCTTCCTTGCTGATAGGTTTTTGTGGGTTTCTGAAGCTACTATTTGAATTCTCATGTTTGAGCAAAAATGTGGTGGCTGATTTTGACTGGTGGGGCCCTTCTCTTTAAATACGTTTTATAAATACGTTCATGGATGCATATGTGTGTCACTAGCGAAAATTAACATAGAACTTTAAATGGCTACTTACCACTTTAAAGTTAAGACTTGCTCTTTACTTGTCACCAGTCATATAATAAGTTAACCGTTTAATGGCTATATATTCTCACTAAGGATCTAGTCCTTAGTGAAACACAAGTTCTGGTGTAAGAGGTAACATTGGAGGGGGACACTTGGCATTAGTGATCATAAATGATCCCATTTGATTTAATAAATGGAGGGAGGACAGCAAGGAAATTCATTGGCTAGTTATTTAACTTTCAAAAGGGAAACTGTGATAAAATGAGGAAAATGGTTAAGAAAAACCTAAAAGGAGCAACTGGAAAGGTTAAGAGTTTACATCAGGCTTGAACATTGTTTAAAGTACTGTCTTAGAAGCCCAGACCAGATGTATTCCATACTTTAAGAAAGTTGGTAGGAAGGCCAAATGACTGCCGGTATGGTTTAAAGGTGAGGTCAGAGAAGCTGTTATAGCCAAAAAAAAAAAGCTTTCGGAAAAAGGAGCCAAATGACAAAAACAGGAAACACTAAGCCCTGACAAGCTAGATGCAAGGCATTGATAAGGCAGGCAAAAATAATTTGAAAAGAAGCTTGCCATGGAAGCTAAAACTCATAATGGAAATATTTTTAAGTACATTAGTAGCAAAAAACTTGTGAGAATCAGTTGTATTATTAGATGATAGAGGGGTAAAACGTGTGCTAAAGGAAGAAGCAGCCATAGTGCAGAGACTGAATGCATGAATTCTTTGCTTTGGTCTTTACCGAAGAAGATGTAGGGAAGTTACCCATGCCAGAAATGATATTTATGTTCAGATCTTTTTATTAACGCATACAGATCACAACATTCTCAGCTTGTGGTGGCTCATACACAGTGTCAGAAATTTACAACCAAAACGTATCTTTCATACAAGTTTTCAAATTCCCCCTCATTCCCTCCACCCCCCCTACCCTCCCCTTCATATCTATTCATAAGAGCTTTTAATTCTAGAAAAACATACTGACCAAGTTGTGCCATGAACGGGTACTTCTGGGCACAAACAGAAGGAGGTAAGTAAACCCAAGCATTAGCATATATACTAGGAAGCTACTTATCATACATCCATAGTCCATTTTGAGATTTCTTCTTCCATTATTAATTCCATGGGATTATTCTCACCCCTTTCAATGGGACATGGGGACACCTATTATCCCTCCTCCCTATGCCCACCTACTCCCATTAGGAAGTATCTTAGTGGCCGCCTGGGTCTTATCCCCCAATCCTATCAACATCATCAACTGCCAATCATCTGCCTCAGAACGGCATTTAAACCGCCGCACCAGAGGCTCTCTGGAGATCGGGGAGAGCAGCAGCATTACTTTTAAGATCGGGGAGTTGAGCGGCAGCTCCTCCGCACTTCCCCATGAACTGCCAATCATCTGCCTCAGAACGGCATTTAAACCGCCGCACCAGAGGCGCGCCCGCGCCTTGCGGGCCCGCGCCTTGCGGGCCCGCGCCTGAGGGCCTCGCAAGAGGGCCCTTTGGCATGGCCCTTAGGCGGTGGACCGTGCGGGACCCTCTATATGCTCTTTCTGTTCAGCGGTATGCTGTTTGTAGTTAATGTAAGGTAATGTAATGTAAGTTATGTACTGTGTTCCCTGTTTGTACTCCTAGTGTTTTGTTGTGATGTAATTATAATGCAATGTATGTTTCCCTCACCTTTGTTTAACTCTGTGCTGTATTAACCGCTTTGATTGAAGGAAAAGGCGGGATACAAAACATGTTAAATAAATAAATAAATAAATAAATCATCAAGGATGGCATTTGTCCCGTCTTTTCATGACCGTCGAGCTACAGGCCATATGTGTATATCATCTTCCTATAAATCTACTACCCCTCTCTTCCCCCATTATTCCACCCCTTCCCCACTTCCAGAGTCCACATAGGGGCATCTCTCCACCTCCTACCTACTCTGTCAGCAGCACACAGTCGGAGAACATTCAAAATGCGACCTCTCTCACGGAGGGTCAACGCCTGCATATATGGTTCCCATTCAGCCAAAAAAGTGTCATTCTCATGTCCACCTTTTTGGACCCCCATGTGTTCTAATAGTAACAGTGAGTCTCCTCCTTCCTCGCACTAATTGTGGGGCCCGACTTAGATATCCAACATTGTAGCAAAAGGCAACATGCCATTAGTAGAACGCAGCCCATCCAGCAACGGTGGGAATCCCGAGCTCCTTCCATATGCGAGACCAGTCCCATAATGGCTACATGTGGATTTGCCTGTATTTGCATCCCCAAAAGTGCTTTCAAAAACTATGCACAGCTGCCCAATATCGTACTGAAAAAGGGCATCTCAAGAACATATACCCCAGGGTGTCTTGTATGTAGCCACAATGGGGGCAGTTTGGTGAAGCACTACTCCCTGCTTGAAATGCCCAGTGCAGTGCTTAATGTATTCACCGTATTATCTTATACTGCATGTCTCGGAAATTTATGCAACTACTAGAATGCGGGATACAACTGAGAGCCTCTATCAAGTTTGACCCCGCTATTCTCACCCCCAAGTCCTGTGTCCACACCTCAGCAAGCAATCCCTCCATCAGTGCAGTCGCCAACTGTAGCCACTCCTGCTGTAAAGTTGCTGTCCGGGCTTGGGATGTGTCAGCAGAGTATAGAAGTTCCTCATCTTGGAACACATTCGGCTATTTATATCTTGTGCCGAAAGGGAATGAAGATAGCTACGCATCTGAATATAACAAAAGACATCCCCTCTTGAGAATCCAAAGTGAGTCTGTAATTCTGAGAAGGCTAGAGGGGCCCCATCCAGATCAACTTCTTGCTTTATTCCTAGTATACTAGTCATTTCCCACAGCCTGTAACCCGTTTCTTCCATTTCTGGTCGAAAATCACTGTTGCCATAAAAAGGAAGAAAGGAGTCATGCTGGGATTTATCTGACATTGGTTACATGCCACGCGCCAGACCCGTCACATTGCCACAAAAACTTCCTGGAAGCGGACAGTTCTCTGCATTCCAGTGATCTACATTTGGAAAGAGCAGTTTCCTTATCATGCTGGACCAATCCAGAAAAGTGGGTTATTCTCCCTTGCCAGCAGATAGAGGCGGCCTTGAACATCTTTTAATGTCATCAGGAGGTATAACCATTGGTTCAACACTGAGAGAAACCAGTGTTTGCCGCTTCCCACAGATGGCAAGGTGTTCGAACTGGCCCAAACATGGTTCTGTGCCTGTGTGACTGAGAACTGTAAGCTCAATGGTGCTCGCAGCTTGGGTATGCTCCTATCTCCTTGAGCCGGCAACTGCCCTTTATCCAGCACTGCTACCCCACAGGTTCCAGCACTGGTGGACTGGAGAGGTGGAGGGGGGGGTAGTAAGTTGGGTCAGGCCCTTCTTCCCTCTTGCTGTCCTTTATCTGCCTGCTGAACGTTTCTGATTCTATTTTTTTTTTAATTATTTTTCTTTGTCCATTCATTTTTATTAGGCTGTATTTGGCTGTCTGTGCTGCTTTTAAAAAAGCATTGTAAATTAAAAAAAACAAAACAAGTCAGGCCTTGTTTTATTTTTGGCAGCAGGGCCTCTTGGTCTGCGCAGATGACTGGGGAAGCCTTGTTTGGGTTTCCCCGACTGGCCTTTTGGGTGCTGAGATTTACTTTTGGGGTCTCCCTTTTTGCAGCAGCCTGTGACATTTTTTTTTGGTGTTTCCTTTTTTGCTGCCCTATGCAGAGATTTTTTTCCAGCAGTATATATATATTTTTTTTTTTGTTGCGTGGAGCTTTAAGCATGCTCGGTGCTGTTTTTGTCCCCTCTGCGATAATGCTTAGAGCCTGATTTTTGCCTTCTGGGATCCTCCACAGGGGGTCTGGGGACCAGTGCTGATTCTCTTGTCTCCTCTGAGCTCTCCACGCTTTTACTGCCTGCTAGGCAGGTGGCCCTCTTGGAGGACCCGCAAGGTATCTATGCTGAGGAACAATGGGTAAGGAGGCCTCAGGCTCTAACCAGCAGCCTCCTTCACTACTGGTTTTTGAGATCTTGACCTTGAGCTCCCAAGCGACCTTGTATGTGGACTTGGTGGCCAGAGCCCTTTTGCACTGGGTTCAGTAACTACTGGACAGCCTGGAGACTGCCCAATTGGAGTCTGCAGCCATGTATGTGGCAGATACCTTGTAAAACCTGATCAGGATCTCCTTCAAGTCCATGGTGGTAGTTGTGGCTAAGCAGTGGCTCTGGTTTCACCATTGGTCAGTTGATGCAGTGTCCAAGTTATGACTGCGAATACTCCTCTTCAAGGGCAGATTGCTCATTGGGGAGGATTGAAGTTGGTGAAAGACCTTGGGGAGAATCATTCTCAAAGGCCTCTGGAAGACAAGCCCAGGGGCACAAGGTCTGCCTCTCGAAGGGCCTTGTATGGAGTCTGGAGATGCTCTTGGTCTGCTAGACTCTTCTGGGTCAGCTCTTCCTCATGCCAGAGAGGTTGCTCAAGCTGCAGAACCAACTTGGGGATTTTTGTGCGCTGCCTGTTTCTTTTGCCTGGAACTACCGTCAACTTCTAGGATCCATGGCATTGATCCTGGAGCTGATCCCTTGGGCCAGAGTGCACATGTGCCATCTTCAGAGGCATTTGCTGTCTCCCTGGTCTCCCCTGTCCTCAGCTGTTCAACCAGACCCTTCCCCTCCCCTGGGAGATCAAGAATCAATGAACATGGTGGTTTCAGTCTCTCCATCTGATCAGTAGAAGCCTCTAGAAGCACTAGATTGGGTGATAATCACCACAGATGCTAGTCTAAAGAGCTGTGGGGCTCACTGTCTAGATTGGTCTTTGGTTTCCTCAGGAGGTCTCATTGTCAGTCAACCAGTTTGAGGCTAGTGCGATCCACCTGACTCTGGTGATGTTTCATTCCTTGTTAGTGAGTGAGGTAAACTGTGTGTTTTCGGGCAATGCCACCGCAGTGGCACATGTCAACAAGCAAGGTGAAATAAAATGCCAAGATGTCTCTCAAAGTGGCAGAACTGTGCAGTTGGTTAAAAGAACATCTGATTACTATCAGCCACCCACGTAACTGGTGTTGACATTGTTGCAGCTTGACTTCTTAAGCTGGAACATTAGATCATGGAGAGTGGGACTTGAACCCTGATAGTGTGAAGGTGGGGCCTACTGGTATTCAATCGTATGACTTTTCGGATGAGTGCCAAGGGACCTGCTGGCAGAGGGCTTGAAAACCTTCCTTCAAATGTGACCCAGTTGGAGTGGAGGAGTAGCCTAATGGTTAGAGCACTGGCTTGGGAACCAAGAGACCAGAGTTTGATTCCCACTAGTACTTCTTGTGGCCTTGGAAACTTTCAAGTAATCAGTGTCCCTGTTTAATGTATATTACCAAGTTTAAGTTACAATGCAAACCTCTTTGACTGAAATGGTTAAAGCAGTATTAAAAAACCTGTTAAATAAAAAATTAAATAAGAGGACTTTCATATGTCTTTCCCTCCCCCACCCACCCCCGACCCTTGATGAACTGCCTCCTGCACAGGATTCTATCTTATCTGGTTTTGATGATTCTTGTAGCCTCCGACTGGCCACACAAACAATGATGCATAAATCTCTTGAGTCTTTCGGTGGGGTCAAGAGAAAGGCCGTCTTTGGCAAGGGCTTCTGGTGATAGAGGATCCCATTCCTTTCTCACTTACAGCCTGGCCCTTTAAGTGTATGCTGTCCAAGAAAGGCTACTTCGGAACGATAGTGGATATTCTCTTCTCAAGGGCCACAGGACCTCAACCTTGACCTCTGAGAATTTGGAGGGTTTTTGGGAGGTGGTGTTCTTCTCAGGCTCTGATGGCTGAGAAGGCGGAAATTGGCACCATTTTGTCCTCCTTCTGGCTTGAACCAGGGGTTGGCTCAGAACTCTCTTAAAGTTCAGGTGGTGACCTGGCATGCTGCCAGGGGCATATTCTGATTTTTCTCGCTTCTTCAAGGGAGCATAGCAGCTTTGTCTGCCAGTGGGCCCTCAGTGGATTTTTTTCTCTAGATATTGAAAGGGCACGCCCCCTTTGAGCCTATTTATAGGACCTCTCTTGAAGATCTGATCCTTAAGGTGGTTTTCCTGATGGCTATTGCATCCACTGTGTAAGTGTTGGAACTGCAGGCCTTGTCCTATTGCGAGTATCTTTTGTCATCTTGGCTGCTTCTGTCTCCTTGTGAATGGTGTTGTCCTTTCTCAATGGTCCTCTTCCCTATTTTTTTTCTCAGACTGTTGTCCTGCCCTCTTCCTTTGAGGAGCACCTTCGGTCAGACCCCTCTATATGGTGGATGTGTGGAGAGCTCAGTTACTTGCTCTCCTGATACAGGAACTAGGAATTGTTTTTTATATTTACGCAGATGATATTTTCCTTATTTCATACACTACTACTACTATTATTAATCATTTATATAGCGCTACAAGGTTGTCAGACGGCTGCCTGGGTGAGAATCTTCACAGTCTTTGCAAGTGCATATCTCTATATGATTTGCAAGGTATTGTGGGCAATGTAGTTCATTCACACCAGACACAGCTGCTGACAATAATTTAGTTGTGCTCTTGGGTAAAGCCAATAAGATATTTATTTATGGGGTTATTTCTCCCAACACAGATATGCTTGGTAGCACATAAATTAGGTTACTTGCTTTCAGTGTTAACTTGGAAAAACAAAGTTAAAATCAGGAAAACAACAAATGAAAAGCCACAAAGCAAGAAACAAACTGTTCTTTTCAGGTTAACTTCTGATTACTTCCCACATAGATACAGAAGTGATTCTCTCCTAGCTCACAAGCAATTAGGTAAGGCTTAATTGCTAGCAGTTACCAGCTGAAACCCCTTAGCTGGCTTGCCTTCCACTGTGTGGGTCAAATCCTGCTTCAGGAGCTTTTTTGAGTAGATTAAAGAACAAATTTGTATTTCTTTGTGATGGTTGCTGTACTTTATAACAGAAAGTTACCAACGGAATTTAGATAGAGAGCAGTCCATATAAACAGGATCCTCATCTGCTATTATTCCCCCTTGTTCAACAAGCATGGGTTCAATATCATGGATTGGCACAGATGAATCTCTCAATGGAGCATTTTCAGGAGAATACTTGTTTCCCTGCTGTCTTTCAAGGAGTGGAGGAGTGGCCTAGTGGTTGGGGCAAGGTACTTCGGGCCGGAAGGTCGGGGGTTCAAATCCCACTAGAGGACAGCAACCTTGGGCCGGAAGGACTGGGGTTTCTAGTCCCACAGGTGCTCCTTGTGGTCTTGGGCAAGCCACTTAACCCTCCATAGCCCATGTTCCCTGTAAAATAGTTCTCTGTGTGCTGTGCTTTCCTGTCTAATCAATGTGTTTATACCTCAAAAATTTCCTGTCATGATTTGACAATTTCCAATCTGTAATCAAAACCGCTGCTGATCGCTGGAAGTAGCGGTATACAAATGTATACTAAATAAAATAAAAAAATAAAATATAGCTAGGGCATAGATCAGTGTTCATACCTGAGCTTCCATTGCTGCTAGAGTTCCTCTCTATATAGCCTGGCCAGTATGTAGTCCAGTTCTTATGTCCAGCCTTCCAATCCAGATCCCTGGACACTGGATCACATACCTTCTGGCACAGGTCTTAGGGTCCCTTCCACGTGCAGCCGTCTCCCTCACAGGTAGCCTCTGGTGATTCCTAGCTCTGCAGCACCATTCCTCTGGCTTTCCCCAGTCCAATGGTGTATGCTGGCCCTTGGAATACCTCCCAGTATACGTACTGCTTTGGACTCTTCTAGACCTCTCAAAAGCTTTTCTCTTCCTTCTTCCAAAGGGTCTCTTTCCCTCTCTGTCCGTCCGGTTTGGCTTCTGCTTCTGATGATCCTTCAGATGAAACTGATGATCAAACTCAAGCTGATTCTCAGGATACTGAGGACAATTCTCTGGATATCCAAGGTGATCATGAAGATGGTCATCTGTAGAATAAACTCTACTCTTATTCTGCTTAGATGAGTGATCCTCCCTAAGACAGCGCAGCTGTGCTGAATCAGGCCCTGCCCTTTGAGGTGAGTGCTTAGGGATTACCTCATAGCCCTCCTGATTAAACACACGTTTCCTCACTTCAGCTCCTCTAATGGCTGTTGGAAACCTGGTGCATTCTGGGACTGGTAGTCTTTTATGGGAAAATTCTGTTTTCTTATTTCTACCAGAACTGACAGGTTGCTTGTTCAGAGTCACTTCACCTTTTCTGTAGCTCCTTCCTGAGCTATGATAAGCTTCCTTATCACAAGGTGCACTGCACAGATACATGTAAAAACTACAGTCCCTGCTCATCAGAGCTTAGAATTTAATCAAGACAGACAATACAATAGAACTTTTTTTGTAAAATTCAAGGCACAACTCAAGACCCACCTATTTGGTACAGCCTTTGACATTCCATCCAATTCCATTTAGTGGTCTCTATCAGTGTTTGCCCTTCCCACTTTACCTTCATTTCTAATCTCTGTACTCCTTGTGTTGTCCTGTCTTGTGTTCCCCCGCTTTCCTATCCTTTGGTATTCTTTTCTTTTCTAGGGTTTATGTTATTTTATTGTGAACTGCTCTGCTGTCCCCACTAAGGGCGTTATATCAAGTATTAATAAATGAAATGAAATGAAATAGCTGAGAACAAGGGTACAACTAGGGAAGATAAGGAGAGACATAGGAGAATAAGGGCTGGCCTGCCCACTAGGCTACTGCCTAGGGCTGTAGACCCTGGCAGGCAGTACAGCATGACTTTTTGAAGCAGTGGCTTTGTACCACCACTTTGGTGCCCACAGCAGGCCATGCGTTTCAACTTGCGTGGCATGAAATTCATGGCCTGCCACCCCAGACACCTTCTAACACAACTTCCTGTTGGAAGGGGACAAGAGCAGCAGACCGCTGCACAGAGCTGCTGCTTTTAAATCAGGGGAAGGGTCATGCCGTTGTCTTCCTGCGGCCAGGGTAGAGGAACAGCACGATGGGGCTCTCACCTGGGGCAGCAGAAGCCTTTGGGCTGGCCCTAGAGTCCTCTTTCCCAGATCTTACTCCTATAAATCAATGTTTGACCAAGATCACTTACTGTCTCAAACAAAATTGTCTTAAGCTGAATCCTGCCAAACTACAGCCACTTGACTGACTGGCTCCACAACCTCACCCATGCCTGGCCTAGGCGTTGATGATCTGCTCACTCTTACTCCTTTCTTCCAGTACCTAGGAATACTTTTGTTACCAAATTCTTTCACTGTGCAAATAGGAGCAATAGCCAACACCTTATTTTACACTGTATGTTGCATCTGTGAGCTTTGCCCTTTTTTTCAACACTAAGGCTCTCACAATCCTCATTCTTAGCCTCGTAATCTGGCATCTGGACTACGGGAATACTGTTTACTCTGGTGTTCCAGCATTTCAAATAAAATGTTTACAATCAATTCAGAATGTGGCTATTTGTATTAGAACGTAGCCCCCCCCCCCCCTTCTTCATTGAACACCATTGGCTTCCTATCACTTCTAGGATTATGTTTAAAATCTTTACTTTAGCCCATAAGGTCTTGCATACTGGACAACCAGAATATTTAGCTTCACTTCTCATCCTACATGCCCCTAGACACGTGTTGAAATCTCTACATGGAAATCGTCTTCACATGCCATCACTATCCCAGGCCAGGTTCAAGGTAACTAAACAATCCACTTTCTATATTAAAGCCCCGCTACTATGGAATTCTTTACCACCAGATCTAGGCTTGGAACAATGCTATCGTAAGTTCCGCTCTCAAAACCTACTTATTTGATTAGCCATTCGGCCCCCTCTGAACGCTGCCCTAGGAGGGCTCTATGAATGTGTATATGTACATCTCTCGCGCTCTCTCTCTCTCTCTCTCTCTCTACTTTCTCTGACTCTCCTTTCTACACATTGTAGATCCTTTTCTGATTTTATTATGAAAATGTGAACCACTTTTATTATTTTTTTTAAAAGACGCTATATCGAAAAGCTACCGTATTTTTCGCACCATAAGACGCACCCGACCATAAGACGCACCTGGTTTTTAGAGGAGAAAAATAGGAAAAAAATATTCTGAACCAAATTTCCCCAAAATACTTCCTCACCATCTCCATAGGTGATAACAAAGGAGACCTAGGGAAATTCAGAAACCGCAGGTTACACCGACGGACCTGACTTTCCAGATATTCCAATTTTGCTGATAGAAACAGTTCTGTCCTTAATGTGAGCAGCAGCCAAGTCCTTAAACTGCCCAACATCCTGTTCCAATCTGGAGATTTTCCCAACTTGTTTATCCTGGACACCAGTGAGGTTAGCACAAGTTAATTTAACCACCAAAAGCTCAGTACTCACAGACCCCAAAACATTAATCAGGGAGGTGTTCAGTGCTGCCAGGCCTTCCCACAGCATTTCCATTGTGATCACTGCAGGTGTCGCCAACATGCCGACACCCGAAAGGACCTCCTCTTGACCAAGTACAGCTGCAGTCTTCCCCTCCGATGGCACATCTCCCACAACTACCTTCTGCTGCACCTTCACGCCAGGAGAAAGAGATAATGCCACTGAAACACCCCCTACATCAGGGGTCTGCAACCTTTAAGACATAAAGAGCCACTTGGACCCGTTTCCGAAGGGAAAAATAAAACTGGGAGCCGCAAAACCATTGCGACATTTAAAACAAATCTAACACTGCATATATTGTTTCTTACCTTAATGCTATATACAGGAAGGTGGAGACCAGAAGATTCCCAAAGGAAAATATCAATTTCAATAATTAAAGCTATTGCTTATTTTACAAGAAAGGAGGAGAAGCAAACAGTAATGGTTTTCAGGAAAACATGAGAAACATAAAACATCCTTAGCTGTGAAGGGAAAGGGATTTGAACCCCCGACCTTCCGGCCTGAAGTACCTGGCCTTTACCATTTTTGTTGCTCTTCTCTGTACCTTTTCTGATTCTACTATATCTTTTTTAAGATATGGCGACAAGAATTGCACACAATATTCAAGGCATGGTCACACCAATGGGGACAAAGGGAGTTGAAAAACATTTCATTTTCAATTTAATGATTTTAATATGCTACCTTTTGGAATTTAAACCCATTATCTTTCTATTTCTCTGTTTGCTTGGAAGTGATATTGTTGCTGTCATGGGATGGAGGCAATGTAATGACTCCCCTTCCCTCCTTCAGACCTTGTTGCTTAAACTTAAAACTAAGCCGTACCCTCCCCTCCGTGGGTAACAGTCCCAGATGGCAACAGAAATATGCATAACTGCTCGAATTAGCAGGTTTAAAATTTCTGAACAGTAATGCCAAATGCTACTGCTTTCTATCCGTTCTCAGTGATTAGATATTGGGGGATAAAGACTTTTTAATGGGTTGAAAAGCAACATTTTCCATAAGTGCTATAGTAATATGTATTGTTTTTTATTTAGAACACGCGTCCAGCACGAATAGTACCCATAAACCGACGTAGCGCTAATTTAAGGCATGTCACGCAAGAAGAAACCACTATTTACTTCCACAGCAAAGAAGCACCGCTAACACTGTACACACTGGTTTCTATCTACACTGGTCCACGTTCAGACTACGTAAAGCACTAATTGACTATGCCTTGGATACTCTCTGCCCCTTCAATCACTCTCTGTCAAAACGACAGAAAGAAAGGATACTTTCTTTACTCCAGTAAACCACTCTCGCTTCACCATTCACATCCGCCATCTTCAAACCGCCGCCACCCAACAGCTGGCGCGAGGCCGCACCCCAAAACGTCGCAACCCATTGGCTCGTTGCCTCCCCAATCTCTTTTCCTATTGGGCAAGAACTGCTACAGACGTTCGCATGGGCAGTGGCGCCGACAGAGAGGATATAGCAACCGGTAGAGAGGAATGCTGGGATTGGTAGTTTACTTTCCTATCAGTCTCTCTCTTTCAGCACACGAAGAAAACTACAAAGCCCAACCGTAATCAGGACGACGACCGCCGACGAGTCTTGTAAAGGCTCTGGTCTCTGAGCGCGTTCTAGTCTCTGAGCGCGTTCTAGTCTCTAACGCGCGTCTCCTAGTGACGGAGGGACGCCAGTGAGCTCATCGAGAAGGGGCGTTGACTTGTGTGAAGAGAGGATCCTCACTGGTGCAGGGTTGTGGGATGGAGGAGAAGAACGGCAGTGTTAAGTCTTATCTGGAAACTTTGACCCTGGGTGTGAGCAAACTTCTCGGTGAGTGGTGGTGTTAAGGGTGCCGCTGCGGTTTCCTCTTCCCAGTGTGCTCCGGAGCCACGGCAAAGGTGAAAAAGAGCCGCATGCTACCAACAGTAGAGAGCGCACCTCAAGACAAAGGAAAAAGACAGTCTGAGGAAAACTAAAAATTCTTCTATTCGCACCATAAGACGCAGGCACTTTTCCTCCCACTTTTTGGTGAGGAAAAAGTGTGTCTTATGGTCCGAAAAATACGGTAATAAACAATAAACCATACTTTAAGATTACTAACCCTTTTCGCTGGTTGGACCATCTTTTTATTCTCTTCAGCAGTCTTAGGAAAGGATAGGCAGAGAGCAAGTCCTTGATTGGCTTCTGGATTAAGGAGGCCATTAGTTCATTATACCTTCTGGCTGGAAAGCAGGTGCCAGAGGGAGTCTGAGCTCATTCCACTAGGGCACAGGCCTCCTCCTGGCTGGAGTCCGTCTTGGTTTCTCTGGAGGACATTTATAAGGTGGCTGACTGGTTGTCTGAGTACCTTTTGTGAAGCATCACAGGTTGCATGTGGAAGCTGGGGCAGATAGCGCCTTTGGCAGGGCATTTCTTTCCAGAGTATCGCCTTCCCACCCTGGATCCTGACTGTTTGGGTACATCCCATTCATCTGAACTGGTCTAGCACAATGATAAAATAGGAGAAGTTTGACATACCTGATAATTTTCTTCCGTTGAATTGTGCTAGACCAGTCCAGGACCCATCCTTGAAGACTTTTCCTACTGGCTTGGAAGTCCTTTCTTTTGATTGCATTGTTAGTATTGGTGCCTGACAAAGAGTCAATTATGGTAAGAAAATCAAATACTTGTTCTGAAATTTTGTTCCAATTTACGATTGGTTTTTAACATTCATAATTGATGAGTTTTTCTGGATGTCATATTGGCTTCTCTCAGTGCTGCACCAAAAGATTAAACCAAGTGATGATATCACTGAAAGTTGCTGAAATCTGCGTCTACATGTTGGTAAAGGAGCATTACTCACTCTGGACTGATTTAGCAGGATTCAAGGAAAGAAAAGTATCAGGTGTGTAAAATTTCTTCTTGAAATACCAAGCACTCCTTGTGGCATTCCTTGAGCAAGTCATTTAACTCTCCATTACCTCAGAAGAATCCAAGTTATCAATGTCTTTTTAATGTCCATTACCAAGTTTAAGTTACAATGTAAACCGCTTTGACCAAAATAAATCGCTTTGACCGTTAAATAAATTAATTAATTAATTTACATTTGTTTATGATCTACTCCTGTAAATACTGACCCCTTTTATTCAAAGACTTAATTTCCTTCAGCTTCAGAAAGTGGGAAGATTCATAACAGGCTTGATTTAAGAAGATAGATACATAGATCACTTCACACCGGTATTCTACTCTATTTATTTACATTCTCTTATATACCGCGCTATTCTGCATCAGTGTGGTTTACATTGAACAAACTGAAATTACATTGAACAGGGCATTATAACTAGGAGATAACTATTTTTTACAGGGAACATGGGCTATGGAGGGTTAAGTGGCTTGCCCAAGACCACAAGGAGCACCTGTGGGACTAGAAACCCCTGTCCTTCCGGCCCAAGGTTGCTGTCCTCTAGTGGGATTTGAACCCCCGACCTTCCGGCCTGAAGTACCTTGCCCCAACCACTAGGCCACTCCTCCACTCCACTCTACCTCTCTGATGTAGTTCATTTTCATTGCCCTCCAAGAATCCTCAGATCAATTCATGCTAACCGGCTATTTCTTCCTTCCCCATCTCAGGCTCGTCTAGAGTCCAAACGCTCTTCTGCCTTCTTCTTTCTCCGCCCCCTTCTGTGGAACTCTCTGCCGTCTGCACTTAGTTTGGAACTTTCCTTTCCCACTTTTAAAGCTAAACTCAAGACTCACCTTTTTTGCACGGCTTTTGATTTCCCTTCCCCCTTCCCCCCTTTCTCCTCCCCCTCATTGATAACTGATAGCATCTCATTCCTTTCGTTATTATTATTGCTTGCTGTCTCTTCCTTTTAATGCTATCTCTTTCCTGTCAATAAATGGTGTTCTTTTTCCGTTCCTCCTTTCCCCGGCAGTATCTTTGTTTTATTGTAAACCGCTGTATGCCTGTGGTTCTGGCGGTATATTAAGTTTTTAAATAAAGATAAAGAAAAGAATTTCAAAGCATTCTTTGATAAATTACGCATATATGTTACATCTTATGAACTCCATAAGGAAGCTCTCTTTGTCGCAATGCAAGTACTATGCCGAGCATTAGCAGTAAATTTGAGAGACTGAGGACGTACTCCACATGTTCTGGCTTAGAAGTGAGGTTCATGACTGTCATGGTATGTGCAAAACTCACCCATTTGGAGAAACTGCCCTGAAAGAAACATTTTAAAATATGTATTTTTATGAAGTGTATTTTATGATTTTTGTTTTCTTTTTAAGTGCCGTCAAGTCAGTGCTGACTCCTGGCGGCCCAGCAGTCTCTGGGTTTTCTTGGCAAGGTATGAACAGAAGTAGATTTCCAGGCCTTTTCTTCCGAAGCAAGGGAGGGTAAAGACCAGTACTGTACATGCTGAAACTTTTTTTATTTTTGTTTACTAAGGGTTTTTTTTCTCATTACATTAATGGACAAATTTTTTCCATGTTCAAATCTTGCTTGCCCATTCAGCCCTAGACTGTTCATGACAAACCCCTGAGCAGAGAAGTCTGTAATGAAATGGAGAGGATCTTATCTGAAGAGAAAAACTAAGCAGCCTTGTGTAATGATTATGATTATTTGTAAGTAAATTGAGTTGGCTTGAACGTGACCTCATGACTAGAGGTTGATCATCACATTTTGGGTACCTCCAGGCATAATAACTTGCAGTAGGAAACAGCATGTGTAAAATATATTCTGTCTTTGAGCTGTAGACTTTCGATGCATTGTCTTCAGTAGTAACCACATGACAGCATTAGATTTTGTTTTGTCTGTCACAGACACTATATTGGTATAAATACCTTAGGAATGATAAGAACATAAGAGATGCCATATTGCCTCAGACCAAGGTCCATCAAGCCCAGTATCCTGTTTCCAAAGGTGGCCAATCAAGGTCACATGTACTTGGCAGGTTTCCAAAAAGACACACAGTTTCTACAGTGCTTGTGCTGGGGCAAGCAGTGGATTTTCCGGTTCCTCTTTAATAAGGGTTTATGGACCTTTCCTCCAGGAACTTGTCCAAACCTTTTTTAAACCCAGCTACACTGACAGATTTTACTATATCCTCTGGTAACGAATCCCAGAGTTTGATTACGGGTTGAGTGAAAAAATGTTTTCTCTTATTAGTCTTAAATGGGTTATATTGTAGCTTCATTGCGTGTCCCCTAGTCTTTTTACTTTTTGGGTAAACAATTGATCTATTTTTACCTGTTCCACTCCATACATTAATTTATATATGAGATTTATTTTATTTATTTATTTAACCAGTTTTTCTATACCACCTTATCCTTCAGTCAAAGCAGTTTACATTATTTAATTACTACAAATAGGTACTGTATATATTCCCTTATCCCCAAAGGGCTCACAATCTACCGTATGTGTACCCTCCATTGCCTCAGGTACACATAGATAGTGAGCCCTTTGGGAACAAGGGAATATATCCAGTACCTGCTTGTATCAATTACGTAGCATAAACCGCTTTGACTGAAGGATAAGGCGGTATAGAAAAACTGGTTAAATAAATAAATATAATAAATATACCTCTATCATATCCCCCCTCAGCCATCTCTTTTCCAAGTTGAAGAGTCCTAACCTTTTAAGCCTTTCCTCATAGGGGTATCCTTCCATCCTCTTTACCATTTTGATTGCTCTGTACGTTTTCTAATTCCGCTATATCCTTTTTTTTTTTTATTAGGTTTTTAATCAGTTTAACACCAACTAATATAAAGACAATCAGAAAAGAAAAAACATACCAATCCATAGAATCATTTATACACAGAAACAAATCTGATTTAGCCCACATATTTGGGATTCGACAGTGGCATTACAATAATCGAGATACAAATTAAGAAACTAAGGCACACAACCCACCTAACAGGAGGCAAAACAAAAACTGCACTCCCCTTATTCCGCTATATCCTTTTTAAGATACGGCAACCAGAATTGCACACAGTATTTAAGGTGCAGTCACACCATGGAATGATATAGAGGCATTTTAATATCCTTGGTTTTATTCTCCATTCCTTTCCTTATGATTCCTATCAGTTTATTTGCTTTCTTGGTCGCCGCTGCACACTGGGCGGAGGGTTTCAACGTATTATCCACGGTGACACCTAAATCTTTTTCCTGGATGGTGGTTCTTAATGTGGAACCTTGCATCATGTAACCATAGTTGGGGTTGTTCTTTCCTAAGTTCATAACTTTGCACTTGTCCACATTAAATTTCATCTGTCATTTGAATATCCAGTCTTCCAGTTTATCAAGGTCCTCTTGCAATTTTTCACAATCCTCTTCTGCTTTAACAACTTTAAATAATTTTGTATCATCTGCAAATTTGTTCACCTCACTCGATATTCCTATTTCCGGGTCATTTATGAATATGTTAAAAAGCAGCGAGCCCAGCACAGACCTCTAGGGAACTTCACTATTCACCTTTCTCCATTGAGAAAATTGGACATTTAGCCCTACCCTCTGCTTTCCATCTTTTAACCAGTTCCTGATCCACAGTAGTACACTGCCTCCTATCCCATGACTTTTTAATTTCGCCAAGAGTCTCATGAGAGACCTTGTCAAAGGCTTTCTGAAAATCCAGATACACTATATTGACCGACTCATCTTTGTCTATTTTTTCATTCACACTTTCAAAAAAATATAACAGATTAGTAAGACAAGATTTTCCTTGGCTAAATACATGTTGGCTTTCTCCCATCAAACTATAACTATCTACATGTTCAGTAATTTTGTTCTTTTTAATGGTTTCTATCATTTTGCCTGGTACTGATGTCTGGCCCACCAGTCTGTAGTTTCCTGGATCATCCCTGGAACCCTTTTTAAAAATTGGCATTATATTGACCATTTTCCAGTCTTCAGGTATTAGTGATTTTTAATAATAATTCACAGATTACTAATAGTAGGCCTGCAATCTCATCTTTCAGTTCTTTTAACACCCTCTAATGTATGCAATGATGATTTACTACTCCTCAGTTTATCAAATACTTGTAATACATCTTCCTGGTTTATCAATATTTCTTTCAAGTCTTCTGGTATATCACCTTTAAAAACCATTACAGGCGTGGGTAACTTCCCTCTATCTTCTTCAGTAAAGACCGAAACAAAGAATTCATTCAATCTCTCCACTATGGCCTTGTTCTCCCATAGTGCCCCTTTTACCCTTCTATCATCCAATGGTCCAGCTGACTTTTTCAGAGGTTTGTTTTTACGAATATACAGTACTTGAAAAAGTTATTGTGTGTTTTTTCTTTCATGGCAAGCTTTTTTTTCAGATTCTCTTTGCCTGCCTTATCAATGCCTTGCATCTAACTTGCCAGTGCTTATGTTGTTTCCTGTTTTTGTCATTTGGCTCTTTTGTCTATTTCCTGAAGGATGCTTTTTTGGCTACAACCTCTCTGATGTTGCCTTTAAACCATGCTGACAGTTGTTTGGTCTTCTGGTTTTTATCATCAGAGCTTTGATGCAACACTTTTTAGAAATTATATGACTGGTTCTTTCTTTCCCACCTATCAACAAACTTCTAAGCGTTTAAACATCACATTCATAATAAAATGGAGGTAAAACGAACAGTAAAAATACAGCAGTCACCATGTTCTCTAAATAAAAGCATGTTGAAAAAGCTGAGTCTTTTAGACGTCTTAGAAATTCTAAATAATTTTGAATAGATTAGGCTGAGTGCAGAAAGGCATTTCCCAACTTTGTTTTGATAACTGAAAAGAGGCAAGAATTCGATTCATTACAAATCTGTGAGGATGGAGACATGCTCTACAAACATTGCAGAGTTCATATTGATTATAAGCGGGGCTTTTTTTGAGGGGCTACACGGTGGTACGGAGTACCACAACTTTTTCATTGCCTGCTAAAATTGGCCCATGGTCCTCGTGCATTAATGAAACAGTCCTGCATATGAATACTGGTACCTTTTTTATTGCTAGGAAAAATGTGCTTATTAAAAGAACTCAAAAGTAGACATAATTCATTTACTGTAAGGGTTGCAGTAACTTAAACACAAAACAGAGGCACCTGTATTGTAAATGTTACAAAATCAGCAGCCAGCGGAATTCAAACAACACAGGCTGAATATAATCATAATTTCTCAACCTTGAATTACCTGTACAGTGGCATTTTCTGCAAACTGTATCAGTTTAATAACATACCGTGGCAAGCCAAGATATATCATGTTACAGTAGTCTAAATAATGTAAAACAAAAATTTATACTATTCTAAAATCTGAGGGATCTAGATATATGTTTAAATGTTGGGGGGGGGGGGGTCTTTTCTCCTTCCTAATTGATAGGAATGTTTGTTTACTGGTGTTAAGCTAATCTGCAAACTTGTTTTGAGGTTTGTCACCAGCTGTAGACATGAAGGTCACATTTTTAGGACCAGGATCACACAAGGACGATTCATGGGTAGGGTATTGGTTACATGGGCATTGGCATGCCACTTTGAGACACCACTGGAAAAGTCAGAGAGGTGGAAATGTGTTTTCATGGGCCCGATATTTCAAGCGATTAACACGGTTAGCAGGGCTGCTAACCGCATTAATCACGGTAAATGGGATATTCAGTGGCACTGAATATCTGTGGCTGCTGGCTCTGCACGCCCCGATGCTAACCGCTTAGCATCTGGGCATGTCGGGGCAGTCTGGAGTCGAGTAGAGGCAGTGCCCATCGGTAACCACTAACCAGGCAGCGGCAATATTGAGCTGCTACCCGTTTAGCAATATGTGGCACAAGCCAGGCGTAGGAAACCCTGACCTAACTTTTGCCACATATTGCGATCCGGGTAGCAGCTCAATATCACCGCTGCCTGGTTACCAGTTGGCAAAAGCGGCTAACCCAGATATTCAGTGCCGGGGCTGAACATGACCTCACCATTTAATATTCAGTTCCGGCGGCTAGCTGCCGGCACTGAATATCAGGCCCCGTGTTCCTAGTAAGATGTTTTTGGCAACGCTCCTGTTTTGACCGGTTTGCTGTATTTTTAATTAGTTGGCTTGGGGCAGTGGTTCCTAGCCTGGTCCCGGGGACACATGGGCCTCATCAGTTTTCAGGATATTCACAGTGAACATGCATGAGAGAGAATTGCATGCACTGGCTCCCTTGTGTCCAAATCTGTCTCATGTTTTCTCAGTGTTGCTATCCTGAACACCTGACTGGGTTAAGATTCTCCTAGCTTGGGGAAAGCAGTTTAAGCAAATGTATAATGTCCAGGGAGTGGTTTGGTGGCACAGAAGATAAAGTGATTGGTCTAGATACCACACCATCTTGAGCATATCCCACTTCTCTTTAATCAGAGTAACATGCTCTAGTCATTTAATAGCAACTCTCTTTTTAGTCCATTTTTTTGGGGTGTGTATAAATTGTACTCAACCAGTCAACCAGTTCATTTAGCCTTATTGCTTTAGTCTGTTTGTCTTTTATACTACTCTGCTGAAACTGAGAAAAGGCTTCACAGAGAAAGCTTTGTTAGATGTGTTCATTCAGCTCTCAAAGAAAAATCAACCCTGTTTTTTTATGGGTTTGCTTGAATTGCAGCTATATTTGCATTTTTTCTTTGCGTGTGGCAGCAAAGATTTGTAGGTTATAATAAGCTGCAGCCTTCCCTGTGCTATTGCTCCCTGGTTATAAGTAGACGTCAACCCATCCTGCCATTGGCCCTTTTAATTAGTGACTCACTAGTCTGGGCTAGCAGCAGAGCTGCACGAACAGTCGTTTCCATGGCACGGAGGTGGCATGCATGATTTGCCTGCTAACCTACATTTCTCGCTTGTTAATGGATGACTCAGTGCCTGCATTAGGTGGTGAGGTAATGCAGTGAGACGAGGCTGATGTCATTCCTTTACCTGTGGAGCCTGCTGCGTGCCTACACACTTCACCATTGGCCTCCAGCATCCTTGGGCAGCTCAGCAGTGTTTACAGAGGTGGCTTGGTAACTTTATTTTTTAAAGGGGATCTGACATAATAGGGACGTGAGAAACGGACAGATGATTATCACGTGCAAAGCATAAGAGAAATCTGTGAGCAGATCAGGACTACAGTCCTGCCAGGAACTTAATGTGTGCTTTGACTGACAGGAGCCACAGGTAGAATAATAACAGGCATTATTTACACAGACTATAGCTTTGCAGAACAAAGTGGAAGCCAGCCACTGCATTTAACAAGGAGGGATTTGGTTTTAGCTCATCTCTTTTTTGAGGAAATAGCCTAAGGCAAGTTACAGTCAGGTACAGTAGAAAGTTAAGACCTTCTTTAACACTTTAAATTGATGGAGGCTTTTCTTCTTTTCTTCTTTCTTTTTTTATTGGCCAGAAAGGAATATAAATAAGTTCAAATATTTGCTGTGGAGCTCTCAAGGGAGAAAAAGAACTCTGCCAAGAAAGCACATTTTAACTCTTTCCAACCCAGTGTGATCTTGAGCAAGTTGCTTAACCTTGTATTGCCTGAGGTACAGACTTACAAGCCGATAAAGACTACTTTAATGCGGCCCGACAAAGCATATTTTTTTAACGCTGGATGCAGCAAAGATAGGGTAAGCATATGACCCCTGCATTGACCATGCACATACAAATTGGACATCATAGCGTTAAACTGGGAGAGCAAGCCAAACACATGCGCAGAAGAAGTCTGCGCTAGTTTGGCTTGCTCTCCGGACACCACGTGGCTAATTTGCATAGTAGCCGCAACAGTATTCTGATGGCATCGGGGACAGTTACGGCATTGGGAAAAGCCCCCGATGCCATCAAAATACTTTTGGGGTCATCCCTGACATTAAAATGATCCCTGCTGGTCCAGTAGCCCTGATTCCACTCTCAACAGTAATTTGATGGTATCGGGAAAGGCTACTGATGCCATCAAAATACTCTTGGGGGCCGTGCCCCACAATAAATGATCCCTAGTGGTCCAGTGGCCCCTCCCCCCTCATTAAATAAAAAAGAACCTGGTAGTCTAGTGGCCCCTCCCCCCCATTAAATATAAAAAAGAACCTGATGGTCTAGCGGCCCCTTTCCCCATTGAATAAAAAAAGAAACCGGTGGTCTAGCGGCTCCCAAATTCACCTTAAGCGGGAGCGCTGTGCCTACACGCTCCTGCTCTGCATTGACCATCTTGTAAAATGGTGATCTCCAGGAACAAGCAGGAATGAGTCTTCACATATGGGTACGTCGGTACCGACGGAGCCTGCGTGGGAACGCTCCCCAGCTTCCCAAAAAGGAAAGCTTTTGGGAGCATCACACAGCGCCTGCGCGCTGCCTTCCCGCCTTTCCTAACCAACTCTCCTCAGTTCTTCTTTGCCGCGGAGCCAGCAGGTCGAGCCCTGTCACTGCTGAAGAAGTTCTTTATTTTATTTTATTTCTTTGGTCGCGTGTCTGCCTTCCCCGACTCCGGACCGGTACCGCCGGTCTTTTCTTTCTTTCTTTAAAAAAAAAAAATATATCGATATTTTTCCTCACTTGGTGTACTTTTCTTCTTAAGGCCTCAGGGCCCACAAGAAAATTTCCCTCATGGAAAAACCAACCTCCGGGTTTAAAAAATGCACTAAGTGTAGCAGTACTATTTCTGTTACAGATACCCACGAATGGTGTCTTAAATGTTTGGGTCCTGAACACTCCATTCCGGATTGTCCGTCCTGCTCCCTAATGTCTAAACGGGGGTTACAGAACCGAGCAGCTAAGCTCCATGTCCTGTTTCCCGCTGAGGCACCGGCAGTAGCATCGACATCTTCCAGGTCTTCTTCTCCTGAAGGATCTCAGGTAACCAAACATAAACCTAGCAGGTCCTCGAAGGGTAGATCTCCCTCTAAGCATCGAGATGCCTCCGGGCTTTCCCTCGAGGATCCTGCACCAGCCAAACAACCCCGGCGGGAAGCTCCGGCTTCCAAAGCTCCTCCTATGGGGTTACAGGTTGACATCGATGGCACGGCCTCAACCGATCACCTGTTAGAATGCTCTGGGGTACTGGCACAATCTACCGGTACTGACCTCCAGGCATTCATGGCGTCGGATCAGAATGTTCTGTCCATGCAGCAGGCTATTTCAGCCTTCATTCAAGCTGCGACGCCGGCGGTACCGCAATGAGCTCCGTTGTCGGTATCTGCTCCAGTACCGGCATCAGCACCGATGCCGGTACCGACGGCATCGACATCGACCAGGATACCGACTGCTGCGGTTCCTTGTCCAGGGCTACTTCTCGGTACCGATCCGGTACCGGGGACGCCCAATGTCGATACTGCTCGATACGCGTATCGAGCGTTAGAAGAGCACCCTGACAGGCGATACTTAGATTCCTCTGATGATTCTGATACATCAGATGAGTCTCCTGAAGTATCCATAGCCCTTCCTGAGGAGACTTCTTCTCCAAAAAGAAGAATGCCTCCTCCAGAGGACTTGTCCTTTCAAGGCTTCATAAGAGAAGTAGCTAAAGGACTCTCTATTTCAGTAACCTCTGAATCAGAGCCTAGAGCAAAAAAATTAGATATTTTAGGATACTCTAGAGCTCCTAAAGAGGCAGTCACCTTACCAATTCATGAGATTCTTCATGAACACATGATTGATTTATGGGAGACTCCTCTCACTCTCTCTCCTCATTCTCGCAGGTTGGACACTATGTATCGTGTCCCTCCTTGTCCTGGGTTCCAAAAAACTCAGCTTCCTCACCATTCCATTGTGGTGCAGTCAGCTATGAAGAGGATAAAGAGTACAAAGAGACACTCTTCTGCTCCTCCAGGAAGAGAATGCAGGACCTTGGATGCTTTTGGTAGGAAAATCTTCCAGGCCAGTATGCTTATTGCCAGAATCAACTCATATAGCCTTCATATGGGTATGTTTCTGAAAGAAGTGGCAGAAAAGCTGCACACTTACCTCCCTTTTATTCCAGAAGATAAAAGGGAAGAATTCCGCATGTGGCTTAAGCATACTCAGGACATCTCCAAGTTTTCAAACAGGGCAGCCTTTGACTCCTTTGAAGGTGCCAGTAGAGCCTCAGGCATTGCCATAGCTGCTCGCAGAATTGCTTGGCTCCAGGCTTCTGATTTAGAACCCTGGGTTCAAGATGACTTAGGAAATCTGCCCTGTACAGGTGAAAATCTGTTTGGCAAAGAGTGGCAAATTAAAGCCACTCAAATGGATGCAGAGAATTCTGCTCTGGATAGACTTTCAAGGTCTACCTCCATTCCTGCCAAGAAAAAGACTTTTAAAAAGTCTTTTTTCAAAAAGGGCAGGTTTCCTTCCACTTCTGGCCAACAATCTTCTACAGGTCGCTTTACCGCTAAGCGTCAGCAACCTAAGCAGGCCAGGCCTAAGTCTACAGGGGCTGCTGTAACCCAGAAGTCCCAACCCCCTCAGGGTTTTTGACTTGATGCTAGAGAACTTAGCCTTTCTGGCTTTAACACAGCCAGAACCTCTCACCATTCCAGGAAGGTTAGCTCATTTTGCTCCCAGATGGGAGCAAATCACATCAGAGCAGTGGACCCTCTCCATCATAAGAGAAGGCTACAAACTTCATTTCTCAGACCTTCCTCCCCACACCATGGTGAGACACTTCAATTCTCCCACATCTCTTTTCAACCTTTTAGGTCAGGAGATAACTACCCTTCTTGCCCAAGGGGCAATAGAAGAAGTTCCTCTTCTTCAACAAGGGTCAGGGTTCTACTCCCCCTATTTTCTCATTCCAAGGAAGACAGGGGGATACAGACCCATTCTAGATCTCAGAGAATTGAACAAATTTCTATGCAAGGAGAAGTTCAAGATCCTTTCTCTGGGCACTCTCCTTCCATACCTTCAAAGTCAGGATTGGCTTTGTTCTCTAGATCTCAAGGATGCGTACACACATATACTCATCCATCCAACTCACAGAAAATTCCTACGTTTTCTTTTCCAGGGAAAACATTACCAATACAGAGTCCTTCCTTTTGGTCTGGCCTCTGCTCCGAGAGTGTTCACCAAATGCATGGCAATAGTTGCTGCATTTCTACGCACTCTGGGAATATTTGTCTTCCCATATCTGGACGACTGGCTCATCCGAGCTCCATCTCAATCAGAGGCCCAGATTTCCCTGGACCGCACAAGGCGCATTCTGCAGTATCTGGGACTGGTAGTAAACCTCCCAAAGTCCCAGCTCATCCCTACTCAGTCCCTGGAATTCATAGGGGCTTGGTTGGATACCATCACTGCAAGGGCCTACCTTCCTCAGGCCTGTTGCCAACGTCTAGTGCAGCTAGCCTCCCAGATTCAGTCAAAGAGCCACTTAACTGCCAGGGAGATGCTACAACTGCTAGGCCACATGGCTTCCACAGTACATGTGGTACCCTATGCTCGCCTACACATCAGAGCAGCTCAATGGACTTTGTCCACCCAGTGGACTCAAGCTTCAGGAGCTCTCTCAGACCAAATAGCAACCTCCAAACGTCTCTTTTGGTCTCTCCAATGGTGGATGTCCACTCAAAATCTGTTGCTGGGGTCCCCCTTCCAACAGTTGTTGCCCCAAGCAACCCTCACAACAGATGCCTCTCAAACAGGTTGGGGAGCTCATCTACAAGACCTCTCCACCCAAGGCACTTGGTCCCCACAGGAGACCTCTCTTCATATCAACCACTTGGAGCTTCGAGCAGTGTTTCTAGCTCTCAAGGTTTTTCATACCCTCCTCAGCTACAAGACAGTCCTTATTCATACGGACAATCAGGTAGCCATGTTTTACATAAACAAGCAAGGAGGAACTGGCTCTCTGTTGCTTTGCAACGAAGCTCTAAGATTATGGGCCTTCGCCAGAGAGCATCAAATCCATCTCCTGGCAGTATATCTCCCAGGAATCCAAAACTCTTGGGCAGACAGAGTCATTCGAGTTCTGCTTCCACACGAATGGTCCCTGCACATGGATCAGGTACTCAGAATCTTTCAAGAATGGGGAACCCCGGTCATAGACCTCTTTGCAAGTCCGTGGAATGCCAAACTTCCCCGGTTCTGTTCCAGAATTCCGTGTCAGTGGGTTCAGGCCAAGGATGCCTTCCTCCTTCATTGGGGTCGGGGCTTCCTGAATGCCTTTCCACCCATTCCCTTGATTCCCAAGACTCTGTTCAAACTCCAGAGGGATTAAGGATCTATGATCCTCATAGCTCCACGCTGGCCACGCCAAGTGTGGTACCCTCTACTTCTGCATCTCTCCCAAGCCCCCTCCCTGGACTTGGGAGCTGCTCCAGACCTTCTGTCTCAAGAGGAAGGGACTTTGTGGCACTCAAACCCCAAGTCCCTTCACCTCAGAGCTTGGTTACTGAAGGCCTAGACCTTCAAGACTTGAATCTTTCTCAGCAGGTGAAGGATATCCTCCATGCTTCCAGGAAACCTTCCACCAGGCGTTCCTATGCTTTTAAGTGGAAAAGATTTTCCGTTTGGTGTGCTGAAAAGAGTCTTGAACCTCTAGCACTACCTTTAACTTCTTTGTTAGACTATCTCCTGCATCTCTCCAATGCAGGACTTAAAACAAATTCAGTAAGAGTCCATTTGAGTGCTGTTGCAGCATCCCTTAAGCCCATCAATGGACAACCTATCTCCTCTCATCCTCTTATTTCAAGATTCATGAGAGGCCTAACTTTAACTAAACCTCCCATTAGGCCTCCTCCGGTGGCATGGGACTTAAATTTGGTTCTTGGTCAGCTTATGCAGCCACCTTTTGAACCCTTAGCTATACCTCCTTGAAATTTCTTTCTTGAAAGGTTATTTTCCTCATTGCAGTCACTTCTGCTCGCCGCATCAGTGAACTGCAGGCCTTAGTGGCTAATCCACCTTATACAAGGTTCCATCATGACAAGGTAGTCCTTAGGACAAATCCACACTTTATGCCTAAAGTGGTCTCACCTTTTCATCTTAATCAGGAGGTATATCTACCTGTCTTTTTTCCAGCTCCTCATGCATCCAGTGCAGAGAGGAATCTTCATACTCTGGATTGTAAAAGAGCTCTTGCTTTTTACTTACATAGGACACAGCAACATAGAAAGTCTTCCCAGCTTTTTGTTGCTTTTGATCCTTCTCATTTGGGACTTCCAGTCTCTAAGAGAACACTGTCCAATTGGATTGCTCAGTGTATTTCTTTCGCCTACCAGAGTAAGAACCTTTCTCTGGAGAGCCATGTCACAGCTCATAATGTGAGGGCCATGGCCACCTCTATGGCTCATCTAAATTCTGTGTCCATCGACCAGATCTGTCGAGCAGCCACCTGGGCCTCTGTTCATACCTTCCTTGGACAAGGATTCCCGCCGGGATGCCTTGTTTGGTCAGGCTGTCCTCAGACACCTGTTCCATTCTTAAACAACTCCTGCCCTCCTTCCCTGGATGGATGCCTGAGATCCATAGGAGGACACAGACCCCTTTCAGGGTCTCATATCCTTGGGGATCTCCCAGGCATCTCAGCTAGGGAGTCCCCATATGTGAAGACTCATTCCTGCTTGTTCCTGGAGATAGCACAGTTACTTACCTGTAACAGGTGATCTCTGGGAACAGCAGGAATAAGTCTTCACAACCCACCCACCTCCCCTAGGAGTTGTATCTCTTTTCTGTCTTTCCTTTCCTCTCTCTCTCTATTGTCTCAGCTTTAAACTCGAACTGAGGAGAGTTGGTTAGGGAAGGCAGCGCGCAGGCGCTGTGGGATGCTCCCAAAAGCTTTCCTTTTTGGGAAGCTGGGGAGCGTTCCCGCGCAGGCTCCGTCGGTACCGACGTACCCATATGTGAAGACTTATTCCTGCTGTTCCCAGAGATCACCTGTTACAGGTAAGTAACTGTGCTGTGTCTGGCCCTGCGCGGTGCATTGCCTCCGAGACAAACTTAAGATTGTAAGCCCTCCAAGGGATTGATGCATTCAGGTATAGCAGCTATTTTTCTATCTAACTTGCCTTAAGCTATTCCTGAAAAGGCATAAGCTAAAATCAAAGTACTTTCTCCTTCCCCTTATGGGCAGTTGAGATTTCTACTGGAAGAAAAGATGGAGTTTAAAAGTTCCAGAGATACAGAGAGAAAAGTCTTCTTGTTTAGTTCTTGACTGCTATGGCTGAGAAAGGAGGAGTTTCCCCAAACTAGGGAAGACTAAACTGTAAGTCATGAGCTCAATTAATTATAATCTTTGAGAGCTGCAGTGAGGAAGAGTTATAACTGCTGAGCCATGGACCTAGTAGGACTGTAACCTCTGATGATGGAAAGAAACCCTTTCCAACAAAGAAGGCACTCTAGGGTTTTGAGACGTACACACATGCGTGCGCGCGCACACTTGAACGCCTTTAATTTGTATTTTTCTGGAGGCGTGAATAAACATGTGGGTAAAGATGAGTCAGTTGATTTATTGTATCTGGTTTTTAAGAAACTGACAAAGTCCCTCATGAGAGTCTTCTGAGGAAATTTAAAAAAAAATCATGGGATAGTGGGTAATGTTTTATCATGGATTGGGAACTGGTTAAAAAGTGGCAAACAGAGTAGGGCTAAACGGTTAGTTTTTCAGTAGAGACAGGTAAACAGTAGTGCCCCAGAGATCCGTACTGAGACCACAGCTGTTTAACGTATTTACAAATGGTCTGGAAATCGGACCAGTGATGAATAAGGTGACCATATTTGCAGATGTCATAAAACTATTCAAATGTAATAAAACACAAAAGAATCATGTTAAATAGCTGGATGGTCTTGGGAGAATGGAAATCCACATGGAAGATTAAATTCAATGTGGACAAGTACAAATTGAAGCACATAGGGAAGAATAACCCAAATTATAACTACACCATGCTAGATTCCACATTAGGAGTCACCACCCAGGAAAAGGATCTAAGCATAATCATGGACAGTATATTGAAATCCTCTGCTCAGTGTGCAGGGGGAGCCAAAAAAAAAGAAGAATTAGGAAAGAATGAAGAATAAAAGAGAATATCATAATGCCTCTGTGGAGCTCCATGATATGACCACACCTTGAGTATTGTGTACAGTTCTAATTGCTGTGTCTCAAAAAAGGTATAGTGGAATTAGAAGAGGTGCCGAGAAAGACAACCAGAATAATAAAGGAGATGGAACGATAGGCTAAAGAAGTGAGGGCCTTTCAGCTTGGGAGGATAGCTGAGGGGGATATATGATAAAGGTCTATAACATTTTGAATGGAGTGGAACAGATAAATGTGAAGCAGTTGTGTACTTTTTAGAAAAGTATAAAGACTAGGGGATATGCCATTAAATTGCAAAGTAGTACATTTAAAACAAACATGAGAAAATGTCTTACTGTATAGTTAAGCTCTCAAACTCATTGCTAGAGGATGTGCTAAAAGCAGTTAGCGTAGCTGGGTTTAAAAGAGGTTTGGACAAATTATTGAAGGAGAAGGTAGACCTGGGGAAAGCCACAGTTTATGCATAGCGGTAAGGAGCATGGAATCTGGCTACATTTTGGGATCTTGCCAGGTACTTGTGGCTTGGATTGGCCACTCTGAGAAACAAGATACTGGGCTTGATGGATCTTTGGTCTGATCCAGTATGGCAAATCATATGTTCTTTTGACTGGAACAGTCCTAGCTAGATGGCGAGGCTTTATTCAGCCGCAGATAAGTGGTCCTTCTGAAATTTGTGTGTGTCATGACATTAAAAAGAGTAGAGCAGGTGGTGCTAAGGGTGGAGCTGCTCATGTGCTCTGGATGAAGGCTCTGAATAGCGATGGAATGTGTATCACTAGCATCTTCAAGTAATGGGAGCTCACCCGAGTGTGCTAGTAGTGATGAGAAGAAGCCTTACAATACGAAGTGCTACAAGAGACATGTCACTGAGCTATGTGGACTACAGAAATGAAAATAAGGGACAAGTGATCATATCTTGATGGCATTCTGAAAAGACTTTCCATGGTTTATCCCTTTAGCACCTATTTGTAGCTGCCACTCTGCTTGTTGGATGCATGGTTGGTTCTGTTCTTGATCGTTGACCTCTTGTGCGTGCCCTTTGATTGTTGAAGTTGGAACAGATATCGATGTTTCAGGAATCCAATAGCTTTTTCCTACTTCTTAGCATTTCTGTATTTCTCTGAAATGTGTGCAGCACCATACCGACAGGCGTACCAGACTGTCCCTGCTTTATAGAGCTTACAATCTAGTCAAGACAGTTAGGCTGCAAGAAAGGTGTGAAGCCATGCCATTCAATAAACAGCTCCTGGAGGGATTGTGTTCGTGGTTGAACTGTGCCTTGCAGCTCACAGTGTCTTTGATAGCAAGATGCATTTTCTTTTATATACATACGATATGCTTTTGTGGTTATGCTAAATGGAAGGTAGGACTTAGGAACAGAAATCACTTTTATGTCTTATGCAAAAAAAGACCCCCCCAGTTTAGCGTTCATGCAGGGAAATATGTAATGTTTCATTTCTGCCATTTTTCACCAGATGCATTTTGTTTCCTTTTGTCTTCAGGTTTTTGGAAATAAAATGATCATCCCTTCTTTGGATGGAGACCTTTTCCAGTGGGATCGGGATAGAGAGAGCATGGAAGCTGTTCCGTTCACTGTCGAGTCTCTGCTCGATTCGTCTTACAAGTTCGGAGATGATGTTGTTCTGGTGGGAGGGAAATCCCTAACAACGTATGGACTGAGCGCATACAGCGGGAAGGTGAGTGCCCTGAGCATTTGGCAGGCATCCTATTGGAAGATTTTCATTTAAAAATGTAGAAAAATCATCTAGTGCAGGGTTTCCACAATGGACCCCACAGCCAGTTGGGTTTTTAAGATATCCACGATGAATATGCATGAGAGTTGCATACACTAGAGATTGATATGCAAACTTCCCTTGCGTATTCATTGTGGATATCCTGAAAACCCAACTGGCTGTGGGATCCCCAGTTCTCCAGGAGCAAGCAGGAATTCAGTTCTCACATATGGGTGACGTCGGCGCCGACGAAGCCCTCGTGCGGAGCAATTCCCCAGCTTTCAAAGAAAGCCTTTGGGATTGCATCACGCATGAGCGGTCCCCTTCCCGCCCAAGGGTGCCATCTTGCTCAGTCTCCCTTATTCCGCAGAGCCCAACGGACGTGGTCTGAATTCCCTCGCAGAAAAAGTGCATCAACTTCTCAGAAGATTCTTGTCTTCGACCCGATTCGACGCCGATTCCCCTTCCTGCCTTGGTTCGATACACCGATATCAGATCCGGTCCCTGTTTTTCGGGTTTTGTCCTTAGTGACTAGCGTTCGTGCGTTTTTCTTTTTCACTGGCAGCCCGGTCGTTTGACCTCGCAGGGGCCCTTTTTCCCCCGATGGCTGCCAGCGGGTTTAAAAAGTGTGATCAGTGTAAAAAGTTAGTGTCCCTCACCGACACACATGACTGCTGTCTCCGATGCTTCAGGGCCGACCATGACCAGGTGGCCTCTGGCCCGTGCGTCAAGATGTCTTCTAAGGCACTTAGAAGTAGGCAGCAGCAGCGTGAGAGGATTTTCTCAGAGTCCGCATCCACCCGGGTCTGGACCTCATCAGAAGCCTCGACATCTCAGGAGCTGTCGGACTCCGAGCACCATCGGGGGTCTTCTGAGAGGGGGGGGTCTCCCTCCAGCGAACACCGGAGGAAAGAAAAAACCTGTGAGGGCGGCATCGTTGGATGCCTCTGATAGGCCTGGTTCCTCGCGGCCCAGGTCTCTGAGTCCTGACCGCTGCCCCAGGTCCTCTGAGTCGGAGTGGCCTGCCAGGGTACCTCGCATGGAGACGAAGAGACGCCGAGGAAGGTAAATACAGTTGTCCTTGTGGACTCTCCTCCAGAAGAACGGCATTGAGCTGGAGGCTATGGAGCCTTCTGGACTCAGTCTCAGAATGGCGGTCTTCATGGAGCAGCAGCGGGCACCGGTCCATCTGCCCGACCACCGGGACCTCGACGTTCAAGTCGACCCCGGAGGCTGAGCCGATCCTCGGCCAAGGTCTCCCTCGACCTCCCGTTCGGGACAGAGGTCGTCGACGCCGGTGCCATCAGTGTCAGGGCGGTCAAGACCGAAGCCCTCACGGCCGGAGCCCATCAATTTCCTCCTCGGAGGACTCGGCCTGGGAGATGAAGGATGAAGACTTCCCGGGCACCCACCGGACCCAGTGTGTCCCATCGGACTCGCCGGGGTCCGAACCTCGGCGAAGGTCTCCCCCGGAGGATACCCAGTTCTCGGAGTTCGTACGGGACATGGCCAAGGCCTTGGCCTTCCCGGCGGACGCTGAGGAGGAGCCTCGAGCCGAAGAGCTCTATGTCCTCCAGTATGATTTTCCACCGAAGGAAGTCCTTACTGTACCGGTTCCTCCAATGTTGGAACGGCTGTTACGTATGTGGGAATCACCAGCCTCGATGCCGGTGCTCAGCAGGCGAGTTGATTCCATCTATCGAGTCCGCAAAAGCCCTGGGTTCCAGAAGGCACAGCTGCTGCACAACTCCATGGTTGTGGAATCGGCCATGCAAAGGCTCAAGAGCCAAAAACCACACTCCTCTGTGCCTCCTGGTAGGGAAGCCCGGAACCTGGACGCCCTCGGCAGAAAGTGCTACCAGGGCTCGATGCTGTCATGCCGTGTCCAAACATACCAGCTGTACATGAGCATGTACTTACGGGACATGGCTAAGGAAATTGCTGAGTTCTCAGCTGGCCTCTCCGAGGAACCCTTGCAGAGATTCAAGGCCTTGTCCACGGTGATTCGAGAGTGCTCAAAGTTCATGTCTCGAGCAGCCTATGACGGCTTCGAGGCTTCGGCCCGGGTAGCCGCAGCCGGCATTGGTGCCCAACGCCAGGCATGGCTAATTTCGTTGGACCTAGAGTTATGGGTACAGGACAAGTTGGTTGATGTCCCATGCCGAGGTGAAAACCTGTTTGGCAAACCTATGACTGAAAAGGCTGCAGAAATTGAGTCCGAGACTCTCCAAAAAGACCTCTGCCCCTTCTAAGAAGAAGAGCTCGGGTAAAAAGCCCTTTTTCCCGAGGAAGGGTACTGCTTACCGCAACTACCCCACTCACCAGACCTCCCTGTCTCCCCAACATGGGCATCAGGCCAAGGGACAGGGGCATGGCCCGCGTAAGCAGAAGACCCCCAAGCCCCAGGCACCAGCTCCCTCCCAGCCAGTTCGGGGTTTTTGACAGCCACTGTATGGTCTTTCTCCAGCCAGGAGTGAGACTGGGCACAGGAGGGAGGCTGGCCCTGTACGCCTACAGGTGGCCAGCAGTCACCACAGACACCTGGTTCCTGCAAATAGTCCAAAAGGGCTATTTGTTCCCCTCCAGCCAGGTGACCCCCTCCTACTTTCCAGGAAAGCCTCTAAGACCTCCTCTACACAGGAACCTCCTTTTGCAGGAGTTAGCAGGTCTCCTAGAGGATCAGGCGGTGGAACCAGTACCCCACAGCCTGCAAGGGCAAGGCTTCTACTCCAGGTATTTCCTGATACCAAAGAGAACAGGAGGCCTCAGGCCCATCCTCGACCTGCAAAACTTAAACAAGTTCCTGGTGAAGGAGAAGTTCAAAATGCTTTCCCTTGGAATTTTGCTGCCCTACCTCCACCAGGGAGATTGGCTATGCTCCTTAGACCTGAAGGATGCTTACACACACATCCTCATACATCCAGACCACAGACAATATCTCAGATTTGTAGTGGGAGGAAACCATTTTCAGTACAGAGTACTTCCATTTGGCCTAGCCCTCCGCCCCCAGAGTGTTTACCAAATGCCTGACAGTGGTGGCGGGGTTTCTCAGAAACCAAGTTATCTTTGTCTTCCCATACCTGGACGACTGGCTCATCAGGGCCCCGTCGCCTCAGGAGGCCCAACAGGCCACAACTTGCACTATCAACATGCTGCAACATCTAGGCTTTGTCATAAATCAGGCAAAGTCTACCTTGCTCCCCACACAGAACTTAGAGTTCATATGGGCGAGACTAGACACCCTGCAGGCAAAGGCTTACCTGCCACTGGACAGGGCACAGAAGCTTCTGGAGCTAGTGTGCCAGATAAACCACAAGTCTCAAATATCAGCAAGGCATTTCCTGCGTCTTTTGGGACACATGGCTTCCACAGTGCATGTGACGTCAAACGCCCGGCTCCACACGAGGACAGTTCAGTGGTGCCTCCGGGAACAGTGGATGCAGGCCACAGGTCGACTCCAAGACAGGATAAGGGTGTCCAAACGACTGCTAAAGTCGTTGGTCTGGTGGCTTCACCTGCCCAACCTGCTTGAAGGAGTGCCTTTCCAACCTCCGGTGTACTCAAGAGTCTTGACGACAGATGCATCCCTGCTGGGCTGGGGAGCCCATTGTCAGGACTCCTGCACTCAGGGGTTGTGGTCTCCCCAAGAGGGGACACAATAGATCAACCTCTTAGAGTTCCGGGCAATATGCCTAGCTCTGCAAGCCTTCTGCCATGTTCTCTTGCATCAATCTGTGCTTGTACAGACATACAAATCAGGTGGTTATGTTCTACGTGAACAAGCAGGGAGGGACAGGGTCCCGTGTCCTAGACCTCTGCTCCTTTGCCATCAGACAGGGTATGTCTCTCAAGGCGGTTTACTTGCCAGGCCAAGGGAACTACCTGGCGGACAAACTAAGCAGAATTCTTCAACCTCACGAATGGCAACTGAATCCGGAAGTAGCCCAGCAGATCTTCCACTGCTGTGGGTATCTGTCTATAGACCTCTTGGCCAGTCTGCAGAATCATCAGCTGCCCCGGTTCTGCTCCAGACAGCCACATCCCAGGAGGATGGCTGCAGATGCATTTCTAATCTCCTGGTCGGTGGGCCTCCTGTATGCGTTTCCTCTCACGCCTCTGGTGGCCCGAACTCTGTTCAAAATCCTTTGGGACAAGGCCTCGGTCATTCTGGTAGCCCCCAGATGGCCAAGGCAACTTTGGTTTCCACTTCTCCTCCAGCTGGCAGTGGAGACCCCAATTCTGCTGGGGACAAGGCCCGACCTCCTGTCACAGGAGCAGGGCTCTCTCTTACATCCCACTCTCAGGTCCCTCAACCTGATGGCATGGCTGCTGAAAGGGTAGTGCTGGCCTCTCTCCTCCTACCTAAGAATGTAGAAGAAGTGTTACTGGCTTCCAGGAGGCAGTCCACTAGAAAAACCTATGCCTTCAAGTGGCATAGATGTGAGATGTGGTGTAGCCAGCACAATGAAGACCCTTTCTCTTGCCTTGTGCCTGTGGTGTTGCAGTACCTGCTTCACCTCTGACTTAGGCCTCAAGTCTAACTCTGTAGGGGTCCACCTGAGTGCTTTATCAGCACACCACTCACCAGTGGAAGGGCATCCTCTGTCGCTTCATCCCTTGGTGTCAAGGTTCCTCAGAGGTCTACTTCTACTAAAACCCACGGTTCGTCCTCCGGCGACCGAGAGGGATTTGAATGTGGTCTTGCAACAACTTACTCACCCACCTTTTGAGCCGATGTCTACTTGCCATCTGCACTTCCTCTCCTGGAAGGTACTCTTCCTGGTGGCACTCACATCTGCGAGGCGAGTGAGTGAGCTGCAGACTTTGGTTTCAGAAAGATCCTACACACGGTTTTACAGAAATAGGGTGGTCCTACGCACCCACCCTAAGTTCCTCCCAAAGGTAGCCTCTCCATTCCATCTCAACCAGGAGATGGTTCTTCCGACATTCTTTCCCAGACCGCATTCCAGCTGGGCAGAGGCGGTCCTGCATACCCTTGACTGTAAGAGGGCGTTAGCCTTCTACCTGGAACATACGAGGGGACATCGAAGGGCTCCTCAGCTCTTCGTCTCTTTTGACCCCAGTAAGCTGGGGCTTCCTGTCTCCAAGCGTACGTTGTCCACCTGGGTGGCAGACTGCATAGCCTGGGCGTACAGGGTAGCCAACCTTCCGTTGCAGTGTCGAGTCATAGCCCACCATATCAGGGCTAAGGCCGCCTCAGTGGCTCACTTCTGCTCTGTTCCACTGGCAGACATCTGCTGGGCTGCCACTTGCTCTTCCAGCCGGACCTTTGCAGCCCATTACTACTTGGATGGAGAGTCCTGCCGAGACAGTGCTTTTGGCCAGGTAGTACTCCGGAACTTATTTGAGGTTTAGGCAACTCCTACCCTCCGGCCCTTTGGTGTCAGGCTACCGGGGGTGTTGTGCCTCTGCTGGATTCCTATCACAGCTGCTGTGGCTCTTCTAGAGGGAGCCATTTTTCAGCTATGGGTTCTCGGTAGCCTATAGCTAGGGAGTCCCATATGTGAGGACTGACTTCCTGCTTGTTCCTGGAGAAAGCGTAGTTATTCACTTGTAACAGGTGTTCTCCAGGGACAGCAGGAATCAGTCCTCACAACCCTCCCTCCTCCCCTGGAGTTGCAGTCCTACTATTGATTTTCTTCTTTTTGCCATCTTTTTAGCTGTGTCATTAGACTGAGCAAGATGACACCCTTGGGCGGGAAGGGGACCGCGCATGCGTGATGCAATCCCAAAGGCTTTCTTTGAAAGCTGGGCAACTGCTCCGCATGAGGGCTCCATCGGCGCTGATGTCACCCATATGTGATGACTGATTCCTGCTGTCCCCCCACCACTGGGAAACCAGGGAAACTAGACAAGAAACTGCATGGAAATTTGAACAAACTAATTCGCTTATGCTACTGCATCCGGGACAACCGATGTGCTAGTATTGGAACACAGAGTGCTGGTGAGAAGTGGGGCTACTGGTCAGAGAATCAAATTTATGACATCAAAACTGGAAATTATCATCACTGCGTGGAATGTGCGAACTGGACACCACGTTGGACAAAAGGAAATTGTCGCCATGGAATTGTTGAAGGACAAAATCCCAATCGCTGCAGTATCTGAACTATGTCTCACTGGATCTGGAACACTGACCATCCAACCTCCAACGATCGATGAAACAATGATGCTATTCTACTCCGGCGGTGAAAAACGAGAAGCTGGCATTGGCTTAATATAGTAACATAGTAAATGACGGCAGATAAAGACCAGTATGGTCCATCTAGTCTGCCCAGTAAGATGGCCGGAGTAAGATGGCAGGAGTAGGTGCCACTCTGTGCAAGCCACCCCTCCCCATGTCTTTGTTTAGTGGTGAACCCACCGCTTCTAGTCTTGAAGGACTAGAAAGGGGGACTGTTACTTCTGAAGAGAAATCTGCAACTGTGAGTATATACTTCTGGTAATTTTCTAAAAAGAATTCTTTGTATTAAAGCTACTTAATCTGTGAACCCACTGGTTGTTTTTTTTTGTTGTTGGATCAGTTAGGGCCTAGTAGCAGCAATTAAAGTTTGAATTTAAAACACAGAGGAGAGCTTTCTGGTTACATTTCATACCCAGCAGAGAGCTTGTAGTTTAAATTTAATAGTCACTCAGGGCCAAGTAACAGCACAGTACTTTTAGTTTAAATTTAACACACAGAAGAGAGCTTTCTGGTTAAATTTAGTACCCAGCAGAGAGCTTGTAGTTTAAATTTCATAAGAAGTTAGAGCCTAGCAGCAGCTAAGAGCTATAATTTAAATCAAATCAGAATTTAGCTTACCTCAGCAGCACAAGTCAGGGTACTGTGTAGCAGCCCTCTTTTAATAAGTGTTATTTCCCTCCCTCCCTTGGGATAATCATAGCTTTATAGGTACTTACACATCTTAAAAGACAGGAGGTGCTTTCAGGTGAAGCTCATTACCCAAATCAGTCATACACTAAGGACCTGAGATTAATTAAGCTTCAGGTGAACAAGGTATATTAAACGTATTAGGTACAGTTTTATTGGTATAAATACCCATAGCAACCCCTAGTAAGTAAGAACTTAAAGATCTAGACACAAACTTAAAACTAAGATGCAGACAGCAGTCCAGCAGCGGGATGGGGGCTTTCCAGTCTTTTGCATTGAGTGTCACATGTATGATTTTCTCCCAGTTGGTGAGAGGTCTTACGTGTGCGCTAGGTGCAAGGAGCTCTTTTCTCTCAGGGAACAAGTCCGTTCTCTAGAGGCTAAAGTAGCAGACTTGGAAAACATAAGACAGACAGAGAGGTACATAGACGAGACCTACAGGGATATAGTCCTGAAGTCCCACCTCCAGTCTGGCAGCACCCCTGTTGCCATGGAGGAGAGAGGTCACGTGACAGGAGAGCATCACCCTGGTGTGGCAGGAAGTGATCCTGTAACTAGGACCTGTCCTCCAGGTGATGTAAAACCCTCTCGCACCGAGGAAGTTTCTCCAGGGCCATGTGCCCATGAGGGAAGGGTTAGGACAGCCGTTATAGTTGGTGATTCGATCATTAGGCATGTAGATAGCTGGGTGGCTGGTGGACGTGAGGATCGCCTGGTAACATGCCTGCCTGGTGCGAAGGTAGCGGACCTCACGCGCCACCTAGATAAGGTCTTAGATAGTGCTGGGGAGGAGTCTGCTGTCTTGGTACATGTCGGTACCAATGACATAGGAAAATGTGGTAGGGAGGTTCTGGAGGCAAAATTTAGGCTTTTAGGTAGGAAGTTGAAATCCAGAACTTCCAGGGTAGCATTCTCCGAAATGCTTCCTGTTCCACGCGCAGGACCCAAAAGGCAGGCAGAGCTCCGGAGTCTCAATGCGTGGATGAGACAATGGTGCAGAGATGAGGGTTTTGGATTTGTTAGGAACTGGGGAACATTCTGGGGAAAGGAGGGGCTCTTCCAAAGGGATGGGCTTCACCTTAACCGGGATGGAACCAGGCTGCTGGCATTAATCTTTAAAAAGGAGATAGAGCAGCTTTTAAACTAGATATTAGGGGAAAGCCGACAGTCGCCCAAGAGCGGATGGTTCGGAAGAATGTATCCTTGAAGGATACTACCAAAAGCAGAGAGGTTCCACAAAAGAGTAAAGTAGCCCAAATGCCCTCAAGTATGGAACAGACAGAGCTTAAAGATCCCAATTTACCCATGTCTAACAATAGCCAAATTAACATGAATAAAATACATTCTCTAAAATGCTTGTATGCAAATGCTAGAAGTCTAAAGAATAAGATGGGAGAGTTAGAATATATAGCACTAAATGAAAGGTTAGATATGATTGGAATATCAGAGACATGGTGGAAGGAGGACAACCAGTGGTACACTGTGATACCTGGGTGCAAACTATATCGTAATGATAGAGCTGATCAAATTGGTGGAGGGGTTGCGCTCTGTTAGAGAGGGCATTGACTCAGAAAGGATTAAAGTTTTGCAGGAAACAAAATCTGCTGTAGAATCTATATGGATTGAAATTCCATATAAAAGGGGAAAGGCAATGGCAGTGGGGGTGTACTATCGAGCACCTGGCCAGAATGACCAAATGGATGATGAAATGCTCAAAGAAATCAAGGAAGCTAACAAAAGTTACAGCGCAGTAATAATAATGGGTGATTTCAATTACCCCGGTTTCGACTGGGTCAGTGTCACGTCAGGACATGCTAGGGAGATAAAGTTCCTAGATGAAATAAATGACTGCTTCTTGGAGCAGCTGGTTCATGAACCGACCAGAGGGGAAGCCATATTAGACCTAGTCCTTAGTGGAACACCAGATCTAGTGCAAGAGATAAGGGTGTTGGGGCCACTTGGCAATAGTGATCATAGCATGATCGCCTTTGATTTAATTAGTGGAGGAGGGATAGTAAGGAAATCCACAGTACTACCTTTTAAGTTTCGAAAGGGAGACTATGATAAAATGAGGAAAACAGTTAAGAAAAAACTAAAAGGAGCAGTTGCGAAGGTTAAAGACGTACATCAAGTTTGGGGGTTGTTGAAAAATACTATCTTGGAAGCCCAGACCAGCTGTATTCCACGCTTTAAGAAAAGTGGAAGGATTTGCAAAAAACTGCCAGCATGGTTTAAAGGTGAGGTCAGAGAGGCTGTGTTGCCAAAAAAGCATCTTTCAGGAAATGGAAAAAAGAGCCAAACGACGAAACCTGGAAACAGCACAAGCACTGGCAAGTCAAATGCAAGGCATTGATAAGGCAGGCAAAGAGAGAATTTGAGAAGAAGCTTGCTGCGGAAGCAAAAACGCGAAATAAAGACCTTTTCCAAGTACATTCATAGCAAAAAACCTGTGAGAGAGTCAGTTGGTCCATTAGATGATAAAGGGGTTAAAGGAGCACTAAGAGGCGACAAGGCGATAGCGGAGAGACTGAATGAATTCTTTGCTTTGGTCTTTACTGAGGAAGATGTAGGGATGTTACCCATGACTGAAGTGGTATTTAAAGGTGCGGAAGAATTGAAGGAAATATCGATACATCGGGAAGATGTCTTTCAACTATTAGATAAACTGAAGAGTAGCAAATCACCTGGGCCGGATGGTATACATCCAAGGGTGTTGAAAGAACTGAAATATGAGATTGCAGAACTGCTATCAGTAATTTGTGAACTATCATTAAAATCATCTCTAATACCTGAAGATTGGAGGATCGCCAGTGTAACACCAATTTTTAAAAAGGGTTCCAGGGGTGATCCGGGAAACTACAGACCGGTAAGCCTGACGTCAGTACCGGGAAAAATGGTAGAAACCATCATAAAGAATAAAATTACTCAGCATGTAGATAGTCACAACCTAATGGGAGACAGCCAACTTGGCTTTAGACAAGGAAGATCTTGTCTTACTAATCTGTTATATTTTTTTTGAAGGAGTGAATAAACAGGTGGACAAAGGTGAGTCGGTTGATATTGTGTATCTGGACTTTCAGAAAGCCTTTGACAAGGTCCCTCATGAGAGACGTTTGGCAAAACTAAAGAGTAATGGGATAGGAGGCAGTGTACTATTGTGGATCAGGAACTGGTTAAAAGATAGAAAGCAGAGGGTAGGGCTAAATGGCCAATTTTCCCAATGGAGAAAGGTGAATAGTGGTGTACCCCAGGGATCTGTGCTGGGTCCGCTGCTTTTTGACTTATTCATAAATGACCTGGAAAGTGGAATAACGAGTGAGGTTATCAAATTTGCAGATGACACAAAACTATTTAAAGTTGTTAAAACCCAAGAGGATTGTGAAAAATTGCAAGAGGATCTTGATAAATTGGAAGACTGGGCATCAAAATGGCAGATGAAATTTAATGTGGACAAGTGCAAGGTTATGCACCTAGGGAAGAACAACCCAAACTATGGTTGCACGATGCAAGGTTCCACATTAGGAACCACCACCCAGGAAAAAGATTTAGGCGTCATTGTGGATACCATGTTAAAACCCTCGGCCCAGTGTGCAGCGGCGGCCAAGAGAGCAAATAGAATGCTAGGTATGATAAGGAAAGGAATGGAAAATAAAACAAAAGATATTATAATGCCTCTATATTGTTCCATGGTGAGACCGCACCTTGAATATTGTGTGCAATTCTGGTCGCCGTATCTTAAAAAGGATATAGCGATTTTAGAAAAGGTACAGAGAAGAGCCACCAAAATGGTAAAGGGGATGGAAGGATACTCCTATGAAGAAAGGCTAAAAAGGTTAGGGCTCTTTAACCTGGAAAAGAGACGGCTGAGGGGAGATATGATAGAAGTCTATAAATTAATGAACGGAGTGGAACAGGTAAACGTAGATCGATTGTTTACCTTATCAGAATATAGAAAGACTAGGGGACATGCAATGAAGCTACAGGGTAAACTATTTAAGACTAATAAAAGAAAATATTTTTTCACTCAACGTGTAATCAAACTCTGGAATTTGCTACCGGAGGATGTAGTAAAGGCTGTTAGTGTAGCTGGGTTTAAAAAAGGTTTGGACAAGTTCCTGGAGGAAAGGTCCATAAACCATTATTAAGAAGTGACCGAAGATATCAATGCTTGACCCAGTACAAGCATTGTGGAACTTGTGTCTCTTGGAGAAACTGCTAGGTACATATGACCTAGATTGACCACTGTTGGAAACAGAATACTGGGCTTGATGGACCTTGGTCTGACCCAGTATGGCATATCTTATGTTCTTATGTTCTCCATGCAGGACACCCCTATTTGTTGAGAAGTTAGATGGTTCAGTTTATTTTGATTTTATTCTGTTGCTATAAATGGTTCCATTGTGTCTGTCCCATGCCATTTTGAATTCTGTCACTGTATTTGCCCCCACCACCTCCACAGGGAGGGCATTCCATGCATCCACCACCCTCTCACTGGTGGACAGATGGGCTGCCAGAAGTGTAATTGCCTTCCAATCAATATCGGATCGTCTGGCAGTTCTTACCATTGACTGCACAGTCAACACCCATATTCTGTCCACCTGTGCTCCAACCGAGACCAGCTTAGTTGCAGCCAAGGATGATTTCTACAATCAGTTCCAACACATGCTGGATTCGATCTCACAGACAGAGTTGATTATTCTGCAGGAAATTTCAATGCTCACATTAGTGTGGATAGGATCGGATGGGAAGAAACGCTGGACAGTTTTGTCCTTGGCAAGATCAGTGACAATGGAGTGCGCCTGCTGTCTTTCGCTGCGTTGAACAACCTGGTAGTGGGAAACAGCCACTTTCAGCACCCTCACAAACACCAGCTTACATGGTGCAACCCGTCTGGCGAAGATTCGGCCATCTGTCATCACTCAAAGATGCACATACAATGAGGGGGCCCGATTGTGGATCTGACCAGTACCTCATCCATGCCATTACAATGGGCAAAGTGTAAGGCACCTCCACCAGCCAACTGGGCATATCTGAGGGATCTGGCACTCAGACAAGAATTCCAAATCACCCTATCCAACAAATTTGTAGCACTTGAGCCATCAGATGATGTAGATGTAGACATCTGGTGAAAGCCATCATCATGCCAATCCTGAAGAAAGGCGATAGCCAGGAATGCAAGAACTACCTTGGCATCAGCCTCCTTTCAATCGTTGGCAAGGTGTTTATGAAGGTCATTCAATCAAGGCTGCACAAAATACTGTGAATAGATGAGCCGAGAAGAGCAAGCAGGATTTAGGCCACATTGGGGCTGCACCAATCAAATATTCACCATTTGTCAACTGGCATAGGAAAGGATCAGGTGTGGAAAGCACACTATCGTCGTCTTTATTGACTTCAAATCTGCATTGAACTATGTTCGCTGGCCCGCCCTATGGAGGGCATTGGAGAATGAGCACGTGCCGCTAAAGATCATTCAACTTCTCCAAGCATCATACAATGGCTCAATCAGCAGTGTGCGGATCCGAAATGAACTATCCAATGAATTTCCTATCCAAACTGGAGTCCACCAGAGAGATGTTGCCTCACCCCTGCTTTTCAGTATTGTGATCAACACCATTATGAGCAAAATATTTGAGGACAGATGCGGGGATCCAGTATGACGTGAACAACTTCCTAACCGAATTGATGTTCGCACACAACAGTGCCATATTTGGTGACACGGATACAGAGGCTATCGACATCCTTTACCGCATCGCCCAATCGTATGGTCTAAGAATCAATGCAGACAAGAACAAAATTATGACCACAGATGGATCACAGGCCAATGTTGACCTCGATGGAATCCAAATTGAGCGGGTCCCAGTATTCAAATATCTGGGATCACTGGTGCAGGAGAAGAACGTGGCATCCACCACCGAAGTCCACAGCAGGATTGGCCAGGCAGCAGTAGCGTTCGTCTTGCTCAAATGGTGCCTCTGGAAGAAGGCTAATATCTCTACCAAGACCAAAATCTGCCTCTTCCGAACACTGATACTGCCAATTCTCCTGTACGAATCAGAAACATAGACTTTGCTCAAACCTGATATGAACAAGCTTGAGGTCTTTCAAATGCGATGCCTGAGACAGATCACCATCGAAATGAGACAATTCGGACAAGGTGCTACCATCCACCTTCTGTCGATTAAACAAATCCAAAAGCGCAGACTGCGATGGTTTGGCCACGTTTGCAGAATGAACACTAGTTGGCTACCATACAAACTTCTCTGGTGAGAGCGACCTGTCCATGGGGGGGGGGGGGGGGGGGGTTCAACCAGCAGCACCAAAGAAAACGTGGCTCAAACATATCGAGGAAGACCTAAGGAACCAGCGACTGATCATCAACGAAGCCAGAAATATCACCAAGATTGAAATCGTATTGTGAACAACACACGGAATCTAGCGGCACCTACAGCAGCATATAGGTTGAGAGGACGACCTTCTCCTCAAATGCCAGCTGAGGTTGACAAAAGAAGAATTCATACATGTTCTTGAAAAATTTAGGCATGGGTAGTTACACCAGCAATAGATCTGGTGTAAGTGCTCATAGCTTAATGAGTGTTTTTGACAATTTGTGCTTCTATTTTATGAAGTACATGCTTACCTTGCTTTTATAAAAAAGCATGATATATTGTTGTATTAATGTGCATTAATCTAGGCACATATTATAAAATGACCCTCTGTGCCTGTGAAGATTGCTTATTTTATGGAGCCTATGGGTGAATGAGCTCCTTTGAATTGTTCTCTTGCTCAGTAGCGGCAGAGCCGAAGACTGCTGGTTTCTCACAGTCCTTTTCACTGCACTACCAAATGAATAAGAAATCTAAAATCATATTGTGCAGTACCTTTTAGAATTACTAAATTGCTAATATGTTTACAGTGGGGTACACATTATCTGTAATATCCCCTAACAGGTGGTGCTCTGAACACAGACTTGTAGGTCCTGTGGTAGGTAGGTTTTCCTGTGTCGAAACCTGGAATTGGCTGTGATTTGAGCAGGCAGTGAGATTGGGACCTGGTGCTAGGCTGCTGTGGGAACTGTTTGGGGAGAGACACAGAAAGTGAGGGGGAGAAGAGCAGGCTGCAGTATGCAACTAAGAACATGTACTGGGAAAATGCTCTTTACTGAAGTCTCTCTGAATTGGCTTGTGGGTCTGAGCGGCAAATGTCACTAGCTTTTCCTTTGTACTGAAGTGCACCCCTCACAGAATACAACAAACTGCAGGCAAGAGTTGCATTCAGCTGCAAAAACAGAAAATAAATAATGTGAACTTTAGAAGGGGCTGGGGGTCTAACTGGGAAAAGTTTAGAGTGTGAGAATAGCTCTGAATATGCTGACAGTTTCATAGGGGCTGTTTGTGAATAAGCGATTCAGTCAAGGTTACATCTTGCAAGACAGGGAACTTCTATTTGCAGGAAGCTTGTCCTGATTAAGCGTGAGCAATATGTTTGTGCTTGGCATAACCTGTAACATGTAGATATAGACAATCAAAAAATAAGCAAAAAGTATGATGAGTGATAAGAGAAAATTGTATAATGTGGCAGTTTTTTCCTAATAAAAGTAGATGGTGTAACCAAGCAACTTAAGGGAGTTAATGGAGACTGCTCAGGTCTGCGAGCCCGTGACTGCCATCCTAAAGGGAGCAGACTTTGTTTTGGTATAATTCTATGTGTGTTGTGTTTTCATTTCTTCTCACTTGCTTCTGGGACCAGAGATAGAAAACCAACATCTGAGGAAGGATTCCTGTGTTTGTTGTCCCCCGGCCAGACAGTTAGGAACAGAGGACACAGACATTTTTCACTGTGTCCAGAAGCAGATTAGCATTATAGAGCATAATTTAAATTGGGGCTCTTTTTGAAGGCATACTCGGTGATAATGAGTACTGGCACCGTTTCATTACTGCTGAAACTGACCCATGGTCCTCATGTATTAACGAAAGGGCCCTGTATATGAGTACTGACATCTGTTTTTTCTAGGGCTTATTGAAATAGGATCTGTTCATAGAAGAATGTAAGAAAATGTCCCTACATTGACAGTTGATGTGCTGTTTATCCAATGCTCTGCTCCGTTCAGTATCCCAAGTTCTTTAGTGCATAACAATCAGCTTATCTGCTCGGAAGCACCAAATTCACTTTCTGACATTTCAAATTTCTTCCTGTGTGTTAGCCTGGGAAATACTGGATCAGGCTTGGAAACAGTTTTAGAAAACTTAAGCACCAGCTAAAATTTTTCGGAGGCAGGGCAAAAAGGTTCTCTATAGCATTCTTTTATGCGGAGGGTTACTTCTTTTTTTTTAACTTTTAGTTTTCTGTTGACGCTTTCTGCTTACTCCCTCTTCTTCTGCAGCCCAGTAGTAGCTTCTCCGCCCAAGCCCAACCCTGGTAAAGGCCCTTACTCCTGAAATAGACACTGGATTTCAGACACCCAGGTGACTAGTGCCTGGATTTTCCAGCTGTGTTTTAAATTAAGGATTTAACATTTGAGCATCTTACTGTGCAGAGTAAACCTAAATCTCTTAATGCTCCTCAGGTGAAGTACATTTGCTCAGCCATAGGCTGTCGTCGTTGGAACGAGGAGGACACTGAACAGGACGATATTCTGCTGCTGCATCGAACACAAAAGACGGTGCGTGCGGTGGGGCCCCGAAGCGGCAGTGAGAAGTGAGTATTACCAGAGTGATAAAGGCTGCACTTCCAGGGTTGGTTATATGAAATTTAACCATCAACTAGAGCCATGCAATGGGAGAGTCATTTTGTGAATATTAATTGTGAAAACAGGCTGTCGAGGTCCATCGGGGCCGGCTTTGCGTTAGCACATAAAGAGGTGTGTTTACTAAAGTACACTAAGTTTGTCCTTTACTGTGCATTAAGTGCCAAACATTAGCACAGGAAGTGAGGCATACCCATGCTAATAGTTTGGGGGAGGGGTCCCAGCATTTCCTCATGCAATTGATGTGGGGAGCAGCATCTTACTATGCTAAAAGTAGAGTCGCAGTTAGTGTGGGTGCCCTTACTGCCACCTGTTGAGGTGGTGTTAAGTTCCTTCATGCTAATTGCAGTGTTGACGATTAGCATGCGCTAATGATGCCCGTACTAACCGTAATGTGCAGTCAGTGCCCACTCTCCGTCCCTAACTTGCCCAGTCCATGCCTTTCTCATGCTGTTGTAAGAGTGCTGAGATCTTGAAAGGATTTTTATTTTCTTATTTTGAAGACCTCTGTATTTTCTTTTATTTCCACTTAGTGTGAGATGCTGCTTCGTGCTTCTAGTCCTGTCCTTGAACCTTCTAGATTCTTTATTATTCTCTGTTCTGTGGCAGATCAGCTCCAATTGTGACACAGACATTTCAGTCAAATCCATTTGAGAACTGATTCAGACCTTGTACAGGTTTGATGTTTCTCATGAATTGAGTGACTGAGAGAGGCGGGCTGTGAACACACTGATCCATAGCCTCCAGGGCCATGTGAAAGGGCTTGAAGCAGTCCTCTGAGAACACACCGAGCCTCCTAGCTGGAGTGAACATTGTCTTCTTTCCTTCCCAGAAGGCTTTTCATTTGCCGTACAGTCAAATGTTTAGTTTTCTACTAGTGGTCGGATATGGAGCTTTAGAGTTTGCTCTGAGGAAAAATATTGTCTCTCCACTGCTGAATTTAGCTCAGATTGAGGTGTGGTTTGATTAAACCTGGCCTTGAAACTATGGATTATTACTTTTTTTCCCAAGGACAATTTGTCAGAGGACTGTGGGCCAGGGGCATAGGCAACCACTGAGAAGAGGTCCCCTTGAAGGTATACAGTTAAAATGCAGCCTCACCGGGCTGGTTAAAGGCAAGTTTGATAGCACTAGCCTTAACACGAGCTTTTAGTGCAATGGTAAGTTAACACAGCACTCCTCCCTTACAGATGTCCAAAGCAGGAATTCAAACAAACAGTAAACCAGACAAGCGGAAGCTGAGGCAGAAGGCAAGGCATGCAAGAATACCAGGAAACCAGGGCCAAGACCACAAATCATGGGCAAGGGAAAACAGCAAAGATAATGAGTATAATGATCCAGCCCTGAATCAGCACAGAGCAGTGTTCCCTCAGAGCTGTGTTCATCTGCACACAGCAAAATATAGCGCTCACAAAAAATATAATGCTGAGACAAAGTTTAATTAGTTTAGTGCCACCAAGTCAGTGTCAGCTAATGGCAACCGTGTGGATAGTTGTCCTAAACCGTGTTCGGTTTGGTACTCTGCTCAATTGGCTATGTGGATTCTATTCATTGGATAGTGTTAAAATATTACTCATAGATTGCTGGTGACACTGCCATTGTAAAAATTTAATAAATGTTCTCTGTAAGTCGTGTGGGAATGCTGCTCTGCACTAATTTTTCAAGTGCCATGGAGAGCTTGGCTTCTGTCAGTGCCAGCTTCTGCCCTGCAGCTCCCTGTCATTCTGTCCTGGAAGAGAGGGAGGTGCTGAACTCAGGTCTATAAAATTGTTAGTTTGTTAGGAAAAAGATGTACTCTAGAAGGAATCACTTTTTGGAAAGAATTTCTGCAACCCAAATGAAAGCATACGTAAGACATACGTAGTAGGTTCCGTGGAAATTTTTCCACATGGGCTGAAAATTTTGCAGCCATCAGTTCTTAGAGAGATCATTATCCCAGAGGCAGGGCAGATACTCCTCACCCTCTGGGTTGCTTCCAGCAGGACCAGTCAGGATATGACACATCTAAAGGCCGGAGACACAGGAACGAGCACACCCATTCAGCAAAGACACATGAGACAGGAGCACAGCAACTTCTGGAGGAGCGGAGGCCAATGCCCAGCCACAGCCAGCTGAGATCAAACTGGCCCACCCGTCTTGATACATGGCAGCTCCCTGCTGGCCCTGACAGAGTACTCCCCTCCTCGGTCCTTAGTCAGGGTATTGTTATAGATAGCTTCTGGATACCTAGGAAAGCTGCTGGTGTCCCAAGCCAGCCATGCAAGAGCAGTAACAGGAGCTGGGGCTGGAAACAGGCACAGCCAAGGCAAAGTCTTAGACAAGGCTAGAGCTAGAGCATGGGCTGAAGCAGAGTTATGTTGCTGTATTTGCATTAGTAAATGGGATAGTTGAGTCTTTTGAAGCAAATTAGATTGAAATGATTGCTTGCCCCCTGGTGGCAGTCACATGCAAAACAGTCTCTCATATTCAATGAAACCTGTGTGATATCAGAGCCTCGGCCCCATTGAATAAAACGGGGCTGCGGCTCTGATTTCAAATCAAAGCTGCTAGAGTCGCTTGGTAAACAGACCCCCTGGAATACACTTTTGGTACATTTAGCAAAAAGCAAGTACCTAGGTGCAGTTATGAGGCATTTCAGACAGAAACAAGACCAGTAATAATGCTCATCCAGTATTTAGTAAAAAGAGCAATCTTCTACTGCTCACTTTCTTTAATGATCTTTAAGTTGTCTCCTTATAGTTCTTCTGAACTTTTATAGGCTAGTTGTTATAACCAGGTACCTAGTTTTAGACCCCCAGAATGCGCCTCTCTGAAGCCTATTTCATGAAGAAAAGCAGGCACCCCACTTTTCTTTATAAAACAGAGGCGTAAGGGGCCAAAATGTGCATGAAATCTAGACATGAACACTTAACACTGGCTGCCCGCATCTACATTTTTCAAGAATGCATGTTAGTATTTTATAACTTATGTGCCTAAATTTGTGCCCTATCCTTGCGCATATGCACACCTCAAGTGGTCTTGGGCAAGCCACTTAACCCTCCATAGCCCATGTTCCCTGTAAAATAGTTATCTCCAAGTTATAATGCCCTGTTCAATGTAATTTCAGTTTGTTCACTGTAAACCGCACTGATGCAGAATAGCGCGGTATATAAGAGAATGTAAATAAATAAATAAATAAGTACATGCCATCAGCCTGACACGCTCACTTATAAAATAGTGTCTGCCGTGACTCGCCTCTTTGCTGCTGCTTTTGGATCTTGACTCACATGATCCCTTTGTGTTTCCTAACCATTCCCCCTAGATGTATCCTATGTCTCAGCTACTGTGTTGTCTATCTTGACTAGGTTGTAAGCTCTGATGAGCACGGATTGTCTTTTACATGTGTTTGTGCAGCGCTACATGTGCCTTGTAGCACTATACAAATGCTGATTAGTAGTAATAGTTATTTATTTTTATTTTATTTATTTGTATTTACCTCACACCTTTCCAGTAATAGTTCAAGGTGAGTTACATTCAGGTACTGTAGGTATTTCCCTGTTTCCAGAGGGCTTACAAGTTTGTACCCGAGGGAATGGAGGGTTAAGTGACTTGCCCAAATCCATAAGGAGTGCTAGTGGGATTTGAACCCTGGTCTCTGTAGTCAGACCTATCCACATGTGTAAGTCATGGAAAATACATGATTTACGTGCCATCAATGCACTAAGCTTTACACAACTCCTTATAAAATTGTCTATAGAGACCACCTTTGGCTCATAATCCCTATCCTTATGTTTCAGGTCCTTATTCCTCCTTTTGTTCTTCTGCTTTCGTGCTAATGTATGTCCGCCCTTTTAGATTGTAAGCTCAACAAGCAGGGACTGTCTTTTCTGTGTCTGTACAGCGTTGCATACTCCTGGTAGCACTTTATAGATTATCATTAATAATAAGAATCATATGACGGGATTGATGTAATAAGCTGTGCTCATCTCAGTGCAATGGTTTACTTGTGGTATAGCACAGGGTTTTTTTTGTGCACTATAATTCCTTCTGATGTAGCAAGGATCGTAGCATACACAAAATGAGCACTAAGCTGGCAGCAAATCATAGTGCCAATCTTAGTGCAGTTAGCATAGAAATGCATGTTAATGAACTGCATACAGGATTACTTCTAGTGCAGAAGAAAAGGGTTTTTACTTATCCCTTCGTGCTGAAACTTTACTTTACGTCAACTCTACAGGTGAAATAAAGCTTTTAAGTTCCCATTGATTTCATTGGAAGTCAGTGGGAAGTTAAAAATTCAGCCTATATGAGTCCACAAATGGGGACTCCTGAAGATGGGCTTCCCAAGTTCGAGACTCGAAGCCCCAGGACCTGCAGTACAGAGAGCCCCCCTCCCTCGTACCAGAAAGCTCCAGAACCCTCCAGTACTCTTTCCCTCCCCCTCCCCCATGAAGGATCAGTAATACTTATTGACATCGGCCAAACTGGCATCATTTTCCAGTGTGAAGAGGACAATGGCCAACACGTCCCCAGGACCAGGTAAGTATTCTTGCCCTCTGTGGAGAGGTGCTGGAACATTTAAGGTTGATGGTGTCCCTGTGCTAGGGGTCCTGGTCTGCAATTGCCTAGCATGGGAGGGTGCCTAAAGCATGCTAAAGCATGGAGTTTCTGGACCAGAGAGCCTCTAGTGTCAAAGTGGAGACATAGTTAACATTAAACCTCATCCTTAAAATGGAATTAAACTTAAATGTGCCTTCAAGTTAACTTTTGTTTTTATGCATTGCTCCTGGATTGCTCCTTTATTTTTGTCTTTAGTGTGAATTTTTACTTAGCTGCTTTATTTAAAGCAAAAATAATAATAATAATAATATTGATCAGAAGCTTATAAAACTGAGCCTGAAAAGCTAATAAGCTCATTATTTAGTCAGTTGTGTCCATACTTAATACTATGCCCAGGTTTTATATTTACCTCACTATCCCAGTGCTAATAATCCTGTGTGTTTATCCCATGTCTTACCTGTAATTAAGCTATTTTTGCCCTACTCCCTGACATCCAGCATCTTTTTATGAAAAGAGACTTCCTTGAATTATTATATCACCTCTCAGATTTTATGGTGCGGGTTTTGCGTTGTTTTGGTAATCCTGTACATTTTCCTCGGTGTGGTATTACTGCAGATGGAATAGAATTTGATTCACATATTGAGTAATGCTATTTGTGGTATCATAGGAAAAACAATTAGACTTAGTGAGTGCAAATAGATTGTTTCTCTTTTCAATTTGGCAAATTCTGAGAAACAACTTAAAGAATGCCCATTATCACAACAGAAATATTTTTAATGTCCTACTTTGAGATGCTGCATATTATGCAGGGTGTATAGGGATAGCTTTTGTCACTTTTGTGATAGTGAGCCCTGATGACATCCAGATAAACAGCCATTACTTGTTGCAAGCCTGCAGTCAGAATTGTAATTGATATCCACTTGGCACACCTTAAAACGTTTTTAAGTTCAAGCTGTGCTATTATTCTTTTGTCTTTTATTGAACTTTTCATCAAATTTCTTGCATTTTTGTGTTCAGGTGGAATTTTAGCGTGGGACACTTTGAGCTGCGATACATCCCAGATATTGAACCTAGAGTTGGATTTATTGAAGGTAACTTCAAATCGAGCATCAGCGCAGACGACTCCAAAATAATTTCGGAGGTGGATGAGCAGGAAGCTATGACAAGAGACACCGTTATAAAGGTCTCTGTGACCGATTGGAAGGTCATGGCGTTCAACAGGCAAGGAGGCCACTTGGAGTGGGAACACCAGGTATGGAAGGGGGCGCTGTTATTTCAATCTGTGTATGGTCCACATCACCATTTGGTTTTACTGACTAGCTGGTTTTAAGATCTTAAATATGGCTGTTTTGGGGGGATGGCTGAAGACAGGTGGTGTGAGGCAGGGGATAATTATTTTTTTGTTACCATTATTTCTGCAGAGTTTGAGATAAGGTACTGTATGTGATTGCATACATTATAAATTTCCATTGAAAATGCTATGGGCCCGATATTCATTTAGGCGGGCTATGCGCCATGTTGGCACATAGCCCTGCCCGCCGACCCTTAACCCGGATATTCAGTGTGGTGCGAAGATCCGGGGTCGTCGCACAAGCCCCGGAGCTGCTGAGTTTAACTGGGTAGTGACAATATTGCACTGCTATCCGGTTAGTATCCACGGCTAAAAGGCTCGCCTAGGTTTAGCCATGTATCGCTAACCAGGTAGCGGTGCAATATCGCTGCTACAGTTATTGGTACGCCCCACCTCCGTTCTGCCCCAGAATGCCTCCAGTACGCCCCGATGCTAAACAGATAGCAGCGGGGCACATAGAGGACAGGGATATTTAAAGGCACTAACCATAAAGGTACCATTGAATATTCCTGTTTAAGGCATTTACATGGTTTACAGGGCTGTAAATTGTGTAAATGCCTTTCAGATATCGGGCCCTATATAAAAAAGAGAATTGCACGTTGGATTTGACTTGAATTTCGGCAAAAAAAACCTCGTGTGTGACTAAAGAAAAGTAAAGAGAAATGAGTCCTATTAGGAAAAGTGCAGTTAAATTTTACAGTTATCCTGTGTTATATTGTCGTTTAGGGCCTCTGAGTCAAGACTAAGTTCCCACAATTCCAGAAGTGTCCCCAGTGGGCTACTTCCCTTAAGTGCCTCTCCCTCCGCTTCTCAGCTTGTTTCGTAAGCTTCTATTGAGCCACACTGTCTTCTTCAATGATATTCCTTGCTCTACTCACACCACTTCCCCCCTGCTGGGGCAATATCCTCCTCCGTGCTGCTCACCTCAGTGCTCCACCACTCTCTTTCTATCTCTTGGAACTATCTCCGTTCCTCTCCAAGCACTGTTCCTCTTCTCGCCGCCTCTCTTCTGGGCGGCAATCCGGGCTCACCCTTGTCTCAGCACTTCAGGTACTGGTGGGCACTTGCGGAGTCCACCCAGGAGCACTGCTGGCACCTTCCCCCTCTCCCTGGCGTTCTTCTCCTAGGCCTCTCTGCCTTCCCGCCTCCTCACCGGCCTTCCGGGGTACGTGCCGCTCCGCTGGGTCTCCGTCCCCTGCAGGCAGCCTCCCGCAACTGAAATTCAGCGCCCCTGCAGTGCTGTGCTCTATATTTTGCACTGCTGTTCCTGCCTTCACCGACTGACCTCACCGTCCTCTTCTGCTCCAAAATTTCGGCTGTCTCCTACCCACTGCACTCTTTCACAAGGGGGGGGGGGCGCCCCCTCCACCCCGGAGCTCTTCTTCCCTACTGTTCAGGGCCACTTCCATCCCTGCCGCTCTGGATGGGTCTCTGCATCTCTGCAGTAACGTTCGCCGCTCCGGCCTGCCATGCGGTCTGCGGGTTCGCCGGTCTGTTGCTCAGCTCCTCTCTCACCGACGCTCCAGCGGGGGCTGGTAAGATCGCTGCTGCTTCTTTTAGTGCCTTGGTCTCTGCCCCGTCCGTTCCCTCACCTTAGCCCCAATTATGTCATGCTTTTAGGGGTACAGAGCCCCCCTTCTACAGGCTTAGGCGGCAGAGCTGAAATTCTATGCCACCATTTGCCCCGATGCCGTCACCGGAAGTCAGTATTGGTGCTTTTAACTCCACCTCTGTGGTTGGCATTAAATGCATCTGTGTGTCGGATTGCACAGTGTCTCATGTTAGGAACATGTCAACGGTAGTAGGATGGATGCACATGCCCCCTGAAGTTGCTGCAGTCCTCCACCCTAGTTCTGTGGTCCAATTGCGCCCTGTTGGCATGCTCTTAAGTAAATATGCCCCGTCGTAAAGTTAAATTTTATTAATGCAAACTGGTGCAACTCTGGGCATCATCTCTAGTTTATAACTTTGAAAGTCTTTACTAAGTATGTGGTGGAGATGGGAAAACATTGGGATTATTATGGGGAAACCTTTGCAGAAACCCTGTCTTCTAACGGAGTAGAAAAGATACAAAAAAAAGCAGATGACAAAATTTAGGATTCAACAGAGTGTTACGGTGGAAGAAAGAATGCAAGCAGTGTCAGTGATGGTAATCGCTGTGGTCGGCCTTATATCTGTAAATATAATTCTCCAGGAACAAACAGAAAGTCGGTCCTCACATATGGGTGACATCTGCACTGACAGAGCCCGCGTGGAGCATTTCCCTAGCTTTCAAAGAAAGCCTTTGGAAATGCTACCATGCATGCGTGGTCCCCTTCCTGCCCAAGGGTGCCATCTTGCTCAGTCTCCTTTCTTCCACAGAGCCCAGTGGACATCGGTCAAGTTTCCCCAGAAAAAATCCTTGCTATATCCTTAAAAAAAAATAGCTGTTCCCGGTTTGCATACCAGTTCCTCTTCCCGTCTTGAGCCGGCGCCGGCCCCAGTGCTGTTCTCGAGTTTTTTCCCATTTTTTTCTTCGTGACTTGCCTCAAGCGGCATTCATGCCCTTTTTTGCCTGGGGTCCTTGACCCCAACTGGGTGTTTCCTCACCATATCTCCTGGTGGGTTCAAAAAATGTGACCACTGCAGTCAAAACCTTGTCTGTCACTGACACCCATGACTGCTGCCTAAGCTGCCTGGGACTGGACCACGACAGTACCTCCTGCGACCTGTGCCAGGCCATGATGCCTAAGACTTTAGAAAGAGGTTGGAGTTGCAAGAGAATCTGTCTCCCAGGTCTGACATGGCACTCCCTGACGCTGAGCTCCAAGCCCAGCATGTCCAGAGAGGGCCGATCGTCTTCTGAGTCCCCTGGCGGTGGCTTATCCAGAAAGACGTCTGACCCTGAGCAGAAAAAAAAAAAGTCCTCAAACTCTGTCGAGGTTGAGGTGCCGGAGAAAAACTGGTAAGACTGCCTGGAGGGACTCTGGTGACTCTGAGAAATGTCCTCCTAAGGTCCCCAAAAAGGATGCTTCAGCTGTTGGAGACCATGCAAGGATCCTCGAGGCCGCACTCACAAGAGTGCCGGCACCAGGCCCGAAACCCTTGGTGCCCGCTCCGAAAGCTGCAGAACCTTCTCGCTTGGAGTTCAGAATGGCTGCCATGGAGCAGAACATCACTGCAATCCTGGCTATGCAGCAGGCAATGATGACAGGTTCGTCCACATCATCTGCACCAACGACTGAGCCCCGACTGTGGGGGAGTCCCCGGTTGTTGAGCCGATCTCTGAAAGCCACTGGCCTTGGGTAAGCCCTCGGTCCCGGTTGAGGTCCCGATCCCGTTCCCGTTCTTCAGGAATCCGGTCCTCCCTGGCCAGTCTCTGAGACTATGATCCCCAGGTCCTCGAGAGGGCCTGGCCCTTCGGGGCAGGCCTCAAGCCAAGGAGTCACAGGGTCTCTGATTCATCATCCCCTCTCGACTCCGAGTGGGAGACTGACAACGAGGCCTCCGTGTAAACTAGACTGCACTGAGACATCCCCTTGGACCCGTCTCCACCAGCGCCCCGGCGCCATTCTCCTCCGGAGGACGTGACCTTCCACAACTTTGTCAGGGATATGGCCAGAGCCCTCTTGGTGCAAACCAAGACAGAGGAGGACCCGCGCGTCGAGGAGCTGGAGATCCTCCAATTTGAGTCTCCACCCAAGGAGACTTTCACAGTGCCGGTACAGCCGATACTCGAGTGGCTACTACTGAGAATGTAGGAGACCCTGGCATCTGTGCCGGTGGTCAGTCGATACCTCAAGGCCATATACCGCGTTAGGAAGAGGCCAGGGTTCCACAAGCCCCAACTCCCACACAACTCCATGGTTGTCGAGTCAACCATGTAGAAACTCAGAAGCCAGAAGGCTTATTCTTCTGTCCCCCCAGACAGGGATGCTAGAGCCCTCGATGCCCAGGGGCACAAGTTCTACTGGGACTCGATGCTGGGGTGTTGAATCCAGACCTATGAACTATACATAGACATGTATCTCGGTTCCAGGCTCTCACTTCTGGGATGAAGGACTGCTCAATGTTCCTCTCCCAGGATTTGATTCTGCAGTTTGATTAGTAGCAGCCAGCATCGGAGCCCGATTCCAAGCCTGGCTGCAGTCCTCTGCTCGACGTCCCCTGCACCGGTGAGAACCTGTTTGGCAAACCAATTGCCAACAAAGTGGCCGAAATAGAGGCTGAAGTGGTGACCTGCCAGAAGCTCTTGAAGAAGACCTCTTCCTTTCCCCACAAAAAGGTCTCTGGGAAAAGACCTCTATTCTACAGAAAACAGGGGCACTTCCAGCAGGGTCACCGGGCCAGGCCTTCTTGGGCCAGCAACAGGGTTCTCACCCCAAAAGGCAGGGCCAAGGAGCTCAGACGTCCAAGGTTCAGAAGCCCCAAGTTCTGCCCAACTTGGGGGGAGCTTTTGACTCCTAGGGCAGGGCGCCTCCTCCCCCAGGAGACCTTTACCAGCCTCAGGGGACTGCCTGGCACTCTTTGCCCAAAAGTGGGCAAAGTTCAGTGGGTGCTGCAGGTGGTAAGGGAGGGATACCTCCTCCACTTACAACAGGTACCACCCAGGTTCTTTTCAGGTGAGCCAGTGCGACCTCTCCTTCATCAGACCCTTCTGCTCTCAGAGCTCACAGGTCTGATCAGGGACAACATTGTGGAGCCCGTACTCGGGCACCTGTGGGGAAAGGGCTTCTACTCAATGTACTTCCTTGTCTCCAAAAGAACAGGGGGCCTCAGGCCCATACTCGACCTGCGAAACTTGAACAAGTGTCTGGTGAGGGAGAAGTTCAAGATGCTTTCCCTTGGAACACTGCTGTCCTACCTCTACCAGGGAGATTGGCTGTGCTCCTTGGACTTAGATGCGTACACTCACTTCCTGATCCACTCCCCCCCCCCCCCACAGGCAGTACCTACGGTTTATGGTGGGAGAAGAGCACTACCAGAACAGGGTGCTGCCCTTTGGCCTGGCCTCATTCCTAAGGGTTTTTACCAAGTGCTTGGTGGTGGTAGCCACTCATTTGCATCTTCAAGGGACCTTTGTCTTCCCCTACCTGGATGACTGGCTGATCAGAGGCGATATGGCCTCAGTAGTCAGGCAGGCTGCAGAGCGTACATCCCTCCTGCTGCAGCACCTAGGGTTCGTCATCAACTACCCCAAGTCCTGTTTCACTCCAACCCAAAATCTGGAGTTCATAGGGATACAGCTGGACACGCTACAGGTCAAGGTTATCCTGCCAAGAGAAAGGGCAGACTGCCTCATGCAACAGGCAGGAGAGGTACAGTTACACTGGTCATTACTGGTCTGCCTCCTTCTGCGCCTGTTGGACTCAGGCCATGGGCAGGCTAAGAGACAGAGTCAGAGTCACTTGCCAGTTGGTGGGATCCCTTACTTGGTGGCAAAACTTGAACCACCTCCGGGCAGGGATGCCTTTCAAGGCACCCACACCACAGCAGACCCTGTCAACAGACGCCTCCCTCCTGGGTTGGGGGGCGCATTGCAGGAACCGCCATACACAAGGCAGCTGGTCCCAGGAGGAGTCACTCTTGCAGATCAATCTCCTTGAACTCAGGGCAATCTTCCTGGCCCTGAGGGCGTTCCACCACTGCCTACAGTACCAGCCTGTCCTGTTCCAGACGGTCAAACAGGTGGCCATGTTTTATATCAACAAGCAGGAGGGTACAGGCTCGTACTCCCTCTGTCAGGAAGTGGTGGCTTTTCTCTCCTTCACAGTACGCAACTGCATGCTCCTTTGAGCGGTATACCTACCAGGCCAGGACAACTGCTTAGCAAACAAGCTGAGCAGAGTCCTTCGCCCACACGAGTGGTGCCTAAACCCCAGGGTAGAGAAGCAGCTCTTCCACCGCTGGGGCAGGCCACTGCTGGACCTGTTTGCTTCGCCAGACAGCGCACAGCTACTGTGCTTCTGCTCATGCCAACTGCACCCGGAGAGAGTGGCGGCAGACGCCTTTCTAATCTCGTGGTCGGAGGGCCTACTATATTCATTCCCACTGACTCCTCCCCCTCCCCTCCCCGGTCACCAAGACCCTGTTTCAAGGTCCAGAATGAGGGGGCATCAGTCATACTGCCCTGGTTTCCCCTGCTGTTGTCCCTGTCTGTAGCACTCCCAGTTCCACTGGACTGAGCCCCGGACCTCCTGTCCCAGGAGGAGGGCTCCCTTTTGGGGTCACTGTTAGGTAGCTGCGAGTTGCAGAGGGTGAGTGCCCACTGAGAGAGTCTGCAAGACCCTAGAATCCAGAGACACTATCACTCTAGTAGCCTGAACACAGAAGGTTTGTAGGGCAATAGTTGCCTACACCCCGAGAATATTACGGAGTACTGCCTGGCCAAAGGCATTGTCCCTGCGGGACTCACTCTCCAGGTAGTAGTGAGCTGTGAATGTATGACTTGAAGACCATGTGACGGACTTGCAACCTGGGGTCATTGTTGTTAACGGCATGGCTGCTGAAAGGGTAGTGCTGGCCCCCTTCAATCTGCCAGGGGAAGTCGAAGAGGTCCTTCTGGCTTCTCGAAAACCCTACACCTTTAAGTGGAGACGGTTCTCTGTCTGGTGCACAGAGAAAGCGGAGAATCCCTTCTCCTACCATGTGCAACTAGTTCTCAAGTACCTATTACACTATCGCACACTGGACACTATCGCACACTGGACTGAAATCCAACTCAGTGAGGGTGCATCTAAGCGTTATAGCCACGCACCACCACTCTATCGAGGAGAAACCCCTCTCTAACCAGCCTCTGGTCTCTAGGTTCCTCCATGATCTCCTATTGTCCAAGCCCCCTCCTCTGCCTTCTGGCAGCGGAATGGGACCTCAACGTGGTTCTCTTCCAGCTCACTAAACCGTTATTCAAGCCCCTGGCCACTTGCCACCTGAGATATCTGTCTTAGAAAGTGGCCTTCCTGGTGCCCTGATGGTCTGCGCGAAGAGTGAGTGAACTCCAGGCCCTGGTGGCAGATCCACCATATACAAATTTCTCCCAAAGGTGATCTCTTCTTTCCATCTCAACCAAGAGGTGGCCCTCCCCACCTTCTTCCCGTGACCTCATGCCGGCAGGGAAGAACTAATACTTCACACACTAGTTTGCAAGCAGGCCCTGTTCTTCTACTTGCAACGGACTCAGCAGCTCTGCAGCTTTTCGTGTTGTATGACCCCAGCAGACTGGGGCTCCCCGTGACCAAGCGAACTCTGTCCACTTGGGTGGCGGACTGTATTGTCCTTGCCTATGAGTGAGCTGGTCTCTCCCTTGAGCACCAGATCACAGTGCAACACGTGAGGGCAGTGGCCACTTCGGTGGCCAACCTCCGCTCAGTGCCGGTGACTGAAATCTGCAAGTCTGCCACATGGTCTTCAATTCATATATTCGCTGCTCACTACTACCTGGAGAGTGAGTCCCGCAGAGACAGTGCCTTTGGCCAGGCGGTACTCCGTAATATTCTGGGGGTGTAGGCAACTCCTGCCCTCTGAACCTTCTGTGTTCAGGCTACCAGAGTGATAGTGTCGCTGGACGCTAGGGTCTTGCAGAGTCTCTCAGTGGGCACTCATCTTCTGCAACTCACAGCTACCTAATTAATCGCCTTTAGTGCTGTCTTGGTTCGGTCCTTGGTAGCCTGGAGCTAGGGATTCGCATATGTGAGGACTGACTTCCTGCTTGTTCCTGAGAAAGTGTAGTTACTCACCTGTAACAAGTGTTCTCCAGGAACAGCAGGAATCGGTCCTCACAACCCTCCCTCCTCCCCTGGGAGTTGCCTCTGTACCTTATTTTGGTTTTTACTGCCGTCCTAGCTATGTCATCTGACTGAGCAAGATGGCACCCTTGGGCGGGAAGCGGACCACGCATGCGTGGTAGCATTCCCAAAGGCATTCTCTGAAAGCTGGGGAAATGCTCTGTGCGGGCTCCTTTAGCATCGATGTCACCCATATGTGAGTAGTGATTCCTGCTATTCCTGGAGAACACCTGTTATAGGTGAGTAACTACGCTATATTGCCATGTAAAACTCTTGACATATCAGATGATATGGAAGAAGTTGAAACTAAAATGCTTCCGTGGAAACCACTATAACACATGCTCATAATAGAGCTGTTGCAGCTGGAAAAAAGCCCCTAGCAAAACACTGTAAGAAAAAAATTATGACTTTGGAAGACTGTAGTCTCAGAAGAAATATGAGAGGTGTACGTATCCCAGAAAGTGTTCCTGAATATGAGGTCCTGGACATTTGTGTGTCTTAGCCAAATAATGAACTGGGATGAATAATCCTAACTAAATAAGTTTGCGCGAGTAGATCAATTAGGACCCTGTCAAGAGTCTAAAGCCTGATCAAGATTTTAAATTATATGGACAAAATTTCATGTTTTTAGATCATACCAAGAAAGTAGGAGTTCTATTTACAAGAGTAACAAGGTTTTTATATTTTAAGACTGTTGGGCCCAAGTGGTGCAGTGGCACAAAGAGATGGCTCCATAATATGCATGCTTTCTCAAGAAAAGTATGGTTGTCTTCCATTACTTGATGAGACGCTGAATTGATTTATTTAACAGGTGTTATATATATCGCCTTCTCCTTAAGTCAAGGCAGTTTACATTCTAAGTCAATCTGTTTACATTATAATGCATCTCAAAGAGCTAGGCAAAACATCAGCAGAAGTTATAGAGTTCCTTAGTTTGGAATAGTCTCGTTATGATTAGTGATTTTATTTATTTACCTGATTTACTATACCACCCTTCGAGCAACAAAGCGGCCATAAGGGTGGCATACAATAAAAAGAAAGAATATAAGTCAGTGGAGGGGGGTGGCAAATGGAAGGAGGACAAATGGGGGGAAAAGTGAAAGAGCAAAATGATGGTGTCAACTTTCTTCCCCCCTCAAAATTCTTCATATGATAACTGGAACAGCCAGGTGTTGAGCACTCTTTTAAATTTAGGAAAAGAGATTGTTCCAGTTGAAGGTATAGTTGCATAGAGGTCCATAGGAAAGGGGCCTACATATAAAAAGGCTGAGCGGCGTAACATTTCTAAGTGCAAAAGTGAGGGAGATGGAAGAGAGAGAAAGAAGGGCTTGAGATGAACAAAGAGTGCTGCTCGTTTATATGATGTGATAAAAGAAGTGAGTGCATTGGGGGAAGGCTTTGTAGAAAGCACGATTAACCAGTGCCAAAATCTTAAATTTTTTCAAGCCATGATGAGGAGCCAATAAAAGGATACCCATAAGGGAGTGACATGCTTCTACTAGTTTAAGTTTGGTGGATTATAGGCGCTGAGAAGTGACAGTCAAGAAAGAATGGCATTACAGTAGGGGCTCAGTCGTTGGTGCAGATGATGTGGCGTTTTTTAAACTTTCCTCAGACGCCATTATTGTCACCTAAGATCTTGTTAGAGAAATATTTAAATGAAATTTTAGCTATATCAGACCCAGTAGATGTTCGGCAGATTTATTATATTCCTGTTGCTTCCAAAAAAGTAAAACCTGTTGAGGGTGAACTGGATGAAATAGTTCCTTCAGTGACCAACATTACTGCTTTTCTGGAAGATTCTCTTGATGTAATTTCCTTACGTGCTACCATGTTGGTCACTTTTTCATCAATTTTGATGAAACAACATATATTAAAAGCTTTCTTTAAGGCTAAGTCATCTAAGTTCTGCGGACAGACTATAAATATATTCCCAGATTCTCATGTCCTACTCAAATGTGTCGGAGGCAATTTTTGGCCCTTAAGTCCTGGGTTCTAGCTATGGGGGCTTCATTTTTTTTACGGTTCCCATGTAAGTGTATTATTAATTATGATAATGCCTCATATATTTTTCAGGACATGACTCATCTCGAGAAATTCCTTTTGGATAGGCAGGGTTCGGTAGGGGTAGGTGATGTTTGATTGATTTATCTCTCACATTGTGTTCCTTTTTGGACTTGTTTTCTTTCCATTTTTTGGATGGTTGCATTAGTTCTTCACGTTGTATAACAGTTGGGCTCTCTTAATGTGGGCTACTTATGTTCGCTTCCCTTATATATTTACTTTGAAGTATATATATTTCTTTTTTATTGCTGTTGGGAGCTTACTTTTCTTTGTACCATGTTTGGACAATGTATTTTGTTAAAACCTAATTTTAAAAAAAAGGTTCGAATTACCGGTAGCTTCGCATAGTGTTCCTTTTTTGCCTGATATGTGGCTGTCTGGTATTCATGTAGCTTGATCCTGTAGGTGTTTAGGCTGTCAGGCAATCTGGTGTTTCTCCATTTCCTCTCTATGGTTCTGAGTGTGCATTTCATGTCCTTCAAGGCTGATGTGTACCATATTGCTTCTTTGTCTTTTGTTGTCTGGGCGTAGGCAGTTTTGTTGCTGTGTTGGTTATGGTTTCGTTCCAGGTTTGTATGAGGGTGTTGAGGTCATCAGGAGTGGTTAGTAGCTTTGGTAAGATACCTTTCAGGAATTCTTTCATTTCTAATTTTTTGAACCTGCGTGAGGTGGGTTCAGCACTGTTGTATTTGTGATTTGGTGTGGTGTGTAGAACGATGACGGAGATGGCTTTATGATCAGACCAAGGGATGTCATGGGCTGTGGGCACTGTTCCCTCTAAGCTGTGCGCGTGTGCGTGCGCACACACCTCGCCGAGCGAGCGCACATACTTTACAACAGAGCGCACAAAAATTACGGCTCTGATTCTGATAGAAAACAACACAGACGTCTTAAAATTTAAAAGTTATGATTGTAATTACTAGAAATTTCCCGCTTCATTTAGTAATCTATTTTCATTTAATTTGATTAAAATCAGTGTGGTGTACATACTGTATTCTGATGTGTAGTCAAATTTTAAAGTATATAACTCCGAGTGTCGTTATGTGGCGCACAAAAATTTAACCTTCATTCAAAAGCTGCACACAGCTGATATTTTATGCGCACACAGCCTACAGAAAATTAGAGGGAACATTGGCTGTGGGAGGTGAGACGGAGTGGCTTTTGAGGACACTTTGAGGTAGGAAGGTTATGTCTGTTTTTTTAACTCCTCAGCTTTGTGTACTGTAATTCAGGCATTAGTGTTTGTTATTTATTATGGCAGGGCTCTTTATGTTGGAGTACTCTGGTATCATGCAAAGAAACTACAGGTGTTTCAGAATATTGCAGCTCGGCTGATCACTGGAAGTGTTGGTCCATTGTTTCATGAGCAGTACTAACTAGTAATTTGAGGGAAAGAAGTTAAATTTAAACTAATGGCTTTTGGCAAACTCAGGATCCCATTAGGCAAAGTTTGCTACTGCATTTATAAGTAAATAGGGCCTGTTGAGATTAATAGAGTTTATTTACTAATAGGTCTGATTTTGCATGGGCATTCTGAGAGCTGAGCGAATCTGGGCTGGCTTACTTGGACAGTCATTTAACTTGGTATGTTTTTATGGGAAACAACTTCACTCAAGCCAGGGATTTTTGTTCACTGATGCCGGCTTGTTATGAAGCTTGGGCTAGGGTGAGCTCCAAGGAGGACAACACAGTTTAGTAAACATGCTTCTATTGTATTAGAAATTTAAACCAAATTGAGTAATTGTTTTCAAATATGCAGTCCACGCTATAGTAGGCCTGTTTCCAGAACATATTAAAAACCATACTCTGGTTGGGCCTTTTAGGTGGGCCTGGCCTTTAGCTTGTAAATGTTTGATTATGTTGCCTCCTATAGCTCTCCTTTTTGCAGGTGAGAAGGAGTTTGGAATCCTTACCTGCTCTGCATTGTGCTTTTTGACAAGTGGGAGGCTGGAGGGATTTCGTCAGTTTGCCTCTCCCCTATTTTTTACTTCTGTTATAAAAACTGTTCATTGAAGACTTAAATTAATTTGATTCAGAAATTTTTTTTTGCTCATTTACAGGTAGAACATTATATAAACGCCATTTTAAATAATAAAAATACATATATTTATGTCTCCTTACATAAGGTGCACTAATGTATCATTTGGCCAAATGCCATTATCCCCTTTTTTAAGATGTTGCAGTCCACTTACGTTTTATCTTTGCTGCTTAAACAATGGCAAATGGATATGGATGTAGAATTTTCAGTGCAGTTAATGATGAAAAGTGGTTTTACAAATTGTTCTAGCTGAGTGTTCTGCTGTAGGGTAAATGCTATTTAAAATACTGCATGGAATCTGTTCATCTGGACTGGGCATGTAAGACTGGTGTAATCAGACAAAGAAAATGGTCATTTTTAAAACTATTTCTGCAGTGAAAGCAGTACTTTTCTAAAATTGTCTCTCCGATATGCAGTAGCCTAGTGGTTAGAATAGCAGCCTGGTGACCAAGAGACCAGGGTTTGATTCCCACTGGCACTCCTTGTGGCCTTGGGCGAGTCACTTTACCTCCGTTGCCTCTGAAGAAAGGCTCCAGTCATACCATGCCAAGAAAACCCAGGGACTGCTGGCTCACCAGGAATCGGCATTGACTCAATAGCACCCATTGCATTTGCACAGCCTGTAGGTATGTTAACTTTACCCACAGCAATCAGAGGTGTTGCCCAAGATGGTGTTGGGGAAGGATTTTCACCTAGGTTTATACTTTTGAAAATGCAAATACGTGCCCATTATTTTTCATGGTGGGGGGAAGTGAGAGAAACGCTGCTTTCCAGATAGTTGTAAATTTGTGTGCATACTTTCCCTGAGGTAACTTTCAAAGCAAAAGTACATGTATATAGATAGAAGAGGTTTTCTTCGAGTCTATTAAATATGAAGGGGTATGTTTTCTAAAGTGCGCTACCAGGGTAGTTTCGGTTTCGGTGCCGTACTAAAAACCTCACACTACCCTGGCAGCACATGTCAAAGCAGGGGCAGGGCAGGGGCATTTCCATGATGGCATGGCTGGCACAGTCATTAGTCACTTGCGCTAAATGTGCTTCACTCAGGTAGTATGAGTGCAGCTAACACCATCTCAGTGGCATTAGTTACATCAGTGGCCTGTTCGCTGCATTAAAGCGCAGCTTCTCTGTGCTGACTGCAGGGAGATGGATGTACATGCCCCTTTGCAGTTAGCTAGAAGCCACTTGCTGACGATGCAGCCCACATGCACGTTACCAGCTTGGTAACCATGCTCCATTCTGAAGCCGCATGGTGCATTTATTGTTAACTATTTCAAAGTGAGGAGATTTTGGGAGAAAAAATAGAAATTCTGATTTAATTATTACATAAGTTTGTTTTTTGTAACTTGTAGAATGGATGTTAATAACAATTGTACCCACTGTGATATGTTGGTGTATTGATTTATGCAATGATGCAAACTATAAATAAACATGGTTTCTCTTAGTTTTGCACTCCTATTGCCTCTGCCTGGCTCGTTAAGGATGGCAAGGTCATTCCCATTAGCCTGTTTGATGATACCAGCTATACCTCGCATGATGAGATCCTGGAAGATGAAGAGGACATTGTGGAAGCTGCTAGAGGGGCTACAGAGTCCAGCTTCTATTTAGGTGAGACATTCCTTACCTTCACTTCATATTTTTTAAGCTCCTAGAGCTCCAAGCTGGACCTCGATGTCTTCATCTGCAAGTCTTAACTACAAACCCCTTAACCATGTACATTGCATTCATTAGATAGATCCTTGAAGCCAGGTTTTTTCTCACAAGTTCTGCAGCGAAGAGGCTGCCTCCAGGCTTCAAGGCCCATTACTCAGGACCTGCATTCTCCTTCCCACCCATTTTCTTTGAAATTATATATGTCTCCAATCAAGTGATGAGGGCTGATAGAGGCTTAGTACAAAAGTATCCATGTAACTGTGTCCAAAGGCTGTTGTCTAAATACAGACTTTCATCTCCCATTTTGTACTTTTTTATGACTAGAGCTGCTGAAGTAAGAGAACCCAATGGCTTATCTTTTCCACAGACCAAGAAGAATGTAGAGGATAATTTTATAATAGGCCGCCTATGTGTGAAAGCCAAATAGGCTCCTATTTAAAATAAAGGCACATAGGCAGCTAAGTGCCTTCATAAAATACTAGGGGCAAACAGGCAGAAACTGCACTTAGATTGAAACCTTGGAGCATTATGCCTGCTTAGGAGCAGGTGTGAATGTTAGTGCATAAAGTGCACGCGTACACAGATATTTTCTAAAATATCTACATAAATCATGACTTTGCCCACACTTTACCCTGGAACACATCTACATATGAGTCACTTAAAAAGTGCACACCATCTAGTCACCGCACATACTTTGATATGAGTAACCCCGCAGTTATTTTATAGAAGACCTTTATGTATGAAAAATTGTTTATAAAATTCTTCTCAAACAAGCAGGAAGAAGTACTCACATATGGGTGATGTCCCCCGACAGATCCCAACACGATAATGCTCTCCAGCTTCCACCAGAATCTTTTAGGAGCTTCCATTGCACATGTGCACCTGCCTTCCTGCGTGCTGCGGTGCCATCTTATCAGTCTGCTTTTGCCACAGAGCCCCACGGATGTGTTCCTGACAGCTGTCAGAAAAAGCTGTTAGGGCCCTCGAATTGCACATGGTGGCTCTCTTGGCTGCACAAGCCCTGGTGGTCCTGATGCCCTTGGTGGCATCGCCATCAGCCATGCAGCCTATTCTGGAGACCCATACCCTCCTCGCTGAATCATGGATGTCGGGTCACTTGTCTGAATCCATCCCAGTTCCAACCGCTATCTCCCTTTCCTGTGTCTCGGGCTCTGATGCCCCGAAATATAGGTGCCCGAGGGAGGACCATCATCTGTTCTGACAGCACCAGTCATCTCCGTCAGAGTGGCGTCAGCACTGGGAGGAGGCCAGATGGGTGGGAGATGGAAGAGGAGTCACCAGCCTCTAAGAGAGAGTCCCTCGACATCCCCTCGGAGCTTTTACTGCCATATGAGCGGTGGAAGCCACCCCCAGAGAACATGTCCTTCCAGGACTTCATCAGGGACATAGCGAAGACAATTCCCTTCTTCCTCAAAGCGGAGGATGAGCCGAGGGTAGAGGAACTGGAGATTCTCCAGTACCCCTCGGTGCCGAAAGAAGCCATCTCTGTGCCCGTGCATTGCATATTGCAGCAGTTCCTGCTCTGGATATGGGAGAACCCCATGATGGTGCCAGCCATCAGCTGCCTATTCGACTCATTATGCCGGGTGCAAAAAGCCCCATGGAGTCCACCATGTGGTGCATTAAGAGCTCAAAGACCCACTCCTCTGTGCCCCTTAGCTGGGAACAGAGAACCCTTGATGGCTTTGGGAGGTAGTGCGTCCAGGACTCCATGCTGGTTGCCCGCATCCTGTTCTACCAGCTCTACATGGGAATCTTCTTAAAGGACATCATGGGGGACCTCAGTGAGTTTAACTCCCTTGTCTCGGTGGAGCACTTGGAGGCCATCCGCATCCATGTGGGCCATGGGAAGGACATCTCCAATTACATAGTGCGAGCCACCTACAACGCCTTTGAGTCGATGGGCAGGGTGGCTGCGTTAGACGTCGGGTGTGCCGGCTGGCCTGGCTCCAGTTCTCTGGCTTAGAGCAGTGGGTCCAGGACAAGTTGGCGGGCATGCCATGCAAGGGTGAGAACTTCTTTGGAAAGCCAATGGGAGGAAAAGGAAGCCAAGATAGAGTTCAGGTGATCATCTTCTGCCTCTCACAAAAAACGTCTGATCCCTCCAAGAAGAAGCACCAGGGGAAGAAGCCTTTCTGCAGGCTGAAACGCTGGCATTACCACAGCCCTCAGGGTGCTGAGTCCAAGGCATAGGCCTTGCACCAGCAGCGGCGTGCCAAGACGCAGCTGGGGGCGGGTTTTAATGCCTTTCTCAGGAGCATAGCCCATCATCTGCTCGCTAACAGGGTACCCTCTCAGGTGGGCAGTCGGCTCGTTCACTTTGCACACAAGTGGTCTCTCATCACCACAGATGCCTGGATGCTACAGGTAGTGCGGGATGGGTATCTGCTGCATTTTGCCCAGCTACCGCCTCGCTTCTACCTGGGGAAGTATCCTCTATACCCACACCATGGTGGTCTCCTCCAGGCAGATATTGCCACCCTGTTGACAGAGTTGTCCATCAAGCTGGTGCTCCCGGCTGAGATGGGGTGAGGGTTTTCTGGTTCAAGAAAGGTTCAAGATGATCTCCCTGGGTACATTGCTCCCATATCTTCACAAGGGCGATTGGCTATGCTCCTGGGATCTGAAGGTTGCGTACGTGCACATCACGATCCATCCTTTTCACAGAAAGTACCTGCACTTGCTGCTTGGCGGGCAACACTTGCAGTACAGAGTACTTCTCTTCGGGCTGGCATCAGTCCCCAGGGTCTGAACAAAGTGCCTAGCAGTTGTCTCCTCTTACCCTCCGGACCCTGGGGATCTTCGTCTTCCCTTACATAGATGACTGACTCATAAAGTCCTCCACGCTGGCATGCGGCACTCGGCCCACCTGATGATTCAGGTGCTCAAGCGAGTGGGGTTTGTCATAAATTACCCCAAATCTCATCGCAGCAGTTCGAGTTCATTAGGGCCCTCCTGGAAACCATTGGCCTGAGCCTTTCTCCCCATGGACCACCTCCAGCAGCTTACAGAGGTGGTCTCTGCTGACCATCAGAAGCAGCATATGGCACAAAGGATGCTGCGGATGCTGGGCTATATGGCTTCTACAGTACATGTGACCCCGCTGACTATATATGCTGTTCTTCCGGTTCTGGTTGGGCTGTTTGCGTGTTCAGTAGCTTGTAGCTTGGGAGTCCCATACGTGAGGACTTCTTTCTGCTTGTTAATGGAGAAAGCGTAGTTACTCACCTATAGCAGGTGTTCTCTGTGAACAGCAGGGATAAGTCCTCACGAACCTCCCATCTCCCTGTGGATTTGTTTTTTGGCTACTAGCTTTTCTGTTTTACTGAGGATAAGATGGCACTGAGGCAAGCGGGAAGGCAGGCACATATGTGCGATGGAAGCTCCCAAAACCTCTGGTGGAAGCTGGGGAGCATTCCTGCGCAAGACTCCGTCAGGGGATGTCACCCATATATGAGAACCTATTCCCTGCTGTTCATGGAGAACATCTGCTACAGGTGAGCAACTACGTTTTTATTCATTGGCAGCCACTGAATTTCATGAGCACATGATATCCTTGTTTTAAAATACTAGAAAATAGTGGATCAGTACAAACTCGTTTGATTTTCTTGCACTGGAAATGTTGATTTTTCTACCTTTGCCTCTTTTGCTATGAAAAGCGTGTAAAAAAAAAATAAAATGATTATTCTGCTTTTTGACATTGAAAAATCATTTTCCTGCTTTCTGTGGACAGGAATGTATCGGGGCCAACTCTATCTGCAGTCTTCTGTCAGAATTTCAGAAAAGTTTCCTGTTGGACCAACAGCTTTAGATACTAGAAGAAATGAAAAGGCAATAATTTCCTTACCCAAAATCAAATGGAAACCATTGATCCGTAAGTAAAGATCTTAATCCCAGGAAATATGTTGGCGCTTCTGAATATCTGATAGTGTGTAATAGCAGCAAGAGATTTAGCAATATAATTAGGTATCATAAAAAATTCTGAAAAACAAATTTTGGTGACATATTATGATGTAGTGTTTCTCCATGGACAAGCCGGATATGATCAGCCACTCAGATGGGAGACGTCATTCCTGACTGCTGTCCCATAGCTCAGAAGAGTCTAGAAAACTCTCTGGGTGTGGTTGAGTGCTCTCTCCAATTCTGAAAAACAAATTATAGTGGCGTACTGTGATGTAGTGTTTTTCCTCCATTTCCAGACTCTCCTTCCAGGACTCCAGTGTTGGTAGGATCTGATGAATTTGATAAGTGTCTCAGCAATGACAAGTTCTCTCATGAGGAATACAGCAATGGAGCCCTTTCTGTTCTGCAATATCCATATGGTGAGTATGCATGTTCATCATTTGGTTCATTTGCTTCTAGGTCTGTGAAGCCCATTTTAGTTTCAGCAGAGGTGGTGCTGGTGATTTTCAAGTAACTGACAGTCTTATACTAAATGTAACTGCTATATCATTCTTCAAATATCTTTGTGACAAAAGGAGAAGAGTGTGTTTCAGAAATTGTAAGATGTGTAAATATTACATTATGTAGATCTTATTTTTTGCATCTATGGGGAAGTGTTTGGTCTTTTATACTATGGAAGTTGTAATGGTTTGTCTGCAAGATGGAGAAAGGGAAGGCTTATATCCGCATTAGGTGTGGCAGTGCAGGAATATATTTCTCTTCCGCTGCTAGGTGCAATGGAAGGTTCCAGAAGTAACTGCAGTTTGCCCACCCCTGGGTTGTTAGCAAGCAATAAACAGGTCGATATTCAATGGGAATTACACTGAATCCTCGGTATTCACAGGGGATAGGTTCTCTGAAAATGACGCAAATACCAAAATGCAAATATTGAACCATTGCTACCTATACAACACAATGTAGGAAACAAACAACCTACTTACCAAGGGAGATGGCGCTAGAGGATCCAAAATCGTCTCTGCTGGGATGCTGCACAAACTTTCAAGGCCTGCAGTAGTGGCACTATGGTGGAAATGACCACCCAGCACCCAGGCACTGCTTTAAGGCTCGCTGCCTGGGTAGCATGGATGATTTTTAGCACCGGGTCCTGTGCTATTTTGTAGCGCAGCACCAAAAGCGCACACTGACCCTGAACTACCCGGGTAGTGCACTTTAATAAACAGGACAGTACCATGAAAAGTTGTAAATGCTGGATAGGTTAGAGTAAATGATACCATTGTGAAAACCAGTTGTAGCTTGTGTAACTCGAACTTTAAATTTGAAAAGAAAACCAAGTTGAGGTGCCTTTGCAAAGATTTAGGATTTGAATCAGGGTGAAGGTCATCAGTTGAAATATCTGCCTTATTTCCAGCAGCTCCAGGCTTGGCAGAGCTTGGAGGGACACCAAGACAAGAGCTAAACAGTCTTCCCGAGCCTGTTGTAGCATCGGTCAGCTCAGCTAGAAGACCTTACTACCAATTACCAACATTTGGACCAACAGCTTTAGATACTAGAAGAACTGGTACAACCCCATTCTCTGTCTTGTGACATTTCACCCTATTCATTTGAACACTCAGATGTTTAATCATTTGTCTCCAGAAAAGAGCAGGCAGTGAGTGTGCGACCCATTCCTGTTGGTCTGTCACTAAGGGTTCTGTTTACTAAATGTTTTCCCCCATGATGTATATATTGGAAAAATATTTAGGAAATAGGGCCTAACTATACCTGTGGACCCAAATGGTAAGACTAGACATCCCTGCAGCTGATTTATAGCCAGAATTACTTTATTATGTGATCTTTACAGAATTACCCTCATATTACATAAAAGTAGGCACTGAGGGGGGGGGGATTTTATAAAGTGTTTTCCACATGTAAAGTATCTTTTAAACACAGAAACAGGCTCTTAAAATGATGTGCATGTATATATGTGTAAAAAGTAGCCTTCCTCATCGTCCGTCCTGTCCAGTCCAGATGACTGGGTTATGCTCATCTACCAGCAGATGGAGACTGAGAAACATATAACTTGAGTGCTATAAGTACCATGTGCCACCTGACCATAGCCAGTATTTCTCAGTCTCCAGCAGGTGAATGAACATAGCCTGGGTAGTCTGTGGAAATTAAGTCGCAGGTTTTAGGTAGTAGGCTTGGGGTGAAGAACCCAATGGAGCTGGGTCCCTCCTCCCTTCTCCCTTAGCCGCCCCTCAGTAGGTACCTCTTTCCTCCTTCCCAGTCTGGGAAAGGGCCAGAGGTTGAGGACATTCCTGTGCCTTTAAGACTCCTAATAAAAGACAACAACAAAAAAAGATGAAGACTTGACGGAGGGAGCAGTGATCCGTCTTTGAGGGGCGGCTGCCAGGTAAGTCTGAGAATCGGTTCCGGTGGGGGCTGGAGAGCTCAAGGGAGAGGTGGTTTTAGTCAGCGGGTCTGCGGAGCCACATGGCAGATTTGGATCATGGTCAATGTGTGGCCTGTGGTAGCTGCCAAATCCATAAAGGAGCAGGTATCACAGAACACCATGGGAGACTTTAAGACTTTATTACAGTGTCCTAGAGGTCTGTCCCTATACTTTTTACATTTGCTTTTAATTATATGTTTAATTATGTAATTTTGTCTTTTGTTGAGCTCTCAAGCCCCTGATTGAAGGCCTAGCAGCAAAAGCTCGTGGGACTGTGGCTGCCTGGAGGGAGTGTGGGAGGGGATGCTCTCCCTTTACTCCTGAGTTTGACCTTTCGCTTCAGCAAGACTTCTGTTTGAAACAGAGACTTAATGAGAGCTCCCTGGCTGGTGCTAAGCTTTCCCTCGCTATGTCAGGGACCTCCCACAGTGGCTAAGCGTTCACGTAGGTAGCAGCCAGAGGAGGATATGGATGCAGGCTCAATGGGGTTAATGGACTTTCTGGACCCCTTGGAGGGAACTTCGGACCTCCTGAATGAGTGGCCCCAGGAGGAACTGGAGGAGGCGGAGCTCCCGGTGGGGCAGGATCTGACAGTGGTGCAGATTTTTCATCGGAATGAGCTCCCTTATCTTGCAATCCCTAGCAGAATTGCAT